>CM029927.1:10594263-11184263 GCA_017639245.1 Myiopsitta monachus
TGCTTCGTAAAACGCACTTAATTCTTTCAGTTCTGGTGTTCCTTCCATAATATCCCAGTGTCTTTCGTTTCAGATAAGATCCTTTTCAGAGTAGCTGTGTTTTCTTGATAATTTTCCTTTATATCCTGGTTCAGTGGAATAGCTACTTGGTTACAGTAAAGTAAGAATTGGTATCTCAAAATAAACCAATGACCTGCAGGGCCTCTTCTGTCTCTTGCTGCTGTTAGCTGTTTGGTGGAAAGTCTGTATGCCCTTTCCTTAATACCTCTAATCGTGCAATGAGGATAGATTTGGATTCAGGAAAGAATGTGAATCTAGCAATTAAATAATTTCAAATTATGATGTTGAATAGCCTCTTCTGATCTATCTTTGTACTGTAATCATGAATTGTGATTTTAGCTTCTAGCAGGATAATGCCAGCGAAAACAGGAATATAAGAGTTCCATTTGTAGAATAAAAATCAAAATGAAACAGGGAAAATGTAAGCAATGGCTTGAGGAAAGGGGAGAAGCTCATCATGGAGAGTTATCAACTAAGAACATTTGCTTATGCTGTCTTACTAATAGAGGAATATAAACCGTAAGCAGACAGATTTGTCTGTAGTACGCATTTCAGGTGGGGGTGGCTCAGTAGTTAACCTGCATGAAACCAGAGAGATCAGATTTTATTTTTTCTTTTTTTTACTATACAAGTAACCAAAGATTGCTTCTGCTCCGGTTGTCTGCTAGAAGCTTTGAATGTTCATTGCTATTGTATTTAATACAGCTGCTGAACTTGAAATGCCCCCTACACAGTAAGTTGCTTTTGTTTTTACTTGCATAGCATGAAATTGAGTGGTGTGGTAGACAATTAGAAATTTGGTCCAGTCTGAGATCTAATGATAAATTACTTCTGCACAAAAAGCCTTACTCTGAAGTGCTAAAATTTATGTATGATATGGGGAAAAGCAGTTACCATCTTGGTATGTATGATGCAGGGCAAAAGTAGTTACCCTCTTAGAAATACGTTTTGAAAATTAAAAACGTGCTATTTATTTATTTATTTATTTTTAGTTAAAAAAAAAAGGATATAGCAGATTCCACTGATTATTTTTTGGGTGGCATTGTTATGTTATTGTAGGTATGCCTTGATATTTTAATTGTAGATAGCAGAATTCAGAACTGTATTTGCCAACCTCTCCTACAACAAAACGAAAAGCTGTATGTTTTTGGAGTGTACATGTAAATGTTTAGTTAACCCACCTGTCTTGATTGAACCTCTAGATAGCTCTGTGTGTGTGGAAGGCATAGGGCTAGTCAAGTTCTTGATAGACCATGCATCTTTTTTATAGGAGAGATTAGTTTCTAATTACTGATCATAAATGCTTTTCTACAGCTGAAACTGGAATTTGTTAAGTGTCAGAGGATCAGCCTCCTGACCAGAATAGAAAATGAGTGAATATTAATTAATTTTGTGTTAGGAGGAGTGAAGAGAGGTATCTTTTGTCTTCCCCAGGAAGAAAGTTTTTTCTTTTGGTTTGTTTTTTTTTTTCCCCCCTCTTATTTCTGATGCAAAATGTTCATTTTTAGAGCATTCTCTTCATTTCAGTCAGTCAAAATGCAAAAAATTTAAATTACATAGTATGTACTTGACTTATTTTTCTCTTATTAAATGTGTTAAACTTTAATATGTTGGACATTTTCCGTTTTCATGTGTGGCAGCTAAGGCAATTGGATTAATTAGTGCTTGTGTCATTCAGTGGTCACCTTTCCTTTTCTCTGTGAAGTCAACTTTTCATGAGCATTGCATGTGTAAAATGTGTGTCTGGAATTTTAAAGTAATATTATTATTAAGTGCCTGAAACCTAAATCGCTGCTGTATATTTCTCTTTCACAGTAGTCCTCAATCTTCCTTCTCTTGCTCTGTCTCTTGTGGTTGTGTGTACCCACAGGATATTTGTGGTGACCACAGTTTTGACAGTTGAAGTCTAAATACTATGGATTTATAAGAGTAAATTTTTGTGCGATGTCAATCCTTGAAAATCATGGGCTTGATGGTACATTCTAGCTAGTATTATGGATATATGTGCTAGGAGTAATATTATAGATAAGATCTAGTAATACTATTAAAATAATGTCACTGAACACTTGTTTTCTCAAGAGTTCAGGTTTTCCTTTATATTTTGATGGGTAGCTCCTTCTAATTTCCATGGGGATTCTCTACCTAAATATCTTTTAAGGATCTAGACCTAAGGATGACTAATCTACTGACTAGTCTACTGACTGGACAAGAGTTTATCTTTGCATTATTTCAAGATACAGATTTATTTTACTCCATATAAGTGCACAATTTTTAGATAATAGTTATTAATGTATTTCCAAAATACCCAGAATGCCTGGGTTTAAATCTGTGGTTTCTGAAAGAGTGCTCATGAAGGGCCACCTTGGAATGGTTGGGACTTCTCTGGAGGAGTTATAATGAAACTCCTCTTTAGCACCTTGCTTTTTAATCTTTCATAAATAATTATAAATAACACAACAATGAAATATTCCTATAAAATAATTCAGGAGCTAGATACGAGGACTTATTTGCAGCATTTAGAAAATTTCTGTCTCAAACTGCACATTAAAAAATCTTCAGTATCTTTGGACCGGTTTACTAGTTAGCTGCTCTACTTACATATAGCCATGCTTTCTAAAGATATTTTCCTAAAGTAATTACCAGACTTGGCAATTGAGACTAAAACAATGGAAAATGAAGCTTTTCATAGAATATATACTTTGTAGTAGAAATTTACAGCTTAGAATCACATGTGCTGTGAGCAGGTAGTAGGGTTTCCCAACATCCTTGACAGTTAACTGCAGTTTCTATACTGTTCTGTTTCCCCACTTCTTAAAGAAAGAAGCAATCAATTTCTGTTACTGGTGTTATGATTTAGATGTGTTTTTACTGAACGATGTGTTAGGTGTAACTAGGTCACCTTCATTGTATTAGCTGCCCACAGGTAATCTTGAAGAGAATTTTTAAGATGTAAAGGACTAAAATAAACAATTCTGCATTAAATCTAAAGCTGTATGTTTGAGGGCTTACTGATGACCCTGAGTGGCAAGTAGCGCAGAAGACAGATTTCTAGTTTCTCAAATGTGACAGCCAGAGTTTCTGTACTGATAACTTTATTAAGGCTTGAAGATCACCACTATAATACCTTACCAGCAGACAGCTTCCCTTGGCTTTGTCCTTGCTTTATGATTAGACACATCTGTAGAATCATATCAAGGTTCTGAGATAAAGACTGTACGCAAAGTCTTAAATGAAACAGTGATTGTTTTGAACAAACAATTGTAGCTTTGCGACATTTTACAAAGTAATTGGTTTGTAAATAAATGTAACAGATACACAAATCAACCTGTTGCATTTTTTTCCCTGATTCTGCAAGTCTGCTAAGGTTCAAAGATACTAGTGTCAGAGTTGTGTTGGAGAAACAAGAACTTTTATTAATTTCTGACTGTAATTTTAAGTCTCTCAGTGTAAGCACCTATAAATGATGTATGAGAAAAACATTTAAGTTATGTTAGTTGTGTGTTTAAGAAAGAGTAACCACCCGTCTTGGGGGAGAAAAGAAAAAATGTATTGATTATGTGTCAGTACAGTCTTGGGTGCCCATTTAGCTGAAGAAGCTGTGTAAAGTCAGCTGCATATTCAACTTTTAAAGGTCAAGGTGAGTTTATGCAGGGACATTCAGATGTTTATCAGTGATGACTGATATGATCTTCATATTATGTTACAATACTGCTTGTGTATTAAGTGTTCATATGGCTTATTTGAAAACTGAAGATACAATTGAGCTAATTTTTGTGTTTTGAGAACACCAGCTCTTTATTTAAAAAAGCCCTCTTACTAGTAACTGTGAAAATTCATTTTCCATGTACTCTAGTTTTATAGTACAATTTAAAATTCATGAATACACGTGAGTATCGGCTGCCCTGTAAACTGTGAGGTGCAATATTTAATATTTTTTTTTCCAGGTAATTTTTTTAATAGGTTATGGCAGGATTGGTCAAAACTTTAGTGTTGCGTTTTCTACCAGTCTTGCAGCGAAAGAAGATAAAAGCTGAACAGATCCTGGTTCCAGTTATATTACACCGTGTTTAGACATCAGCTTCACATTGTTAAGCCCTCATCCTGCAAGCTGTTCTGTATGAACACGTACTTGTACCCCTACAAAGCTGGCAGCTGAAGAGAATCTGTTGCAATATATAGATGCATCTGTGAAGAGTTCCCTGCAGGTATGCAGCCTTCAGCTGGTGGATTCCTGTGTTTGTGGTGAGGAGGTTTATGCTGAAGCTCAATTACTCAGTGTAAAGTTCTAATAGCTTCCATGAATCTTTAGGGTATTTTTGAGAAGTAAGATTCTCACAGAGAATCATAAAAAAGAGCTGACAGTTCTGAGAGGTCTGAGAACTCTCAGAGAAAAAGCTGGGAGTTCTGTTTTGTAATAAAATGACAGTAATCTGATCATGTACCAAAGGGGATGGTGCAATAGTTTAATTTCTTGAAAAAATTCTGACGTTTTTTTCATTGGATCATGTGTGAGCCCCTGTTGGACAAACTTGGTTCTCTGTTTTTCTCTGGCAAATAGACTCCTGCAATATTCAGGTTTGGGCTTTGTTCTGTGTTTTTGCTTGTTTGTTTTTGCATAGGCATCCAAAGTAATTGGCCTTTTTTTTTTTTTTTTTTGATAACAATTCTCTGACCTGGTCCTTCAGTGCATCTACTGCCTGTGGTACTGTGATATTTGCTTTCCTAGCTCCTTGCCTTCAGCAGTCAATATTCTTCTTATTTGTTCTTCCCCCTGCCCCCCCTTTTTCTTTCTTCTTGTATGGGTATTTCTTCATTTTAATGGTCCTGTAAATTTTGGTACTATCTGAAGGCTGGCAGGTGTTCTTTCCCACTTAAGCTTTATAATTTAATATTCCTTGTTCTGTTCTTGTTTGTAAAAGCCAATCCCAACAAGGAAAGACTGTGTAAAGTAAATTACTGGAAATAGTTTGTAGAGCTACCTGAAGTACTTTAAACATTTTCTCACAAAGCAGTATTGCATTTTAATATCTCTGTTCTTCAGCATGTGCCCAAATTGCAAACCAGCATTAAGAAACAACAAACAGGAGGAGGAAGAATTTTTTTTTTGTTAGAATAAAGTAGCGTGGAATTAAGTTGCTGTAGGTATTTTGACAGGTGCTAAATTTAAAAACCTGCATGTTACAAGTTTTTCCCCTGTTCTTTTCCGAGTATTCCTTATAGTTGTCTCTCTGTTTTTTATTTTTTTTTCCACCTAGTTTGTAGAACTTAAACCCAGAACAAAAGCTCAAAATGTAGAAGTATTGAAATATGTTTTCACACAGGGTCATCTATACTTTGTAGCAGAATAGCATGGATTTTGGAGGTGTTTGGTGATGAAGTTTGAAAACATCCATTATCTGGCTTAGAAATTTCTGCATGTTCTGCTTTTCTGCACTTAGTCTGCTTAAAGTCGTAATAGACTATGGTTCTACCATGTAGCCTAGTAGAACCACAATAGGCTACCAAATAGGTAGAACAAAAAGCAACATAACATATGAACATAATATGCCAATTTTAACAAATACGATAGAAATTAAGTTAGTTGTGTACATAGTCTTATGCAAAATGGTATTGCTTCAAGGAAATGATGCCAAATGATGACATGAGCAGGGGAAGAAGGCAAATGCATTTAATTTTTGGTGTGGTGCAGCACTTGCCTGTATGTGATGAAGGCATTGCCAATAAGCTCTGGCTGTGATCAGGAGTCAGTGCCTTGGTTGATAGCAATAAGTTAGACTTAGTGTTGAAAATTCCTATTTGCCATGAGCCCTTCATCTAGTAGTAGTGGTACAAAGAAGGTGTTACTGGACTTCTGAAGAAGTGATCTTTAGTTGAGGTGGAACTAAAAGAGTTAGATCCTCCCACTCTGATAATGAGTTCCTTCCACTAAGATGCTTTTGGGATCTTAGTGGGATCCTGAAGCAGGCTTGCTGAGAGGAAGCTGCTAAAGTTTTTATCCATGCTCAGAATATGTTTCGTTACCCCAGTTCTGATCAGAATAATCTGAATGGAGTTGAGGGCTGTGCAGCATTTTTCACTTTAACAGTCTCATGCTTTTTTGATTAGTCTTTTTTATTTTTTGCACAATCAGAAGTTACGGATGTACTGTAGGTCACAGAGCTCTGTGCAGTAACTAACTGGAATCTGCTCTCGTGAAACGGAAATATGAAAGACTCCAATGCAATGCTGGGTTTAACATACCAAATGCAGTAATGGATTGATTCCCTAAACATGTTGCAAATATACGTTTTGGTGCTACTGTTTAAACTCAACATCTAAATCTGAGGGGATTGCCTCAAACTTGTTCTGTCTGTAGATGATGCAAGCAAAACAATTTTGCTTTGTGGGTTGTTTTTTCTCTTTTGAGGGGGAGGAAGGGGAAAAAATGAATCCTTTTGAGTCAAGTACTCTTAACATTATTCTGAACTGCAACAAATGCTATTGTATGACTAAAAAAGTTAGCTTGTTTGTATCAAGTAGTTGCTTTAAGTTAACCCAACTCGGAGTTTAATCTGCTATTATTTTAGAACTTAACAAACAAAAGCATGAGTACTTCTTTAATAACTCAGGTACATCCCTAAGTAAAACTGCTTTCTAAAAAAACCCCAACTAAACCCCAGAACCACAACCCAATCCTGCATGAACTTACCTGATGTGTTCTACAGACTTATGTAAGGCCTTGATATTTAAGTGTTTGTTCCTGTTCTTCCTCTGTTTAGGAAACCTGGCAAGTATTATTTTAATCTCTTTGTGTTATCTAAGACTTTTTAGGTGATGATATGGGGAAGATCCTGGCGAAGACTGTGGACTAGTTAGTATTTGTATGGGAAGTTAAATGGAATTTAAAAGGTAAATTTGCATTGTAAGCCTGTTGTCCAGAACCAAGAGGTCGTCTTTGACATGCTGTGTGAATAAGAAAGAAATAAAGGAATATTGGATTAACAAAAGCAGCATAGTATTTTTTGTGTGTCTGAGACTAGCCATTTTAGCATCAGATCACCTTAATGCCCCAAAGAAGAGCCACTGGTGGTGTGGGAGAAAAACAGAAAAGTTTTCGAAAATATTTGAAAAAACCTTTCTATAAAATAAATAAGGCCATCCAAACAAAAAAGCCAAAGGCAAGCCTTTTTGATGTGAACATCATCTGATCCGACAGAGTGTAACCCTTACTTTGTATACAGTCTTTGTACAGAAGAGACTAAATTTCATGCGGTGTGGTATCTCTGAGTATTCAGGCACCACGATTTGTTGTTTTGATATTAGAATTAAATATTTCATAGGCAGGTGACAAACTGATAAGATCTGAGCTAGTTTCACTCTGTTCCTGCTTGTGTCTTGATACAGATTTCAGAGTCCTTACTGAGACAGGAGGAGAACTGTAGGACTAAAGCCGGTAGGAATATGTAGAGTTGCTTTTCTTCTTACTTCCCGGCCTCACCACTTGCTCAGAGGCAGGGATAAGAGAAATAGAGCCTTGACCTTTCAGCATCTTGGCTCTCATTAGTTGTTGGCTTGAGGAATTGAACGTATTCCAGGGATGACATGTTAGCTGAAATTTCAGCAGACTGAAAGACTGTAGTCTTTTCAGCTGGTAGTTGTTTCTTGGTACTTGGTAGGCTTCATTGATGGCTGAATAATAAACCTTCTGCCTATTGTGCATTGTGTGGTAGTTTGGTGGGATTTTTTGTTTTTGTTTTTGTTTTGTGGAGCTTTAAGGACTTTTGTATAAGTAAGAGGAAGGATTCTTCCTGTGGTGGTTTTGATACATGATAAAGTTGCTGTAATCAGAAATTGCATGAAGCTTTAGAAATAATTTTGCATTTTTTCTTTCTGCTGTAGTGCTTCAAGCCAGAAAATGTTACACTGTAGCTCCAAGGAAAACGGGATTCCCTGCTGGAGTGGCTTTCTTCCTAGAGTTTCTGGAATTAGTTATGGCAATGCCAAATTCCTGCTTTTTCTGGATTACCTAGATGCAATCCTGAATTAAACCAACTGGGGTTTATTAGAAAAGCGAAGTACAGGCTAGTTGGGGCAGGGAAAGAACTACACCAAAATAGCTTTCCTGAGTGTATGTAGGGAATATAATCATGCTGAATCTCTTAAATTATTATCTTAAATATCAAAATCAGGCATTTTGCTTGGGCATTCAGAACAGTGTCAGAAATTTAGTTCTCTTATTTTAACACAAACCCTCAAAACTCTGCAAGCATTGTGAACAGTAATGCTGACTCAGCTACGCTTTCTGTGCTGAAACAAAACCTAGGAAGCTTGCATATAGAAATTCTTGTGATATTTCATTTCCTTTTGTCTGGAGGTTTATTTCTTTGTTATCCTTTCTCAACTTCAAAAAGAAAAAAAAATAAAAAATGAATCAGTCAGTGAGAACTGTGCATGCAATTGCTCTTCACCTGAGACACTTTGTAGCTAGAGAGGTTTAAAAAGACAGTAAATATAAAGTCAAGAAAAAGGCAGAAGGCTACAAATAGTGTAGATACAGCAGAATGCAGATTTCCAACCTTATTTTGCACCTGATTATTGTATCTATTCCTTTATGTATCAGGCCATGTACAAGAGGTTAACTTTTCTGGCAATCCTCAGGTACTTTTCTGAGGTAGCTTGGATACCTACAATGAGCTCCACAGCTAGGGAAGAGGGATGGAAAAATACTAGGTTGAAAAAATTAGCCAAAGAGGGAAAATGGGTTCTTGTTTCAACTAAGGTATGTTTAGCATCTACCTGTTGAGTTCTGTTGTTATCCCTTTACTCTATTGTGAAACCAGATGAAGATAGCCTACCAATAACTTCATCTTGTATTAGCTTGGCTTTCTCTTCCATGAAAGACTTTATTCTGTGAAGATTTAAACAGAAACAAAGTCTTTTTGTGATGGAAGAAAAGAGATCACCTAGTTAGGTGGCTTCCACCATTCTTTTTATTTGTAGACTTTTAAAATATGTTTTCTGAGGATACATGCTTGGGATAATGTATGTAAACCTAGTATTAGGCTTCATTTTTCTTGGTTATTATTTCAAGTTACATAGAGATTTCCTTTGTCTTGAATGTGAACTAAGGGAAACCATGCTCTTGAATACTCATGGTCTCTCACTCTTGTTTTGCTGAGAAAAATGCTTTAGCTAATGTGCTTTTAGGCTTACTGTAGGGACGCTTGAACCATTTTTACAGGATATGTACATCAGGAGACTTATAGCAGGAGTAGGTGTTTCTCAACACAGAGACCACCAAATGACCGCTTTGTTCTGAGAGTGTAGAGAACACAAATTGCATGTGTGAGGCTGCCACTGTGGAGCTGGTATATTCATGTGACTGTTTTACATCTCCAGAAGATTTCCTAATAGTGTCTTACAGGGGACATGGGAGTATTAGTGCAATTGACCTGCTGGTGATGTGGTGAGGAGTAACCAGTGTGGAAAAAAGTCTCATGGAAGTGCTGCTTCAGGGGAGAGAATTCTCCAGGGATGTGTCTGTCCTTGCAGAGTGATGGCAACTTGGGTACCTACAGTTTGTGTATCTATTTACCTATTCCTGGTTATACCAATTTATTTTAAATTGCCCTAGTTTTGTATTGACCTCAGATTTGGCACCGTCTATTGAGTCACAGTAGTGAACATACTTTCCTCCTCCCACTAGGAACAGGCTAAATTTGTTGGGAAAGTATTTGGTAATTGTATTCAGTTCAGTCTGTTTGAAAAATATCTCAGGCAGCTGGTTGCTATAGAATCATTCTATCTCTTCCAGATTTTAATATTTAGAGGATTGGATACAGTGTTGAGGTTATTGGCAAGGTAACTGAAGAAATGTGTTAAGTTCTTTCTCTCTTGGGATGACGCTGGCTTAGTGCCTCTTTGTAGAACTTCTTTATTACTGTTTTTTAATGGCTTGCATGAGCAGTGCTGTTGGTGGATGCTGTGACCTCTGATGCTGTGTATCTGGTTACTGATATTTTTGGCCAGACTGTAGCATTTTAATGCTATGGCTCATTTTTTGATTTTTTTTTCCTTGTTTCTTTGTGTATCAGTTCAGTTGGTATGCCAGTCTAGAGAGAAGCACTTAAAAATCAGGTTTAACTGAGTTTCCATTACAGGTCTGCAACACTTTGCACTAAAACCAGTAACAAAATTAGACTTCTCTTGCAACTGTTAGCTATCACTTGGAACAATTATGATTCTCCTCACTCCTACTCCCTACCCCTTACCCCCAAGCTTTTGGGTTGGGTTGTTTTTTTTTTTCTTCATAGGGCTTAATTCATAAATGGTTTACATATGTTTCTGGGGGCTTGATACTCTGAAATTGCTCTTTTCCAAAGCAGATGAATTCTCCTGTCACAGAGAGAACCTTTTTCAGGGTTCAAGTTACTATATGCAGTCATCTAGAAGATCAGATCTTAAGGATTTTTCTAGGTAACCAAAGCTTTTTTATTATTCAGAAATATATCAGTCTGAAACGTAGGCTGTGGTCAGGGTGGTTCATGCACTTCGTCTGTAGTCCTTCAGAATTTTTTAAGAGTGGCCTTATCTCAAGGGGTTGGTGTAAACTATGTGTCTTGTACTAATGTCTGCATCTTGCTTGTATGTTCAGGCATGTAAGTTCAATTCTGTCTTAATATTCCAAATGTTTCAGTTTAGAACCAGCCTGATAACTTTCTTAATTGTCAGTAATGAAATTAATGTCTTGGAAAGACTCATGAAAGAGGTAGATTAATATAAGTGAACAGTTAATACAAGTGAGTAAACCAGGAAACTTACTACTCTGTGTAGGCTTATGTCAGTCACCAGCTGTCATTTCTAGCTTTAGCTCTGGCATACCAATTTGTGTTTCAACAAAGTTTGTCTCTCTCTTCCATTTTTGTTGCACAGTCAGTTTCTTTCTAGTATTTCCTGAAAAGTAAATAGTACACATATATTGTCTTAAGATTTTATGTTTTCTTGTTCGCTTTGTTTGCTGCTGTTACCCAGTTTCTTTGCATGTATTTCAACTTGATTCTTTCAGTTGGTACCTTCAGTTCTCTAGGGATTTAACACTGCATGCTTTGGCAATGAACTGGCTGCTGGCAATCAGATCTCTTAAGGCCTCCATAAAGACTTCAATTTTAGTCTGTTAAACCAGCAGGAACTTTTCAAAAGTAAGGATTGCAGGGTAGGAAGAGGTTGATTTTTCTGCTGGACCTAACTCAAAATTCTTTCTCTTTCATTAATATCTTCAAGGAACTGGAGATGCTGGGTTGCTTTCTTCTTTTTTTTCCTCCCTACTCCTTAAGCATTCTAGTTCTCTGCTGTATGAGCAGTGATTAAATGAGCCATAGGACAAGTATATATCCCAGGTACTTGTGTTACTCTCCCAATTGTCATCGTGTATTTAGCATTTAAGAATTGGTATTCAGAATAATTAATGAATTTTTTCAGCAAGTCTTAAAGTAAGGACATGTACCATATAGTAGAGCACCTGTAGTGTGAAACAGTTGTCATGGCCATTGTTGGAGAATTAAGAAATAAAAAGGAAAAAGTGTGTGAGTAAATGGCCTACTCATTCTAGAATGTCAGTGCAGTTTCTTGGCAGTGCTTGCTGGCAGGCTTTATCGAGGATTACTTGCTGCTGCATTTTCTCTTTAAAACATATGAACTGCCTTTTTTTTTTTTTTTTTTTTTTTTTAACTGGAATTTTTTGTTGCATAGCATGGGGTTTCCTGCTGGAAAGTTGCACTAAGACAGCTGTCCATTTGAACGAGTACTTTGAGTACTCGGGTTCCGAAACTGTCAGCAGGCAGTATTTAAGCATATGAGAACTGAGGCATTTCTAGTGTAATTTTATCCCTATGGGTACTTTATTGATCATTTATGTGAGAAAGTAAAGTTGATTTGGCTTTTGTATGAGATTTATGCTAGTGCTGCTCTGGAAGCTTTAAAAGTGATAGAAAATAGTACTGTAGCTGTAGGAAAAACAGTTATTGTCGCTGGGTTTTCAGAGGAAGTAAGTTTAACAATCTTCCTCTCACTGTGTCCTATGCTTACTATAATTCACTGCTTCATAGGACCTCCTGTGACTGCTCACAACCCTGGAACTGAACATATTTAACAGAAAATATTGAATATCATACTTGGCATATTTAGTGCCTCTGCTGGTTCTTGATTAGGCATGTATTCATTGTTCTGATGTCAAATGGGTGGTTAGTGTTACTACCTTATTCTTTCTCCTGCAAGTAGCCAACTCTTCTTTCCAATAAGTTCTTTTTGTCTTTTGCCTTTCATTTCAAGTGGCAGTAAACGTCATGTATGTTTTTCAGGAGAGTTGAAAACTATGCGGTTGAGTTTTTGAGGAAAGCTTTTTTGTCTGATGAAGGTTTGATTGCAAGTGCTTTAGTATATGGAGTTTTTGAATAGCTGAAATGTTGACAACTTGTTAGGCAAGTGACTACAAGAAAATCTTGCTTGCCATTTTAGAAACTGACTTCTTAGCTGTAATGACTGGTAAAGGAGTGGATGCTTCATTATAATGCTACTTTTCATTTTCAGGACTCAGAAGGTAAATAATCAGGAATGTATTTTTAGTATCCAAACTTTATTTTTAAGATCTTGTCAGTTGCCAGCTCTTAGAGTATGCTGTGCTGTACTGAAGCCAGCCAGTGTGAGCTGAAAAATCACTGCAGAGTATACTGCCAGTTATGCTGGCCTCTGCTCTTTCAAGCTTCCTGCACAGCTGTCCCCAAGCCACTTCTGATGATTTCTCTGCTGCAAAAAAGGCCCTCAAACTGTCTTCTGTTGGAGTAATAAGACTCAGTTTTCGAGGTGAACTTGCTTCTATTTTTAAATAAGCCAGATGGAGAAAGAAAGTAATCCTGATTCAAGAGTGAAAGCACCAAAAAGTTGTAGTAGCTTCTGAAGCAGGTCGAATGAATGGGGACTACAATCATTCCAGCTCTCGGGTTTTAATTCAGTACTGCAAGTGTGAGCTATAAATTTTGTAAACTCGTATTCCCTCCTGGCTATAAATTGTACAATCCTTTCATATCTATCATTCTTGCATGAAGGTATGTTAACATACTTGTTATGGAGAATAAATGTCATTTGTAATCATAAACTACAGATCTCTGCTATTTCTTCCCCCACTGTATAAATATATACACGCGCACATAAACCTGATTCATGGCCTGCAGATGTGATCCTGTTAACGAAGTGAGGTGGGTTCTTGTACTTCCAATAGAACGAGGTTCCCCTTTGTCCAAGCAATTTTTGGTTTCTGGCAATATTATTTTATTGCTATATTAATAATGCCTGTTTGACCAAAAAATGGAGAATCTTGAAACAACTACTGTTACTTACTTAATATGAGGGATTTTTAGAAGAAATGTTCTTAGAGTGCTGTTTTCAATTTGCAAGAAGTGATAACTGAATTAGGTATGACATGTGCCTGCTGTGGATACTGTAGTCTGGGCTGGAAACAAAGTGGCTTATGAGGACTACTTAGTCAATGAGATTTTAGATTACAGTCACCTTAGCAGCTAAAAAAAAAAAAAAAAAGAGAGAATTCTTGTATGTAAAGTCTTGTTTTAAGATGAGGTCAAAACTGGTCAACCAGAGTGCAAAAGAACTACCTTGAAAAAAGGCAGAATTGGTTAAATTCACTTTTTTAAATTTGAGAAAGGTTGAAAATTGCTGTCAGTAAGAACTGTCCTTTGTATCCGGAGAACTAAACTCACTAAAATTATCTCCACTTATGGTAGCATATGAATCCCTTCCGTTATGCCAGGCAAATGTTGGGTTGTTTTCTGTTTGTTTGTTGTTGGGTTGTTTTGGTGTTTTGTTGTTTTTTTTTTTTTTTTCCCAATCTTACATATGTGTATACATATATTTTATGTGAGCTATTTACTTCAGATTCTTTCTGAGCTTTGGCTGCATGCTTTATCCTGAACTTGGAATCAGCATAGAAAGGAAGGAGCTGTTTTGAGATGAAGTTTAAGGACTAGATGTATTTTTTCTGTGTATATCAGTGTGTTGGTTGCTATCAGTGTATGTCATTCATCCTGTCAGTCTTGAAACCACAAGAGAGAATAAAATGATGAAGATGCACAAGTTTAATCAGCTTTTCAGGAGCTTCAGCTGTAATTGTTAGCAAAGCATGGGAAATAATATCCTGTAATTT
Source organism: Myiopsitta monachus (assembly GCA_017639245.1). Classification (NCBI taxonomy): domain Eukaryota; kingdom Metazoa; phylum Chordata; class Aves; order Psittaciformes; family Psittacidae; genus Myiopsitta; species Myiopsitta monachus. The sequence continues at coordinate 10,608,515 of CM029927.1, forward strand.
CTCTTATGTTTTTACAAATGGCAAGTTTAAAAACTAAGAGAAGGTAGACAGCTTCATACGCTTTGTAATGATGTAATTTAAACACTAAATATTTTTTAGTGTGATTATTTCCTCTTTTTATAGAACAGTATTTTTTAGGCACAGAATTCTCATTTTAGTGAAGATGATGTAAATTTCTTGATCTCTGGATTGCCCTCGGTAAGCTGTTCAAATTGATACTAGAGGTGGCATCTCTGTCTGATTCCCTACAAATTGTGGCTGTGTCTTGACAGACACTAACTTTCAGTGAACAAGAGTAAGCTAATGGCAGCAAACATACTAGGAGAAAACTGTCCGGGTGAGATTTTGTGCTGACGACTTCTGTACTTCTGTGGGAATGTGAAGTTCACTTGTTTAACTAGATGGCTGGAGTCTTTCAGATCTTCAACATTTGTGTCCTACAAGAGCCTTGCTCAGGGCTTGTACTGTGAGGGAAGATGAAAAAAAGGAGTCTTACAATCTGACTAACTTCTTTTTTAAAAAAAACAGAACAACCCAAGAATAAAAACAAACAACCGCCACCACCAACAAAAAAACCCACAAAACAAAAAAAACCCAAAACCTAATCTCTAGGCAAGTCAGATCCTAAAATGAAGCTATGGCTTCATATCATTGTTTTGTGTCATCATCCCTTCTCCGGAGTGGGAAACTTGGAAAGCTTGTGAGGTTTTACACGAGTAAACCCATAAGAGCTGTGGGAGTTTGATGAAGGAGAGAGATGAGTTGTGTTTGAACTGTGAGGTGGATGAACCCCAAAGTCCGCTGTAGTGTCATGCATTTCCTGTGCTTTTATCAGGCTTGTCTTCCTTCCTTCTTTCTTGGCCCTCCTCTCTATGACTTTCTTTACTACTACCCTTATAAGAGTTTCATTTCTTCACTTTTTTTCTGTCCCTGCCTTTGCTGAGGAAACAAGTCTATTGAGGATTCAGAGTTCAGGGTGTCTCTTCACAGTAATCAATCTGGTGGCACTACACAACTTCAGTGAGTAAGGGTCATATTGCACGTACCAGCAGAACTGTGCTTATGTATGTAGCTGGGCACTGATTAATAGCATGTTAAAAACTTGCAAATGTTTTAAGGAGTTCAGTAGGCTTGTTTTCATAGCTGTTTGACTTTCTGCTTGAATCAAATTGGAAAGGTTTTATAGATCTATTATGTTGGGAAATCAGAGCATTGTAGTACAATTTTGCAGTTTGATTTTTTTTTTTTCCTAGCCAAAGGCAGCTGTGCAAGCAGGATGTGATTTGTTACAAATTGTCCTGATTACTAGGTACTGAAAAACAGATGACTTTTGAAGTACCCACAGAGGAGAAATTTGTGAGCTACAGTAAATAAACCTCCCCATGCTGCAGATTTGTGACTTACAGTAAATAAACCATTAGCACTAACAATGATATTAATGTTCTTACCCTCTTTAAGGAAAGGAATTTTTATCCTGGAAAGAGGTACTAAAGCATTCCAGTACAAGGAAATTACTCTTTTCAGTATTATTAACCATACAGACTTCTTTGGTCATTTACAGAAGGACCATAACAAAGTTGGCTGCTTCCAGATCAAGAATGAAGAATGTCTGTGCCTATGGTGCCCTCCCCCTGTAACCTGCATTCTTAGGAGAATCCATCTTATCACCTATAAATATTTATATACTGAGAATGAGCATTTCTTTTCTACTATCTACTGCTTGACATGACAGTCCTGTCTTCTGTACCTTTTTTATTCTTGCGGTTGGTTGGTTTGTGTGTGTGGCCTGTTTCTTTCTTTATAGGCTTGAAATAATTCCCAACCCTTGGTAGAAATGCTGAGTGTTTGTAGCCTGGAACTTGGTGACCCCGTGCTTTAGTGATCCCTTTGCTCTCTCAACTGCCGAGCAGTTAGAAAGTGCTGCTGTGGAATAGTGTTTGCAGTGTAGCACTGTTTGTTATGTTGAAAGCTGAAATCTGTCTATTCTTCCAATAATCTCTTGCTTCTACCTATCTCTCTCTGTAGTGAGAAAAACCTTACCTTAGCTGTAGATGTGCTTTGAAGGAGTCTGTGTTGCACAAGTACTGGCACCTCTAGTGAAACATATGGAAAGCCTTAATATTTTTGTGTGTCTGTTTTTATAATTTCTTTGCTGCCTCTGGACTTGTTATTACCACTGGTAAATATTCAGCAGAGTGATTCCTGTCCTTGAATCATACCATTTGAAAAATCTTTTACGCCAACCGAGGACTGAAACTTTTCCCACTGTTGTTAAGGTGCAGGAGACTGACTTACGTGGAACAGATAGAAAACACACTTGTCATCTGTAAAGGAAACTTGTCACATGCCCTTACACAATTTTTAGTGCCATTCAACTACACTTGCAGTCAACTGATAATTCTGTTCACTATATAAACAGGATTTATAAGTTGGAATACATTTTTTAAATTATTATATGTGTATCTACCGTGTATGATTTCATCTTGCAGAACATTTTTCTTTCCCTTATCCTATTGCATGTATCAGTTGCCTAGCCTTGTGGACACACCTGAAATGGTTTTGCTCTTTTGTGAAAATTGCTTACAGGCATTTTGGAGGGGAATTGGTATCCTGATGGAAGGAGAAAACAGAAAACAGGGTACTTTGGGATGTACCCTGCCTTATGCAGTTAAGCACTTTTTTACTTCACTCATGTATTCTTTAGTATATTTTAACTAGACATTACCTCTTGCAGTTGAGCTTTAACATATTTAATTCCTTGTTTAGGGCAACTGTTGCATTTTGACAGTGTAAGAGAATCCTTTATCCTTTGTTGTCCGATGTGCAACCTTTCTAGTGTAAGGAAATACCTTAATTTTACAAATGCCCAAGGGTCCATCCTTATCTGTGTGTGAAAAACAGCACAGGAAGTTTCACTATCTGTTCATCTGACATTTGCATTTCTTCTCAATAAATCTTCTATTTAAAGCACTTTGTCTTGTCATTGCCTGCTGGAAGCATATTTGTGTTAAATGGTATACTTCTATCCTTAGGTAACGTTAGGCAGGTTTTTGGAATATTTCTTCCCACAGGATGTTTTTTTCTTTATCAAACTGCTTGCCATTGCTTTATTTGGATTGGTTTTAAAAGAACTATTTCATTTTCTGTAAAGCTGAGAATTGATAATCCTACTAAGGGAAAATTCCACATCTTGACATAAATGAAACTTGAATAGTCTGCTTCATAGAAGAAATGATGATTCAGTAACTAACTCCTTGCAATCTGTCAGCTGCTTTAGACTCAAGCATGTTCTCTATATTCACCTGGGAACTATTATTTGTATTGGTTTATTACTAAAGTTCTCTAAATATTCTGGTGAAAGTACCTTTAGCTGATGCTCAGTTTCAGGCAGGCTGAAGAGAGTTATTGAATTGTATCCTGTATAGCAGGTACTGCTTACAATCATAGAATAAACTAGGTTGGAAAAGACTTTTAAGATCATCAGGTCCAACCACTACTCCAGGAATGCCAAAACCACCACTAAACCATGTCACTAAGAGCCTCATATATATGATTTTTGAACACTTCCAGGGATGGTGATTCCACCACTTCCCTGGGCAGCCTGTTCCAATGCCTGAGCACCCTCTCAGTCAAGAATTTTTTCCTAATATCCAATATAAACCTCCCTGGCGCAACTTGAGGGGAGAAGAGGCGGACCCCCACCTCAGTCCATCCTCCTTTCAGGTCATTGTGGGGAGTGTTAAGGTCCCTTCTGAGCCTTCTCTTCTCCAGACTAAACACCCCCAGTTCCCTTAGCTGTTCCTCATCAGGCTTGTTCTCCAGACCCTTCACCAGCTTTGTTGTCCTCCTCTGGATCTGCTATAGAAACTCAATATCCCTCTTGCTGGGGGGGGCCTAGAACTGAACACAGGATTTGAAGTGCAGCCTCACCAGCGTCAAGTAGAGGGGGCTGACCAGTTCCCTACTCCTGCTGGCCAAACTATTTCTGATGCGAGCCAGGATGTTCTTGGCCTTCTTGGCTGCCTGGGCACAAGCTATCTCATGTTCAGCGGCTGTCAATCACCAGCCCCAGGTCCTTTTCCACCGAGCAGTTTTCCAGCCACTCTTTCCCAAGCCCAGAGCATTGCATGGGGTTATTGTGGCCCAAGTGCGGGATCTTGCATTTTGCGCCATTGAATCTCACGCCACTCGTCACAGCCCATTGACGCAGCCTGTAACTGTTGCTAGAGAACTTTGGCCTTGTCCTCGTATAGCCTGTTGTGTGCCAAATGAGTAGAAGCTGAAATTTGGTGATCTTGTATGAGCCAGTCCACACATGCTTTCAGTATTTATATATATTTACATTATATAGAAATAATTTCTTAAATCAGAATAGTTTTCTCTGTTCATGCTTTTTCTAGTTCTGTGGCATTTCATGTGTAGTCTCTAAAATTTCCTGAAGGATCAGGATCATCTACAGATGGAATACTGTTTTTTTCAAAGTAAGTTAGTATAGTGTCATGTGTTAACCTTGGGTGGCTTCCAGATGCCCATCCAGTTGCTCGTTCACTGTCCTCCTTAGCAGTACAGGGGGACAAGATGGGGTGAAAAAGCCTGTGGGTTAGGATAAAGACAGGGAGATTACAGAACAATTACAGTCATGGACAAAACAATCTTGGCTTGGGAAAAATTAATTTATCACCAGTCAAAATAGGTTTGGCTAGTGAGAAACAAAGACAAATTGAAACAACACCTTTATCCCCTCTTTTATCCCACGCGCAACTTTATTCCTTCATTCCTGAGTCCTCTGCCTCTGTCATGCCCCAAGCAGCACAGGAGGAGGGGAATGGGGGCTGTGGTCAGTCCATAACAGCTCCTTTCTGCCTCTTCTCCCCTGCTTCAGCATGGGTCCTCTCCACAGACTGCAGTCCTTCAGGATAAACCTGCTCTGGCCTGGGGTCTTCCACAGGCTGCAGTATGGATGTCTGCTCTGTTGTGGCCTTTCCGTAGGTTGCAGGGTGATGCCTGATTCAACTAGCCCTCTCCAAGGGCTGCAGGGGGTCCCTGGAGCACCTCTTCCTCTCATGTGGGTGTTTGCTGGGCTGTTTCTCACACTTTTCCCCTCACTGCTGGGCAGTGTTTTGCCCTTTCTTTTACACACCTTTCCTGAGGCTCCACCGTCTTGGCTGAGGGCCTCAGCTTTGCCCCACGGTGGATCTGTTGGAGCCTCAGAGAGAAGCTTCTGTAGTTCCCCACTGCCGGCACTGGGACACTTGCGCTTCACATAACGCACACATATGAAGCTTGTGCTATATATGTTTTTACAGCTATATACTTTTTATTTCATAAACTGTGTGTGTTGCTTGTGATAAAGTCAAAAGGGTCAGATAATTGGGGTGGATGCAGTACTTGGATCACTGCATCGTATACTAATGCATTCAGTCACCTTGCAGTGATGGGATCAGGACTGTATGTGTGTGTTAGTGCCACAGAACAGAGAATTTCCTGGTGTGTGGTGCATCAGTAGCTTTATAGGTCAATAAGATGCTTTTAGAACAGCATGGGAATCCTCATGATTAGGTCTGGAAAATTTCGTTAAATTCTTGTTCAGTATAGCCTCCACAACTGAAACTGTAACTTTTGGCAGAGTGTTTGTGTGTCCCCTTTCTCTGGGAAGCTCTGTTATGGAAGAAAAAGGTCATTTTGAAAAAAAGTTAGGAGAGCATTCTCCTTTTCAGGGTTTGTTTTAATGCCTGTTTTGTTCTTTCCCTGAAGAACAAGCTTCTCTCGCAATGTACTGCTCAATGGTGTTGGGCAGTTCACTGATAGGTGATTTGTTTTTGAAATTATTTTTTTTCTTTCTGAAAACAAAGCCAATGAGTGACTCTGCCACTCATCATCACTGGTTTGGGGGGGGGTCTTTTCTTTTGGTGAAGTGCAGGGAGGTTCAACATCTCTTAGGGGTTCTACTCATGTTCAGAGCAGGTTCAAGGAGTGCTTGTATATTTTACCAGGTCTCTCTCTGAGAGTTTTGCCCTGAGATCAAAGTTCTTAACTTGGCATTCTCGAGGAAAACAATATGAATAATTAGAAGAAAAAAATAGAAGAGTATGCCACAGAGAATGACTGCTATCAACTTGTGCCCGAACAATAGGTTAAGTGTGACCAGAAGGAAGGTGAATAACAGGAATACTTGTCTAAATTACATAATACATGTCTGTTCTTGTATCTGGAAGTGCTCCTAATGCCGTGCAGAAGAGCTAGGAAGACAGAGCTTTGAAGAAATTCATTACAGAAGGTACATGGATGGGAGATGGTGCCTGCTTCTGTCAGAAGTGATGTGGTCTGACACAACTACTGAGATGTAAAAATGACTGCTGCTGCTGAACCCAGGACACTGATAAGGCTTGGTAGATGCTGAATAATTCCTTATATTAAAGCACTGTTTTGAAAATCTGCTTGACTAATCTGCTGCAGCAAACTGCTTTTGCTGTGCCACTGCATTTACGTAACTGATGATCCCTTTTTCTCTAAGAGTTCAGAAGAGCAGATGCTTATGGAGGAGAAATTGACCTACACTGGAGTAGTTCAAAGGACAGAGCCATCTGTGCCTTCTCTTACATCACTGACTGTCCTATCTCTGCCCTGCTAGACCTTTTATCTTATAGTTTTTCCTTGGGGAACGGGAAAGGAAGTGGACCCACAGGTCATGAACTCTCTTGGCTTGCACTTGTGCTGACTCTGGGCTTTTTCTTCCTTCTTACACTTCCCCAACATAAGTGTTACTGTGGCCAGCGATGGAGAATGTGAAGTGAAAGAACTCTGAACATCTGATTTTCTTTTTAACTTTTTCATTGTTCTTTTTCAAATGATTGGTTGTCAATATCTGAAGGGGGCCTACAAGGATGCTGGAGAGGGACTCTTCATCAGGGATTGTAGTGATAGGGCAAGGGAGAATGGGTTTAACTTAAACACGGGGAAGCTTAGGTTAGATATAAGGAAGAAGTTCTTTACTGTGAGGTGGTGAGGCACTGGAACAGGTTGTCCGAAGAAGTGATAAATGATCCATCCCTGGCAGTGTTCAAGGCCATGTTGGACAGAGACTTGGGTGACATAGTCTAGTGTGAGGTGTCCCTGCCCATGGCAGGGGGGTTGGAGCTAGATGATCTTAAGGTCCTTTCCAACCCTAATTATTCTATGATTAGCTCAGATAAGAATGCAGATTTGTACAGCATAGGTATGTGAGCTTAGGTTAGGCCTAGGTGTAATGAAATCTTGGGGTAGAAGACCACCACTGCTGTCCAACAAAGACTTGATGGCTCCGATGTATTCCTTTGGCTGTCCTCATTCCTCTAAGAACATCAGGCTGCAGTTATGAGTCCTTTGATTCTTATCTGTCTAATGTTACAGACAGTTATGTTGGCCTACTCAGAAACAGGGATCTAAACTGTGACTGTAATTCTTTGCTTTTCAGCCCTGTGTCTGAAAACACAGTTCTCGGGTCCAGTCTCCATCCCCCTATAATTTCTGAGCTCAGGCCAGGGGTATGAAAAAATAATACTTGTGGTTAGGGAGGCTTTAGCTGCAGTAGAGGTGAGCAGCAATGATAAATGGTGCTTTGAGAAGGCAGAACACTGGACTAATGCTGGACCAACAGGGTGAAACATGGGAGAGCTCACGCAGAGCTGTGTAGTGGGAATCTGTAGGAAAGTGGGGGAAGAAATATAGCAGCTGGTATATACCAGGTATTTACCTCCGATACATTTACATGATCTTCTCGTCTTGCAAGTAATACAGCAGTGTCAATGTCACTATAGGAGGTGGCCCAATGGAGAGTGGAAGCAGTTGTGATGCGATAGTTGATGTAGGAATAAGGAAAGTCTGGAGGGGAAAAAAAACCTAAACAAGAAACCAAACCAAAACCATAATTGTTATTCTGTGGGTGGCTATTTCTTGCTGAGGCATTAAAGGAAGAAACAAAGGTACTTGTTTTGTGGACTGGGGAGATTACAAATCTGGTATAGGAAAATGCCTAGTGAAATAGAAGTGATCCAGTGCTACACTGGGCTTTGGAAACAACTGTGCACTACTCTCTGAAAAGCTGGAGTTGAAAGGTTAACAGGTGGCTCGGTTAAAGGTGTGACATGACTATCAGCCTCTTCTTAGAATAATACACTAATATACAGTTAAGATAAAACTAGCACTTAGGTACTACAGAGCACTCCATTTACTTTCTTTTGACTAAGGCTGCTCTCCAGGCTTTGGCCACTTTTCTCTTTTGTTCTGAGTGTATCTTTTAAGTGCCATTGCTTAGTGATCCTTGAGCCATGGAGACAGCCAGATTAACAGTTCTGAAATAAAGCATGACTGACTTCATTTTATGTAATGTAAATAGCAGAACCAATCTGCTTTATCCCATTTTATTAGCATTCAGTATAACTCTAAGCCATTAGTTACTGGCAGTTGAGATCACTGCTCAAGTTCATGTTTGTGAAACAAAACAGACTTTGAGTGTCTAAGAGAATACAGCACTTTTATATCTAGCGGTGATATCATGCATTCCTTGTCCTCCTTATTGAATCATTCTGGAAGTTAATGCCAGCCTACTGTTAAGGCTATCTTGTAGGTGTGGCATGTATTCCTAACTCCTAATTCTTCTTTCAAAAGTTTAGTTTCAGAATTTGTTTTTTAGGGCAGGAGTCAGGACTTTTCAACTGCGTTGTCTTAATGAAGCTTTTTAACAAAAAAAACTCCAAAAAACAAACAAAAAAAGGAGTTTATTGCTACACCTCTGTAAGTAAAGACAACTAGAAAGAGAAAATGGAAGGTGTGAATGCTAAGAAACTAATTCATTCTAAAAAATAAGAATTCATACTTTACAAGGTCTGGTGGTTCAGAATGAAGTCAACAAATATTAAAGTGAAAATATATCAAGGTACTTATTTCTTATTAAGGGTTTTAGAAACAGTTGAGTGGTGCAGTGGGTTTTCCATCATGTGTAAACTTTTAAAATGGAAGCCAGTTGTCTCTTTAAAAAGATACTGTGTTTCAGCTACAGTTCACTGAAATTACTGGGTGAAATGCTGTCAAGATTAAAACCAGCCCATGTATGTACAAGATTAGAAACAGCCATTCAAATTGTGCTAGCTAGACTATACAACAAAATGATCTTATCGCTGCAGCCTTTGCTTGCTTTCCTCCTAAAGCTAATTCCATTTGGTTAAACTGGGAACTCCTTAGGGAAGGACTTTGGTTATATAGCCTGTGCTACCCTGTAATATTGTAACTATAATGCTTGGGAGCTGTTTGAGTACTGCAGGTGATACATAGTCATCAGCAACATTTCTTATGTGAGTGAAGATTCAGAATGTAATGACACTGGAAGATCTCCGGTTCTTTAACTTCTCATTTTCAACCTCACAATTTAGTTTCTGTTCTGCTTGTAATACCCATGTGTAAAATATATGTTGTTGTGGCTCATGATCATGCTGAATTAGGTTTCTGTACCAAGTCACACTACTAACTTTTACCATGAATTAGAATGTTTTCCTGCCATAGTTTCCCTAGCTTTGAAAAGGGGATTGTCATTCTCATTTGCTTTGGAAGGGTAATATTAATGCCAATAACTAGTTACCTTATTGCTTCTCATGTACTGGAAGAAGAAAAGGACTAAATTTTCAATGTATTAATCTCTGAATTCTTCTGAAGGAATAATCTTGTATGTTTATTAAAGACAAATTCTGAGCACCTTGCTCAGAAATAAATTAATAATTATTAATAATAAATTTAGATGTCAGTTAAAGAAATTAGAAACACCTTCTTCCAGAAGTGTATAAGTTAATATAGCCTGGAAAACTCTGTACTTTAAGGAAAAGACAATTTTACTTTAAGGAAAGTCAACTTGTGGAAAAGAGCAAGCCAGCTGTTAATTTGGGTGGCAAAAAAGTCTCTTGTCTGAGAATTTTGAGCAGTAGAGGTCTGATTTCACCAAGAATGTTCTTAATAAACTTCCTCTTGAACTTTGGCTCTAAGGTCTTGAAGGAATAAAATGTGTTTTGGACAGTGTGTCCCTTATGTAGTTTTCAGCAAGAGCAGACAAAACTCTGGTAGTTCCTGTGAAAGTAGCTGTGGAAGGCTTTCCTGCAGAAACACTTAAAGCTTACATGACTGAACAAGATCAAGTGACAGTGATATGTCAGGAAAATAAACAGTGTCCTTAAGTGCTTGCAAACTTGTTGTACAAAACCACCATTTTTATTGTTTGTCTGGGCTTCCACTACAGTTGTTGATAAATGTCTCCATTGTTCCTGGTCTTAGGAAGTAAGGAATTCTTCATTTGTTAGATTATTGAGCAGACTTCTGACTTCAACTGGAGGAAGGGGAAGGGTGTCTCGCTACTACACCTGTTGCCTGCGTGATGAGTTTATAGTGACTTTTCTTCCTTTGTGGTCAGGTTTTCCTTTCTCCATAGCAGCAGATAGATACTATGAATGCAGAAGCAACCTTCACAGTTTGATCATTGCCACAGGTATGAAAGGTGTTTGCAGGATTGACTAGCTTTGTTAACCTCATCTGGGCACTTGGGAAAAAAAAAAGGAAAAAGAAAATAAAAAAAAAAAAGGAGAGAAACAGTGGAACTTAACATTTGTGAAGGTTTTTACAGTTAGAAGCCATTCCTGTAAAGAGCAGAAACTCTGAAATATTTGACTGAAACTGGTAACTCTATTAATGATCTGATCTCCAAAGAGCAAGAATCAAACTTAATGTCTCAAACAGTTTTTGTTTTCTGACATCTATCTAAAATTAACGGGCTTTGCTGAAACTATCAGACTCCATTAATACTACAGACTTTCCCATGTAACATGGGAAACCAATAAAACCTGCTGTTAGACTGTGATACTTTCACGTGACATCCTGCTTTGGGGATTTTGTCATAATTTGGAATGCTTTTGAAGGATGTGGGGGTTTTATCTGGTTGGTTTTCTTTCTTTTTTATTTTTCCTGTAGGAGGAAGAAGGTGACCAATAAGTTGCCTCAGGAATTAATTCTTGAATTGTATGCCCAAATTATCTTGTGAATGATAATTTAGGGATAGAAATGCTATAATGCATTTTAAGGGGAAAAAAAAGTTACTTTTCATGTGAAACTTGTCCATATAAAGACAGATAGCACTGAAATAGCTAAATTGCTCTTAATTTATACCTCCCATGGCTTTATTCCAGATTTCTGTGTAAACATGTCCTTAGAAGAGCACAGGTAACTTGAAATAGAAACTATAATAAAGTTTTGAGCCAAATATAATATGTAGTGGAAGAAATTTTCATACATGTCTGACTTCTATGCATAAGTGTTGTTAACTGCAGTTGTTTTCAACCTGATCATTTTTTCAAGTTAAACACTTAGATAAGACATCAGTACTTAATTTTACAAGTGACAGAGAGGTAAAACCCTTGAACACAGGTAGATGTTGAGTGAAACTAAAAAAAAAATGCTCACAACCAGCATCCTTTCTGCCTGCTCATAACAACGTAGTGTAATAATCCTGTGCAGAAAAGAATTACAGACAGCAGATGTCTATATTGGGTCTCGTGTACATTTGCAAATTATTGATCGATGGGAACATCATTTGTTCAATGTGCTTCTTTCACTGACCTGAGGGCATAAACATGCTCTGGTTCTGAACAGATCTTTGTGGGGAAAGGGTGTGCAATATGGTTGCTGTTGGTACCACCCTGTGAATTTGAAAGCTGGTGTGTCTGCCTTTTCTGGAGAATTGGGAAGTATAGAACTTGTGAATGATTGTAGTGTTTAGTGGTTTATACTGTGTGTAGATTGGTTGTGTATCTCTAAGTTGTTCATAGACCAAGTGCTGTATGTTAGAAAGAAGTGTTTAATGTCGGATCTGTTTGTCAAATCTCAGTGCAGTGATGGCATAAGCTTTTTTTGTGGACAGGTGAAGTCAATGTTCTTAATTGTTCTTTCTAAAATGGTGTAAAATATCCATTGCATCTTCTGTTTCTTGTGGAAAATAGATTATTTGATGGACTGTACTAAACAGTTCATTACCAGCATAATTTTGCTTACGGTAAGAGTTTGGGGCTGGCTTTCTAAGGAAAGTGCATACAGTTGACTGACAGTGCAGTTGTGGTTCCTCTTATTGTCTCTCCTTCCTCTTTGAATAATTTCTGAACTCATTTGTCAATGTCAAAGGAATTTGTCAGAGTTCAGAAAACTGCTGAGATCCCTAAATTCCTACAAATGTGAGTATCAGTAGTTAGTTAGAGAGAAATTATTGGGGTTTTTTTTTGTTAGCTTTCTGGTCAGGTGGTTCCTGCATAATTTTTGCTTTGCGCCGCCATGTGTTCTCTCTTGTTTGGGGGGGTCAGGAGGAGCAAGGAAGTCAGAGGAGTAACACTGTTACTGTAACCAGTAGAGATTAGGGTACAAGGAATACAGATCTAGAGCAGCTTGTTACTCTTTCAAAATAATGTTGCAGTGGTATGTCTGTGCTTGTATTTGCATTACCATAATTTGCAAGTATATGGGAATTTATAATAAAATGACTATTCCAGATGCCTTTTTTTGCATACATAGTACCTGGTCTCCATCCCCAGAGATCTTCAACCCTAAACCAAGAATCATAGAACAGCCTGGGGTAGAATAGACCTTGAAAGACGCTCTGGTCTGACCTTTCATGGGAGCAGGAGCCTAGGTGAGATTATCTAGCACCCTGTCCAACCACATATTGAAAACCTCCAGTGACAGGGACTCTGTCACATCCTTGAGGAGGTTGTTCCAATGGTTGATCTCACTGTAAAAAATTTTTTTCTTGTATCGAGAAGAAACCTTTCTTAGGGCACCTTGTTCCCATTGCCCTCTGTCTTAGGTGCCTCTGTCCTATTTGTAATCACTCTTTAAGTACTGGAACACTCTAATGAGGTACCCCTTGAGCCTCCTCCAGGGAGAAAAGACCTAACTCCTTCAGGCTTCCTCACAGGGCAAGGTTGTCCAGCTCTTTGATACTTAAGCAAAAAACTATGAAGTCAATATTGGAATGCTTTGAAATTCCTGGTGTCTTTTAACCTTCATTTTCCTATATAACAAACCCTGAGCTGTTGGAATCAACTGTACGCAGTTGTGAAGTTTGATTCCTGCAGAGTTAAGGCTTGCGCTGACACCTTGGGCATGTAAAATGAAACCTCTGGTTGTGGAAGTTGGGTGTGATATTGGCAATAAACAGCAAACTTAAATTGCTCTCTTCCTGGAGTATGCTGATCTTTCCCTCTGTTTGCTTTCTACTGGATGTCTGTCTGCAGTTCATTTAGTTTTCTTTTTCAGTCTCTCAAGTTTAAACATAGCCTTCTTCTCCTTTTCTCCATTTTACCTATCACTATTTAATCTGCTTTCTGCTGCTAACCCCATCCTCCTCCTTCCCTCCCTCCCCCTCCTCTGCCCCCCACTTCTTCCTCTCCAGAAGCTCTTTGGAATTATTTTATGCTTTCTTTGGCCTCCAGCACAGGGCTAGTTTTGAGAATTCCCCCTCCCTCACTCCTTTCTGATGTGTTCAAAGTAAAGGAGGAATAAACTACCAATTTATTTGGAGTAGTAGTAATCTGTGGAGGCGTACCTTCCCTTAAGTGGCTGAACACTTTTAATCTTTTTGTTTGCTCTTCTATCCCAGTATTTGCAATACTTAAGTTTTCTTAGCCTGAAAAAAAAACCCTAAACAAACCCAAACCAAACACCACCCATCCCTTCCCCAACCCACCTTCTAGTTCTCCTTTTCAAGTCTCTTGTGCTCCTGTGGCTGCTCTGGATGCTTTTCCTGTCCTTCTGCAAACTCTGGGAAACTGAAGTAGGAAGAGAATCTGTGCTCTGCCAGTCTCTCTCCTGTTACCTTTTTAACACTGAGGTGTAAAAACTGCCTGTGCTGTAAGGCTCCATGGTACATGTGTGGAAGTTCAAAAAACTCTCCTCTTCCCCCCCCCCCCCCCTTCTTTTTTTCTCCTTCCCTAGGATTTGCTTGCAGGTGTAAGAAATAGAAACATAATAGAGCCATTGCCTTTAACAGAGTACAGTAAGAAAACATAAGCTGAGATTGAAGGTGCTGGTCATCTAGCACTTGAGAAGTGCTTTTGGAAGAGCCATGCTACTGAAATAGCTTATTCTGAAAACACTCTGTCTATTCACATGTGGTTTTAAACTTTTGACATAATGCTTGCTGAGCACTGGAATTAGCATCGGCTGTGTTACCTGGCATTTGGGAAAAGGTTTCTGAGTCATGTACTGTGCTTGGCTGCTCTGCCAAGTTACGAGAGAAAAAAAATGGCTTTTTTTGTCATGGTTCCCTCAATTACAACTGATGGGGAGTACTGGCTTATAAAAGTGCCGTGGGTTTTTCTGCAGTGACATCTGTGGAGTGTATATATAGTAGGTTCCTAAGCTGGAAGCCAAAAGAGTATGTGGGAAGTGTGAAAAGGGGTTGGGGAGGGGAGCGAACAAGAAACTCAGACAAAAGGAAATCATGCAAGTTAGTGCCCTTTCTTAGTGATATTGATCAATTTCTGCTGCTGTTCAAGCAGTTTAAATTATTCTCCTTCTGATTCTGTTTCCTTTTGCTTTTTCCTGTTGCCTGGAAAACATGAGTGGAATCTAGTAGGACAAGAGGCTGCTTTCGTATTGTTTTGTGGCTTCATTGCTAGCTATTGTCCTCTTGGCTCAAGCAGTTCATGTCAGTCTTTGTGTGGAGTAAGAAAAATGTTTTTCCTTTTTTCTTTAAAGATTCAATTTCTAGACTTGTAGATTGCTTTCATTGGAAAAGCAAGCAGCGTTAAGAATATCTCCCACCAACTAATGTGTTTTTGCTTGCCATGTCAACTTTAGCACTTTGTTCATTGGGACATACTTATTAAATTTGTGGGCTAGTTTGGGGTAAAGCAGTCTTGAAATCTAGTTTCAGTTTTTAATGTACTTTATTTAAAACAAAGGAAATCCAAGCAAGATGGTGCATTTCATGATTTTTTCTGTCAGGAATAAAAAGCCAGATTGCTGACAATGTTGTATGTTTTCAACAGTTGGAAATAGAGCCAATTTTGCTCTTAAGTATGAGCAGAGCTCTAACATGCCATAAAGTAATGTAGCCTTGAGCAGTGTTGCTGAGATCTTGTCTGTTGTGGCTGGTTTAACTCTGTTCTTTACTACACCACTGATAATTTGTAAGTGAAGATTGTTTTTGAGGGCATTCTTGGAACAGGACTGAAATGTAGCTGTTTGCTAGTATGAAAACTCACTCATGGTTGCATAGCATGGTACAAAAAAATAAGACAGTTCTCTTGTAACAGTTCTTGCTGATAGTATTTAAATGCTTCTACTTCTTCATTGCCTTTATTTTTGCTGTATTAATTAATTATATGGTAGTACAGAAAATATATTGAAAATGGAGGACGCTGTAATTGATTACCTGTTTTGATTTTTCTCTTTCAGGCGTCTCGTAGCAAGCTAAAACTTACAGAACCATGGCTCAGTTTCCAACACCTTTTGGGGGTAAGTTGTTTATAGTGTATTCCGAACTATTCTGATTTCCAAAAACTCTGCATAAATCTGCTGCTTTCTGAATATGTTCTCTATGGAAGTGTTCCTGTTTGTGGGGTATCTTTCTGAGATGATAGTTTATCTGATTTGTGATGTTTATGCAGACCCATTAGAGAACATGCAATTTTGTAGAGACATCTCAGACGAGTCAAACAGAAAAGCTGTGCTGTACCCCTTTTTGTGCATTGATCCATTACAGTCCTACAGTTTGTAACTGTAGGGAAGAGAGGCTCAGGCTGCTCAGCCACTGGCAGTAGGACATAGCCTCGTTCTGCACTAGTTATGACTAAGAAGTGGAAATGCTTTTTCCTTTGAGGATTCCTGAACTTTTTAGTTACTAAAAAGTACTGCAGATGTCTGTGGATACTATCACTTCAAATTTCTTTTCCTTATTGTCCCTAAACCCATGTTTAGATTACAACAAAGGTGCTGTGTTTTTTTAGCTCTCCGTTTATAACAGGGAAAGGTAGAGCATCTCAAACTTCAGTCTTCTGAAAAATCCAGGAAGGGTCTAGGTGTAGTGCATCGAAACTGCTCTACAAAGAGGAAGCTGAAATAAGCATGGGGCTAATGTAGTTTCTGGAGTAGCTTTAATTTGTAGTGCAGTGTGAGGGGAGTTTGTTATGATATTCATACTTGAACCAGGTCTACCAAGTAGCATCATACCTCCTCTTAGAAAAATGACAGCAAAATTCTAAGAATGTTGTGAGAGGAAACAAGTGGTGTAAAGAAAATTCTGATTTTTATGGGGAAATTTATTATCCTTTAGAGAATGCAACATTTTCTGTTACCTGTAGTCACCAAACGAGATGGAGAGGAGATTTATGCAGTCTCCATCTTGGAGAGCCCTCACTCTAAATGTGCAGTATCTGGTATCCCTCTCCTTGTGAATACCATTAATGATGTTTTTTTGTTTTAATTCACTTCCTTTCTTTTTAAAGATTCTTTTAAGTCAGCTTGTGTATGGAAAGACCACAGCACCCAATTTTTAAATTGGGTGAGTCATTTATATTCCAGAGCATGGCTGCTTTTATGGATGACTAATAAAATAAAAAGCGTGGTTGGATTTTTTGTAATTGTTGGGAGAAATGTGCCATGCCTGACATTCTGTTGATTTGTCCAGGAGAAGAAAGTGCTCATTTGATATGAGAGCCCACTGCTTCCCTTTTGCTGATGAGGGGATTGCTAAGCCATGTAAAAGAGAAGATGGTTAGAGGCTTGCTGTTGCATGGAGAATAGCTTGCTTATGAGTCAGTTTTGTGGTTTGGTGACTGCCTTCGTTGTACCCAAATGTATTGAAAAGCCAAACAACCTCTGTATTGGCATCCAGGATCTGAAGCCATGAACGATGTCCTAGTGTTGGGTATGATCTTGCTTCATGTCCTCCCATAGGTCTTATTGTTTCCTCAAATAACATAAGATGGAAATAAGGCAATGCCAGAGATGCCAGTCGTACTTTTTTGACTGAGGAGAAGCTACTAGCCTTGCTTGGTATAACATTGGCTCTTTTGATATTTGTTTCCCACAGTAGATACCTGAAAGGAGATTTACTGTTTCAATACCAACTGAATCTCTATCTGGAAGAGTAAATATTGACAATTGTGCATTTGTTCCAGTTACAGGGACTCCAGAGAACAAATCAACAAAATTTGTTGATAAAATAGTTAATAGAATACATTTTTAGTTACCTCATGCCATAAGAGCTTTTAGTTTTGTGTTTTACTGCCTTCTTTGCAGAAGGATGGGAATAGCTGGGTTTGGGGTATTTTGTTGTTTGGTGGTGGAGAGTTGCTTGGTTTTTTGTTTTTTTTGGTATTGGAGTCATGCATACCTCAAATTGAGAGACAGTGAGCCAGTAAGTCATTGCAAATTTCATGTTGGTTTGTTTGTTTGGGTTTTTTTGTCTTTCTGCTTTATATTCAAGAAATTCTCCCTCTTTGTGTAAGATGCCACACTCAACCTTAGGATCTTAGGCAGGAGCAGTCATTTCCAATACTGGGAGAGATGTTCATCTGCTTCTAGTTGGCTTAGTCTGCATATTGGTCATAAGGTCTTAATCACCACTATTCCTTTCCTTCTGTCAAGAGTTCATGAAAAGATGGGGGAGATAATTGCTATTGTGCTTTAGGATCTTCATATCCAAAGAAGAATCCTGTTCCATCCCCACAGAGAGCACAGCCATGAAATCTCTTTACAGTGCTTCTGTGAGCTTAATCACTAACATTCTTGAAGCTTTGGACTAATCTTAATACTTCCTTTCATTGAATTAGATATTATTAGCCTGTCTGCTTCTAGAAATACATAAGTTACCTGAAACTGAGATGAAATTTTTTTACCAAGAATATAGTTTTTCTTTTGTTAATGGAATCTACTATTTAAAGGAATGTTTTTCTTTCCCTTGTCAACTTCCTTTTCTCTCTAAAGTACATTTTGCCACATGAAAGTAGACTTTAAATAGCAGTAATTCGGGAGACAGGGAATTCTCATGTTCTTCATAACTGCTGAGTCTGGTTCTGCAAGCAGTTATATTGCTTATTATATTATCTTACTATATTCTGCAAATAGTTTGAAATACTTGCGGTAAATGTTTGTGGACCTTATTACCTGAAATTTAATCTCTGAGAGTTTAGTGCTGAGAGAGAGTGAATGCTGGATCTCTGTGTTTTTCTGCAAGTCTACGTTTTATCTTTTACTATTACTTCAATAAAACAGTGATTCCATTAACTGGATGCTTTCATATCACTACATTCCTATAGTGTAGGAGATACAAGAAGATAGCATTGATGCAATGTACTTGTAGAGATGTTAAAACCAGGATTTGTACGTGTTAGAAATTGCTGAGAGAAACCTGAAACACAGTGTTAGAGAGTTCATTGGAGGCCTGGAGGTCTCCAGTGGAAGCTGAAATATGTTTGCTCTGAGTACTAATAATCTGGAGGATAGAAGTGAAAAGTCTGCAAGAGAGGAGAGAAACTGCCACAAAAATAGAGAAAGCATTGTGGAAGCATTGCACTGGGGAAGGGTAGTACATCTTAATGTAAACTAAATATTCACCTCCAGTTTATGAGTGTGATGTGAAGAATCTGGTCTGTGTAACATATTTTTACTTAGATTTCTTATCCTTGGAAGAATGAGAAGCACACTTTCCTGTGCTGTTGTTGCCCATGAGAAATGTTTGCTATCTGGTTGAATCACACTTTTCCTAGACAAGTAAGGAGGCTTCTACTCTTGCGTACTACGTGGTTTTGTACTATTGTAACTGATTACTTGAGGTATCCTCTATTTGCGTTATATCCTCTGGTGTGCTGGTGTTGCCTTTTAATAGCCCATTTGTAAGTTTGGTTGCACTTTGAGTAGCCTGGTTGTGACTTTAATTTTTGAATGAGCCAGGCAAATGAGTCAGTGCTCAGCAGTCATCTTCATTTGGTAACACATAGTTCTGGTAAGTTCATAAGTCCTAACTGGCTATTTAAAGATTCATGGAGCTTTCAACTATAGACTTTGGATGAATGGCTTCTGTGTGTATGTTGTTTTCAGAGATCCAATATGATATAATTACACTCAGAAAATAGCCTAGTTTTTAGATAATGTTTCTTAATTTTATTTCTCCATTTCTTTTGAACTAGGCAACCTGGATATCTGGGCTATTACTGTGGAGGAGAGAGCTAAACACGATCAGCAGTTCCACAGTCTGAAACCAACATCTGGATTTATCACTGGTAATGAAATAGTTTTCACTTCTAATTTCATTTAATTAATTTTTAACTAATGAGCCTAAATATGGAGAGAGTTGCCTGGGTGACATTTGGACATACGAATTTATAAAATTGGGCAGATCTTGCTTTTAAAATGAAAAATTGTATAAATGAAAATGTTGCCTAAATGAAAAATTTATATCCAATTTTTCCGATGCTTTGCCACATCAACCCAATCTTTTCTGGTATTTTGTGGTGTTATTCTGGCACTTACCGGGTATATACCTGGTTTATGCCACTTGATTTTTCTGTAAGTAGGATTACAATGATTTATAATTATTTATAACTCTACAACTGCTGTATAAGGCAGTTCTATTGTGTAGAGCCAGCTGATACTTACGAACTGTAGAGTTGGAATTTAGGATGTGGAATCACTCTGATGCCTGGTGATATTTATAGTGCTTTTAATGTGCTCAGTGAATTAGCTTACTGTGCTGAGTCTGCCTGACATGGAATTAACTTCCCTCACAGCAGCCTATATGGTGCTGTGTTTTGGATGTTTTGGCTATATCTGAACAGTGCTTGCAAAGCCTCAAGGTTTTCACAATTTCTTACTCTGCACTCAGTGAGTAGGCTGGGCATGGTCAAGGAACTGGGAAGGAGAAAGAGCAGGGACAGCTGATCTCAACTAACTGAAGGGTTATGCCGTATCATCATACTCAGCAAAAACTGAGAAGGGAGGCTGTTGTCTTCCAAGGTAGCCATTGCTCAGAGGCTGAGCTTGAAGAAGGTGGTGAGTTAATTGCAATGATGAGTTAATTGTGGTGATGCAAAATTACCTTTGCATCATGTCTTGGTTTGGTTTTTTTTTTACTTTTTCACTTAAGAAACTGTCTTTATTGAGGTCAACTAGTTTTCTGCATTTTCTCACTTCTGCTCTCCCTATTCTCTTCCCCATCCTGCTGGGGGGAAGGAAGTTAGGGAATGACTGGGTGCTTAATTTCTGCCTGGGGTCAACCCACCATGCTAACTCACTAATAGGTTAAGAACTCTATAAATAAAGGTATATCAATTTAACTGAAATCTGTTTCAGAAACTGATTGTTTAAACAAGTGAAATCAGCATGAACGACCTTTTTAAAAATTCTAAATTGCAAAATCAATCGAAGTTGTGGGAAGCAAAGCTGCAAGTAAAGGAATTATACTGATATGACTACATTTTCATGGAACACCACTAATTTGTTTTGGTTTTAAAAGCAATAGGATGCCTACTTTTTGTTAGTTTGTTGGTTTTTTTTTGCATTTTATTTTCTTCAGAGCTATCTGAACTCTGGTGCTCAATTGAAGTGAAAGGTATAGAAGTGTTTTTCCTTTCTTACTGTCTGATCTATCAAGCAGATTTCCAGAGTGTGAAATTGAAATTAGATTCTTAGCAGCGTCTCATCGGAACCAAATATGCCTCCAAGTATACAGTTTGATTGTTTCTGCTAACTGTTACATGACAGATATGGTACAAAATAATACTAGCTTTATTGACCTCCTTGGATATTTAGTGCTATTTCTGTTCTGTTTATAACTTTCCTTTACAGACCACATTATTTCCAAATGCCTAATCCTTTTGTAATTGTTTTGCTATCTTCACCTTTAATTGATAGTTGGAAAATGACTTGGAAATGCACCATTGCTTTCTTTAATAGTGGCTTCTCAGGGTAAAGACCACTTTATTTGGTGTGCGCTAGCTGACTGGCATTATACTTCCAAAGAAATCTAAGATGGAGTTTACATTGATACATACTTTCCTGGAATAAAAGTTTCCTTATTCTCACAAGGCATAGGATTCCTGCAAAGAGAACCATAAACGTGGGTTGGGGACTGTGAACCATGAGCTTCCCATTTCCCTAAATGTTTATGCCTAGTTGACTTCATGTGGTGCTGTTTCAGACTTTAACAGGACATACTTGCTGGAAATAATCTGGTAGGTTTGCAAGTGATGACAGAAGTTTAAGTCTTATACTCTGTTATGTATGTCTAGCATTAAGTATTTATGGTTTTACTGTTGCTTCTGTTTTAGATATTTTTGACTCATTATTTCCTCTTTCTTCTTGCAGGTATTTTTAGCATATTCTAAAATTATGTCCTGTTTATTTTATAGGTGATCAAGCTAGAAACTTTTTTTTTCAATCTGGGTTACCTCAACCGGTATTAGCACAGATATGGTGAGTATGGAGGGGGGATGGGAGAACTGCAGTTATGTCATAGAATGAAGTTTACTGGTACAGACCAGGACAGTAACTGTATTTCACAGCCTGGTGTTTAAAATCACCAATTTAGTTCAGTGTGCATTCCAAAGGTCTACAAGGCAATGTTCTGTAGTATGTTTCAGCTGTGTTTTTTAGTTACTAGATCAGTTATTGGAAGCGGACATCCTTCTACAAATGGCATTTTTGAAGTTGGTGATTTGCAACTCTTTTCAAAGTTACTAAATGCTTTCAACTTTATTAAAACCATACTAATACAGTGGCTAAGCACAGTAATTAGTATTAAAAATCTTCTACTGGGAGACCTTGTACAAACCTTGCAAAATTAGTTGCAAAAATTAAGACTGGCATAGACTATTTCCATTGTAGTTGGAGGTACAGCTTGAAAGCTTGAAATTTTGACTATTCTTTGGTGAGTTTAGACAGATCAGAATCTTCATTGCTATATATTACACATCACGCAGATTTCTACAGTCTTCTGGTTTCTTTGTTCAGGATTGTAATTCTTTCTGCTCCAAATTATATGACCCTGCCAGACTTTGCCATGCTAGCTTTCGTGGATTATTCATAATTTATATTAATTATATTACTACAAAGACTTTGGTGCTAGACAGAGTGAAATAATACTGGTCAAATTCTAAATTTGAAAAAGGCAGCGGAGGGAGGGATAGCTTTTGCCAAATTTATTAACTTTTCCTCTGTTTTTAACTGTTTGAAAGAGTAGTGTTACAGTTATAAAAACATTTTAATGTAGTAAAGGTTTCTAAAGGCAGAATGTTGCTCCGACTGGAGAGAGAAAAGAATTCTTTTCTTGCAAGAAAAACAATTGCTTTGGAAACATGGGGCTTACATTACTGGATTTACATGGCTTTTAAATAATTAGCTTATTTTCTTTTAAAATTATCTTTATCTTACAAATATCAAATCTGGCCTGGTTATCTTGTTTGAGTTAGATGCAGTGAAAGTTCAAATGTCCCTTTGGAACTTCTTTTGCCTTTTAATTAAACAAGGAAAAACGTTTTGTCTTAAACAAGGCATCCTTTCTTCAAAATTGTTCCATAGGCATTAGCTTTAAATAGGTGTTAACAAAACTGAGCAATTGTAAATAGTCTGATTAAAAATCTCTTCCTCTCTGAATTATTCAGTTTTTCAGCCTCTTGAGAGGGAGGGAATCATTCCACTAGTTCCATAGTTGTCATAGAGACAAGGCCTGAACTTCCACATTTTTTAAATAAAGCTGAACTAAAACTTATTCATGGTGCCTTTATAAATCATAAAAAAGCACGTAGATGGGCCTTTCTCACTGTCTCTTTCCCTTTTTCAATCATCTTTGAAGTAAAGTAAATATTTAAGTAAAAATTTAGATCACTTGCATATATTCCCTGTTGGAATTAGAATAACCAAGCAGGAGAACAGTTGTGTAGTGGTAGTAAGACCCCTTAAACGTAAAAAATAAAAAATAGAAAATAAAAAAGAGGAACCTTCTCCTTTTATTCCCACAAATTGAATGATTTAACTCTTTTGGTCTATCAATGAATGTTTGTAACCTACCACAGATTACTGCTGTCCCACAGAAACAATAGAAGTCAGACAGTTTAGTGGCAAGAAGTCTTTCACAGGCTGCAGAGGATGTCACAATATGCTCAAGACTGCATTGAAAAATGTGAATTATTGTTTGTCTTAGCTGCCAGGGGTAAGATCTCAAAGGGGCACACTTGCTTTGTGGATTAATAACAATACTCTGATGTTGCCTATCTAAATTTCTGTTAACATGGACATAATTCCATGAGTATTTTAACGGGGGGGGGGGGGAATTCTGGAGTAAAGATCACAAAATCTCTGAGAGAGATGAGCTGCATAAAACTTCTTGTATGTCTGTGTTCTTTATGTATTGACTACATGCGTATTTTTCTTTTTTTTTTTTTGAAGGTAGATGTAATTACTAGTGGGAGAGAATGGGAGCTACAACAGTCTTTAAGGAAGGAAGCTTGTTTATCTGAGTTAGAGCAGCTTGTGAAACTCCTCAAATTGATTTTCTGATCCTAGAAATATGTAGGTGTGTGTATACTGTGTTTTAGAAGTGTTTTCCTATTCTTCATGAGTTATTGTGAATGTGGTTGCTAGTATTAATCTGCCTGCCACCTAAGAGCCTAGCATTTGTTTTATGAAGGATTACCTACATCTGTGTGTAGACAAGCTTATGTTAGTACAAAGTTTCATCTGTTTTGTTGGCTATGAAAGTTTTTGCACAGAAAAATGCAGCTGGGAAAGGAACTGCAGGGGAAATTGGCCCAATGAGTGATTTGCTATACTGCTTTCAGAGCTCTTCGCAGCAAAAGCAAACCTTCTATCTCTCTGAGTTTCCAAATGTATTATTTCATGAGTGAGAGTGTTTCATTAGGCATGAGCAATATAAGGATTTTCACTGGTTTTGATTTTAATTAAAATTGAATTGCCTTTTTTGCATCATGAAAGAATTATTTTTACTGGAACTTAAGGAGATGCTAGCTAGGTAGCTGAAGTACTAGTTAAATCTCTTCTGCCTCAAGAGCTGCTTTGAGAACATTCTGCAGTTGGTGTAATTGTTTTATAAGATGACACACTAAGGAGTATATCTTGTAATTTCTTTCTGCTGTTAATCAAAACTTCCCCAAAATTCATGTTCCTTAAAAAATAGCACCTCCATGATTTTTAGAATTGAGAATTCCTGTATCCCTTATACTCATCATTCATTTAAGAAAAAGGAAGTCTCCAGGACCTCAGTGGAGCAAATTACTGGAATTATTAAGGTCTGTCATGACAACATACTTACTGTTCTACCTTTTACAAGCTTTGGAGTCTGCCAAACTGGTAATCTATTAAGAAGGCTCTAAGTAGGCTTTGAATTGAGACTGCAGTGGCTTGGAAGATAACTGTTTTAAGTAGGCAATAATCTGGCTTTCTTCTAAAGCTGTTATGAATGGTGGCCTCAAAAAGCAACTTCTAGGTAGCCTGTTTCTCTGGAATTAAATGAGAATTAAAATAATCAATGCCATCTGTTTTTTGTGCATTTAGAGTTAACCTATTTTTTCAGGACGGACTAACTGCCATTGGTTGACTTACTGGTTTCTGACATGTGCTTCTCAAGCCTTAAGTTTGTGTTCAGGTGTGGGAGTAAAAGGTTGTACTCTCACACTTATATGAGATGTAAGGTTATATGAGGTTATATGAGTTGTAAATCTTACTACACATGCATTGATTAAATGACTGATGCTTAAGATGTAATTTCTCCTCACTAATTATGTCTGCATTTTATAATGCAACATGGGATTGTATAATCTAATATGGGAATGTAAAGCTAAATAAATCCAGACTTTTTTGAACTGCAGGGAGATTTCCTTGTTTTAGCACTCTGCTATTTTCATAGAGGTAGACATTTTATAGGCTGGTCATAATCATATTTGATGGAAAAACAACCCCTGTATATGCTCAGTTTCTGTGCCTTGTAAACGCAGAATGCATTCTGCAGAAAAGAGATAAAGGAAGAGGAAACGATCTGCAGAGCAACAGTTTTGTCAACACCTGAAACCTAGCATTGCGATGAAGCCTACTGCAGCTATTCTCATTAGAAAACCCCTGTTATAATCACCAGCCTGTTGTATAAAACATGATAAATATTTAGTCAAGGTTTAATCCACTTACTGCTCTGCGCTGGTTCCGGCCAGACCTTAAATGAAACAAATTTAAGGACATTACGTTCTTCCAAATTTCATTAGAAGCAGAACAGGTAGCATGTACTGTCAGGCACTCACTGCATTTAAGGTGATGTTTATTCAAAAATAGCACTGCAATCTGACAGCATGATACTAGGCTCAGTAATCAGAAATTAAAATCTGTCTTATTCTTGCACTAAAGATTTTGTGAGACAAGCTGATTTTTGTTAGCATGCTGTAAGAACGTGTATGAATTCTGTAGTGTGTACATAATTTTTCTTACAAATTTGTGCTGTTAATTTAAATAACAAAGCCATTGATGTAGAGTAAATGAGTTGAACAGGTGGTCAGACATAAAATCAAAAGCTACTATGATTATGTGAATAGGATTTCAATTAAAGCAATGAGACTGATGCACATCAAAGCTTCTTATTACTGGACAATTAATATTTTCTTATGTAGAATGCAAAGACTTACCGTATTCTAGCAGTACACTCTGTTAACAGTGCCTGGAGATCAAGGTTGCCTACATTATGCTATATACTCTTACTGTATTTTCATGGCCATTATTGAGGGACTCTACCTGTGCTTTAGTAATGGAAAGGCTTAAATTTTCTAAATCAGAATATTTGCAGGTGTAGAAGCCTGTTAGGTTGAACAAATAAAACTATTATAAACACAAATTATGTAATTACTTTGCTTAGAAGCAAAGATGTAGGGAACTTTGTGACTATTTATTTGAGCTATTGGTGCCAGTTGGTCACTATGGAGCTTACTGACTTCCCTGTATGTTGACGAATAAGCTGTCTTTGGGAAGACCACTGACTTCTTCGAGTGCAGTCCAAAATCTGCTAGAATAGGTTTATCAGGATCAATTTCTCTAGCTTTGTTCCTATGCACATCTTCAACTTGCTAGCCATAAAAGCTTGTTTTTCACTACTCATTTCCACTGAGTATTTGACAGAAGAATGGATAAGCAAATATTGAACGAACTTTCATTAAAAACACCACATATTTTACTTGTTGAATATTTTCTAATTTTCTTTGGTTGCCTTCAAAATGGTGTGCTGTCTATTTGTAAGCATCAGTTAAATGAATTGAATTATCTACTCCTGGGTTCCAGTGTTCTTCAGAGTCTTAATTTTCTAATGAGGCTTTCTCACCCTCAGTATTCATTCAGTGTATGTCAGTTCAGTTTCTAGTGCAAACCCCACAAATGATAGAGCTTCAAAATGTACGTTTAGCCATTAAGTTTCTGACATTCTGACATTCCAAATACCTTTTGCTTCTTGAATGTTTTGAGTTTGTAAGACCTGCAGCATGTTTTTTTCCTAACTTAGACATCTAACATTGCTGTTAATAGGTGGTGACTAATAGATGTTACATGAACTGTTTTGATTGTAAAAAGTGAAAGGTGTATGAAGAAGAAAATGAAAATGTACTGAGTAACACTATTCCTTGTAAGCCTAAGAAGTGATTTTGGGCAGCAAAAGTTCTACAGCATGTTGTGGGACACTTCCATCCTGCAGTTGAAAAATAAGCAGAGTGGATATTCTTAATTGTCATAGTTAAGCTATGAAATCCTTAAAAATTAATTTGGGTTTTTTACAGGAATTTTAGAGAGATAATAAATGTTTTTTTGAGGCTTATACCCATTTCACTGTATAGGAGAAAAAGCACTACATACTGCATACATGCAATGTTTTTGCAGGTTTATATATAGTGGCTTGTGGTACGTACACCCCTCTGGACAGAAGAATAAGATGGAAGCTAATAAACTCTTTGTATTTTTATGTCCAGAGAAAGCCATTGTACTTCAGAATTTACCAAATATGGATAACCTCAGTAACAAAATGTGAGAAACCTACTTTGTGTTCTTAACTATTTTCTAGAAGTAACTATACTCTCATTTTATAACATGCATTAATCATTAACAGCTATTACAGTTGCTAACACTCATAGGAGGAAGGCTTTTCTGCTTTCAGTAGGGTTCTCCCACTTCTTTCTGCAAGTTGTGTGAAGACAAAACTATTACATCTTCCACTTTAACTTAGCCTGCCAATACATCAGGAAGCACTAGTGTGTTCCTTGCTCTTCATGGAAGAGTAATTAGAAGCTGAGACTTTAGAGCAGCGGTGTCCTGCAAAGAAGAGGAGATGCCCATTCCAAATTGATGCTTCTCTTGGTTCAGGTTTGCCATGCTGGCCTTCCTTCTTCCTTCTGCTGGTTGGACTGCCATATATCAAGTCTGGCTGCTACAGTAGGATCATTTTTATTGATTATTTGTCAGATGAACTGCATACTAGGTGATCGTGACTGAAACTTGAATCTGAATCGCATTGTGCTGTGTGGATCCCAGAATAGTTCCAGTTTAGACTAAATTTAGGCTCCCAAAGGCTTGGTGGTAGTGGAATAAGAAGAAGGTTTAAAGTTATAAAAGGGCAGACAAGAGTTTTTGTGTAAATTAAACTTCTCTGTGATAGGAAGCTTCAGGGAATAACACCTAGAAGTTCTCACATCCCAAACTTGTTCTTCAATGAAATATGTGTAGTAATTCATCGTCTTTCAGGGAGTGGTGCAATGTGTACTTTTCTTTCTAACTGTAAGCCTCAGATTCTACAGTTTCCTTCACCAGATTTTCTTTAGATACTGTTGTCAGGTTGTCAGTAGTATTATTTAGTCTTGTGGCATCAAACATTAGTGGATTAAGACAGTTGACACTGCTGAAAATACAGTCTTAAAAGTGCTGGGAAGCGTTGGAGTGTCTCCCGTTTTTGGGGAAATGCTACTCGTGATCTAAACCAGGGGAAACTCTTAAGATGTGTGGTTGGCCTCTGGCAATCGCTGCTGGAATCTGCCCCTTCACTGATTTTCCTAAGGTTTTTTTTGGCTGAGATGGGAGGGATTTAATTTTTGTGAATGCTTTGCCATTGCATTTACCTGGCTGTCTGCTTATTTAAGTTTCAATTATAAGTAACTGTCAATTTATTGCAGTACTTTTTGGATAACTTTTCACATACTTGCATGAAAACTTTCCTTGACAGGGATTTGATCAGACATAGAGCTCGAGTTTAACTAGGCTGTGAGGATCCTTTACGTTGTCAGTGTACACTTAGTTCTCCAAATGAATGCAAAGTAAAAAGCATAGTGTTTAAAACTGAGTTTATAACTAATCACATTACTAATGTGGATTTACTCTTTTTTTGGTTTGCAATTGCAGCAACTAACATTCTTCTTCCTGCTTCTCTCCTGCCAATTGCCTAGCCCTATTCCCTGCTGAGCATAGTTTTCTTAACCATCAAATGAAGAAACAAAAAGAAGACTGTTTTAAGTCAGACTACTTTGCATGAAAGCCTATTCAAGGTCTAGGCTCAATGTTTTATCTTGAGTACTATTGTTTAACTGAAAACATTTGTACACTTGCAGATGTAACAAGTGTTTAGTAAAGTGCACAGAATTAAAGACTGTTTTAAGTGCAGCTAAAGTGCAGATTTGCAGACTAAATAATTTGATTCTCTGTGGTGCTGTTTGTAGTACCATGTATTTTCATTTGTGTGATTTTTGCAAGGTTTTTGTAGAACTGCATTAATCCTTCTTCTTTACATGATCCACTGTAATTCTTCTAAGAATCGAAAAGTGAATTAAACGATATTCATTAATCGTACCAAGAAGCTCTCGGTTTAAACAGTGTCCTGTTTTATGATCACTTTTAGCCTGCCATAAATATTTTTAAGGGAAATTAATTCGTCTGAAACAGTTCACGCCTTTGTGTGCATGGTCTTAGGTCAGTTCCTGAAGTTCATAATTTAAGAATCTAAGTGTGAAAATCATGTATTTTGTAGGGCTCTAGCTGACATGAACAATGATGGGAGAATGGATCAGTTGGAGTTTTCAATAGCTATGAAACTTATCAAATTAAAACTACAAGGTTATCAACTCCCATCTGCACTGCCTCCTGTCATGAAGCAGCCACCTGTTGCTCTGCCTAGTGCCCCAGGATTTGGTAAGGTCTTTGTTTTCCTCCTCGTCAGCTTGTATTGTAGCAACCAAAGTTGAATTTGATTGTTGTTTTGCCGTTTCTAAAATAAACTTGTAGGAAAAAGTACTTCTGAAAGTACGTGAATTCAAAGCCAAATGCTGCCATGTGCCTGTGTGTGCTCAAGAAAGCCCATCTCAATGAGTTTTTATCACCCAACCATACTGAATAGCATAAGCTGAGGTCCTGTTTCCTTCAGGTCTCCTTCCTGTGTGTTCCAAACAAAAGTGTTTCTGGGCAAAAAAGATAGATCTGATATGAGGGCTAATACATTGCAAAGTGATGGAGTTTTTGTTTGAACTGCTATCCTCAAGGAATCTCCAGCTTTGGCAAGATTAGCTATATTTTTTAGACTTTTTACAAGTCACGGTACTAATGCATCTCTCTGCTGAAACAGCGCTGCACTGTGATCAGCTAGAACAGCGCTGACTCATGTTCTCATAGTTAAGTACTGACAAAGTTGCCATCATTTCAAGGTAAAAAGCACGGAAAATGGGATGATGAAAGGAAAGTAACTAAATGAAGCTGAATCTCATGTTTGACACCTTGATGTTTTGCTGTGTTCTGTAAGGAGCAGTTCTTTACCTTTCTGATTTTAGTTGTCACTGTGACTCGATTTGGTTTGGGACTGAGAATCACTGCTGTCCTTAAGAAAAAAGAACAGTGCATTTGATAAACTGTGTGCAACCATGTTGTTTGATCGGTTGTTGCTTCCACAAGTTTTACAGTTTTATTTCTGACTGTAAGAAATCAATGAAATTGAAGAGATCAAATACTGGCTTACGTGAGACAAGGCTTAATAAGATCAAACAAAAAAACCCAGCAAAACCTGTGATTTTAATTCTCAGTCACTGTAGACTTGATCTCAGCTGTTTGCACACACCCTTATTCATCCTATTGGCATGACTGGAACTCCTTATCCTCCCTGTTATCCATGCAACTGTGCATACACCTAAAATACCTCATTACTGTGCTTTATCCTGTTAGCTTTGCACTGTTTCATCTTGACAATAGGCTGCAAGCAGTTATCCTGAATCCTGTTCTTTTCAGCTGTGGCTAAATGTAGGCTTTGGGTTCATTACTCACTGGAAGTTGACAGTGTTGCTCTTCATTTAGTTCGAGGCAAACAATTCTTTTCTTCAGCAAATGCTAATAGACTTTTTTGGTCAGTGTTGCATCCAGTGTGATCTTGTATGCATACATTAGAAAGTGCTATGTTGTTCCCTCTGCATTGTTTTATGTTCCCCTGCCATGCTAATGGTGCAGTGAACTGTAAGAGTTCTTTCAAGGGTTGTGTGAAAGTTTCCATTTCAATTTGCTCTTTAATTCTGCTTTTACTGCTGGGTTGCAGACTACAGTTCAATTGTTGTATCATAGTAGGAGTCTCTAGATTAGAAAAAAAATCTCCTTCTCTTGCCCTTAGGTATTGGGGGCATTGCCAGCATGCCATCTCTTACATCAGTTGCCCCAGTGCCAATGGCATCTATTCCAGTAGTAGGAATGTCTCCACCATTAGTATCTTCTGTTCCTGCAGCAGCAGTACCTCCCCTGGCTAATGGAGCTCCTGCTGTTATACAGCCTCTGCCTGCTTTTGCTCATCCTGGTATGCTACACTGAGACTTTGTTTACTCTCTTGCTATTAACAAATTATTTTGCCATTTTCTTTGGGTCCAGGGAACAGTAGACACGGAATTACCCATTCTAACTTACTTTGAAGAGCTGAGTTTGGGTAAAGACTGTACTTTGGTTTAGCCCAATGTAATTGGTTAGCAAACTTGTATAAAAGTTAAAAGAAGAAACATGGACATACCATAGTGTAACAGTCAGTCATGTCAAGCGAAATATTAACCCTGTTACAAGAGTGGTGTGATAACTCTAGCTTGCCAGCAAAATAGAAAATGGGACCGTACTGAAGTATTTATACCACTGAAGTACTGCTTTTTGTTGGGATTACTTTAAAATACTGGAGTACATATGACTTCTAACGCAATCTAATTAGATTAATCCCAATCTAATTTGATATCAACAGTGTTTGCATAAACTGTGAAAGTAAAAACATGAGGGAAGTGTGTTTTCACCAATTTTCTTAGACGTTGTTAGTGTATCTTAATATTTTTAAAAGGTATACCATCAAAAGAATCATAATGTTTGTGTTTGGTGTTAGGAACTAACTGAACACTGAAATTCTACATTTTAAAATGGTAATATAATATATGTATTCTGTTATTTACAGCCACATTGCCAAAGAGTACTTCCTTTACCAGATCTGGTCCAGGATCACAGCTAAATGCAAAACTGCAAAAGGCACAATCATTTGATGTGGCTAGGTAAGTTGATAAGGAATGAGCGTATGTGTGTATCTGGTTCCTCAGAGTTAGAAAAATGACTTCTCGTTCGCAAAATTGTTTTCTGAAATAATATTTACTTGCAGAAATCAATTCCTGCTGAGATACTACTTTGGGATTTCATAGAATGCTGTGGTTTTACAGGGAATGCTCCATGAGTAATGAATCATTGAAATATAATAATTAACTATTATAGTATGTGTTGACACTATTTACAAACTCTTGGAAACTTAATTTTTAGAAAAGCATTTGCTTCTGTAAACATAATCTGCATTGTGTAATACTGTATAGGCCCTCCTCCTGTTAGTGAGAAAACATAACAAGCAATATTCTTTTAAATTAGCAACTGTAGGTTAATTTTTTAAAGCAAAATATTTAATAGTTCTCATATTTTAAGTGCACTTCACGTGAATGTTTCTTGTGTGTTCTTCAAGTTCTGCATGAAAAATCACCTAAAAGGCTTTTAGATTATTTCAAGGCCTAAGAAAAGGTATAGGTTAGGCAAAATGAAATGTATCTGACAAAATCAAACTCCCTTAGAGGGGGTAAGAGAGTAATTTCCCAAAGTCTTTATAAATCAAACTTTCTTACAGGTCTGTACTACAGATTTTTTTTTTAAGGAGAAATGGCTTGGGATGTTATTTAATTATTTTTATTTTTCTCGTCCTCTGGTATTAGATAAGGACACTACTGATTATTGTCAAATAGGATAAAAAATCTTTCCAAACAAACAATTCTTTTTGTCTTTGAAACCTAGTAGTGTTAGGAACATAGTGATGCTCTGATATAATTTTCAAAGATACAAGAAGTTATCTGCCTTGTCATAACAACACTTAGTATTTATGATGAATGGAGTTCAAGAAACTTCAGCTGAGATGGCTTCTAGATATTCCATAAGAAGGCTGTTATAGTTTTGGGGTTAACTATATCTGACTCTTACTGGTTACTTTTATTGCCAACAGAGGCCTGAACCTCAGGTGAGATGATTTCTTTCCTGAGGTGAAATTGCATGGTTCTCTAACTCTGGGCTGAGACTGGAGCTTCCTCAGTTCCACGCTGTTACTTCAGTAACTCTGAAACGCCTGCCAGCAATTCCTTCCCAGACTGCTGCTAATGCTGAGTTATGAACTGGTGTGTGTCTTCAGGCTTTATTTTGGAGAAAACAGATAGCAAAGTAATTGATTAGCAGAGTTTACGGAAAGGGAGGAAGAAGATCTAAGCCCATTAAATTGAAATGTAAAGTTGAAGGTTTTTTTTTTTGTTTGTTTGTTAGGGTTGGGTTTTTTTTTTTTCATAATTGAGAATTATTTTGAGGAGAGTAAAATTCAGAATTTCATTTGTGGTGCTTTTATAATTCTGTCTGCTGGGTTGCCAGTAGTGAACTCTTGGCATGCATGGAGTTTGGCATACAGAAGTCAACTGTTTTGTCCTCCGAAACTACCATTTGAGTATCTATAAAGGAGAGTTTCATTACCTAATGTGTAGTAAACTTACTTCACAAATCAAGGTACAAATATAGGTAAAGACTAAAGTAGACTTAATGTGTGGAAACTCCAAATCTGGCAAAACTTGTGAGGGAGGAATTGACATGGATAGATGTTAAGTAGTCAGCTTTTTTTTTTTTTTGAAGTTTCAATTCTTGTTTTCATTATTTAAGATGCAGCTTGTTTTTGCTCTCTTCCTATGATGGAGGATTATTTCAGCACAATAGTTTGGAAATAGAAAAGAGAAATAGAGGTATTATCTGTTTCAGGTGTTGTCATGTGAAAATAGGATGAGGTCAATTAATAGAGTCAGAGTGTTCACATAATCCTTCTTAGCTCAGCCTTGAAAGATCTTATGGTGCTGTCTGCTCAGTGGAACAGGGAAAAGAGATTTGCTGGGCTTGGCTTTTTTTTTTTTTTCTTTTTTTTTTAACCTGTAATTTGGTGCTGTTACAAATGCTCATTTAATATGGCTGCGTGTGTGTGTGTGTGTCTTTTTTCAACCTCAACAAAAAGGGCAAACTTTAAATATGCCTAAAGACAGAAAAACTTTGCTCATTGTTTTTCAGTAGGAAGACTTGTCAGCCTTCAAACATGTGGGAAATCATAGCTACAAATAACAACACTCAACACAGCCTATTAAGTGAATGAATTAGAACTGGGAATATTATTTTTGGCATTTGAGCTCCATTACAAGAACATTGATTGCTTTCAAATCTAGCTTTTTCACACTTTTTAAATGTTTTCAGTATATTTTAATTTGTTTTCCTTAATCAGTTTATGAATTATTTGGCTAACACAACCAGCTAAAGACAGGTAAAATGAGGTATACCTTCTGCTGACTGGTCAGGTGTTTTGTGTTGTATGTTTATGTAAAGGCTTTTCACTGTGAGCTGTTTAGGTTACTTAGTTCTCTGCTAGTAAAGAAAAAAGCAAAACTCTTAGGCCTGTCATTCAACTTTACAAAAAAACGTTTTCTAAGACGCTGAATTATGATAAATGTTTTCAAACAAGAAATCAAACCTGTTGTGGTTTCAGGAATAGAAGGGAATATTTGTGAAAAGAACCATACTGAGCATAAAACTTGATCTCTGTGCAGCATGTTATGTTGTTGTATCTGTTAGTTTCATGTGAGTAAACTTAAAATCATCTTCCCCCTGCTTCTTATCCTTTTTCTAATTCTAGTGTGCCTCCTGTGGCAGAGTGGGCTGTACCTCAGTCATCAAGACTGAAGTACAGACAGCTGTTCAATAGCCATGATAAAACAATGAGTGGACACTTAACAGGTATTGAAGCAGTTCCTGTTTCTTTTTTTCAATCTGTAACAGCCAATTATAGTAGCATTTAAAACGCTGTTCCCATAGTAAAAGTCTCATCTCTCTCTATTGTTGCCATCAGCATTTTTCTGTTTGACTCTCCTAACTGCTTAATGACCTTGTTTAGAAACAAATATTCATTCTAACTGGGATAATTTTATCACCTTCTTTCCTTTATTTTCTGCAAAGTAAATTGGTGCTGGGAAACCATTCTTGGAAAGGGTAGAGTGGGTTATGTGAAAACTTGTGCAGCCATTTCCAGTTTCAGCTCATCTGCTGGTGAGGGTGCCTACCCAGTTTCAGAAACAAACTGGAATGATACACTGGCTTAGTTCTATTACTTCCTTTGACTTTCATAGCTTGCCTTTATTTTTAATCTGTTGTTGAAAGGGGAAGGGTTATGGGCTTTTTTTAGTTTTTTCCTTTGGTGAGGGGAGCTTAGTTCATGCTGATAACATCTTTTCAGTGCTACCTATTCAGAACTAAGCTCTGCTTGTGCATTAGCTACTTGGTAATGCAAGAAAAGGAAAAAGTTGCTTATGTGTTTGCTAATCCTTGTTTCACTTTGTTAGGTCCACAAGCAAGAACTATTCTTATGCAGTCAAGTTTACCACAGGCTCAGCTGGCTACAATATGGTAAATCTATCAATTTCCAAACTGGAAACAGTACTTGAACCTCTGTACTGAATACTGTGGGCTTTTTCTCCCTTTTTGGTCTCCCTCCACTGATAAATCATTACATGTTGCTTTTTTAATGTATAACTTTATGTGGTGCTTTTGGTTAAATGACAGTTTATAGAACAAACCTGCACTGCTATGCTTATATTAATATTACTTAACAAAATTAAAAAATAGTATCTTTTACACTGTGCACATAGGTTTTTTGTAAGTTGTGTTTCAGTTATGAGTTTTTTAGGCAGACCAGATATTGAGCCTCCTATGTCTTCCACATCCCTGTCCATATGTGATATAGCACCAGTGAAACTTACACATTTGCGCAGGTAGTACAGAAGGAAGCTTAATCCAGAACCCTACTTTTTTTGGTGACTTCTCTGCCTCTTAGATGAGTTTCTAAGGGCTTATTTCCAAGGGGCTCGAGTTACATATGCTTAAAATAATGGATTTGAAAAGGATTTGTCTCAGCTTCTTGTTTTCCTTTCAACTTCTTGTTTGCTGAAGTTCAGTATGCTCTTATTGTTACATGGAGTGTTACTTCTGATTAACTGCCGTACTTTTTATGCCTTTGCTTGAAAACCATTGTCAACTCACCCATCTGACTTCTGCTTGAGGGTTTCAACTATGTTGTCTGTTTAATGTGGCAATTAATTTGCACTTGCTTTCTTTGCTAAGCAGAGATGTTTGTGTTACATCTTAAAATGCACTCTCTCCTGTTCCCTAACAAAGCTACTGTAAGGAAAAAAATATCAACCCAATCATCCCGCAGATAATTAACCAAAAAATACTGTGCTTGTTGCCAGTGCTCAAGCAGGCTGTGTGGGCAGGGGAATGATGTCAGTGCAGTGCAGGAGTTCTAAACATAACTCTCTTTTGACATTTAAAACTGCCAAGTCTACTGAGATAAGGAATTGATCCTACAGCTTTTGTTGCCTGGCTTATAGCTCCTTTTTCCGATACTTGCTCTCTGATAGTGGAACCCCTGTCACTGTTCTCTGGGGCAAGATTTGTCAGTCTGTATTGGGTTTGGATTCACTGATCCATAGACACACCAAGTGAAGTACAGTATGCAGCCTGTCAGCTACTCTTGTAGCAGCTGTTCTTGTATTTCTGGTACAAAGATATGGATCCAGACTGTTAGGGCAGCTGATCAATTATATCTTTGCCTGCTAGATTTTCATTCTAGTGACTTGTTCTTGTGCCCCAGCCTGAGGAATTCATTAACATAAACATGGGTTAAATGAGCCTGTAATTGTCTTCCAAATTTAAATCCTGTAAACAGTCCTGTACCTCCAGACATCAAAAGCATGTATCAGTTGCTTATCTGTGATTTTCACAGTATCATCAGACATTTTCCTGCATGATTAGAGTGCAGCACACTAGAGAAACAAAGCTGATGTTTAGGCTGTTAAATATTGTCCAATGCCACCTTACCATGAGTGAAAGCGTTTTGTGCATCCAATGGAGCACTGGTTTTAGGTCATCCAGAGATGTTACTCCATAATTGTTTAGTAAGTGTATAATGCTAAATCTTTTTTGTGCTTGTCAGGACTAGAATGTTAATGGCTTTGATTTTAATACAGATGTGTGCTCTGGAATGTGAGATAGGAGCCTCCAGGGAAGAAGGATTCCAAACCAAAAAGTTCTACCACACATCTAAGCTAATTCTTTTCTAAATGATACTGTGTAGTAGATGTTCACACAGTGTTCAAGAAAACTCCTCTGATTAATGTTACTTACATAGTGTCTAGTACAGGCA
The DNA here is from genome assembly GCA_017639245.1 of Myiopsitta monachus. NCBI lineage: Eukaryota > Metazoa > Chordata > Aves > Psittaciformes > Psittacidae > Myiopsitta > Myiopsitta monachus. The sequence goes on from CM029927.1 coordinate 10,645,344, forward strand.
GCACTCAAAGAGCAAGCAAAGTAGAAGCAATGGCTATAAAGATAGTTTCAAGGCAGATGTGTGAGAAATGTGGGAAATAGTGAAGAATTTGGGTTTTGCTTTTTGTTTGTTTTGAAGAAACAAAGTAGTGTGGAAAAAATAGTGAAAAATTGAATTAATTTGGAACTGAATACTATGATGTTGACATTGCTTTTTAATATTTAAGAATTTACTTACTTTGTCCCTTCCCTTTAAAAAGGAATCTTTCTGATATTGATCAAGATGGAAAACTTACAGCTGAAGAGTTTATTCTGGCTATGCACTTAATTGATGTAGCTATGTCTGGTCAGCCGCTGCCACCTGTACTGCCTCCAGAGTATATTCCACCTTCTTTTAGGTAATGGGTTATAATTCTGGAATCTCACTCCTAAATTTTTATTTCATTTGGGAAAGCTGTCCTGTGACTATGAAGTAAAAGAGATTGAAAAGTAATCCCTCTCCTTTTTGTACTGCATCTATGGCACACAGTACTGCCTTGATGGGAAATACTTGTCTAGCTTTTTGGTTTTGTACAATTACTGAATGCTGGAAGTAGCAAGAATTCCTTGTAAGAATATAGTTTTGGTCAATGTTTTATGCTAGCATACCTTCCAAAACTTAGTCTAGCCATATAAATTTGAAGTGTTATAGTTCAAGCCTATATTTCTTTAGAGTGAATAGTATGTATTGGAATTCAAAACATTATATGAATTTGCACTATAGCAAATTAGACGTTTTTTGACACAGTTGTGTATGTGAATAGTAGTGATGAGTCATCATTTCTGTTTCTCTATTTCACTTTTTTGTGGAGAAATGGCTGGGAAGACAGTGACAGCAATGAAAAGAAATGTTTGCATACAATAGTAGCTTCATGTTCTTTAAGTATCCTCCTGAAGGTTAGAATTTTGTTGTTTATTCCATGTGGGATCTTGTTTTTAGCTTGACTAATAGCTCTTCCTCTGTCTTTGCAACTTTTGCTGTAGTTGAGATAGGCATTTCCCCAGCTTCAGATTGGTCACAAGTAAGAGATGTTGGCGACTAGGTTGAACACATCTGGAAGCTGCATGGTTCTGTGAACTTTGAACTGGGTTTTCAGGTCACTGGTGTGTACTGTTGAGACTCTGGAGGGTACTGTTATCTTAATAGCAATGGCTGAGTAAAATCCTCTAGGCAACACTGAGGGAACACTAAATATCAGTAAACATTTCATCATGGCATTTAATTTATAATTTCATCATTAAATCATAAATAAATTTGGCAGGCATAGGTTCTTTTAAACAACTTAGAATTATCACTTTATTGACAGAAGAGTACGCTCTGGTAGTGGCATATCTGCTGGAAGTTCAGTGTCTGCAGACCAAAGGTTACCAGAAGAACCAGCATTAGAAGATGAACAGCAGCAACTGGAAAAGAAATTACCCGGTGAGCAAGCAAAACCAGAGATATATTGTGTGCTCTGATCAGAGAGATCCTATCATCAGGTTATATCCTGTGGAGTTAAAAAGGCTTATTAAGAAATGTATGTTTTCTTTTGAGATCAGTTTGTGAGACATCAGAGGCATAACCAAGACATTGCTTGGTCCAGCTAATTCCTTACTATTGCATGATCCTGTGTGTTAGTGACAATGGAGATATGAATAATATTTGGGTTGCTCATTTTATGCACTCTCAACAGAGGCAGCACTTTGCAGTCCTCCTACAGATGTACAATGAAAAATTTTTACTAACTCCACATTCTGACTTAAGTGGAGCGTAATTTGCCTTATGTACTCTGAAGATCACAATATGCATACAGAGGCCTGTTTCACTGAAGTCTGTGTAACAATATGTTTTTTTTATATGAACCTTAGCAGCTATGCTGTTGGGGAAAATTAAAAAAAAAAAAAAAGAGGAAAAAGGCAGTAAAAGAGATAAAAAGGGACTTAGAATCATAGAATAGTTTGGGTTGGTAAGGACCTTAAGATCATCCAGTTCCAACCCCCCTGCCATGGTCAGGGACCACCTCCCACTAAACCATGTCACCCAAGGCTCTGTCCAACCCGGCCTTGAACACCGCCAGCGATGGAGCATTCACAACTTCCCTCGGCAACCCATTCCAGTGCCTCACCACCCTCACAGTAAAGAACTTCCTCCTTATATCCAATCTAAACTCCACTGTTTAAGTTTTAAGCTGTTACCCCTTGTGTTATCACTACAGTCCCTAATGAAGAGTCCCTCCCCAGCATCCCTATAGGCCCCCTTCAGATACTGGACGGCTGCTCTGAGGTCTCCACACAGCCTTCTCTCTTCCAGGCTGAACAGCCCCAACTTTCTCATCCTGTGTTCATACTGGAGGTTCTCCAGTCCCCTGATCATCCTTGTGGCCCTCCTCTGGACTTGTTCCATGTCCTTTTTATGTTGAGGACATCAGAACTGCACAAAATACTCCAAGTGAGGTCTCACAAGAGCAGAGTAGAGGGGCAGGATCCCCTCCTTCTACCTGCTGGTCATACTCCTTTTGATGTAGCCTAGGATACAGTTGGCTTTCTGGGCTGTGAGTGCACACTGCTGGCTTATGTTCAGTTTCTCATCAACCAACACCCCCACATCCTTTTCTGCAGGGCTGCTCTGAATTCAGTTGAGACTTAGATTTGAGAAGCAGCGCTTTACTGCAGTGATTCTTCCATGGTATCATGTTTAGTCATGTATACTAACTCTCTGTCTATTGTAGCCTCTGCTACTTTGCCCAGGTACTTGTTTGTACCTTTCAGGATCATTATACTGTCGTTTCTTAAAGACTGATGTTGCCATTGTCATCTTGTAGTCTTACAGCACTGACGTTGATTAAAAGATGGATTGCACAGCGCAGCTCGTGGTTCATGAATTTTGTATTTGAACTATGGATTAGAATTGTCTGGGTTTGGCAATCTGTTATTCTTCATTTTTTGGTTTTATTTTTGGTTTAAAGCCATTTCTGCTTTCAGTTAAAGAGGAGCTAGAGTGTACAAAACTTTTACTGTATTTGATGTGCAGATTTTCCATTGTAAAGATAATAGTGTATGTTATCTTGCTTTTTCATTGGCTTTGCTAAATCTGGCTAGGTATTGTGGTTTTGTTGTTTTGTTTTATTCTTATTTTGATGTATTTGAAAGAATTATTATTGTTGGCTTTTATAACCTTTTAGAAGCTTTCTCTTAAGCATAAGAGCACAAGCCAATAACTATGTATTTAAGTTGCTAGAAGTTGTTCACTTCTATTTTTGTACTTTGGATATGCTTTATTTTTGCTTTGTTTTGTAATTACCTTGATTTTCCTGAATAACTGTACTAGCTTGTTGGACAGTCATCTTAGAATCTGCTGTTTCTGAGCCTGCAACATGGTATCTTATGGTCCCTGCTATTTGCCAGTGTTTTGTCTTTCTACCTATTCCTTTTAACTGATTTTCTTGAAATAAATTTTTTCTCTTTTTTTTTTTTTTCCTCCTTTCTACTTGGTTTCCTTAATCAGTGGGAGTTATAATTACATTCTCTATCAGTTTGTATCTTACTATTCTTTGAACCAAGAAACTTAATTTTAAACAAACTTGGCAGACATCAAAGTGGTTAGATTTTTTCAAGTTTTATGAAAATTGGCAATAGGAAAGGGGCCCAGCTTAAATAAAGACAAAAGTTCAGCTGGTTCAGCAGATGTTGAGTCAATGTGTCAAACAGTGCATGCACACTTTGAGGTAAATATGTGCTATGTCTTCCCTGCCAAAAATGTACATCTTGAGCATGCAGGAAGAGAAATACAGAATATGGGGTATGGGAATGGGACATACAGATTATGAAAAGAGACAGAAGGTGAAATGGAAAGAATAATTTGGAGGAACTGTAAGGGATGGACCTAGGAATGTGGAGCAAGGAAAGGACAATTCCTGATATTGCAGAATGTCAGGGAACGCCTGCTGGAAATGAGGTCATTCCTTTAGGACTGTAAGTGACAAGCATGCGAATCTGCAAGAATCCAGTCTTACTGAGTTCAGCTGCTCAAGAACTTAAGCAAGCCATTTCTTTTCCTGACAGTAATGAGTAATCTTATGAGAATATCAAGTTTAAATACATTCTGGTCATTTGCATAATGGCTTTTTGATAATATCATCAGCTGAATTCTTTCCCTTATAGTAATTGAAGTGTTGGTTCTTGTTGCAGTTACTATTATCAAATGCAAATAGTAGCAAAACTGCTGCTATTATCAAATGTATAGAGGAACTCCAGATCCTGTGTCTTCATAGAGGACTAGCTAGTGAATGGTTTATATAAATTATACACACTTGTAGGGCTTTGAGGGGAAACCTAGAAGCCTGAGGAATAGGAATTGAAATTCACGCCTTGGTTTCCTAATGATGTGGATTTAAGGGATTTACATTTACAATGTAAATGCTAATGCTAAACCCAGAAGTTTCCTATAGAGCTGTATTATCAGTAGTTTAGAGCTCTGTCTAGTACTGTTGGAAGGTTGTTTCACTTTGATTCAGCATATATAGATTTTGATTGTTTTCCTTAAGTCAGTAACAGAGTTTAATTCTCGTTTGCCCCATGTTTCCATACATTAAAGTTACATTTGAAGATAAAAAACGGGAGAACTTTGAACGTGGCAATCTAGAACTTGAGAAACGGAGGCAGGCTCTCTTGGAACAGCAGCGCAAAGAACAAGAACGTCTAGCACAGCTGGAACGGGCAGAGCAGGAAAGGAAAGAACGTGAGCGGCAGGAGCAAGAACGTAAAAGACAACTGGAGCTAGAGAAACAGTTGGAAAAACAACGGGAATTGGAACGACAGAGAGAAGAGGAAAGGAGGAAAGAAATAGAAAGAAGAGAGGTAACCAACTGGATAAAAGGAAGGTGGTTATGTCACTGGCAGCTGTGTTTGTTTAGAACAAAATGTAATGTGTGCACTAAATATTTTGCTGTAATTTTTAGTCAGCAAACATTTAGCGAATTAACTTAAATTTCTGGGGGTTTGGAAGTAAAGAAAGAGTCAGCTATCTGCTTCTTTATTTTTTATGTGAAAGAATGAATGAGATATTTAGATATAAGAGAATGTGCTCCTAACATCTGGCTTACTTAAAAATAGTAATTATTTTCTTGATATAAAAAGATGCTTGAATGAATGAAGAAAAACTTATGGGCATCGGTGGCATTCATGATTCATGGTGTAGTTAATATGTTGCAGGAAACATGTACTGGTTAACTTCCAATGCTATTATTTTTTCATATTGCCAAATGATGATACAGTCAGTGCAGTCACATTTGACTATTTGCAAAGCTTCAAAATGTCTAATGTTGGAAAAAGATTTGATGCTGTCCTGGAGAGTTCTTCCAGTCTTAATGTGAAACAACTTGTGAAATCAGAAAACTGGATTTTGGGAAAGAGATTAAAATAGAGTGATATTCTGTTTAGTCACCTATCTGCTCTACAGCAAAACCCCATTTCACCAGTGCTTTCAAGTGAGCATTTAAACAATTGAGCAATTTCTGTGCTGAAAGAGGCACATATTTTAGTCCACAGCTTAGCAGTGTGTTTATATTAATGTTTGGATTGCACATGAGAATCTGAATATGAGTGATTGGAATAGTTTCTCAGAATAGATTTTCTTTTTTTTTTTTTTTCCTTTCTCCAAATGGTACAGGCTGCAAAACGGGAACTTGAGAGGCAGCGGCAACTTGAGTGGGAGCGTAATCGTCGGCAAGAACTACTAAATCAAAGAAACAAAGAACAAGAGGATATAGTTGTTCTGAAGGCGAAGAAAAAGACCTTAGAATTTGAGCTGGAAGCTCTAGTAAGTGATCATGCTGCAGATAAAACACACAAGCACAATACTGGCTGGGATATGGCCATGTTTATTTTCCATAATTTCAAGTTTTCAATGTGGAATAAAAATACTTTTTAGATCCTGACTTGCATGACAAACCATTCTGGTAGAAAAAGAAAGATATCTATTTTTAATTTTTTTTTTTTTTCCCCAAGAATGATAAAAAAAATCAGTTGGAGGGAAAGCTTCAGGATATCAGATGTCGGCTGTCTACCCAAAGACAAGAAATAGAAAGTACAAATAAATCTAGAGAACTGAGAATTGCTGAAATCACTCATTTGCAACAGCAGCTACAGGTGGGAAAACATTCTCTAAGTTTGTTCTTAGCCTTGCATTTTGACCTCCTCAACTGCATCAAGATCCTAAGCAAACTTGCCATAATATATGATGTGTTTTTCCTTGTACATAAGGAATTGCTGTAGACAATTTGTCATTCTTTGTATGAATGTTCTTCAGATATGTCTAGGAATTGTTTCCTACACTTGAAGATGTGTCTGCAATTATCACTTCAAACTCATGGAATCCTGTTGAGGGGAGCAGGAAATAAGCTGTTTGGCTGAAGATGTTAAAGTGTTTGGGGGGATGAGGAAAATGAAATTTTACGACTTGTATTTTTGTTGGCAGTGATTGCTCTCTATATGTGCTGAAGGAAAGAATTGACTTCACTGAAGTGGCTTATTGATGATCCTTTCTTTTTTTTTTTTTTTTTTTTAATTATAAAATAATGAACTTTCAAAATTGAAGTTACCAGTTAAACCACTTATTTCTTCATTTAATCCTGGCATTTGTCTTTCCTACTTCTCTATCTAGAATTCTCTGTTAAATTAAAGATAGAATTGTGTAGAGGTCTGCTTTCAGTGGCAGAATATTCTTTGCAATTTGTAAAGGTTCCTAGATGAGTAGTAGTATTTGATTTGGGAATTTTTTCCTTTATTAAATATTTTATATTGCTTGAAATTAATTATTGGCCAGTAATAAGGGCTTTCAATGTTTTTTCTACCAGTCAAAGAGAATCTCACACTTAGGAGTAAACCATAACATAAAAGCTAATCCAACTGTTCCATTCCAGCTTTCTAAGCATAGCTAATATAGTACATTTATTTGAACAAGACCAGACTTGAAAGTTACAGGTTTTTTGTTTTATGTATCAGTATTTTTTGACTTATTTATTTTTTTTGGAACATCTTACATTTCTGTTTTGTGTATTCATATACACCATTACACCTTTTACAAGGCATCTTTCTTTTCAAAGCAGGTTGTTGCAAAGAGTGTAAGTGTTTGTGTCCACTTGATGCAAACAGTAGCAAACAATAAATGCTTGTGACATAAACAACTGTCATAGTTAGGCTTGAAACTACCCTTCTCTCTTTAATGAAATGCTCCTGCATTGGCAACTGAAAATGTGAAGGCAAACAGCATTGAATCAAGTGTTTAGGCAATAAAGTTATGCTTAGCGGTACTGGCTCAAAGAGACAAAAAATTTGATTCTTGATAAAATGTGTGGAAAATCCCTCACTTACCTGAATAAGCTGAAAACTATTGATCTTACGTGCCCAGCCAATCTCTATGTGAAAGCAACAACCACCTGAATTTCTCTCTAACCGTTCTATTCGAAAAACTTTCCATAGAAATGGTCTGAGGTACCGTAACTCACTCCAGAAGAAGCTAAGCAGCTACACAGACATTAATAGATAAATGCTATTTCAACAAATTGAATGGAATTCGTATCCTACTTTCATATGTTATTTCTGTTAACTTGGTAATTTTTGTTCAGTTAGTCTCTGTAGTCAGAAAAGGTGAAGTATCTCTTTGCTTTTGTCATAATGTAAGAAATCAAGAAGGAAAAAAATATGTTACTGTAAAAAGCTGTATGCTGTTTATGTTATGGTAAAGACCAATGTGCTACAGTTTAGTTAGGGTCCCATTATAACAGACATCATTAAAAAAAAAAAGTGAGAGAGTATCATTATTATGAAGAACTTGGAATGAGCTTCCACAGCTGGGTATAATAAGTGGAAGGTTCAGATGGAAGGAAAAAACTGTGAAATCAACATTGTTGGGAAATTATTAATAAGAAATCTGTTCTATCAAACCATTGGGTGTGCTTAAAGAGCTTATTAAAAAGCGCAAAGGGCAGACAGTGTTCTCTGTAAATTTATTAACAATTTTTGAATTTTTAATCATATCCTTGGCTGATAGTAGACTTGCTTTTTCCTTACCTACAGCTTCTATGCATGAGTTTTAACTACATCACCATGAAAGGAAAAATTGAGGAGGGCAGAGGGATCCTTCACCTTCCAAACACATGATTTATGCTACCCAATCACAATGGTTGAAAGGAGATTACTTTTTTTTTTTTTTTTTTTTTTTGGCTTTAGCATCTTTGGCACAACTCTGAAATTTTACTGAAACATCTGGCGAAGTACAACAAATTTTGCACAGTTGTCTACATTTTACTTTTGTTTTGGAATCAGTAGTACATTTGTGCTGATTTTTAATCATCTCTGGTCATTGTAATTGCTACTAGATGGTATGTACCCAGCAGCTTAGTTAATGCCTATTCATGAAGTTACTTTGTTCATGACAACTGCAAGAACACTTCTGTAATGAAAATCACACTTGCCTTTCCTGGTGGTTGTTTTATTGGGTTTTTGGTCTTGGACTTTTTCGTTTGGTTTGGGTCTTTGGTTTTGTGGAGTTTTATTGGTGGATTTTTTTTTTTGTGTAGGTTGATAGCAATAGCTGTGGCTTTGTGGTTTTATCTTCTCTCTCTTGATCACTGATATCAACCACTATATTTTAGTTAGTGTTGCTTGAAGGGTTTATTGCAACTGCGATCCCAGAAAGAAGTGTCACTACTTAGTAGAAAAGGCCAGATTTTACCTGGGGAGAACCTAAAAGAGTAGATAGCTTTTCCTGAAAAAAAGATTAGTTTCTAAAATGTCATATAATTTTTAGTATCTGATTTGTGGAGGAAAGACTTAAAACAGTAAGTGACTTTTTAAAAAGGAGATTTTGATCCTCTAAACAATAGACTCACAAGTCAATATTTTTAGGTACCTTTGTAGGATGATATATCTTCACTTGGAAATATTTTAGTTTAATGCATCTGACATTTGATAAAGAAAGATGAGTTAATTCAAAGGAGTAATTACTCTTCAACCTATTAATTAGTTTCAGGATAGAGTTTGATTAAAACTGTGAAAGAAATTGTGTAACAACCTTGGGTGATGAAAATCTGTGCTAGTTAAATGAATCTGTGGTGTCTGGTAGAGTGGTATCTCCAGGGGCGTTTGGAAGGATTCCGCCTTTCAAACATCTAAACTGTGTATGTTTGAATCACATTAATACTGTCTGCAGGGCTTCTGCTAGTTACCTGCAGGGATTATTTGCCTCCCTGTTGAACACTGGCTCCCAAGTAATTTGGCTTTCCTCTGAAGCACTTGGAAGCAGTGTACGTGGCAGACACTTAAGGTATCTCTGTTTCCCATATGCCCTCTTGCTCAGGGTGAAGGATTAGGAGAAAACTTTCCCTAGATTTTCAGGAACTGTTTTTTGATTGCTTTGTTTGCCTTCTACTGCCACGTGGGGCATTACTGAATTCTTGGAAATTTCTTGTTGCGTGAAGCTTCAGTGTTAGTGATGCCATCAGTTTCTATCATCTGGTTCTTCAGTCCTACTAAAGGATGTGGAATAGAAATGCTGTGGATGCTCTTAGAACAGATGCTTATTTGCGTGGTTGTCGGTGATTTCAGGAAAGAGAACTCAACCCTCATGATCCCTTGATATTCTCATCCTTAAATACTCTCCAAACTATTCTGTGTATTAAGATTGAGTAGTCTGGAATTTAGACATATTCTGGCCTTCAAAGATAAACAACTAAGGTTAGGATTGCATTCCACCCTGAAATAGTGTCCTGTGTTACTCTTTGTGATTGAAGAATGATAATTTTTCTTGATATCCTCTTTTATTTTGATACCCATTCTGCTGTTTGGCTTATCCAAATGGTTCTTGAATTGGAATAGTATTATTTTGATATCCTTGTGTTTTGAAAGGTGATTTCCGTTCCTCTTTCCCTTGAGGTTTATCCATCAATACTTTTAGTCGACTAAACGCCACATTTCTTAGATTATATAACTTGTAAGCTTTGTTTCCACGATGCCTGTGTGCTGTACTGATTTGATACTACTGTTTAAATATGTCATGCTGAACCATGGCACGGGGCATGAAGACATTTGAGTGAGAGGGTGTAGTGGAAGGGGTAGCGTAAACACAAAGGACTGTGTTTTGCGTGTAGTTTAAGAACATCATAACAGTGGTTGTTGGGAAGGAGGCAGGTGTCCCCTCAGGCAGATGATTTGGAAAATGCTGCATTATATATTGCTGTTGCTCATTTCCTTCTAGGTAGGTTGTAATAGTCCCATGATAGTAGCATCTGGCCTTCATTGTACCCTTGAAGGGCTGAAAGAGATCTGCTGATGCTATAGGTAGTGCAGCTGAACAGTGAGGAACCCACGTAACTCCTAATAGTCAAATGCATATTTTATCTTAATTTTGATACTTTGTGAATTTATGAAGTCCTTGAATCTGCTGTGCTATCTAATTATGTTTTCTGGAACACAAAGGGATTACAGAGGCCTGCAGTCATTGCATAAGTGTAAGATTTGAGCTGTACACTCTAGAAGCGCAGTCAAAGATTGCCATGAGGGAATTGGGACAACTACAAAGTCATGTCAGCATGGCCATCGGTGTGTTCTTGTACAAAACCAAAAACTTCTCATGGGACTTACTTAAGTGATTAGGTGACATTTATTCCTAGGATTGTATTATGTCATTTGCAATCCTTCATGATAAATTGAAATTGTCAGATGAGAAAATATTGATTTCTCAAAAGGCTGCAACTGCTGAAATATATCCCTTGGTTTGAAAGACAGCATGTTAGCATTTAGGCAGTTTTTATAAAATAAGCTGTTTCACCTTCTATGAAATGTTTTGATAACTGAAAGTTGGAGGTCAAGGCTTCTGAAAGGTGTAGGATGTAGCACTTCATCCTCCAAAAAGAGCAAGAATTATATATGATATATATCCACCACAGGAGGAATTTGTCACTCAAAGGTGTGCAGTATTAGGAACATGTGTTGAAATTGAGAGAGATCATAATCCTTTTCAAGAGTGCTAATCAAGAAATCTAAGACTGAAGTATTCTCATCTAACAGAACATTTTGCGTAGCTTTGGGCCATAACGTATTCCTTTAAAGTGAAAACCTTTATTTTCTCTTATTTAAAGAAGCTGTAAATATTTGTATTCCTATTCTTGGTAAAAGTTAATATTAATTTATTAAAATGAGAATTAAACAGTATGTGCTGGTCTTCATATTTCCTGGAATCTATCCATGTCTTTTTTCCCCAGAATCTCAAGTAAGTACGAGCCCAGTTACATATTCAATGAGGATCAGTTCTCAAGTAATATGCTTATATTTGATATAGTCAGTTTTTTGTATTGGCACAGAAATATGCCTGAGTGGTAGTAGCACACAGGTAGTGTTTGGTAGCAATAATGCATAATTCAGTGTGGGAAAAGTAGAATGATTTCAGAAAGAAATGCAAATGAGAGGTCATATGGCTGAAGTCATCACTCACCTTTTCGTTTCTTTCTCTTCTTATTTTCTCTCTCCTTGTTATCATCCATTCAGGAATCTCAGCAGATGCTTGGAAGGTTGATTCCAGAAAAGCAATTGCTTAATGATCAGTTGAAGCAAGTTCAACAGAACAGTTTGCACAGTAAGTATACTTTTATACATGTCTAAGTCTGTATAGAACATAGTGCTGCATTGCAGTGTAGCCTGTAATTTTTGGTTTTTCTGTGTTTCAAGATGCATGTTGAAAAATGTTACTTTCTATGATCTAAAATTCTCTGCCTAAGAGAATACTGTTTGACAATATGTTTCAAACCAGGAGATTCTCTTCTTACTATCAAAAGAGCCTTAGAAGCCAAGGAACTAGCACGTCAACAGCTTCGAGATCAACTAGATGAAGTAGAAAAAGAAACCAGATCTAAACTTCAAGAAATTGATATTTTCAATAATCAACTGAAGGTAATCCTAGACTTTTTAACCATTTCTTCTAAATGTTCAGTTAATTATTTTCTGACTTGATTATGGAAAAAAAAGCTGAACTAGAATGATTGATATAGAATGCCAGTTTTGTGAACGTTCTCAAATTATCTTTTTGGGAGTTTTTTGGGGAATTAGGATTTTTTTATTAATTTTAAGAAAATGCTAATTAGCATCCATCCTCAGGGTTTGAATCAATTTTATCTGCAGAATCTGTGTAAGGATAAATTTGAGCTCTGATTCCAGATCCATGATTGCCGATATGAAATTGCTGGTTTCTGCCCTTTTACATCAAAGAAGTGCAAGACTGTAGTAGGTCAGCAAATCTGCTGGAATCAGTACTTCAAATTGAAATCTTTATTCAAGAGACCTGTTTTTCTACTGACACACAGAATTTTTATCTACTGTTGTAAGCTCATACTTGTTCCTGAATGTAGTTGTCTGTTGTTTGTGGTTTCATGCTTTATTGATCAGTCTTCGTTAAAACTGTGTGATTTTTGTTTATTTCTGCACAAGTAAATGACAGAAATTGCAGAAATCAGAGGAATTTTTCTTCAAGGAGAAATTATAAATCAGTCTTTAGTTACAAACTTTGACTAACATTCTTTTTTTCATAAAATATTCTGATGTTAAAGTATTCTATCTGCTAATTCAACTGGCTAGAAAAATACCCAATTTCCTGCAGGGAATTGTTCTTAAGTGTTTAGAAGGAAAAACACTATGATAGGTACACTAACCTTTCTGTAGATATTTTGAAATTACATCAACCGTGATAACATCATATGCCTTCGAATGGAAGGTGTGTTTGAAGTTAGGCAACAAATAGCTTGTTTTAACATTAAAGAGGTTAATAATTATAGGAAAAATTAAAATCTATAGACCATGCCACTACCTGTTTCAATGTCAGTTCAGAGATGACATTCACAATCTTAAGCAAGGAGGTAGAAAGAAGAGAATCTCTGCAGAGTCATAAGAGACACGGACAAACAAAATGTGCGCAGTTTATTCTAAAACAAAACAGAATGGTTCACCTCAATTTTTTTATTTATGTTTTCTGGACGCATGTTAACATGTAATGCTTTTTGGGTGATTGTTCTTTTAAATGGAGTCCTCCTAAGTGTTTTGTGGATAAATATAACCAAAGGATATTAATTCTAAGGTTAGTGTCAGCATTTGGTTTGATCATAAAGGACCTAACCAGTTTATATATGGACAGAGAGGTGAATAATTTTAGTGCTTTGACAGTAGTAAAACACTTGCCAAGACCCAACAAAATGCAGTATTTTAAGTAGTAAAGAACTTGACTTAACAAATAACAAGCTAATGATAATTAAAAATTGAAGATGTAAATTAAAGACATTGACAGTGATTTATCAGAATGTCTGCCATCCTATCCAAGAATACATTGAGTCATTGTCAGCTATTTAAAAAATTTATTTCTGTGTTCAAATATTAATACTTAGAGTTATCATTTTAAATGCTGAAAATGAGTGATGTAGGCAGTTCTTTGGGAAGACTTCGGCAAGCTTTCTCTGGCTTGAGGATACTGTGTTCTTAATTTTGTAATGTGTAGAAGAAGTGTTTAATAGGAAGACCACTTTTTGAAGCTGTATGTTGGTATTTTTGCCTTGCTGCAGCTTTCTTTGCTTTCTTGGAAGAGGTGAGTTTAAGAGAGGCAATTGTACTATTGACACCGAGCAGGTTGGAGCTTAATTCAGACAGTTTCATTTTCCCCCTTGGTAGTTTCACTAGATATACAAAATGTATTTTGGTTGGCCTGAATGGTTTTATTACTAGATTTAAATATCTACAAAGGCATATATACCTTTTCAGTGGACTTAGCATTTGTGGTTGTAGTACTCCCAATGCCAGAGAAACTGTTTAAATAATTCTGTGAGTGCAGCAGTGATTTAATGGATGTTGTTCTTCTGGAGAGAATTCTCAGGATGCCTTGCATATGAGACTTTATGGACAGAGCTAGTGAAAGCATCTGTGAGGCTCATAGTTTTATGAGGGTTTTGAGAAGTGGAAAATCTGTTTGTAAACCTAGATAAAACACACCTATCTCTTAAGTGATAATATTGCTCAAAACAAAGTAGCCTGGGAACTTGCATAAATCTCAGATACTTCTACCTGTTTGTTTTTAAGATGTATTTTTATTAAATAAATTAAATCCTCATTTTTTTGAATCAAGGTTGCTTCTAAATTATCTTGTAAGTTTAAAACTGATAGAGCAGATCACCATAAAAAAGTACTACTTTGCACTTCAGTATACTAACAGAGATGCGCAATTGCTGGGATGGCTGTTAGGATGCAGCACCATAATTGACACTGTCATGTGCAGCTTTTGTACTCTGACAGGTGATGGAGAGGTACTGGTGCTTGCCTTGTCTTTTATCATTCAGCTAGGTTCTGGGCGAGAAGCAGAATGGTGTGGTACTGTTTGAGAACTCCCCCTCAGAAAAGTGTATCTAAATAATCTTTAGGTATATACCACCTTACAGCATTTCACACTTATTTCCTACAGGGAGAGGGAGTAATACATGTTTTTACTTAGTCAAAATGTGTAATTTAATAGAAAACAACCAAAATTGTAAATATGTAAGCTACTGCTCCCTGAGTACTAGTATATGCCAAACTAGTACAATGAAATGCTTAAGAGACGGGGTAGTTGACAGCAACATTAAATTATAAACTTTCATCATTATTGTTGAGATTTATTCTTTACTGACTATGAATATTGGTTACATTGCCTCCATGTGTATGTATCCTTAAAATCTCCAAAACTGTTTCTGATTCATTCTCTTGAAATAGGCTATGCTTAATAGTGAATACAGAAATATGCAGTGATAGTACAAGAAAAAATGAAGTCTGTAACTAGTATCAAGTGTGCCTTTTCACTAATGAGAGCATAAGGTTTACCTAATATTCCAATATATTTTAGGTTATGGGTCAAGTTGTTAATACCATACTCCTATACACCGGATTGTATTGCATTTGCCTCCATATTGTAGCTTTTATATTCTGCAGTAATATAAAATGCTTGAAACAAGCGTTGAATTACCTCATCTTTACTTCATGTCTTAATAGCATATGTGAGTGACTAGGGAGATAAATGCAATATTTTTTTCCACTGGATCTTTTGTCATCCCTCCAGAAGAACTGATTTAAAGTTCTTCTGATCAGTCCTTTGTAACTCAAGTATTTCAGTCACTTTAGTTTCAAGTTAACATCCCAAGAGTTGGAAATGTTTCTAGAATTTGGTTACTTCTTAAAAATTCTCTAGATGTCGTGGTTTAAACCCAGCCAGCAACCCAGAGCCATACAGTTGCTTGCTCGCTCCCCCTCCTTCCTCCCCCCGCTCCCATACAAAATGTTACTAATATTTCAGAACAGATAGTTTCAAGAATCTTTGTTGACCAGGTAGAACCACATGGTTTTAGGAAACTCTTAGTACTTGGCAGAGAAATAGGTACCTTAGCTTGCAGCTGGTCAACTATTCTTGTAAATCAGATTTGATGTGTTTTATGAACATAGGAACTAGTCTTGTGATTGTGCTGTATGTGGTTATAGAGCCAAGTGACTGAGTTTATAGCAAGGTTGAAAGTTGGGCCATTTTTTTTTGTCCTGTGTTGTGGTTGAAAGAGTCTAATTTCCATTATTCTTTAAAAATCTTAGCCTAGAAACCTAAGAATTAAAATTGATACATATATTAGTAAAATGTGACTAGGCACTTGTTTATTTATGTATCTCTGCTTTATAAAATAAACCTGTGGAATAGAAGGCTTTATATTAAGTTTCCTGTTTGTATATTTATAGCCCTACTATAATTTACCTTTACAAATTCTTTCTACATTCAGTGTGAAACTACATTTAAATGTTACAAAAGTTGGCCATTGCACACTGTCAAATGAAGCAATTATAATTCTTAATATGGTCCTTGTCTCCAGAGACCAAATAATAATTTCGTATAGTGTAGAAGAATCAAGTATTTAAAGCTTATCAGTGTTACTGCACAGAAGAAGAAAACTAATAGATCAGTATTTCTGAAATGCATTAGTCTTGCTGAGAGCTATTCTCAGCACCTGGAAAAAGTGGTGAACAAGTATAATCAAGTTCTTAAAAATATTTTACATTTTGTGTCATGTTCCAGTTGTTGTCAGTCCCTGTCTAGTCAGTGTGCACTGGACAAGTCTTGCATATGAATGCCTGTTTACATTTGAGCATTTCTTTCTTCCAGTCAGTGGCAATGGAAGATGCAATGCTGCAGTGCCTGGCAGTTCTCCTGGGCTGCGTCAACTACTTAGACTCCTTTCTAAAGGTCTCCATGCCATACTCAGGCAGTACACAGCTATCTCAATCTGAGTGATGAACTTCCTCCAGTTATGTGCTTCACTTTACCATAAACAGATGAGTGTGCAGTGTTTAACTAAGTTAGTATTTTAATAAGAGATGTTAGCACTAAAACATAACCAAAGAGAAGAGTTTATAATTGTTACCTAATCCTTACAGCCTAGATTTGAATTGCAACTTGGGCAAGGTACTAGTTAGTTTTTTTTGTCTTGCTTATCTGAAACTTCAAGATTTTAAGTTATTTGCCTATTTGATCATGATGTTCAGAATTTTTAAAAAGAAAACACCTTTGTATTAAGTATTCCTACACAGTACTGTAGTTTGTGATTTCAGGTATGAGAGATGGCAACATATTCCCTTTATTGAATCTCCCACAGGTATACTATGGGATGAACAAAGGAACTGTTTCAGTCAAGGAGAAAGCAGGTTCTTTGGGAGTTGGGGAGTGGGGTAAAAGAGTATTGCTGTGGAAAAGTCTCAGTGAGCACAGAACTGTAGGGTTCTTTCCTCTTGGATTAAATGCTCTGGTTTGTCTCAAGGGGAGAGGATTTGATAGAAACCTTGTATTGTAACCCCTGAAGTATCCTAAATCCTATTGTCTTTTGTCAAAAGGCAAAATTTGAGCTTAAACAACTATATTTATAATGTTAAGGTTTTCATAGCAATACAACTTGTCTGTATATTGTATTAGTCAGCTGTATGAAACTCGTATTTTAATTCATATTCAAATTTATGTGGGTGCCTAAATGTGGCTATCGTAACATCTCAAAAATTTTGTTAGCCTGTTTGTGAATTTAATAGAAAGGTAACAATTTCTCTCTGCCTTTAAGGTAACACATACTTTGTCCTGCCCACGAGAAACAAGCAAAGCTTTGTTATGTCTTTGGAGTTACAATATATGATTTGTAAATGTACAGCTTTGAAGTTGCTTGTGTCTGTAAAAGATGAGTGTAGGACTGTGCTGAATATTCAGCTGGCAAATGTTTCATTCTGTTAACTGTTGAAGTGTTATTATAATTTTGTTCAACTGTTGTCCTATAGCACTGTGGGAAATGCTGATTCTTTCTCCCCATCCTCCCACTGGTACTTGGCAAAACAACAGAACATCTATCTGTTGCATGAGATGCCTATCAAATTTTTATTTCCTCCTTGTTAATGCAGTGAATTATATGTATTGCATTATTTTTCTCTCCAAAAATATTCTACCCAGTGCTATTAGTATAACATAGGTTAAATTTTCTTAACTGTTACAGGTATGTCACAGAAAAATCTCTTTACAAAATATTGAACTAGCACATTGGCTTAGCTGGGAGGGAATAATGTGTTAAAATGTCTATGGAAAATTTAAGTAATTTATTAAAATGTCTCTTGTGATCCAAATTTAGCTGATCAAACAGGGGAAAATGATGAAATAAGCAAACAAAATAATTTCATTTTTTGAACCAGAGCTGGCAGGAGCATCTAACTGCTGTCATGCAGTGGTCAGTGATCCTACTGCATGTACTCAGTTTGAGAAACTCAATGCTTCAGACAGACATGAAAGCATGGCTCATAGGTACACCTTCCCCAGTTTTCTGTTCGGCAGTAAAAGTAGTGTATATCATAGGGTTAGTGGTGATATAAACATACACGTTATACTACAATGAAAATATAAAGATTGGGCTAGCCTTGTAGTTGGACATCTAGTGGAAGTAAATAATGTTAGTTCACAGATGTCTTGCAAATTGTAACTTGTTTTTATGTATTTACAAATTCAGGGAGTTTTTCTGAAGGGGGAAAATACCAGTATTCTTAATTAGCCGTAGATTCCTACTGATTCTGTGTATAAAGATGAACTGAATCATTCTTTCTAGTTGAAAAATGTCTTGTTAAAAAGTAAACTAAGCTCAGATACACGCATATGGATTGTCTCACTTAAAACTTTTGACATTTATAGGGTTTTTTTGTTTTAACTGTGATAGCCTTCATATTCTTTAAGTGGTTATTTCTATTTAACTGCTCAAACACCAGAGTTTGGGATAAAGATGGAAAAGGAAAGAAAAAATAAACCTGAAAGCACTGTTATCTAAATAGCTTAAAGCTTTTGCAAGTTGCAACAGGTTATTTTCAGTGCTGCCTTATTAGAAATGTGTGACTATCCCTCACCTCTCTGTTCAATAGCAAGAAGAGTTCTTATCAGCCAGGACTCTTGAGCTTGTTGGCATACAAAGTTAGGTGAAAGGAGGGAACATGATTGTGAAGGAAAGCTAGAGCAAGTGGAACAACAAAGGATTTCTAAATGGAAGCCTGTGTTAAAGCTGAACTAAGTGTAGGAGTCGGAAACCTGTGCTTTGTACAGAAGTCTTTTTATCTAGAAAACACAAACAGCTTGTTAAAAATAGTGAGTACTAGTCAAAATACTTGATACTTCTCTGAAGTAGTATTTTGAGCTAAAAGGTCTTTGTAGAGACTTTTATAGATTTCTGCAGTCTACAAAAATTTGTATTACTGTTGGCCAGGTTTCACCTGTGCCATTTTCTAATCTATGTCCTTTCACATGAATGCTTATAAATCACTCAACTGCTGATGATCTTATGGTTGTATAATTCGTCCTTTGCACTTGTACATATTTTTAATACAAATAAGGGTTCAGGTGATCATGCAGAGAAGATGGAGACTGTCATTCTCCAGAGATTTTAGTTTGAAACAAGGGCCAAATGTTTTGTACCTAGACATATTACGAGTGTAACACCATTGAAGAAGCTGAATTAGTAACATACAGTTATTCAAACGACTATTTGCTCTAGTTAGCACTTCAGAAATTTATAGTTACCTCTGAGACCGCCTCCAGCTCCAGGTGCAGTTGACTAGCCGTGTATTCACTGCAATCTCCTAATCCTTTTCTTATTGTTCATTGTGGGCCAGCTACTAAAAACCCATTATGTTCAATATTGCTGATGTATTTCCTTTTTAGTAGCCCTTTTCCTTAGTCCAAATGATGCTATGCATGAATGTTTATAACCATGGGCATTCAGGGTTTAAAAATTTTCCCAAAAGGCAATATCCTACCTGAATAATTCTGAACTACTCTTATCCAAGAGTAGTTTATTTTGCATTATGTAATATCCATTATAGATCCTAACAATCTTCTAAGCTTTAATGTAACTATGTAAAATAATGATGCTCTTAAATTATAGTATACACACAGGCATTGTGGAAATATACTATGATCATGGGACTATTACAACCTACCTAGAAGGAAATGAGCAACAGCAATATATAATGCAGCATTTTCCAAATCATCTGCCTGAGGGGACACCTGCCTCCTTCCCAACAACCACTGTTATGATGTTCTTAAACTACACGCAAAACACAGTCCTTTGTGTTTACGCTACCCCTTCCACTACACCCTCTCACTCAAATGTCTTCATGCCCCGTGCCATGGTTCAGCATGACATATTTAAACAGTAGTATCAAATCAGTACAGCACACAGGCATCGTGGAAACAAAGCTTACAAGTTATATAATCTAAGAAATGTGGCGTTTAGTCGACTAAAAGTATTGATGGATAAACCTCAAGGGAAAGAGGAACGGAAATCACCTTTCAAAACACAAGGATATCAAAATAATACTGTTCCAATTCAAGAACCATTTGGATAAGCCGAACAGCAGAATGGGTATCAAAATAAAAGAGGATATCAAGAAAAATTATCATTCTTCAATCACAAAGAGTAACACAGGACACTATTTCAGGGTGGAATGCAATCCTAACCTTAGTTGTTTATTTTTGAAGGCCAGAATATGTCTAAATTCCAGACTACTCAATCTTAATACACAGAATAGTTTGGAGAGTATTTAAGGATGAGAATATCAAGGGATCATGAGGGTTGAGTTCTCTTTCCTGAAATCACCGACAACCACGCAAATAAGCATCTGTTCTAAGAGCATCCACAGCATTTCTATTCCACAGCATTTCTATTCCACATCCTTTAGTGGGACTGAAGAACCAGATGATAGAAATTGATGGCATCACTAACACTGAAGCTTCACGCAACAAGAAATTTCCAAGAATTCAGTAATGCCCCACGTGGCAGTAGAAGGCAAACAAAGCAATCAAAAAACAGTTCTTGAAAATCTAGGGAAAGTTTTCTCCTAATCCTTCACCCTGAGCAAGAGGGCATATGGGAAACAGAGATACCTTAAGTGTCTGCCACGTACACTGCTTCCAAGTGCTTCAGAGGAAAGCCAAATTACTTGGGAGCCAAAGTGTTCAACAGGGAGGCAAATAATCCTTGATACTCATAAAATATGGTATTGCCCAAGTTACCTCTGTGTTTCAGTGAGTTTCATGGCCTTAGCAGAGTCTTAATTAAAACTTGCATTAGAACTGATTGTCTCATTAATGATTTTGAATTCAGTTTTCATTGAATTTAAAGTTGAGGATCATAAATAAAATAAGACTAAGATCCAGGACATGAGGTTAAACTTAAGTTGTTGTTTTTTTTTTTGTACCTTTTATCCTTACATCCAAGTCTTTTTAATAACTTGCAAAGATCACATGCTGCTGCGCTTTGTGACATAGTTCTGACATCTTAAAATTTGATGCACACAGTAGTGTGCAGTCGTTCAGCACTAATACCTGTATTGTTTTCACTAACTAAACCTTTTAGACACAATGCAAGTACAATTTGTAAACAAATGGATATTAACTTTCAACTTTTGTGAACTATAGCTACAAAGTTACTGTTAATGTTGTGAAATTAACTTAGTGAAACTTTCCCGATTTTGGCCCTTTGAATCACTTTCATATTCAGGTTTGTTTTTTTTTTTTAGTTATTATTTGTCTTCTCTTGCACAACTCTCTGCAGTGCATGAGCATAGTCTTCATTTGGCCAATTTTTAGATCGTAAATTTCTCAGAAACTATACAAAGTTAGTTATCAAAAAACCTGTCAAAGTTGGCCTTTTCAACCTTTTATGGATACAAGAATGAAACAAACCTGCATGACGTAAGTCATAACGTATTTAAATAAAAGTGGACACTCTTAAGATAATGATTTAGAAAGCATTTCCTCCTGTAGACTTTTTCTGCATATTTTTGCCTGCACTATGTTTTCATTAAAACATGCCAATTTTTTAAAGTGAAATTTTATTTTCAATGGAAAAATTCAGTTGTCATAGGTAGAATTGTCCTTTTTTTTCCCCTGGTATTACTGTGGAGTTCAGGCACAAAATTCTAAGTATGCAAAATGATTCCAGATAAGACTTGTATTTGTGTCAATAGGTGTTCATGCAGAAAACAGATTGTGAGGAAAATATGATGGGTTTATTATTAGTTATATTCTAAATGTTTCAGGCAACATCTTTCCAGTTAATTAGAAGAACATTGAATTATATATGGATGAATATTCTCTATGCCATGATTCATCCCAAAGATATTGCTTAAGGAATTCGTCTCCTAGGTGTAGAATCAGAGAATCAGCTAGGCTGGAAAAGACCTTTAGGATCAAGAAGTCAAACTTTAGCCCCAGCACTGCCAGGTCCACCATGAAATCATGTCACTAAGGGCTTGTCTACACGGTTTTTGAATGCTTCCAGGGGTAGTGACTCTACCATTTCCCTGGGAAGCTTGTTCCGATACCCAAGCACCCTTCTGGTGAAGAAATTCTTCCTAATATCATAATATCATAGAATGGTTAGGGTTAGAAAGGACCTTAAGATCATCTAGTTCCAACTCCCCAGAGACACAGGGACACCTCACACTATACCGTGTTGCCCAAGGCTCTATCCAACCTAAACCTCCCCTGGCAAATATATGAAACAATATTGTATATATATTGTGTAAAACAATCATGAGATTCCCTTAGGAAATCATAATTAATTTCAAAATAAAACACTGAAAATCAAATTCAACTGAAACAGTTGCTTTTATGAGCAGCTCAGAAGGCAGTTTTTTGTGTGGTATTTGATAAAGAAATTGAACAAACCAGCAAACAACTTAAAATAAATCATAAGTGATTTTTCAGATAAAGCTTCATCAAACTTTTGTTAACTTTTTAGGGTCCCATTTTAAAAAGGTTTTCTTGTTTATTAATCCTTTAATATCTCAGGTTACATGGATAATATAGGAAGACAGTAAGTGGTTTATAGTCCTTTGAATCTACCTTAAATGTCTGCCAGTGCCTTTGGCAGTACTCATAAATTTGAACAGAGATACCCAACTATTTGCAAGTTTTGTTACTTCACAATTAAATACATGGGGCCATTAGTTATGATTCACATAATATGTGTTTACATATATTTTGCTTTTTTCTCTAGGAGCTGAGAGAAATACATAACAAACAGCAACTACAAAAGCAAAAGAACTTGGAAGCTGAGAGGCTGAAACAGAAGGAACAAGAAAGGAAAACAGTAGAATTGGAAAAGCAAAAAGAAGCTCAAAGGTAACTGCTCTAATTTAAGCCATGTGTTAAAGTGCAAAGCATTTTGCAAACAGGTAAATAAGCTCTATTCCAAGAAGCATAATCTGATCTGAAATAATATATCACTAAAAGGCAAGAGTACCCAAGGCCTGGGCCAAGTTTCATATCAGTGCAGATGATCCCTTTTAAAACTCAGGGAATCTCTTGGTTAATCCTTGAATGAGAAGCGTGCTGTCGAGTTGAGCTTCTGCATCTTTCTGTGACTGTAGGTGATGCGTACAGGTTTCAGCAGTGTTACTTAAATGTGTAGTGTACTTCTATACCTAGAAAGGTTCTTAGACAGTCTAACTTTACTGACATAAAGCACAGAGCTAATGTTTTTCTGCTACAAACTTGGGAAATTTGTTTTCTACAGTTCGATTCTGACATCATTTATCAGTAGCTGTTTAATTTTTAGCAATTGTGGTTTTTTTATTGTCTTAATATAGACAAATGTTGGTTAAGAGATGAAAACAAAGGCCTGGGAACAAGAGGTCTTAAATTATTGGTTATAGCATTACATGGATTGTGACCTGAAGTGAATTGATAGCCTTTGTTACTGCATGGTGATTCAAGTTAATTTTCATATTTCAGGCAAAACCAAAGCAAGGTCTCAGTGAAAACCGTATCTTCAAACAGAAATCTTATACAGAGAAAGCAATTAACTTTAGATGATTCTTAAATATTTCCTTAAAACTGATGTCTTTAAAAATCTATTTCAGAAATAGCAAACTTTCTAAAAAAAGCAGCTTTCTGTCATGAAGAAATGACTACACAAAATATGGTAGTTATGATGGAACTTTCCTTGAAAACAAGAAAGCTGCTGAGATACTGGAGGTATAGGAAACCAGGAAGTGTTCTGTGTCAGAATACTGAATAAAATATTCTGTTTCTTTCCGTAAAAATTGAAATTTAAAAAACAAATTTCAAAAAGGAAAAAATCCTGTCATGGAAAACTTAATCTCTGACTTTTCATGCTAGCTGAGCATTATTAGGCATTATTGGTAATGCAAAACTTCATGCTGCCTAAATATTCAAGCTTCTCAGTAATTGCAATTGGTGATAACGAGCAGTCTGCCAGTCTTACTGATTTCCACTAGACACTGAGATGAGTAAGGTAAATGGTTAATACTTATAACCTCAAATCATAATGATTATGGCAGTGCGCCACCTTTTAATAGATCTAGTGAAAGCAAAGGAAGAAAGAATAATCTAAGATCATAATTATGCACACTTTAACCTTTGGCTTAATGATAACCACAATCACTTTATACTCAATTTTTTGGTAATTATGCACTGCATTATGCGCATAATTGAGCAAATGAAGATGCAGACATACATATTTGGGGATGGTAGAGGTCTTTTTGAAGACCTCTTATAGCTAATTAGTCTTAATTGTTTTAAGACTAATTCCATGCAGACTTGTACCATTCTGGGAGTAATATATGGTTCAGAACTAAAATGAGTGTTTGGGATAAGAACTGCCTGAGCTGTATAATGCAATTATTGGGAGAAAAAAGGAAACTAATAGAGTGAAAACAAGTATATGTAAATCCCAGATTAGAGGTCATATTCCACGATAATTCACACATGAGGAGTCTTGAAGTAAGGAAAAGAGCAGAATGTCAGGTTTTCTATTCCTAACCCCAAGCTGTGGCACTCATACCTATGCTTGTGTTTCTTCAGCTTCTATGTCTCTGCCTATTCCTTTCCCTGTCTTTAACTCGTAATATTAGCTTCCATAACAACCAAAGAAAAAAATTCTGCAGCTGCTATGGAAGGAAAAAAGAAATTACACATACCCACTGTACCCACTGTCCTCCCAAGATACATTTTTTTTTTTTTGTCCTCTCTTCTCACTCCAGCAGTTAGAGCAAACTTAGGTTATAGGTATGGGAAGACGTAATCGCTCTACTAGAAACATAATTAAAAACTCAATTTCCCAGTTAAAGCCCATCTGAATGACCTCACTAGGTAAGACGCCACTCAAGTCAAAAGAAAGTTCAGCTCTGTATGCCTATGTGGTGTAGCTTCTGTGTTGCAACAAAGCTATTGAGTAATTGGCTCTGAATACTTTGCAAATGAACATATGAAGGACAAATTGAGCAATTAAAATAAGAGGTTGTCAGAACAGTGAATTTATTAACTTGTTTAACAACTTTACATTGAAGGCAGAAAAGTATGGCAGTGTTTCATAGGGGAAGAAGTGATCTCCTTCATACTGGTGTCTTCAGTTCTACTTGTGGCATACTGACGTAGCATATCAAAATAGTATAGGCGATCTCATTGAGAAACAAAGATTTTTTTGAGCTTGTAAGTTAGCTGTCATCTTAAGCAGTAACTTCAACAGGTACCTTCATACCTTTCAGAAGTTATTCATCTTAACTCAAAAATTACATTGATAGAGATGAGATATTTGCCCTCTGGTGCCAACGTACTGTTTGGAAAGTGGATTTTTCCCCTTAAGGAATTATATTTTTCTTTTCCACGCAGTTTCTGGCCAGGAATTCGTGTTATTCTTGGTTCGTGATGTTCTGTGTAACAGGCCTAGTCTTTAATGACCAGCTTGTTTTCATGCCTTTGTCACTGATTCTGTGAATAGGAAGGAGGTATGGAAGTGAAATAGGTCATCTGCTACAGCCTTTTAGAGTTATCTTTACTGGTGCAAATTGTTTCTAGCAGAGAATATTTATTCTTTTTTCTGTTGTTTTGTCCTCTATTGGAGGGGAAGGACTTGTTAGCTTTCACAGCTGGGAATGTGTAATTGAATAGTTCTGCAAGAGTGCTGTATGATGCTTGCAGATATTTTTACTCCTTGCCCCTCAACAGGAGGATCCGGATGGACATATTTTCTGATAATTGGTTGGTTTTTTGGGTTTTGTTTGGTTGGTTGTTTTTGTTTGTTGGTTTATTGTTTTTTTAGTTGTTTGGTTTTTTTTGGTTTGTTTTTTTTTTTTCTGATTTTGGTATTTTGAGTCTTAGGGAACTTTGCAGCGTTGAGAAAATAAGCAGAACCAGCTTATTGTATATTCCTACTCCTTTTACGTTTTAGAGCTGAAGTCAGTGCTGAGCAGATTAAAATTGAAGCGTATAATTTGCTGCTTATTGAATTTCAGGGAAATCTTTATGGTAACAGTTAATTTTGAAAATGTCTGGCGATAGCTGTAGCTGATATCTACAGGCCTAAATTAAATAAAAGGAATTGTGGGGCAATTGGAAATGGTAACTTGCAATGCTGATATACTCAGCTTGCTTGAATTAGACTGCTCAAGAAGAGCTTTTCAAAAGCAGCCTTAGAGCTGCATGGAACTGAAGGGCATATGTCTAGGTTCTTGGATGCCAAGGAGTTTTGTTTCTTCAGCCAAGGGAAGTTTCTAGGCCCTTCTACTCCCCTCTTCCCCCGCTTCCTCCTTCCTCCATATGGTTCATCACTTAAAACTGCATGGGGTTTATGAATCCCATAGAAAATGCTGAAAAGAGAATACACTAATACTGTTCAGTCCCCAAGCTGAAACAGGGACTGAATGTGTAAGATACTAAGTTGTTATCAAGCTTATAATTTTCAGAACATTGTGAGCTGACTAAGAGTGTTCTCAGATACCTGTGTGAAGTTTCATACAATTAGAAAAACATAGGTAGATATATTTATTTTCATGTCCCTATAGAGGAGAAGAGATTATAGCCTCAATAGAGAAGGTAAAGTTTAGCATTTACAGATCGTTAAAAACTCCAGCAAGAAAAAATAGCGTTGAATATTTTTTCCCCATCTAACATTTAGCTCCAAAGCGTAACTAGTTTATCATTTCTGTATGCTCAGGTTGCTCTGTACCTCTTTTAGAGTTCTGTGGAATTGTATTTTAAAGGTACAGAATTCATATGCAAATTAAAAAATTGTATTAAAGGTAGTTTTTTTAATACAAAGACAAAGCAACTGAAGGTAATAGAGGCCTGCACTTAGTAGCTGGTTACATGAAATTGTATTCTCTCACTTGTCTGAGAGTCACAGCTTTTTCTCTATGAATACATATGGAGTCATAGCAAATCTTTCTGAATATTTCTCTAGGAGTCATTGTGTAAGAAGATGATTTGGAGTGGTTGATAACTCACCAAAATAAAATTAACAGTTCTTACAGGGTATGCAAAAGCCATGAAGAGTACACTTTATTCTACAGATCATGTGAAAGGTCAACTAACTTTTATGGTCTTTTGTTTGACTTGCTTAAAAACCCCTACTTTAATTGTCCAACAGACGAATCCAGGAACGCGATAAACAGCGGCTTGATCGAGTGCAACCAGAAGAAGAGCTTCAGTGGCAAAAAAAAATTCAAGAAGATGAAAAGCAAAAAAGGGAAGAAATAACCAAGAAGAAGGAAAGTGATGAAAAGGGGAAACAGGAAATGCAAGAGAAACTGAGCAAGCTTTTCCAACCACATCAAGAGCCAATCAAGCCAGCCGTCCAGGCTCCTTGGTCAAACGCAGGTAGAATAAAAAATTCAAGAAATGATGTCGCACGTGCCTCTTGAATGATTCTTTTCTGTTTTGTCTTCCTATTTCATACAGAAGAATGTTACAGTTCAGGATTAGATTGCTAGTCTTATTAAAGTAGATCATGTATGGATTGAGTTCTAGACTCCAAGAGGTTGTTCTTTTAGGCTTCACTATTCTTCCTAAAGGGATAATTTTAACATAGTGTGAAGCACAGTTGATGAGACTCAGTGCCAGCTGAAGAAAGAATCTTAGCTAATTTTGTTATAAGCTCTTGATGCAATATGTCAAAAATTATTTCTGTATTTTTCTTTACAATATTTTTTTTTTTTTTGCTATACACACAGTCACTGTCAGCTAAGAGCTTTTTCTCTTCATTTTAACTTAACTTTTGCCTGTATTGGGAATCAGGGCTCCCCCTTGAGTGGCTTTGATACATACTCTAAAGAACTGACTGGAAATGTGATCTTTGTTTAAATGTTTGATAAAATATTGCATAAAGGGAAAATTGCCTTTTATCTTCTAGCCCAAATCTAGAATTGTCAATCTAATATGTCCTCTTTGCTAGGTTTTATTTGTGCAGAGTAGCAGAGGGCACTTTTATGACCAAATAGGCAAAATAGGGAGTGATTTATACAAGAGCAATTTAGCTTATATCTTTGATGGATTTCTGTATTTGTCTTTTTCTAATGATGCATCTTTAGCAAGTAATTTATTTTTTTTCAAAACCATCTATAAGTGACCTCTTTTCAGGTAATCTGTATAAGGACATTTTGAAACATTTTTCTTGGAAGCATAGTCAGGCTGCAAATGAAGCTGCTACCCTAGCAGGCTCTAAAAGTATTTGGGTTACCACTGATAAATGCAAGAACATCACTGTTTGAATTGAACCCATGGCTGATCAGATTTAACTACAAAATCACTGAAGCATTTGGGAAGTTGTGTATTTTGCATCAGAAGTACACCACTCTTTCTCTGAAAATAGCTGTATATATCATAACAGTTAAAATACAGCCATATCTTACCTGATCATTTGAAGAGAAAATGGTAAACATTGTATTTTAAAGAATTCATTTTCATATTTCCCCTTGTGTAAAAGAGGATAATGTACTTCCTGCAGACAAAGTAAAGTTTGGTAATTTTTCTCTCCACTTTTACCTAATTTTTCAAATATTTAAAAATATTATGTTTTGGTTTGGTTTGGTTTTTTTTTTTTTTCATTGTATCTGTGCATTTTTTTCCTTTGCTCAGAAAAAGCTCCTCTAACCATTTCTGCTCAGGAGGATGTAAAAATAGTGTATTATAGAGCACTGTATCCTTTTGAATCAAGAAGCCACGATGAAATCAGTATTCAGCCTGGCGACATAGTCATGGTAAGAAGGGGTTGTGATATTACTTGATACAGTTAATTAAGCTTTTGTGCTTGTGTGATTGAAATGACATCTATGACAAGATTTTTTACAGAGTTGGGAAAAATATTTCAGTGAATACTGAAATCATGTGATATGACAAGTAACCCTACTATAATAAAGGGTAGCTTCTTACAGTTCATTGTCAGTGTAAAGTTTAAACAATCTATGAGTATATTGTATCAGTTTCAGCATGCTGAGCTGTGTGTATGTGTCAATGGGTTTAAAAATGTTCCTATGCAGAAGTTATCTCAGTGAGAGGTTTCTCGTCTTCCAATGTACCTAAGAAACAAAGTTACTGTTATTTTCTATTGAAAAAGTGGCTGTTGTGTGGAAATCAAAAACTGGCTTTGATAAAGTATGGTTCTAATAAGAAATCCACCTTTTTATAAGAGTAGGACAAGAGCAGTTTAGAATTTCTAATTTGGAAAATTGCCTTTATTAAGAGAATGTGATCTTCAGTGTAATACTGTGTGAAACAGTTATGCAAAACCACACAAGCTGGCTACTCTTCTTAATGGTCACATAAATGTTAACATAGTCTTTGTATGGTAGTGGTACTTCTTCAGCAATACTGGAAAACTTTGTACAAGCTCTTGGTGACAACATTTGATGTAATGATATATTATAATTGTAGCTTGGAATTGTTTGTATGATAATTTACTCTTTTTTTTTTCATCTACTTAGCTCTTATGAGATGCCTTTAAATTCATTTTAAAGAGCATATACAATGAATAAAATCACATTTCTAAAAATGGAAACTTCAAAACCAAAAAAATTGGGTTGCAGGTGTGTTGACACAGAGTAATTTCTTTTCCTTTTTATAAGTAGCTGTTGAGATACAGGGATATGACCAGCAGTTCTGGTGTTAATGAATGCAGTTACTGAATGTATGTATTAATATTAATAAATTACGAGTATGATCTTAGCGTACTTATATCTGCGCATAATGCAAATTCGTAGTTTAACTATTAAATATTATCTTATTCACTGATATGATTATCAGTGGGAAATTATTTTCATTATAGTGTCTACCCAACAGAATAGATGTTAGGAGCTATTGCGTTTTGGCACAGTTCAGAAAAAATGGACTTGGGAGAAAATACACTTTGTAGACTCTCATAAGTTTTAATGGTAACTATTTTATTTTGTTTTTTAATGTGTGTATTGTGGGGAGATGAGCCCTCATCTCAGCCTTTTTATTTTAATTGTTGGGTTTGTAATGCTAGAATCAGCTTTAGGAAATAAAAGGCAAATCCTGGATTAGTAGCGCTACTGAATGACTCGGGAAGAGACCCAGTGCCATTCATTCTAAACAACAATGCAATGTGTCGGTGGTTGTTCTGCTGGTGGTTGTTCTGCATCAAGTAATAGTATTGGTCAGTCAGCTGTTGAATGAGAGAGGATGCAGGTACATGAGTCTCATTAGACTATTAAAAAATGTGTTGTCTTGCTATCTTGGGAAACAGACTGTAGCCTAGGCATGTAAGTATTCTGTTTTCTTCCTTGAGGAAGAGCAATCATTGGTATAAAGTAGACTTGCAGGGAAAGAACATATTTTGCCAAAAATTTATGTTTTTTAAGGAGCATTTCACACATTTTAGAGAATCTAAGGAAATCTGAATCTTTTTGTTTGTTATTTTTGGACTTTATTTTAGCTTACTCTACACAACTAGGGTAACTACCCTCAATTTTCTTTATTTAACTTAATTATTTTGACAATAATTAAACCTGACGATTGATTCTTGTGGGATTTATGTCCTGCTCTGTAGTTATTGCTTAAATGAGCTACTCTTAGAAAAGTTAATATAAGACACTTTTGTGAAATGTGTTATAATTCTGCCTTGCTTTAAATCATTGCTTTCCTGATGGAGGTTAAAAGGGAATGGGTAAGTGTGCTAAATGACTGTTAGGAAGTCTATGCAATTTATTCATTTTCATAAATACAGATTTTTGTTGCCATGTAGTTTACTTGTTTTTGAATTCACCTAGGGTAAAATTAACAAAATAGCTCACATTGTCAAAAGTAATTTAAGTGCAATGGGCCAGAACTTACTTTTGATAATGGGCATTTGGACTCCTAGGTTATTCCCTGTCCTTAAGTGTTTGTCATGTCCTGTGGTGCTGAAAGGTTTGAGTTGGTTACGTTTTTTGGAAAATTACGATTTACAAGCTTACCTGTTAAAGTGTGTCTAATCTATGACATAAGCTTAACTCTGTAGTTAAGCTGACATTTAGGAGTTTACTGTGTGCCACAACATAAGCATTGCTTAGGGTAACTGTGTTCTGACATAAGCAAATTTCGCACTTCACCATTGTAATACTTATAAATGGCTTTGTATGTGCAGGCTTATGCAATCATGTCCTGTAATCGTATAGCTGTACAAAAGATAATATTCAAACTGTAATTGCCATGAACAGAGTCCAGCTGTAGCCCAAATCCATTGATCATGCACATGGGAACCAGGTCTAAATCCTGGATGTAATTAGGACTGCAGAATTCATTATGTCCAAATGACTTGTAGCTTTAATAGATGTATAGCTTGTAAATAGCTTTTACAAGTGTAATGCACTTTTACACTGTGTATGAATCTTGAGACCTGTCTTGGTGGAAATGAGGGAGATGAGGGCTTATTCTGAAAGGCAAAGTATTTGCAAATTTGACAAGGGCTTTCTTCTGCCTGACTTTCCAGTACACATATTAAGTAGTGATGTGTCCTGTGTAACTGTTTAGAGAAGGCCTGGAGTGGGGACTGTATTTTTTTTTTTAATTTAATTCTTCTGCTTTTTTAATTACAGGATTCTTGTATTTTATTTTCTCAACTTGGATTTCTGCTTTCTCTGCTTCTTGCCTTTCTACGTACTTTAAATTTCTTTCACTATAAACCAGATTTATTTATAATCCTAATTATAATTTAACCCTGCTTTTGTCTGGGAACAAATATTCTGAGCCAAAAAAGCCATGCCTTTTTCAGGGCTCTGTCTCTTCAAGAAGTTAAGTTTCTAGTGTGTGTATGAATATATATATATATATATATATATGCACACACACAATGTATGGAATTTCTTTTGGACAGCTCTCTTACAAAGTCCTGCTGGCATCTGATGCTGTTAAGCGTTAGGCTCCAGTTTGAAGGAAATGAATGGATTCTTTTGTTGCTGATAATGTTTTATATGATATACTTTATTTAAATAAATTAAGCATAATTCAATGAAATATAGGTGAATTATTGAATTACTGAACTCTAGTGGCTCTGGTAGCAGAAGAATGTAAGTTAAAAAGAAAGTTCATAACAAAGCTTCCATGGAAAGTCTAAACCAAATTGAAAATTATAGTTTCTCATCAGTTGTGTGAGTTACTGATTATGAGAGTTAGAATGAAAGCTCTTTGTTTTAGACATGCAGACAACTTTGTTGTGTTAGATCCAGCATATGGCCTCTGGCCTATAGAGCTTATATTCAACATTTAAACAGGAGTTCCACTAGTCTCAAAATATCTAGATCAAAAGCCTGAAAGGGGAATACAATTAAATTGGACATTTAATGAATAGATAGTTGAACAAAACAGGAGATGATAATCAGTTTAGCTTTGATTAAATACTTTTTGTGAGAGTATTAGAGTTTGGCTTTGTAGCCAGAGTGAATATCTACCTTAAAACAGGGCTTCTCTTACAGTGTGCATGTACTGCTGGTGATACATGAGATAGCTCATAGTGAGTAGGCCACTGCAAAGCCAGCCCTTCTGTTGACAGAGGACCTATTGCTTTTTCTACTAAGAGTTATGTTGCTGTTATTCCTGTCACTTGTTTTCAGTTGCTGAAACTAAGTGGTTGTAGGCTGTGGCTCTAAGTATGGTTGAATAAATAAAAAATAAAACCACACACCATAATTCACTCTTCAGATATACATTTATAGTCTAGTTATGTTTTGGGGTTAAACAAATATTTTTAAAAATCATAGAATCGCAGTATGGTTTGAGTTGGAAGGGACCTTAAAGGTCATCTGTTTCCACCCCCTTGCCATATGCAGGAGCACTTTCCAGTAGACCAGGTTGCTCAAAGCCCCATCCAAGCTGGCCTATCCCAAATAAATTGGGATAGTTTGTTATAGCGACTTGGGGATAGTGGGTGTAAACATATTAGGAAATTAGAACAAATGAATTCTGAAAAGATGCAAAGGTATTTCTGCAATGTTCCTGTACTGTACTACAGAAACAGATGCAAGTTATACTTTATATGCATGACTGAGAAACCAGAGTTTTTGTAGTGTTAAAATGATCCTTCAAAGTGCCTTTTTTATGAGTATACATAGAAAACTTAATTGGATCAAATAAGCATAAATTTGAGTATCCTGATAGGCTGGTTTATGAATTATTTTAACTTGAAACTGTCTTCTAAAGAGACATTAAATTGGTTGTAGATTTTTTTTTCTCTGCTTGTACGAAGCATTTATATCTGAAACAGCAGTTTCAAAGATTAATTTCAAACACCACAATAACAGATTTTTTGCTTTTCAGTCCTAATTTTATTGTGTGTTAGTGATTCTAGTTGCTACCTGCACAAAGTTACCACCAGTTAAATGACAGTAGAAACTATGTGACTATTATTACTGTTTACATTGTTCGATTTGTCATCAGGTGCTGTTAATTCATTTCTCCCTCTCTCACAAGATTCACCCTCTGCTGTGACCTTTCATCACTCATACCACTGCTTTAACAATCCTGTTCAGTGCTGCAGTGGAAATTTTGCTTTGCACTGCAGTAAAACCACACTCAACTGGTCATGCATGTAGCCCGTTTATTTTTGGTTTGCTTTGAGTTAAAAAGGATTGAGACAGAAGTTGGGCCCAACAAAAAGCAGAAATAATGGACTATTTTGCACCAGAAGAGTGGTGTGGGATACAGTAGGAGGCAAAGAGACAACAACTGGCTGAAGGCAAAGCAATCTCTCAGCAGCTCAAATGAGTAGTCCAGGGACAATCAGAGGCAAAAGATTTTCAGTTTCAGTCATGTCTAGGCAAAAGAATTATCCCACCTTTGGTCTAGAGTGACTAGTCTGCATCATTGCTCCAAAATAAATTTTTTGCCACTATTTTTTTTTTCTTCTCTAAATAAGCAGCTGATGAGGTTATATTTTGTTAAAATCGATTGAGTGACTTTGTAGGTGTGTTTCAAACTGTAGAGGCATCTGGCTTGAGCCACTACTATATGCTATTTTCATATAATGTACTATACTGAAAACTGCTTTGACTGAAAAATATACTCTTTCTTATTCCAGAGCTCATGAAGCATTCTGTTATCAACAGATCCCTCACACTCATAATGGATTTTTAGGAAGTAGTGTCAGGTGATTGAGAAATACAAATTTAAGCATCTCTGACTGCTATGTTATCTGCCACTGCCAACTCTTGAGCTACTCTGTAGTTTGAAACCCATGTATTTTCAAATACCAATTGCTAGTCGCCTAAAATGATGAGAGAAATTCTTGCCCCAAACCAGCCATTGTGTAGGGTTCATCATCTGACTTCATTACTGGCCTGGTTTTACAGCTGACTTGATTACTGCTGCAGAACCTGCAGTACAGCAGGCTAGTGTACAAAGTAGGTGTTATTTATATGTCAGAGGTGCAAACCCTATTCACATGTATGGGTTTGCTTGAAAACTGAGATTCTTTTGACCTATCAAAGAGGTTAGAGAGCTAGAACACTTAATTTACCAAAATTATCACCGAATACAATTATTGTCTTTTTTCTTCTAAAAAGTTTCCGCAAGCTGACCTTGCCTTGAAGGTATTTAGCCACCCTATCAATTCAGCAGGGATAGGATAGCAGTGGTGAATTACTTTTCTTCTGCAATTCTTGCTGAATATGGTTAGCTGCAGCTCACAGTATTTAAATCGATCACTTCTGGTGAAAAAACAGACTAAGACAATAAATAGACTGACAGTAGAGCATGGAGAAAAAGAATATATTAAATGTTTAAGAAAACTTAACAGGAAAGTGTGAAGTTTATGACATTGTAGCTTAACATGAATATAATAACAAGTAGGAATTAAAATATAGCTGCACAACTAGCCCATTTCATTGTGTCATCTGTGGCTTGTCAAAGATATGAGAGTGAGGGGAAAGAACAAAAGCCTGCAAATTTACATATGAACACTTAACCATGGAATTGTTTTGTATAAATACATAAGCAAATCTGTGGCTTTGTTTTGAATTGTTCAATGGATGTTGTTTTTAATATACTATGGTTTTCATTGCATATTCTGCAGAGGAGAATCTAGGCAAACTTGTTAAAAACTATGTTTTGTGTTAGTTAAACCAGAAATACCAGTATTTCAGGGATTTCTCTAGAACTCAGTTCTTCTAAGTCTATTGTACTGTGACAGACTTTCAGGCAACTGTTTAAAAACCCATGCTTGGGCATC
The DNA here is from genome assembly GCA_017639245.1 of Myiopsitta monachus. NCBI lineage: Eukaryota > Metazoa > Chordata > Aves > Psittaciformes > Psittacidae > Myiopsitta > Myiopsitta monachus. The sequence continues at coordinate 10,680,418 of CM029927.1, forward strand.
AGGACTGAAATAAAACTCATTTTTACCTCATCAGCAGGAAATCCTTTTGATTTTTGGCTTGAGAAAAAAAAAGGAAAATAAAAATTAAAAAAATAAGTAAGTAAATTGCAAAGCAGTATTGCATTGCAAAATGTTCCCGTATCTATTAAGATACCATAGAAGAAATAGCTGTCAACATAATTCTCCAAAGGTAAATTAAATAACAACAACAAGATTCTACCTAGGTGGAACTTACATTTGTAATGAAGATGTCATGTCTCTGTAACTAGAGAATGGTAATTGCTGTGGATGAAATTGATTGCTTAAAGGAAAAATTCCATTTGTATGTGATGTTTCTTAACTTTCTAACTTACTGCATCTACAGGTGGATGAAAGCCAGACTGGAGAACCAGGGTGGCTTGGTGGAGAACTGAAGGGGAAAACTGGATGGTTCCCTGCAAACTATGCAGAGAAAATACCTGAAAATGAAGTTCCAGCTTCTGTAAAGCCAGCAGTTGATGCAACTGCTGCACCTAAAGTTTCTGTGCATGAAACCACTACATCAGTAGGAACTCCTGCTTCTACAGAGTGTACTACAACTACCAATAACTGGGCAGACTTCAGTTCAACGTATGTTTGGGTAGTGATTGTCACCTTAAATGTGCTGGAGTCCTTTTTAATTGGTTTGACTGTGGTGACATTTAACTCAGAATGTCAAGATTGCAAAATAAAAATAGCTTGTTTGAAGGAAAATATTTTTTCCATAGTAAATAGTTAAGATCTCAGCCTTGTGGAACGTAACCATGCTCCCATCATATTTGCCTGAGCAATGCACATCACAAATGAGGATGGTGACATGGTGGAAATTTCAAGGTGTTCACCTTCCTTCTCTTAAATTTAGGTAAAATTATTTGACACTAATCCTCATTGAAGCTTTCCAACTTAGATTATGCAAAAGAAGATAAAGACAAAGTTAACATGAAAAGATGACTTATTAATTCCTTATTGCAACATTAGTAAGACTGATGCAAGTAGAACATGTGCTTTTCCCTAGATATCTTGTTAACTTTATGCTGTGTACAATATTATCAACACCTGTGTAAATGGGGTTGGGTAAGTAATTGTCTTATCCTTTGATCATGTAACATATTTATAAATTAAATATCTAAATATATTTGTGCAATATTACAGTACATAGAATCATAGAATAGTTAGGGTTGGAAAGGACCTTAAGATCATCTAGTTCCAACCCCCCTGCCATGGGCAGGGATGCCTCACACTAAACCATGTCATCCAAGGTTCTGTCCAGCCTGGTCTTGAACACTGCAGGGATGGAGCATTCACAACATCCTTGGGCAGCCCATTCAGTGCCTCACCACCCTCACACAAAAGAACTTCCTCCTTTTAGCTACACTGAACTTCCCCTGTTTAAGTTTGAACCTGTTACCCCTTGTGCCATCACTACAATCCCTAATGAAAAGTCCCTCCCCAGCATCCTTATAAGCCCCCTTGAGATACTTATAAGCCCCCTTGGATACTGGAGGTCTCCACACAGCCTTCTCTTCTTCAGGCTGAACAGCCCCACCTTTCTCAGCTTGTCTTCATGTGGGAGGTTCTCCAGTCCCCTGATCATCCTTGTGGCCCTCCTCTGGACTTGCTCCAACAGTTCCATGTCCTTTTTATGTTGAGGACACCAGAACTGTACGCAGTACTCCATACTCCAAATGAGGTCTCACGACAGCAGAGTAGAGGGACGGGATCACCTCCTTCAACCTGCTGGTCACGCTCCTTTTGATGCAGCCCAGGATACGGTTGGCTTTCTGGGCCGCAAGCGCACACTGCTGGCTCATGTTCAGTTTCTCATCGACCAACACCATGAAGAACATGAAATGTCCTTTTTCAAAATTTTCATCAACTAGGTCACAGTGGGTTTTCCAGTTATTTAAACTACTTCTGGTTTACTACAGTCATTTTTCTGAGGAGGGAGAGTAAGATTCAATCTTGAGCTTCCTGGAGATGTCTGACACATCCTGGATATTTTTGTTTCAATAAATCATACTTTTGACAAAGCAATTTCTACCCTAGGTGGATAATGCATACTTTCAGGCTTTTCATAAAAATTAATACTCAGTTTCAATACAAAGTGAATCCCAGGGCATTTATACTAATAATACTGTCCTTGACATAATATAAGGGTTAGGGATGGTTGTGACCTTTCGACACTTACAATCTAGGTGGACAACGATTGATTACTCCAACTAATAGCACAAGCAACATTCAAGGGCAACTTGCGTGTTTAAGATAGGTGGATTGTTTAAGACAGGTGCTTTGTTTACACTCCTACAGTTCAGGGGATTTTGTTCATTTAAGTGGGTATCTGGAGATAGAGTTGTGGATTATGAGATTTAGTAGGCATTTTAAAGGACAAGATATAACATAAAAAAGATTAAGAGGTTGCATAAAACTCTAAAGAGTTGAAAGAAGTCAGTAGGAAATAATTTTAAACAAAATTAAGAAGGTCAGGATTTGAATGAGAAGCAGCAAAATGATACATAAGCGAAAGGGATGTAAGAGCTCAGTGGCATGCAAGTGTGAAGATTTCAAAGCAGTTTTGAAGAGAATAATTAATTTTTTAAGTTAGCCCTTTCAAATGTGTATAATATAGACTGTACTACTTCTGTTGTATTGGGGCACAGCTAAGAAACGAAAGTAAATTACAGGAACAACTGACCCTAAGTAGCAAGGACAAGCAACTCTATTTGGAGATTGCCTTTTTAAGATAAATTCAGTTGTTAGCCTATGCTTGCACTACTTCCACCTGAGAGTTATGATGCTTATGGAATATTCAGTTAAAATAAATTAACCTGGAACGTAGAAATTTTTTTCTGCACAGTCTTCCTGCATGCGTGTTTTTATTCAGTTGAAAATGATAGGAATTATGTCATTCTCTTCAGCTGGCCATCAAACACTAATGAGAAACCAGAGACTGATAACTGGGATGCCTGGGCAGCTCAGCCATCTTTGACTGTTCCCAGTGCAGGGCAGATGCGGCAGCGATCAGCCTTCACTCCTGCCACTGTTACAGGATCATCTCCCTCTCCTGTCTTGGGTCAGGTGAGTGTCTATATTGATTGAAACTGTTCTGATCCAGCACAAACATTTGGAAAGCAAATTATGAACACTGACCATGCATTATAACAGTCCCCTGAGATAGGCAAGCTATTCAATTTTGGAGTGAACAGGTAGCGTAAATCCATTTGCAACATACATGGAAAATTTAACATGAAGCAGTTTTTGTTCTGCTATTTTGTCCTAACTTTTTTAGTCGCTGGTGATCCAGCCTTAATATTTTGGCAGAATGCCAGTTTTGGGTCACTTCCTTGGGGCTTTCCTGAGTCACCTGACAATAACCTTCACTGCAAAGTGGATTATGTAGTTAAGTGGAATAGCAATGGCAAAGCTTCACATCAGATGAATTCCATCCATCTGCTAAGGCATTTTCTTTTCCTCAATTTAGCAACATTCTTGTAAGCTTATGTGTTCTGAAAAATGCTAAATAACTTAGTATCTTAGAGCCAAAAGACTTGGAATGTACAATGAATAACTTGCCAGCATAATTTTCCTTAAAGTTTAAGTCCTGCCAAAATAGCTTCATGAAGGTTTATTACATGTATACCTTAATTGTAAAACTTGATTTGTTAAGCAAAACCTCTGGTAATCTTGCATTGTATTGATTATGTGTTAACAGAAATGTAGGAGGACTGTAAATGTTTCAGGTATTACTTTGTAAGTTTAATTGACTGACTGCTTTATACAGTTGATGAACAATGTGTGTATTTTGTTGCTATATAAGTAGCATAAGAATATAATTCCTTAAGTAGCTTTCTTTGTGAAAGGTGGTGCACATCTGATTTCTTTCTCTTTTTTTGTTTAATTGCATCAGGGTGAAAAAGTGGAGGGGCTGCAAGCACAGGCTTTGTATCCTTGGAGAGCAAAAAAAGACAACCACCTTAATTTCAACAAAAACGATATCATCACGGTTTTGGAGCAGCAAGATATGTGGTGGTTTGGAGAGGTTCAAGGACAAAAGGGGTGGTTTCCTAAATCGTATGTGAAGCTTATTTCAGGCCCCATTAGGAAGTCAACGAGGTATTTTACTTACTTTCACCATAGTTCTATGCTGTAAAAGATAAATATGAAGAGTTGCATGCTTGAATCTTAAAGCTTAGAATCTACTCTGTAAAAATGCCTTTTTTATGTTACTCTCTTTTGGGCAGTTTTGACTCCCAACCCTGGAAATTTTTGTGGGAGGAATAAGAAAATTGACCACAGTTCTTGTTGGACCATGCATAACCAACAAAACATCTAAGGTCTTACTTCTGTGTGACTTGCAACCAAAAAAATAGTGGATTGGATTTTATGACTTATAGCTATGTAAGTCATAGCTTATCTGTCCCCAAAAATAAAAAGGTATACTTCAAAACTTAACCACTTGCCGTTACTCTTGGAGGATGAAGCAATCAAAATCTGGTTCTTTGTGAAGGCAACATTAACATTAGTAATACAAATGAGAGCGATTTTAGATTTTTTTTTTTCTTGAGGGAGAAAAGGAGGTGTAGTAACTTGTGTATTTAAGGCAGTAACCTAAATGTAACCATGCCTGGCCATTGTACATTTAATTTGCACAGTTACTGTCTCTTCTTTTAAATTGTAGGGAATTACTTATGGATGCATATAGTGTGGTTTTTTGTTTGTGGTTTTTTGTGGTTTGGTGGGTTTTTTTTGGTATTTTGGTGTTTTGTTTTTGTTTTTTAAATGTAATAACAAATTTTCTGAAGAGATTTAATTTCTCAAATCACCATTATTTTCTTCTAAAGCATGGATTCTGGTTCCTCAGAAAGTCCTGCTAGTCTGAAAAGAGTAGCATCACCAGCAACAAAAGCAACCATGTCAGGTGAAGGTAAGCATTTCAAACTGAATGGGATTATTAGTATTTTTCTATGTAGTTAAGTAGAGTAAGTCTGCTTATTACCAGAAACAAGCTTAGAATCAAACCTTAGTGTTTTAAGATCAGGCCTGTAAAACTGAAATGCAAATAATTTTGCATTTAGAATTATTTAAAATTATTATAGTAAGAATTTATGTAACTTTTGTATAGAGAAAAATAATTTCACATGCTATTAAATTATCTTCCACAGTTTGTACTGTTTCTTGTACAAATATTTTGGTAACGATTCACAATCTGGAATGTTTTTTTTTACAGCACCAAACAAGCAAATCTGTGCACGTACTTTATGATGTCAGGAATTATTGATGTCTCATTTTCACCCAAAGCTCATTTCCAATGTTTCAATACAGCTCTTAATTGAAGAAATTACAGTCAGTTGTAGAATGTTGTGATGCTCACAGTCAAGGCTGCACCTCATTGTTAAAGATGGAGCCTGGGGCATAGACAGATAATTATCAGGCCTCTGAAGGGTTTTAAAACTCACATCCCTGTCCTGTGTGGGCCCTCTTAATCCATTTCGGTGCAGTCAGCTAGATTAAATCACAGTCAGAGTAAGTCAGTGAATCTAAATCTAGGTTACAAATGAACATTTGTATATAACCTCAACAGCACACCTGATTTTTTATTTTTCTTTTTAAATTGCAATTCAACAGGCAGTTTTAAGTGAGAGTCTTGTTGGTTACCAGTGTATTTAATTTGCCACTGGCATGAGCACTACAGAAATTAAAAGGAGGTAACTGTAAAGATCCATGTAACAAGAAAAATGAGATAATCATTTATTTCAAAATACAACTAGTCTTGCTCGGTGTTATTATTGCTCACTAACTATATGTCATGGGTTCAGCAGTAGCAGTCATTTTTCTCTCTCGGTAGCTGGTGCAGCGCTGTGTTTTTGATTTTGGGCCTGGGAACAGCGCTGATAACACCAGTGTTTATAGTTACTGCTTGGCAATGTTTTGGTTTGATCAAGGACTTTCTGAGTCTCGTACTCTGCCAGGGAGGAGGGGAAGCCGGGAGGAAGCAGAGACAGGACACCTGACCCAAACTGACCAAAGAGGTATTCCATACCACAGCACGTCATGCCCAGGATGTAAAAACAGAGGGCAGGGACCTGGAAAGGTGTGGTGGTGCATTGGGGGTTTGCTGTTGGGGGTGCACTGGCTGGGTCAGGCTTGGTGAGCAGTTGTATTCTCTTTCCTTGTATTTCTCTTGTGTTATTACTGGTGGTAGCAGCAGTGATTTGTGTTATACCTTAGTTACTAAATTGTTCTTATCTCAACCTGTGGGAGTTGCATTCTTTTGATTCTCCTCCCCATCCCCCCCGAGACTGGGGGAAGAAAGAGAGGGGAGTGAGTGAGTGAGTGAGGAAACTTCGTGGGTTGAGGGGCTTAAACCACGACACTATATAAAAAGGATCATAACTTTTTAATAAAGCACTTCAAGAAACCTGTATTTTTAAGATATGATAAATCATGGATTTATCATCTTCTATTATATTTAAAGGATTTAAGAAAATTTCCATTGTATAGCATACATTATGATGTTTAATGTGTGTGTTGGTGTGTATGTTCATACAGATGTGTGTGTTCTTAAGCTCCAGTTGTTAGACAAATTGCTTCATTAAGGGTAGTAATTGTAGCTTGAATTCTCAATGAACTTCCCTGAGCTAAGCCTTTTGGTCAGATTTAGTGTTCCAGCAAATAGAACAATTGCCAGCTTCAGTGGATACTGGCATGGTTTTGTTACATATGCATGAAAGTCTTGCTGAAATACTGTGAATTGCTCTTAGGTCCGGAGCCGGTCCTAGAAGCAGAGGGATATAATCTTCAGAAATCTGTTTTGTGCCCATATAAAATGTGATAATGCTCAGTTAAATAAGAATGTATGAAGTTGTACAGAAAATGTTACTGAATTGTATGAAATTCTTCTTTGTAATCATTTATGTAAAATTTTTTTCATGTAGTTCTGTGATTGAATTATGCATTGCATTTCTCAACATCAGTCTGCTTTAGTGCTTTTGCACTTGAATACTAAGTAGTTGACTGTGTTTTAACAAAACAGAACACATACGGGCTTTGTCTTAACATTTCCCAGCCATCTGTTGCGTAAGATGCAATGAGATGTGTACCCTTCATGCAAAGCTTCAAGTAATGAAAGACTTCATTGTATATGAGGGCCAAACAGCATATGTAAAATGAAGACTGTACAGATATTTGGATACTGAGACTTTCAGTCCCCAAGACTGAACAGTCCAGCCACCAGCACAAAACAGAGACCAATGGGAAATACATTTTCAGGGTAGTTTCTGCACAATTTATAATTTATGTACATTTTAATTTACTAGTAAATTATTAAAAAAAACAAAACAAAACCACAAACAAAACAGAATCAGTTTGATAGATTGTATTTAGTTCTGATGGATATCGTTGTAGGCACTAAGTATTGAGGGTTTTATGAATAGTAATTAATAAATTTGTTTTCTGTCTAGCCTGTGGATAGACTACATTATATTAGTTAGGTTTTGCAAATGATAATTGAGTAGTTTTATCACGTGTTTTCGCATGTTCTGTATTTATCTCTTACAGAGTACATTGCTATGTATACTTACGAGAGTTCTGAACAAGGAGACCTAACTTTTCAACAAGGTGATATGATTCTTGTAACAAAGAAAGACGGCGACTGGTGGACAGGAATACTGGGTGATAAAACAGGAGTTTTCCCATCTAACTATGTGAGACTCAAAGATTCTGAGGTAGAGACGTATTGAAATGTTATAAACTTGAGCTGGGGAGGTATGTTTTATTTGGTGTTAGAGTGATAGTTGCAAGTCAGTGGATCTTATATCCATTATTCTTCTATATGGGAGATGTACAAATATTTTACAGTTTTACTGAATATGAGATTGAAAAGGGAAAACAATAATAGTTGTACTTTATAACATAATGTCATAAATAACTTTGGATCATATATTGAAATTAATCTTGCATATGTTAATAGTTAACTTGGCAGTTTTGTAGAGGCAAATCAGAATACCTGACTATCTTGTTCCTGGGGCAGGTTTTTATAGACTAAGTTGTATCTTACTGCCATTATTTTTTAAAAAAGTAGAGTAATTTTTCAGTCTATTATATTTCCCTCCCCCTCCGTCATTTTCTTGCTGTCAAGGGAAACAAATTTTACAACAAAACTTAGATAACTACTGTATTTATTTGAAAGTTCTTGGCTGGATAATAGAGGTTCCGTTTCATCTGATTTTTATGCTGGAATAATCCGACAGAACATGTCCCTATTACGTTTTTTCTTTTTTCCTCTCTCTTTAGGCATTCTAAAGAAAGATGTTTTCTCATTTATATTCCTCATCTGTTTGAGAGGATAACTACCTAATACGCAGTAGCTTAGAATCATAGTTGAATATAATACTTATCTCTTGACAAGAAAGAGTTCTTGTTTATGTCTGTAAGAGTAATAGTGGTTTTAAAAGTAAATAAATAAGTATAAATTACTGGATTTTTAGAAATCTAGTTGATAAGGCTTTTTCCGCAAGTCTTGAATTCTGTGTGTGTGTGATGCAACTCGATGACTTGCAATATAAAGTTTGAGCAAAGTCACTCCTTAAAATTATTTCTGTTGGTGGAAAAGCCAAGGAATAAAGCCTGCACTGAAGTATGTACCTGTAGAAGGCCTTTATCTAGATAGTAGAGAAATTTCAATAACTCTGAGACAGGATTAAAACCAATTTGCAGGTAATAGTATTTAGTATTGCAGTCCTTGGGAAAAACAGTATTGTGATATTTCTTTCAGGAACATTTTAGAAACTTTTCTCATCTAAATTTTGTCATGTAACAGCTTTCTTCAGTCTCTAGAACTAAACATTTTAATACTGGAGAAGTTCTGTCCCAGTTTTGATTAGTTGTTCCCTTCTGTTTGAGGTACACTTTTCTGGGCACATTAAGACTGTAGTTTCATAGAATAGAATCGTAGAATCATTTAGATTGGAAGAGACCTTTAAGATAATCCAGTCTAACTGCAAACCTACCATTGCCGAGTCTATCACTAAACCATGTCTCTGAGCACCTCATATATACATCTTTTAAATACCTCAAGGGATAATGACTCATTCACTTCCCTGAGAAACCTGTTCCAGAGCTTGACAACTCTTTCAGTGGAAAAATTTTTCCTAATATCTAATCTAAACCTCCCCTCGTGTAACTGGAAGCTATTTCCTCTTGTCCTATTGTTTGTTACTTGGAAAATGAGACTGATACCCACCTCACTACAACTTCCTTACAGGTAGTTGTAGAGAGCAACAAGGTGTTCCCTGAGCCTTCTTTCCTCCAGACTAAACAACCTCAGTTCCCACAGCCATTCCTCATCAGACTTGTTCTCCAGACCATTCGCCAGCTTTGTCGCTCTTCTCTGGTCCTGCTCCAGTACCTCAATATCTGTCTTGGAGTGAGGGGCCTAGAACTGAATACAGTATGTTAGGTGCAGCCTCAACCCTGCTGAGTACAGGGGGATGATCACTTCCCTAGTCCTGCTGGCGTCACTATTTCTGACACAAAATGGTCATATGCAACCCATTCTAAGTGAGCACAGGTACAGTCCTACCTGCCACACTTTTGCTGCCACTGTCTTTCATCTGACCTGTTAATAAGCCAGTTCAAGACACTACACAGAGCAGAAAACTAGTCTAGTGAAAGTAGTACATACTTCTAATATGTTACAAAACCATCAGTAGCAGAATTAGTATGGAAGGAGAGTAGTGAAGGAGGCAAGATTGCCACAGCATTGGCTTGTATTAGCTTGACCTGATTTTCAGCTGCATTCTTAACTGGCTTTTGTGTTAAATACTTCATTTTAGAAGCAAAATATTGTATCTTACATTTAGCATGTGGGTTTAGATATGCTTGTGCTCATTCCTACCTTTTGGTTGCATCAGATCTAGTGACTATGGACCAGGAGATAAAGTTAGATTAAGTCCCAGACTAGAAGAGGAACACTTAATAGTTCATTTAGTTGAAGCGTTGTAGCTGTATCGCTATGGATTCCATCACAGCAGGCTAGCTTGTCTTTTTGACAATCAGAGTAAATTTGGTACAATTGTAAGTTGTGGAGTTTAGGCAGGATATAGGTTTACCCTGACAGCATTGCTCAGTGTGAGTTAAGACAAGAAATTCTGAACTCTATCCCCAAGTCTAGCAGCTTGATTCTCCTCTGAGTGGTGTGACATCCCTTCAGTGCGACAGAGGCATTTGTGGGTCTGTATCAAGGAATCTACCTGGTTAAGGAAAGCACTCCTTTTGCAGTCAAGGATGTGGATTATGGTTCAGCCCTGACATACATCAAAAAGATGGTGGCTTGTCCCAGTGCAGTTTAGGAGCAAGTGTACAGCTAATTGCCTAGCCTTGTAATCGTGAAACTGAGCCCTTAGTCTCTCTATATTACCTGTAAGCTTGTATTGTACTTGATGAGTGAAAACTTGCGCTGTTAGCCTCCTTAAACCCTTTTGAGTCCTGGTTTGTAGGTAGATAGTAATAGTTGCTAATTAGTTACTTAACCTCACCGAAGTCTCCTTTGAACTTCTGTGAAGAAATTGCTTTCATTTTCTTTTAAGATATTTCCAGCAGAATTTAGTCTCAACTCTTGGGAATTTATTTTCAGATGTGCAGAGCTGCCTTTTGTGCGCCTTTAAGAACTGGTTGCTTGTCCTTTCTTGTAGGAGATAGGCACACACAGTTGCAGATCTTCCTTTTTCTGAGAGATCTCAGAAATAGAAATTTAATACTGGAAATAATTTTTGTTAGAGAGGTCAATTTGATGTTTCTCTGTTCTCAACTTATCTGTGGTTGAAAAAGCTACATGCAGTTCATCAAAAAAATGCTCCAACAGCCCTGTTTGCTGGTGAAAATTACATCTTCAGATAAAATCTTGATGAGAGAGGCAGGAAAAAGCACAGAGCTCATGAGATCTTGATATCTGGAATGCTTATTTTCATAAAGTGATTCATGTGCCCTGCAGGACATATTTCTTGCTCCAAATGGATAATTGCCATTACACATACAGTGTTTTGCTATTCAGCTTGTTCACAGAGCCAGTTTTTACAGAGGATTTCACAATAGCGGCTGTCTGTTAAGTTTCAGATGTGCTGCTGTGCTTGGACAGCTGGCTGATTGTGGAAAATGTTACTAAAAGAGTAAATTAATTTAATGTGTTCTGCACTCTTGACTTAGGCCCAAATAAAAAGTAAGGCAGTGCTGATCTTTAAACAGCAAGCATGGAGTTTGTAGAAATGGTTGTAAGCCTCAAAGTATCAATGGCTTATACATCAGAAGAAAATTTGTTTTGATCTGTTCTTCTGTACCTAGTCCCAGGCTACCCATTTACCCCAAGTTGCTAAATGAAACTATTTCCTGTTCCTCAAAGTTTTATCTTATCAACAGAATGAAAGTCTTCGTTCTTCAAATAAATGACAACACTGGTTCATGGTCTGTTCTCAGAGTTTTCATTAGATTGAAGTAGATGGCTAAAGATCTGTAACAAGTCTTTATTATATCATACCTTCCTTGAGACTGGCGATAATTACCATAAGATATGAAGCTTATATGGTGGACTTTGAAACACAAATATTTAGATGCTTCTAGTTACAGAACTTTGTATAAATATCCTGAAAATAGTAACAGTCTGAGTGTATATATTCTAGATTCTGAAGGCCTTACTGTACAACACAATTGGCAAACGTACTTCTGTGTCTTATTAAATTAACAAAGCAAGTTCTGCTTTACTATTTCAAGAGACTTTATCACTTGCTACAAAATATCCTCAAATGCAGTTAGTCTCAGGTGTGCAAAAGGGAAATAGAATGGGTTATGTCTTCTTCACTGTGTTTCTCTTAAAAGAATAGAAAACACTTCTCCATCTGCTGAGTGGGCCACGTGTTGGGTCCATCTTAAATGCATTATTTATGAATTATTCATTTATTGAAGTACTACAGGACGGCTCTGTGTATTTCTTCTACGTTTTTAGCAAGGATTCAGAGAATCCTCAAACAGAATTTAGACACAGTTGGTCAAGGTGATTTTGAAGCTTCTCTCTTAAAATAATCTCTATGTGCTTACCAGTTAACTGTAAAGATATAGTATCACAGCCTGTTTCATCTGTCTGTATGCTCCTAATTTGGCAACATGGATGTTGGCTAAGTGGTATTTTGAAGGAGTGTGTTCTCTGAAGGTCTAAACACTTGTTCTTTATTGAGGAGGGGGGAGGGTGTTTCTCTGCCAGAAACATTTTCCAAAGCAGAATTACTTCTTCATATTACCATATCATTGCCAGTTCCCACCTTTGGTTCCATATAGCCATTTTGTCTGGATCATCTTCTCTTTGTCCCCAGAGCTAAACGTAGTCTTTGTACCTGATCTCTCCATGATGCTTTCCTGTTTCACTTTTTTTTGGTTGTTAGTATAGGTTACAGGGGTTGTAGGGAAATGTGGAGAACTGAAGGGAAAGAAACAAGCATAGGGAAGAGCAGATTTGCTGGCTTTGTAGAATGGAACTAGAATGAGTCTTTTACAATGACAAGGAAGCAGCACCAAGGCAGTAGTATCCAAATATTATTGAACTTAAAACCGTTGCATTTCCATAACCCTTTCCAAAATTTAAGCTGTGAAATGTCAAAAAGTGTGATATGCTAGATGTATGTAAGGTGCTTTGGTGCCAAATTAAAAATAAATAAATAAATTATTCCCATCCCCACTCTTACCTTTCAATATCAGTTACAGCTTCTGAGGTAGGCAATGCCAACTCTGCTGGGTTTTCTGCTCTTATTAGTTGGGGTTGGCTTGACTAATTCAGCGTTGTGAGGTGATATGGTTCACTCTGAAAGATCAGGCTTCTGCAGTAATTTTGCTGCAGTAGGTTTGCTGCAAGATGTTAAAAATGCGGATGTCTCTGAGCAGCTATGTAATCTTCAAGACAGACTGAAGATCTATCTAATAATTTATTTCATGGAGGCATTAAAAAAACAATGCATGTTTTTAAAATGGCCCCATTTTCTCCGTCATTTAACTAGTTTTTTGGTTATTCCTTTCTTTAATTTCTGCCAGAATCCCCAAGTTTTCAAAGCATCAAGTTAATATGGAGAATATTGAGGATAAAGCTGTTCCTTTCCATACAGGATTTAGGATTCTGTGAAAATTTTCAGGTCATTTGATGTACGCTCCCAGTTTGTGAGATCCTAATAGGAGAAGTTCAGTTGAAGTGCTGTGAGCCTTGCTTGAAGGCAAGAGGGTATTTATGCCAGCATTCCTGGCCAAAGTACAGTTTAGATTTTTTATGTTCCTGTTTTCCATATCAAACCTTTTTATTGCAGAATATAAGACTGGCAATGTCTGGGAAGAAACTGAAGCAATTATTTAGGGTCAGGGGAAAGCTGTCCTAGACAGGGGTGGTGGCTGAGGATTGAGGATGACTGAGGAAGGGAAGCATGCAAGGGACAAAGTTGAGACCACGAGCTGTTCTGAATACTCAGATTGCATCTATATAAGTAGACCTGTGAATGCATTAAAATAAATAAATAGAACTCTTCCCAAATAACCAGTTGCCTCAAGGGAAGGCTGTTCAATGGCTTTTCTTGCAAATCTCTCTTGGCCTTGACGATAATGATGTTCATCCCTTAACCCACCCCATTTAGGTTCAGAGGAAATAGCTGCAGGTAAATAGCTATTTTTGCTCTCACTTGGGCACAGAAATGGTGGTGGGGATTTTACTACTGCAAGCACGCACCACCTACGAAGTTCATATGACTTGTCTGAAAGGTGCAGTGATGACACTGACAGTGCTAATGTGCCATATGAGAGTTTTTGTAATACGTAATATGGACAGTATTGAAATAATTATATTCAGTTAGTTTTTTAAGCATATTTACAATCCCACTATTTGTAGAGTTGAAAACTGCTATTGTTATCTTAATAGAACTTGACGGAATTTGTATTCTGTAGATATGCAGATTTATAATTCACATGCTATATAATTTGGAATTACATTGATACTTGAAGTCCATGAGAGGAAGAAAAGTTCAGGAAAGAAGTCTACACATTTATATAGTTGATCATCAACTTCCATACACTGCTTGGTATCTATTCCTAGTTATAAATTGCCATCTAAAATATTAAGGGTTTCTGTAAGAACAGAATCATTCTGTGAGAGTTTTTACATGCTTGTTTAGTGTGTTAAACTGAAGCATTGTAAATAATTTTCATATACTGGACAAATAAATATGAGTGCTAAACTTACATTTTACTTTCTATTTCAAGGCTCCTGGAGCAGCTGGAAAAACAGGAAGTTTAGGGAAGAAACCTGGTGAGTCATATATTGTGACAGCACCTTATATTTATTCTTAAGTACTCAAGTTCAAAGGCAACTGAATCTTTTCCATGAAAATAAATTGTTTGCTCTTGGTCATTTTGATAAATCTGCACTGCTGAAAACTGTTGGATAGCCTGTCAATCAATTCTATCAATCACTAGATAGCATGTAGCTAGAGAATAAAAATCTACTTGCTCAAAAATGAATGTAAACTTGATGATGCTAACAGTGGAAGCTTAGAAAAAGCTCAAGTTTGTCTGTGAAAATGGAAACATGCATTCTTATCCTGTGGTTTTACAGTATTTTGCCCAGAATGCTACACAATATGGTGCACGTAGGTGCTGTGAACTCTTGTGCCTGCTTCTCATTTTCAAGAGCACATACTTTGTATCCATTCTATATGGCTTACTGCCTGTCAAGCCTGGTCATACTGCAGATGATCATGTTGCAGATTACTTTTTGGCTAGAAAGAAGTCCCCCGGCTCTTGGGGTAGTGAGGGCTGTCCTTCCGAGCAACCATTGTATTTCCAAAGATTGTTCAAGAAGGGCATTCTGTGTCACGGGCAGGCATGTGTAAGCTTTCCAGAAGACGCCTCTCTTTTTCCCCTCAGTGTATTTGTTTGCTTTTATACCACAATGATGACTTGTGCAATTGAGCTGAATCAAACTAGAGAGGGAGTGCTTCATGTTTCTTTGTCCTTTTCTTTGAGCCTTGTCCAGTTGCAGTGAGGTAGTTCAAGGATGTGATCTACCAAGTCTTGCCTTACTTCCACGCACACAGACGCATATTTTGTTTCGTGGGGCAGAGGTTTCACTTTGTCTCCCTGAACTGGTTGACTGTGTAAGGGGAGAGCAGCCCAGATTCGTTTGGCTGCTTTTACTTTGACATGTGAGCAGTGAGCTGCTCTTGTCAAATCTTACTGATCCATCTGTGGGAAGAAGGGCTTGGAAGTAAACAACTCCTGCCCTTTCTAACTTCCATTTACATGATAAAAAATAGTTATGTTAATAGATACAAAGCTCAAAAGATGCAAACAAGATGAGAGATCTGGGAACTCTGGAAGTGATACCTGGTAGGAATAGTGAGAAGATGGTGATAGGGATGGGTTTTTTTCCCTGTGTAGGAGAATGGTGGATAGCAAGACTTCAGCCCAGAGTACCAGCCTTATAATTGCCAGTCTTCTGGATTTGAATCAGTGGAGACTGGGGGGGATGCTGACAAAAGCTGTGCTCAGAACAATCCTATTTTTCAGCAAGCAGATTCATGGATGTTTTTACTACAAATGAGCTGCAAATACAATGAAATGCTGATGAACGAATTGAAATATTCTTGTTTATTCTAGAAGCAGCAGGATGAGTGGGTGGGAGTTGGTAAGAGTGTGTGTTTAAAGGGCAAGGGCAAAGGAACTGCTGTCTGAATTTGAGCAGTAGTATAATGACAATCACCTCTGTGAGAAGGCATTTATGTTCTTTTTTCTAAATGTACCTGTTTTAGTAGAGGCCACGTTTTTTGGCCTGGACTGTAGTTGAATTGGATCTCCTCTCAGTAATTGAATACTTTAATAAATCAAAATTAAAAAGGCCTTCCTGGCAGGAAAGCTTTTTCTCTTTTGTTTTTGTTGTGTTTTTTTTTTTTTTAATTATTTATTTTTTTAAAATAAAATAGCAACTTTTTTGCTGAGTTGTTTTCTCTGCCTTTCTGCTTCTCTGTGACATGTAAAATGAATGTTAAACTTGTAGTTCATATTGTAAATTTTTTAACACATAGTCCACAGTAAAAATTCTTTATGCTGCTAGTTGGTGAAAGTGGATATCTGATCCCCGGAGCCTTGTAAATCACCTTTTTGGGGAGAAAAATGAGAAATTACTTGTTATAAGATGCAAAATACCCAATTTTTGTTCTTTCAGTATGATATACTGACTATTATAATTGCCATGGTAGTGAGAGAGGTTTTTGCCTGATTAAAGAAAATAATTTTTTTTGATATATATTTTGACGAATTCCCACAGGTAATTTGTTTGCTTGTGTTCATTTTGCCTCCTGAATGCTTCTAGGGTGGACAAATTCATGTGATTCTGTGAAAAAAATCTGTCAGTACAGGGAGCTTGCAGACTTTCTAGCAGTACAGCCACATTTCCTGCCAAATACCTTGCTTGCTTTGCCTTGATACAGGACAGACTGCCACTGCTGCTGGCTTTTCTCTATGTAAACCTTTCCATTCTCCTATCATCACCTACTATATTTTACTTAGAAATTCTTTCTTTTATCTCTTGCTTTCACACTTCATGTGCTAAGTTCCAGATCCAGGTTTAAAGTGTTTTTCTAACTCTCAGTTACTGGCTTTTTATCACCTGTTCAATTCCACCTCTGTGTACCTGCCTCTCACCTCTTTGAGCTATCATGAGGGAAGTTCTGCCATAGTTAATTCTGCGTGTGTCATTTGTAGTGACCTCAGATACTTTGTCATCTCTCTGCTTCCTCCTTATGTTGTTCATTTACATCTTGAATGCTTCTCTGAGCATTTTTAATTTTGTTAATCATCCTTGTCACTAAATTTTAAGTAAACTATCTTATCGTTTTCCTGGCAGCCTTCAAATCACTTTGTTGTTTCTTCCCTGAAACAAAACCTCCCTCTGTTCCAAAGGAATTGGCTTTGTGGTTTTCTCTGCCTACAACTGCATTTTCAATGACAGCTCCCTTTCTCTGCCTTACCAGCAGACTCCCACCTCCTCTCCCATTCTGTGGGTGATGTGTTGTTACTGAGCCTTTGGTGTTTCTCTTGGCCACAGGAAGTTTGGCCAAGTAGGATGGTGCCCAGCACTGTGTTACTTCCTCAGTATGGCTGCCCATGTGAAAGCTGGAAACCGCTTCTATGTACTCGCTCCCTTCAGCCTCAGCCCCTTTTGCTGCTGCTGCTGTGTTGACTGCTCGTCTACCTGACACTCTGTCACATTGTTTTCTGCTACTTTATAAAGGGACAAACTGAAGGAAGGTTTGACCTTTGTCTGCTTAGTCTTCCAGTGCAGTTCTTTAGGATAGACTAGGTTTGAAAATATACAGTAATCATAAGTGAAAATAACAGATACTGGTATTTATTATTATGCCAAGATTTTAAATCAAAATCTAAAATCTCAAGCAATGTATTGATCTGTTATCAGATAATTGCTGAGCTTTTAAGTTAAGCTGTCTGCTTTGGCACTGAAGCAGTTGAGACACATTTCTGCCAACTTGAGCTACTAGCTCTGCTGTGGGCTTTTCTAGGATAGTCTTAAACCACAACCATAACCAATCAAATCCAGTGCCCAGACTGGCTGTTTGATGGTCCCCAATTTTATGTGATGCACTGCCAAATAAAAACCTTCTTTGTCTTAAACACAGGGTCAGAATTTACTCTTCCAGGAAAGTTTTGGGGTTTTGGCTGTTGTTTTTTTTTCCCATGAAAAACCCCAAATTCTCTCCCTCCCTCCTCCCTAAAAAAAAAAAAAACAAACAACCCAAAAAAAACAACTCAAGACAAAAAGCCACCAACCAACCAACCAAAAAAGGCACACTCCAGCCCATAGATCATTCTGTTAAGGAGACTACTTACATGGTGAATGACTGTACACAGGGATCCTAAAGTAGAGTTTTCAGCAGTAACAACACTACTTTTTTCCTGCTTTGGATGTCTGAGACCCTTTACAACTAAGTGAAGGCCAAAAACTTCCTCTCAGATTCCCCTTAATTCATGACTAGAGAAGGACTATGTAAATGTAGCAGTCTAAAAGGTTTAGCTTCTCAAAAGCTAGGAAGTTCCCAAATCTGCCATCTTTTGTTTATGAAACATTCTCAATTATCATAGTTTTAAACATGTTCTCCATCGCCCTAAACATGTTCTGTTAACATGCTAAACTTTACTTAAAAGCTATCAGTAGGAATCAAAATGCCTACAGCCACTTATAAGTTCCTGTCAGTTCAAATTGTTTCAAACATGGGTTAATCCTGCCAGACTTTGTGGTGACTAAGTTATCATCTGTCTTTCCACAATCACTTTAAAATGGAGTAAGATGCATTGTCTACTTTGTCTCATTTGATGGAGAGATAATTGTAAGCTCATGGTTACTCTGTGTCTGATTTGTTCTGGTAGGTGATCAAATAAGGCACCAGTATTGTATTAATGCTCACAGAATAAAGACTTCAAAATAAATCCAGTTTGTTACATTCTGAAAACTTTCATGTTTTTCTCTAATCTGGTGGTGAAAAATTTTCTGTAGTCCTTCATTAGTTTACATGTCTGTTATTGCAGCTTCACCATTATATTGTCATACACGTGTATCCTATTTTTAGGGAGTTTCGTCTAAACTGATACTACAAAAATGTATTTATTTGAAAACAGTATTATGATACTTGATTTTAAGAGCCATATAGCTCTGAATGTTGGTAGTTCTTCTTCTTCTCTATTTAAAATATTTTTTATATCCTACCCACAGAGCTGGTGCACCTCCATTTTATTCCTGTAGTGCTATGAACTTCTGACCTGCTGTATAGTTACCCTATATTTTCATTCAACTACATACGTACATAACAATTTCATTGGAAGAAATGCAGAATGGATATACTGTGCAAGTGATAATAGAAGAGTTAATGCTGTATAGTGCGTTCATGTTTCTCCAAGTTAACTTTTTTTCTTTTTCCTCCTGCTTCAACAGAAATTGCCCAAGTTATTGCCTCTTACACAGCAACAGGTCCAGAACAGCTTACTCTTGCTCCTGGTCAGTTGATTCTCATCAGAAAGAAGAATCCAGGTGGCTGGTGGGAAGGAGAGCTCCAAGTTAGTTACTGTTTTTTGAAATAAACTTCCATGTAAAAAAAAATAAAATTAATGGTTCAAAGTGATGAATGCATCAAGGATAAATAATTTTTTAAATGTTCTGCAAGTAAGCATTTCCAAATAAAATGCCTGTACAAAAAGATGCATACATTCCAGTTCCTTGAACTTGAAATAACTTTGGGGGATGGCAGGAGGAAGCCAACGTGCCTCATTGTAAGTCAAGGACATCCACTGAAGAATCAGACCCAGCCTGCAGTCTACTCCCTTGTGCATTTTCTTGAAGAGCCTTCAGACTTTAGAAATAAGGGTATTTTAGGGTATATTTTTGGCTGCTTTTGAATCCTGCCAGTCTTGTGTCAGTAGCCCAGAGCAAAAAAGCAGCTGCCATGTCAGTTAGTGGGGAAGACCAGGTAGGCAACAGGATTGTATAGGACTAATGGGTTAAGTGTAAAGGTCTATTTGTATGTCCTCTTCCAACAGTGCCCATGCATATCATGTGCATTTGGATCAGCCAATACCTGTGTGCAGCGCGAAAGCGAAGGAAGTACTGAGTGCACAGTCCTGAATGTCTTCCTATGAAGCTTTTCTAAATTGCTGCCGCCAAAAGTTTGGTTATCCCTTTTGTTGAGAGATTGAGAAGTATTTTACAGCAGCAGTCTTGTAAGATGGCCACCACTTTTTCAGGTTTTGTAATGAATGTGACAGCATAGAATACCAGTCTAATGGCCCCATCTCAGCAGCAGCTCCATTTAATGTGGAAGAGTGAGAAGAATGGTGTCTGGTGCAAACATCAGATAAGAGAGCGCTTTAGTGTTGTATTAGAACATAGTAAATAGTGAAATATTTTGAAGTGGCAGGTTTTTTAGAAGTGTATGTACAGTTCAGTTTCAGCCTCAAGTAAATTTTGGTGATACTTGTCTTACATGTTAGAGCGAAGGTAAAATAAGGCAAACGGGTTAAGCATTACATTGCCGCGTTTAATGCAGTCATCCAGAATATCTTGAAATTTATGAACTAGATTGACTTCAGATCATGTGCTTTCTTTTTCAGTAAAGACAAAGAGAGGGAAGGAAGTTGTTAAAGAATAGAATATGTTAGATTACTTGTTTCAGTAAAATTACTATATATTTTTTTTTAAAGGTGAAGTTCTACGTGCCCAAAATTCCAACCTTATTCTAACAATGCAAAAAAGAGAATGAAGTAATTCTTAACACAGTTTTAATAGTTTTAAAAGTGGAGATTTGATTCAAAGTTTTAGAATGACCTTACTTACAATAAAGATTTTTCTTCTGATTTTATTTGCAATGAACAGCGCAGTCGCTGAAATAACAGGATGCAGTTTCTGTCAAATTCCTATCCTGCTTTGTTGACACAAGCTTTTTCATACTGGATCAGACCTGCAGTTCATCTGTCCCAACATCCTGCCTCTGACTGACAAATTGCAGCTGCCTTACACACTGCAGAGCGCTGCTGTAGGCCAGGTGTATGGTAACCTGCTGCTCTCTCAGTACACACATGGACCACACACACTAATACATGTGTGTACCACGTGTTCATACTGATGTTCTCTGATTAGATAGGCATGAGAACATCTGACATCCTTTCCAAAACCTCAGCATCTGTTAATTAGTGTCATTTGGACAGTATCTATCCATATGCATTTGTAGTTGCCAAAGCTTAATTTTTGTTTGATTGGAATCTGGATTTTGGATTTTGTATTTGAATCCAAACTTTTCCCTTTTTTTTCTTCATTATGTTTTGCTGTTCTTCTAGCACTTGATTAATGTGACATAAGTTTATATTCTTGTCTGTTGTTTGGGCAGGAGAGACTATTCAAAAATTTAGATACTGTTTCTTTAAAAGGAAAGGGGTGATTTCATTTCTTAATCTCAAACTATCACAAAGTAGGTATCTATTTAAATGCTTTTTTTTGGATAATGAAAAGGCATTTAAGTGCTGCCACTGAATGCAATAGCTAGCCTAATATTCTAGAGTTTTGGTTTAAACAGAATCAGGAAAAGTCTTTCAAAAGAATCAGAGTTGTAGTATTCATTCTAAAGCACACAAAGTAGGAATACTCTTAAGTGAAAAATCACTCGAATAGTAGAAACTAACTACTGTTTTTATGGGTTTTTTTTGTTTATGTATTATGAAAGTTTACTTAATGAACACAAGTATCATATCATTAAAACCTTTGCCATAAAAATAGCTTTTTCCTTATAAAATGCATTTTTCTTATTCTAAAATAGTCATTGTGACTGCAAGTAGTTAAAATACTGGCTTAATTACCTTGTCTAAGGATCTATTGATATGCTTAATCCTCTTAAAATAATTGGTTTTTTACTAGGCACGAGGGAAAAAACGGCAGATAGGATGGTTCCCTGCTAATTATGTAAAACTTCTGAGCCCTGGTACCAGTAAAACTACACCAACTGAGCTACCTAAATCAACAGCATTACCTTCAGGTAAGCAGTATGGTTGCATTAACAAATTTGCTTTTGTAATGTGTGTCATTTATAATAGGACATCTAAAAATAATTATGGGCATTTAGAAGGATATTTAGTATCAGTTATACTAGTCACTTTGGTTAAACTCTTTTTGTTTTTCTTTTAAGTGAGAAAACCACACAATTGGTCTGTGCATTTATAGTGGTGGTTCCTCAGGTATGAACTGTTGAGTGCTAAAAAGCTATCTGTGACATTACATATTAGAACATTCAAATTATTAGTCCTATTTCTTTGCACTGATTGTAGTAAAGAAATGTTTAAAGGTTCAGGATGATCTGTCGGCTTAGCAGGTGAGGCCTCTCTCTTTCAGAACCTTTCATTTTTCCTAAAGTGATGTGGAAGAAAACCACTCAAATGAAGATGTAGATTCTTGTCCTGTATAGCTACCTATTGTAAGGTTTATGAAAGGACTTAAGAGTGATAGATGATTATATTTTTTAAGCGATTTGTTACAGCTCCACCACAGGTAATATCAAACAGTCCTGTCAGTTTACTGCAAAACATAAAGGCAGGCAGGAGACTGAGACCAAAAAGTTCATTCCTTGTCACTGTTTCAGTCCTGAACCATTTTGGGATTGTGAGTAAACTAAGGAAAGAGGATTCTTGTCAGTCAACATGTAGGATGGATGTATTTTCTTCCATAAGCCACCCAAAAGACTTGACATAGTTTTCTATCATCTGTTTGGATTTAGCTAGGGTTGCAGGGGGCAAAAGCGTGCTGCTTCCCAAGGCCGAGTTTTAACTGTCTATCATTAAAATGAAACAAATGTTTCATAATGAAAAATGGTAGCGAGCATAATTTTCTCCTTTAAATATGTATGAAAAATTATCATGCAGTTATGAAACTAGAATCAAATACTGAGAAATTAGTTTCACGTGTCATTGCGATAAATGAAAGTGCCATATCAGAGAAGGCATATGTTGTAAGTGGTTGCTAATTGGCTCCTTTGATGGTGGTCATGAAGATGCAGAAGATCAGACTTCTATAAAGACTCATGAGTTTGGGTCCTGCAGTTAAAGTGGTAGCTCAGTATGGAGACACATACTTTTACAAGGCAATATGGATGGGGTTTTTTTAAATTTTTTTAATTATTTCAGGTTTGATAGCCTGGAACTTTTCACACATGCTAATAAAGCTTCTACAGAATAAACTTCTTGGCAATTCTTGTTTGTAATTGCCTACAGAACATCAAAATCTGGATGACATTCATTTTTATCAAACTTTGTTACAGGCCTTTCATTTTGGAGGATAAGAACCTTGACTTTCCCTTATGATAGATGGCCTCACTTACTGTGTGGTTAATGTAAGAGATTAAGAGGTTAATGCTTGACAAGCATCTTTATAATGGAATTTTGTTAGTGGGAAGGCTTACTATAGCAAAAGACATGGAAAGCCTGAAGAAAACTATCTACAAGGGTTGAATAATCCCCAAGGTGGTAAACCAGGAAGGGTCTGAGAGTGTGCCATTACGGTCTGGGTTTTAAAAGTAGCAGATCCATCAGAAACTAGTATCATCAAAACCTCTGTTTCTTTTGTCATTTTGCTTTAATGTATATGCTGTCCATATGCCATGCTGTCATGCAGACTGAATGACTTTAACAACCCTTTTTTTTTTTTGTAATTCTGTTGCATGGACGCTTTTGCTTTATACTTTGAGGTTTCCTTAATTTCCTACTGCTTTGTACATGTTCCTTTCTAAACTTGTGTCATGAATGTGTTGTTCCTGATGTTGATAAATTAACTGTTTTACTGCTACTTGCAGTTAGGCACAGAGAAGTTCACAGTATCAGAATAGTAGGGAATGAGTATCGCCCGTTCTGCTTGTCTAGAGAAAGACAACATTATAGATTATACTGGTTGTAAGTGTTACATGAGAACCTGGATTCCCTCTGCTGTTGCAGCAGGTGTAGTTTTTATCAATAGGCAGTCTTTATAAAAGGAAATTTTTAGGCTAAAAAGCAGTGCAACTCAGAGAAGGTAGGCTATAGCTAGCTTCTGTAGTTAGCAATGGCTTTTGGAGTTCAAGTAAGTGAAGAACTTCCTTGCTGGCACTACTGTAAAAGCTTCCTATATAGGACTAAGGTGAATTCTAAGTTTTGTGATCAAGTGTAAATAAGATCAAGATGAGGTAGGTCACTGCTTCAGATTCAATTGAGGAGTCCTGTCTCTTCAAGAATTCTCTTAAATGGCCTCCCCAAGTTTTAAGATAATTTTTGGGATCCCACTGGACTATTTAGATATTCTGATGGTACTGCTGGACAGTACTAAATTTCCTAAAATACTTTGAAGTAGAAGAGAATAATCTGAATTAAAAATTCTTCAAATATGAACAATTTATTCTTCAAATCAATCAACTCTAGAATGGGTTACAAATCTGTTAATGTAAGCTTTGTATTCAGGTATGGTCCAGCTTGAATTTTTTATTGTTCTTAATATTAGTAATAACCTGTAACAAGAATGCTGTAAAAGAGCTTCACAGGTCTTTAAAGTGAAATGTGAACATCAACGGTGTTTACAGTCAAACTTCTGTTAGCACAAACCAGCAGTATGCCATAATATACATTCCTTTAGAAATGCTAGTTTGTCTTCAGTATGCCAGGGAAATGGACACTTTGGTTGCTTGATGTGCCAGGTGTTACAAATGGCAGTGAGTGCCTCTTTCTTTTTTTAATTTTGTTTTTTTTCCCCACCCCTTTTGCAGGTAACAAAGCTAAATGTTGAGACATACGCAGAGTCCTGTTAAAGGATTATGATCTTTGTGAACAGACACAAAGTGTTAACTAAAGGCAGTTGAATAATATTTATTAGAAAAGAGAGGAGCTGTTTGACAAATTTAAGTTGCTGGCTGTGTACAAGAATGAAAATAGAAGAAAATTTTAGGTTTAATATAATGGAGAGAACCTTACAGCAAGGCTAATCAGAAGTCTTGTGTCTCAAGGCAAAAACCAGAGGCCATGTGACTTGGCACAGAGAAAACGTCAGTGATATAGAGGAAGTCTTTAAATAAACAGTCCTCATGTTTTAGAGAATTACAAAACCTGCTCTATTATAATTGAATAGAAGCAGCTGTATTCTGAGAACTTGTCAGATTTGATGAGTTTCACAATAAGTAAACAGAAAGTAGGCTGCTGGAAGCAGTCCTGTGGTGTGAGAAGGGCAGCCTAAATCACCTAGGATGCTTTTCATTTTTCTCATCTTCTCGAAGACCTTTGTGTTCCTAACACCTCAGTGGTACAGTAAGGATAGCACCATTGCCTTTCTCTTGAATTATAGAGCTGTGTTGAGCATGTGCAGTGCTTAATTAGAAAAGAGGGTGCCTTTTTCAGGCTTCAGGTAGTGGAATTCATCATGTTTCCCAGACTTTTCTGTTCATTGACCAGTTCTGGTGGAAAGGATACTTTTCAGAACAGGTTGGTGAGGATGCAAACAAATTTAATGCTTTTGTGGGGAAATATATGTATGTATAGATATAAAAAAAAAAGCAAAAGAGAAGTGCCAATAGAAAGCTAACATTGAAGTGTTTGACTTCTTCCTAAAATTTGAAATTTTTCCAGTCTTCTCCTACTGTTGAGTACTTCCAAACAGAAGTATCTCAAGTATCATTTCAGGGAGGATACACTGTCCTGTTTGCTCTGCCCTTCCTAGAGTGATCCTTTGCCCTTAAACTGAAAGAGGGTAGATTTAGATTACATTAAGAAGTTTTTACTGTGAGGATGGTGAGACAGTGGATCAGGTTGCCCAGAGAAATTGTAGATGCCCATCCCTGGAAGTGTTCAAGGCCAGGTTGGATGGTTCTTTGAGCAACCTGGCCTAGTGGAAGATGTCCCTGCCTATGGCAGGGGTTTAGAACCAGGTGATCTTTAAGATCCTTTCCAGCCCAAGCCTTTCTGTGATTCTGACCCCTCAGTAAGCTGATTGAGAGAGCAATGCTGTTAGGAAACTTTGTTTTTTAAAAATCACTTGAGCCAATTGTTGAGGGCTCAGCTAAGGACCAGCAGTAGGGGCACAGAAGAAAGCAGCAGGACCATGGTAGGACTGGTTCAGATCAGTGTGACACCTGTAGTGTTCATAGTTGGTTTATACATAGCTTAGTGTTTTGCTGAAACATTACCAGTGCAATAGACCTCTTCCTTTATCTTCCAGTGTGCCAAGTAATTGGCATGTATGACTACACTGCACAGAATGACGATGAGTTAGCGTTCAATAAAGGCCAGATTATAAACGTCCTTAACAAGGAAGACCCAGACTGGTGGAAAGGGGAAGTGAATGGACAAGTGGGTCTCTTTCCATCCAACTATGTGAAGCTGACAACAGACATGGACCCAAGCCAGCAATGTAAGTGACCCTCTCTGCTGCCGTGCTGTGATTATTTGTATAGTACTTTTAAGATGAAACATGCAGCATTGCTGTGATTCTGCTGTGGTTTGCAGAACTCAAAGCTTCACCACCGCTGCACTTGTCAAAGTCTCTTTGAAGACCTTCTGTAATGCAAACCTTATTTTGTTTGGTTTATTTTTAGTTCCCATACCCTTTGTAGCATGTTACCCTTTATCATTTTTGCACCATGCTGTTTACATGCCTGACTCATTTTCCTAGCTTGAATTTGCTCATTGTTTTGTTTTGCTTATGTGTTGTTTTCCTCCTTTTTCTAGGAATCATATGTTGTCCATCCCCCACTCAGGCTTGAAAGTCCTCAAAGAGACCCACTATCCCATATCACTGCCCAGAGGGATGATGGGAGATGCAGCCTTGATCATGTGGCTTCCAGCATGATCATCTACTGCCTTCTGAGTAGAAGAACACACTGCAGAGCAGTTTACCTCATTTTACATTAGTTGCATGTAATCACAATGTTTGAGTTAATTACCTACAGATATAGACGCAAAACTAAAATGAAACAAAAAAAAAAAAAACACAAAAAAATCAGAGGATAGTGGGTCCTTTTGTGGCTTTCACAGTTACCAAACTAATTTTTCCACCTTTGCACAGGTGCTTTCAGTAGTTTTAAAATTATTTTAAAATATATATTTTAGCCTTTTAAAGGAAAAGTATAAATTAAATTTCTTCATTGCAATTTTGTTTGTGCAAAAAGACCCACTATCAAGGAATGCTGCATGTGCTATTAAAATTGTTCCAAATGTCCATAAATTTGAGACCTTTATGTACCTTTCTTTTATATTGTTCCCTTGTCCAGTGTTGTCAATATGTCTTTTTTTTCCTTTTTTTTCTTTTTTCCTTTTTTTTCTTTTTTTCTTTTTTTTTAAGTACAAAAGAACAGAAGGAATTAAATCAGTTTAAGAAACTTTAAATGTGCCCAATTACAGATAAGGTATTTTTTCATAGTTATTGTACTGTATGTGTCAGGTGTTCCTTGTTGAGTGTGTACTACATTGTGGAGAGAAGAAATTAACTTCCTTCCAATGCAAGAGATATTAACCTTGCATAATGTTGTTATCCCAGTTATGTTAATTTTATTTTGCACATTACTTTTAGCTGCATACAATTAGAAAACACCCTGGTTTATGTTTGTCTCAGATGTTCCAATTTTTGCATTTTCTTATCAGAAATCAATAGAGTGCTACATTCATGTGGGATTTGAGAATTAACTTCTTTATTTTCATCTTGGTTATATGAAGTTTGATTTCTCATTTTTACTTTCTTATGAGTATGGAACAACACATTTTGAACAAGTAATTTTCCTGACAAGAAAGAATGTATAGGAATATCTCCCTGCAATTAATTTCCAATGTTTACATTTTTTAAACTAGACTGTGGAATTTATACAAATTAATATTAAATGGAGCTTACGGTCACGTTTATGTCGTAGATGTGCTGTAGTTAAGCCATGTTTGTCCTTCCAGCATTAGTTACAAACTCTTGATGAAATGCCTGGTGCTGTCAGTGCAGAAACCCTCTCTTCCCAATGCCTAAAGCACAATGTAGCTGTTTTACTAATTACTTTACCATTTAGTTATGTTCTGGTTTGTGTATTTCATTATTTCTAAATTTCCTGCTGGCAGCGTTGTAGCGTTTCTAATCCTCCCCATCTCCCTCCTTCTGACCCATCGTGCGGTGCAAAGAACAAGTGAAGCTCCTTATTCAATTGCACTTCAGTATTTCATCAATATGAATGTAAATTATATAAATATATAAAAACCTGCAGCTTTAACAACTGTAATACAGCCTTTAAAATTAGTTACATGTATAGATAATTAAATTCTTCATATAAAAGATAGACTAAAATGTGTTTGTTGTCTCGTTGCTGTGTGCACACAGAATTCACCAAGTGGCATTAGTGCATGTAATGAATTTGACGCCAGAATAGTCTGAAGCCAACCTGTTCAATTTCAGAATGACGCTCGTCTTGTTTCTTTGGATATTATTTCAGTATAATTGCTCAGATTCGTTATGATTATCTGCAACCTTGTGCACCTTTTTTTCTCTACTCTTTGGTTTCTACATGTTACAAATCAGCTGATTTTTTGACACTATACTAGTAGATGAATTAAGTATTCTTTGTTATTTTACCATGGGTTTACATTGACTTAGGCTCTGTGTTTAATGCCAGAAGCTCTAGTCTTAAAACATGCACAGTTGCACAGTTTTTCTTTCTTTTTAGGATAGCATTTAACATGAACAAATTTTTTCTTTACCACTCTGCCATTAAAAAAAAATATTAAAAAAATGTCTCCATCATAGCCACTTGCTGAAAAATACGCTGCCTTGTGTGACAGCAATTGAACAGAACGTCAGTGCCTGAGGATGATGTACCCAGATTTTACTCCACTATTTCAGGATTTTGTGCATTAAAATGTTATTTTAATGAAAGGATCTCTATTTTCCCATAATGAGCTGTTGTGTTGAAAGATTTATAACTTGACTAAAAGTGTTTGTCCTAAAGGACATGTTGTTTTTTATGACTTTAGGCCAGAAGCATACTTTCTCTTGCTATTGAAATATTGGCAGAACTTTGGATATAGGGATTCGGATGCTGCTTTTTTTCCACCATTGCTTCAAGTGAGAAGAAAAATAAAGCTATTATGATGATCTGCAGGCTACATGTTTTCTAACATGCTTCTTCAAAGTGCTGAGTGATGTATCCTAAAAGATTTTCAAAATCACAGTGCCCTAAAGCTTCCTGGGGTCAGCTTTCCACTGAAGTGAAAAGAACAGCCTTAAGTCTACAGCTCTCTGTAGACACATACTCACACAAACACAAACAGAGGTGTATATTGTGCCAGGCCTCCATAGACAGAAAAGTGCTGTGCACTGCTCAACAGAGGAATATCTTTATCAATCAATTGTTGAGAAAGTTAACTCACAGAAACTTCAAAGCACATTTAAAATGTCCCAGACAAAGAGATTCAAACCATTGTGGCTTTTATTGACATACATTGTTGAAATACCTATAATGTTTATTTACTCAATTATTAAAGTTCTTAAGTGTACTATTACAGCTTGTCATGGTAGTGTTTAATCTTCCTCATCAGTGATTTCCCTTGAGTAGCAGGGAACAAGATACTGCCCTTACTGTTTCTTACCAGTTTGGATTTTTGTTATATATATTTATGAGAAAGGGAGTGTGAACACAATTAATAAAGAAAATTGATTATTTCCATCAAAAAGAGGAGTTTTCCAGGATTGTATCTCAATCCAGTTTTGACCCTCTCCCCTCCTTCCTGGTTCATCTGAAAAGATCTTTAACCTCTTAAAGCACAAGTCCCTTCCCAAAGCCGCAGATCCAGGCTGCGGCAAGCAAATCTGTTTCCAAAAGAACACTTGCCTCCTGTGGGGGAAATGTGCCCACACTCTTGTTTCTTCGGTCCTTGAATTTGTGGCTGTAAAGTCAACACAAATCCCCGTCAAGGCTGAAACACGACTTACATAGATAAAAATAAGAAACCTTTCAGATGATTTTTTTATCTCATTTGTATTTTAAACTAACAGTAAGAAAAGGGGCAGTCTCACTGCTGCCTAGTGACTGAACTCATTCTTTACATTAACTCTCACGTGCCGAGTACGTTTTTTCCTTGCACAGGAGCTGTCACTTGAAGGATGTAGAGGTGTCTGGATTTGGTGGTGGGTTTTTTGTTCACGGTGTTTCTGTTTACCTTGAAAAGAATTTCCTTTGTGTTCAGCTGCTGAGGAAGAATTCCCATAAATGTTCTTTCAGGGAATTTGTTAGTATCAATTCCAGGACTTGAAATCTGTCCAAGGCAACTGAGTCTCGACAGAGTGAGTTTATTAAGAACACTTGGCTGTGTACTCAGAACCAGTTTTATTTAGATCTCAGTTCTTTTGGAGCTTCAGGGGTATCCCTTCCAGTCCCTGTGAGCTCACTGAATGCATTTGAAAATGGCCAATTACCATAACCTTCCTGTAAGGCAGCAAAATAACTGCATGTTCTAGTTTTGTTCTCTGGTTTTAAAGCAGTTCTTTATAGTTCTTTGTGATTATTGACTCCAACTGTTTAACTTCTTGTTCAATAGCTCCTTATATGCAGTCCTCTTCTGATCAGACAAGAAATGGCTTATTTTAATTTCTTTTTTTAGACAACTTCAGTAAATCCAGGGACAGCACATCTCAAATATTTAATCATCTGAATTGCAAGCTATGTGCATGCACACAGACAACTGGGTAACAAGCTGCTGCTGAGCTAAATAGAGAGCACTAAGGTGACCTTTTGATTCCAAACCCTGAAAGGATGTTTTCAGAAGGTTGTCCTGGCTGCAGTTAAAAACGTGAATTATTTTCACAAAGACTTCATTTCCTGCATGTAGACTTTATGGGCTTTTTGTACTTGTTGTTGATAGCTTGCAAAGGAGTACTTAACCATGAATAAGGATTCATTTTGGGTTGTTGCCTGTGCGAGGAGAAATTGTGAGTTAACTATGTGTCATAGTTACATAATTCTGCTATACACAAGTTTCTATAGCTTGTAACAGCAAGTTTCATAGGCTGTTTTGCTCCAGTCCCCTTTTCATACATCTCAATTTGGTAACTCATTTAAAAAAATAAACCACAGCCCAAGAAAATCCCCTGTAGTGCTCCTCCTCAGCACAAACGTTCAGACTGCAATGTCTGCATCGAGCCGGGAGTTAACTTGAATCAAACCTGTTGCTCTACTTTGCAACTGTTATGAATCCTGTGGAGCAACACAAGAAAAGAAGTCAGATTTTAGAACAAGCTGTATCTTGTGGGGTAGTTTTAATTAAGCATTTCATGGAAAAGATAGTCGTTAGTGGCTGAAGGGGAAAAGATGTTTATACCCAAGGTAGCTGTTTTACAGCAAGTGGGCACAGAGCTTTTAGAAGGTGTTGGATTCCTTGTGGTGGTGCTTGATCAAAGGATTTTGCTGTATTTTCATTCATTTCCTTGTGCCCTGCCTACCTTTTTGTGTCTGACCCCTCAGCAACATCTGGCCCTAGCAGTGAAAAGGAAGCTCTGTGCCTATATGCCATTCAGTTCCCAACTTCTGTTTGGTGTGTCCACGTACCGGCTTTCACCCCCAGAGTCCTGATCCAATGCTGCTGGCTCAGCTGAACACCTACCAGTGGAGAACTGTGAACTGGTGACAGTGCCAGCAGAGTGCTAGTGTGAGCTGGACTCAGATCGGTGTCACAGATAAAGGTTTTCTGTGTGCTGGCCTAGATGGCTGAAAGTGGATTCAGGGGGGTTTCCATCACATTCAACTCTGCCAAGTGCAGTTTTCTCTGTTGTTTCATTTGTTGGAGTAATTCTGAATCCAGATGAGAGTTACAATGACTCTCATTTGATTTCTTCAATTTCTTTCCTGGGGGTGGGGTGAAGGGAAGACTTGAAGCCAGGAAAGATGATGACTGGAGGTCTGCCCAAGAATGTGAAAAAACTATAAAATGTTGTTTGGTAAAAGGTTTTAACTTCTAGAATACAATGTTTAGTTACCACATTTCTGATTCCAAGTGAAGTGCCTGTACAGCATCTTTATTTTTGTGGAAGACAATGTAAAATTGGACCGTGCAGTTCCTTCTGCTTGGATCCGTGACTGATGCTCTTGACTGATGTGCTGTTACTGTACAGTAAGTGGTCAGGGGCTCAAGATAAGTGTGGGTCATAATCCCAAGGTGAGACTGAAAGTTATCTGCTGTGATATAAACCAGTCCAGAAGTCTGTTAACTCTACCGGTTTGTATTTTTAAATGCATTCATGTCCTCACACATAGGATTTTATTCTCCCCAGACATATTCTGGAAAGGGAGTGGTAGGCATGTTCTGTTTATTTCTGAGAGGATGCACCAGGATTTTTCCCAACTGTTTCACCTGTTGCCTTCCCTTCCTTCCCTTGACTGAATACTGAAATACTACTTTTATTTATAGAAAACAAGATATTAACCTAAAACACTGCAGAAAGCTTTTGCTATTGCAAAATGAAGATGGTGTTGGTGTATCACAAGTGTGTGCCATTGAGGACTACACTCGTGCATGTTCCAAAATTTAAAGAAAAGGAAAATGGAAATTGTTATTAAAGATTCTTGAGTCTCTTGCGTGTGCGTGGATTGGCAGCAGCAATCCTTCCACCTGGTAATAGCTGACTGATATTAACAGGAGGAGGAGGCTTGCATGCTGGTGTGACTGGTCTTGGCAAAAACAAAGTAATGCTCAATATTTTGCAAGTTTCCAGACTTGATTCTTGTTTCTAGATCCTGTGTCCATCCAGAGGGTAACCTTCTGCTCTAACAATAAATAGACATACTGGTCCACTTGAGAAAGCCTAAACATGCTGAAATTGTTGAAATTAGCTGTGGATTGGGATTTTGCAATACAGAAGCTTCAGGTGAAGAGATCTGATCTCCAGACTCTGCTGTTCTCAGCAAAAGCTTGAGATGGTCTCTCAGTTGAGGGTCCATCCCACAAGATATTTATCAGAAATTGGTGGTTGTACATGAGGCTAGTTGATAAGAAAACTGAATCGTGAAATGCTGTAATTTGACAGTGAATGAATGCTACCATGACGTGCTATTCCCCCCTGCTCAAGGATCAGAAGGATAACTGTGACATAATATTTATTGCTTCTGGTTCCCTACAGTAGAACAGATTCCTGTCTACTGTGATCTTGTCATTATGGACTGGGCCAGCAAGAGGTTTACAAGGAAATCTGGCAGTTAAATTGTTTAAAAAAAATCTCCCCAAATTAGGCTAAATTAGAAGTTGTGCCCAGTCTCGTAAATCAGCAAGTGCCACAGCAGTACCGTCCTTCTGAAAAAGCAGGCAGCATCTCTTGTACATTGCTTTCAAGCTTAGTGCTTAGCTTATAAGACCCATATTTTCAGGCTGACTTCGTCATGAAAAGGAACAACATGTTTCCTCTTAGAACGATATTTAAAATTATTTTTTCATTTCTAGAATCCCTTAATCCTACAGGTCCTATGGTGGCAGGAGGTCAAAGCACAGATTTCTAGTTACAGCACTTGTATGTTGGTTCCGTTAATCCAGACAGAGTAGCCAGTCTGGTGAGTGTGCGAATGTCTCTGCTCAGGGTCATAGTGGTTACTTAATCAAAGGGCAGAAAATTGAGTGTTCACAGTACTGTGAACAGTCCAAGTTAGCTATTGTAATTTCTCCATTTCTTTTCTGAGCTTACCAGCTTGTAGCTAAGGATTCAAATTTGGCACTTTCCAGGTAGGATTCAGTGCTCTGCTTTCTCAGAACAGGAGAGAAATGAAAGAATGGGGCACTCAGTAACTGAAAAGACAAATGCCAGCGCATGATTTTAAGTACCTGAATGGCTGTTTGCCTGAGGGTCTGTCCGTGTGCTTTAAATTAGAAACATTAACCAATACTACACTGAGGTAAGGTCCCATACCTAACCGTAGCAGAACTTTCCCATCTGTCGCTTGAAATGTCTGATATCAAGGGTGCTTTCTAGACCCTAGCAAGGGTCTCTTTTAGTGTTTTGTATTCATGAATAATATTATTACAGCTGCAAGTGGAATCTAGATGTTCATAAAAGTACTTTGCACGGTACTTTGGCATCCATGAAAAACTAGCTAGAGGCCTGACATCTGCTCTTGGAAAGCAACCCAATTCTTCTTTGGTGTTTTTAATACAAAGACAAGAAAAATCTTTGTTCTTGTGCACCTCATGAAGAAAATCCTTAATCTGAAAAGTGTTTCTTCCTGCGTGTTCTGCTCAGATAAACGGGCTGTTTTCCCAAATATTTCGTGTTCAAAAGTAGACCATTTGTTGAAGTTCAGAGTAGCCCGTTTACATCCCAGCTGGCTGGCTGTCAAGCTAGCCACTAAGCTATATTATGATTCAAAATGTAAAATGCTTCCTCTAAAAGGCTAATGGTTGGAAACCACACTACAAACCAAGGTCATCAGCATCTTTGAATAGAAACTTCCCCGGTCTCTGGGGAAAAATAATTAAACACTTTGTTCAGTTTAATGAAGCTGACAGTGCATGGGGAGAAATAGTTCTGCTTATTAGACTTCTGATTTACATGATAGCTAAGAAAATGCTCTGAAAGCAGCCATTTATTAAACAGAAATGAAACTTCTGGCTTTGGAAATATGCCCAGTGCTTTGATTGTTTTGTCATAGAGTTGATAATTCTGAAAGCCTACTTTTTATTTCGTGTTTCAGTTGCATCTTCTAAAGTACTGTACCAGCAAGGAGCATTATCAACATGCTTAGGCTTCCAACCTGACCTGTTCTCAGCTTCTTAGTCATAGCAGGACTACCTTTGAGTCAAATCTCTCATTACCTCTTCAGGAGCACACATTAGTTGAATCAGCAGTCGAAGGCATTGCATGATAATGGTAATGCAGGTGGATCTTGCTAGTGGCATAGTGGGGGACTACTTCCTAAGTTACATTCAGGAAGCTGCAAATGGAGTAAATACTATCTAAATATTAACTTTAAATACAAAGAACTGAAAGAGTTCTCCAGGTTGTGATGTGATTAAGAGCAGTAGTGGTTCACTTTGTGAAAGTGTATGCAAACATCTGATCTAAAAACATTCCTATCAGATCTCAGCAGGTTAGCGTCATGGCTGATGCTGCTGAACAATGTAAAAAGAAGCCTTGGCCATTTTAAACCCCCTGAAGTGAAGGTCCCCTTGAATATTTTTCAGTCAGGACCATTTCCATAAGGAAAGTTTGTTTAAATGGGGAATATACTGAACTTACAGAATCATAGAATCACAGAATGGTCAGGGTTGGAAAGAACATTAGAACATCTACTTCCAGCCTCCCTGCCCAAGGGAGTACCTTTCATTAGACCAAAGTCCCATCCAACCTGGCCTTGAACACTGCGAGCAATGGAGCATTCACAACTTCCCTGGGCAACCCATTCCAGTGCCTCACCACCCTCACAGTAAAGAACTTCCTCCTTATATCCAATCTAAACTTCCCCTTTTTAAGTTTGAACCTGTTATCCCTTGTCCTATCACTACAGTCCCTGATGCAGAGTCCCTGTCTGGCATCCCCGTAGGTCCCCTTCAGATACTGGAAGGCTGCTATGAGGTCTCCACGCAGCCTTCTCTTCTCCAGGCTGAACAGCCCCAACTTTCTCAGCCTATCTTCATATGGGAGGTGTTCCAGCCCCCTGATCATCCTCGTGCCCTTCTCTGGACTTGCTCCAACAACTCCATGTCCTTCTTATGTTGGGGACACCAGAACTGCACCCAGTACTCCAGGTTGCAGAGTAGAGAGGCAGGATCACCTCCTTCAACCTGCTGGTCATGCTTCTTTTGATGCAGCCCAGTATACAGAATCATAGAGCCAAATAATAGGGTTGGAAAGGACCTTAAGATCATCTAGTTCCAACCCCCTGCCATGGGCAGGGACACCTCCCACTAAACCTGTGCTTTACTGGGGGGTGGGGGAAAGAACTGACCCGAAGAATTTTGATTGTATAGAAATAGTTGTAAATAGTGCATTTTTAAAGCAAAATGTTTTCAGCCTGTTTCAAATCACTGTTGCTTTTTGAAAGGCACTTTACTGCAGAAAACTAATAAAAATGATTTTACAAATCAAACTGCAAGAAAATGTTCTGCCTGCCAGTTTCAGAATACAGTTAAGGTCAGCTGGAAAATACTGGCTTAGAGAAAAAAATCTTAATTAAATATTCTGTCTAATTCAGAACAGAAAATAAAATCTGAGATTCTAGAATTTATACAGAAACTCTAGCATCTACACAGGATAAACAGAAGGCAGGTGGTTTGCGAAAAATAAAGGGCAAAACTGATGGAAGATGAGTTCTTAGTTAAAAACTCTTGCCATGCTTTTAAAGATGGGGAACAACAGTCTATCCCTTTGGCTTGGCCTGTAAATGGGTGAAATCCTTGGAGTGACGTCACTGAACTTCATGTGTTTCTGCTAAAGTCCTTCAAATCTTTAGAAGCAATTTTTAATTGAAGCATGAAGAAGTGGATAAGCTCTGCAGTACCTTCTTGGTTAGGGTGCTTACTTTGACTGGAAGAGTAAAGGTGAGCCTTGAAATTAGAGTATCAATAAGCCAAGGGCTTATATATAATTCCAAAGTGCCTGTTTGGGTCACTATTGCACTGTTTCCTTATTCTGTTCCCTTTTTAGGAGATCTCTAAATTTTCTTTGGCAGTAAAACCAGATGAAGGCTTTGCCCCCTTCTTTATTAACTGCCATCCATTTGGGGATTTGTTTTACAGTGTGGCTCCAGTTGAATGACACAACTAAAGGGTACAGTGAACTTCAGAGTCAGGTTGGAAATAGGCAGGTAGTGGTGAGGGGGACTTTTAAGCTTTGTCACCAGAGAAAAGTTAGCACTTAGAAATGGCCTTGATTTAATAACAACAACAATAATAATAATGATAATAATAATAATGTGTTAAGTACTATGTTTTGAGTCACTAAGAGTTGAAGCATTGTTAGCATTTGGCTGTTAGGCATGAATGATTAAGTGGACAGAACAGGCAGTAGTTACTTTTCATTAAGTGTTCAACCTGCTGCAGATCTGAATCAATTTGCAAACAACTGGGAGTAAGACCTAGGATGTTTTTGTGTTTTCCAGGGTGTGCAGACCTGCATCTTCTGGATATGTTGACACCTACTGAAAGAAAAAGGCAGGGATACATCCATGAGCTCATTGTCACGGAAGAGAACTATGTAAATGATCTGCAGTTGGTCACAGAGGTAAGATGGCACAGCAGCTTTGGGAGCAGGTTTTAATCACCCATCTTTTTAAAGGAAATGAATAATTTCACTGTGCAAACTTGTTTCAGATGACTACTGTGTTTGACTTCCCAGGGATGATACGTGTTAAATTTTCTTACCTCTCTATATATCTATATAGATGCATATGCATGTGTATGGGTGTGGGCCCATCTAATGTTAAGCCTTTGTGTTACCACCACCAAAACACTGATGTTCAAAGTATAACTCTAGTAAGCCCTTTTTGCTCCTGATTTTGAATGTTTATTTCTCAAGTAGAAGTTCTTAAACCACATTCACAGTGGCACTCAGTAAGTTACCACTTACAGTGATTTTCTTTAAACGTCACAAGGAGCATCTCTTAAGTGGAATAAAGGGAATCAGTACAGCTGACTTAGACAGTTCTTTTGGCAGAGAAGGAAAGCCCTTTTTTGAAAAAGAGGTCAAGATACACAAGTCTGAGACATTATGAGATAAATCAGAACTTCCATAAAGGAGTGCAAAGTAAAATGTGTTTTCAGTTGTAATTCTGCCTGAGATATTTTGCAGAGACATCTGACTAAAATTCCCAACTTTTAAACAGATTATCCAGGTCATAATTAACACCACCAACATAAATTCAGGGTATTCTCTTTTAAAGCCATACGTTGCTCACAAACAAACCTAGTATCAGGGAATATTATGGATCTCCAGGGCACAGTGCATGTTGGAAGTCTGTTCCACTGAGTGTCAAGCGCTACTCTGATGTGAAGTTTTTTCACCTCCAGACTAATGAAATGAGTCATCAGTCATAGTCACTTTGATGACACTTACCATATACTCTCCAAATTGCTTTCATTTTCTGAATCTATAGATCTTCCAGAAACCACTAATGGAATCTGAGCTGCTAACAGAAAAAGAAGTTGCTATGATTTTTGTTAATTGGAAGGAGCTGATTATGTGCAATATAAAGCTACTGAAGTAAGTATTTTTCCTCCATACTTAGCAATACCAAAATTATGGGCCTCTCCCCTGGCTTCTCCTTTAGCTACATGAAAATATTTGCCACTTAAGCAAGTAGTAACCAAAAAGGGCCGTGTGTTATTTCTTCTTGGAAAAAGCAAAATATTAGCAACATTTCAATGACTTACTGTTGTTGTTGAGAAAAATCCAGCAGTTCTTTGCTGAGTAAATATTCGCACGTACTTTGCTTTTGGTGTACATGTGCTCCAAAAAGCGAGATCAACCTCTCCTCAGGAGTTGTGCCTCAAAGGCTGCCTACAGTCCTGTCATAGGCTTTTACTTCCTCTGTCACAGCCCATACCCATTTTCAATCCTGTCATCCATGAATGCAGAATAAGGCACAACAATCTTTGCATCCCTTATTCTGAGTTATCTGATGCGTTCCTTTTGTTGTTGTAGCACCTGAATGAGCTGTTTTGTGAGGAGAGGTGCTAGCAAAGCCTGGTTTTGTAAGGATTTGTGTCCAATGTACCTTGCACATTTCCTTCCAAAGTCTCCGACTACTGCAACCCCAACTCTCTACCATGAAACTCCAGGCAGTGCAAGAGCCCTTACTGCTCCCTTCATTCTCTGTGGCCTCTGATTGGATTCAGTTCCTTCCTACTCACTCACATCGTTACCCATCCCTACTGCTTCATCAAGGCACACTAAATGCTGTGCCTTCTTTAAAGGCACGTGCATGCAGGTTGCTCATCTAGTCATTGACAGAGAAACTGGGTGAGGACTGGGTTAAACCTGTGTCTCCATAAGCAAGACGATTAATAAAGTTCCTTTTTTGCCTACTAAGCTGCTAATTTTCATTGAACTCATGGGGATTTTATAGCTTTAAGTTATCTACATTTTTGCAAAATGTATCTGAAGATGGTCCACAAGTTGAAAGATTATGGCAGTGATAGGATAAATGCAGGCAGCTCAATGACAATCTTCTTTCCTTAGGAAACCAGGCTAAAAACTAGAAGTAGTTTTGAGCTTAAAGTAATGGTAAGGTTTTTACCCCTCGTTCATGAGCATGTCTGTTACTCTCTTTCTAAACTACTACAAAAGGAAATTACATTTCTTTTAGTATCGTATCTGATCTGGCATTGCACTAACTTAAATAACAGCTTGGTTACCACAAGTGGGAAAAACGTTGGCTGAAGGTGCAATCTTGATTATTGTGTTCTTACAATGTGTAATAAATCTTGAGGCTGATCTATTTTGTTATTCAGGGGTTTCTGTGTATCAGTAATGAATAAGAAATGAACCATTTATTTCATAAATGAGGAATCATTATTTAGAGGTCTACTTATAAAACACACATGACATTTTAATGTTTAGGGCTTTGCGTGTGCGTAAGAAGATGTCTGGAGAGAAGATGCCAGTGAAAATGATTGGTGACATACTGACAGCTCAGCTGCCACACATGCAGCCGTACATTCGGTTCTGTAGCTGCCAGCTCAATGGGGCGGCACTCATCCAGCAGAAGACAGATGAAGTCCCTGAGTTCAAGGAGTTTGTTAAAGTAAGAGACAAAGCAATCACCGTTAATTTTATACACTGTAAATTTAGCTCATCATTTTATTAATTTGCAAAGCATAGTCTCAAATGGTGCTCCATGTTGGGATAGAATGAAGAGCCTTCAGCCCTAAGCACTCATTGAAGGAATACATTTTTTCGTTGTTGAAAGAATACATTTTTTCAAACAACTAGAGAGCCATAAAATACTTCCCTTAATAAGGGCTTTGCCATAAAGTGCTGGGACAGGCAGAAGAAGATCTTCTCTTTTACAGACAAGGAAGGTGAAAAATAATGTTGTAAAAAACGTAAGGAATTCTGCTGCGCTGCCACTGTGATCTAAGAACAGGTTTAGCTGAGGCATGGTGTTCATTTGTTGCGTTAGCTTTTCCTTTCTTGGAGGAGCTCATTTTGCAAGGTTTTAAACAAACTGACTAACAACATTTTACCTCTCTAATGTTTCAGAGGTTAGCAATGGATCCTCGCTGTAAAGGAATGCCACTATCAAGTTTTCTACTAAAGCCTATGCAACGGGTAACAAGATACCCACTAATAATTAAAAATGTACGTTCTTTTGCAAAGATGATGTTTTTGATGCTGCTTTGCTCATAGCTGAATTACAGGGTAGTTTCCCTACTTATGTCAGGATTTGCCACAGTTAGACATCTAATGTGTGAGGGAATGTGAGCTATCCTTTTGTATTTGATCATACTAGCAAAAATGAGGTAACTCATTTGGCTTCAGTGAAATTACTTGATACTTCCATTAGAAAGAGGTGAAACTGGCACACAAATAACCGGAAGGCAGTAAATGCTGAATGAAAACTTAAAAATTTAGATAACAGGAGTAACGGGTCGATCTTATGCTCATCTTTGCCTTTTTTCACGGTGTCATTCCCTCCCCATAGTCAAGTAAATGATATTCAGTGTGCATGCCTGAATGCCAAATTATTGCAAGTTACCTTCCTGCACAGCTTATATTGCTGGATAACTTACAACCCTTTCCTAACTTTAATTTGTCGCCTAACACCATACCAAATAATGCTACTGAACTTGGCCCAAGACTTTTGCAGAGAAGAGATATAAATTGGATATTGGCATTTAAGAGTTTCCTTAAACAATCACGGATATAGTCCTGTATATGGCTGGAATTTGTGTACTTATGTCGGAAGAATGAGCAGTGTTCTGATGCAAAGGCTCCGCAGGCAGGCATTCATTTAAGCTGTTCACAAACAGACAGTGAGTTTATCTCCTACTTTTCATATTTGCCAAGGAGGAAAAGAAATTTGGAACAGTACTGGCTGACTTTGATGAAAATAATGAAATAAACCAGAAGTATTGGGCTGGCAATAGGAATACATTTTAACTGCAGATACCAGAAAAGGCTAATGCATTTTATTTATCTGTAGATAATAGAAAACACTCCGGAAAACCATCCTGACCACAGTCACTTGAAACATGCTCTTGAGAAAGCAGAAGAATTATGTTCTCAAGTAAATGAAGGCGTGCGGGAGAAGGAAAATTCAGATAGGCTGGAGTGGATCCAGGCTCATGTTCAGTGTGAAGGCCTGTCAGAGGTAAACAAAGTGCTGTCTAGAGTAATACACATGTGAGTGCACTTCTCCACCAGTCGGGAAGAAACCACGGCTCACTTACAGCACTGCATCAGGGGACAAACAGTGTAATTAATCAAGTCAAATAATCTTCAGTCCTTTGTTTTCATCTTTTGTTTGCTCCTGCACGCAATCCTTTTTGCTGCTCGTGTTATTGCCTTCTGCGTGATAAATGCTGCTTTTGTTGCCTGGCTCTGGGCTAGTACCAGGTTCAGTGCTGCAATGTTCAAGCACAACCTTCTGGCTTCCTAGCTCTTAATAACACAGTGGTTATTGTACTGCTGTATCTTATCCGGACCATTACGGAGGGCTTTAAAGCTCATCACAGGAAATATTTTTTGTGATAAAACTTTGTATACATTTTGAAAACTCAAGAATGCTGAACAAGTCTCTCTCAACGCTTCACATGAGAGAATCACTGCCTCCCATTACATAGTATTTTTTAAGGTAACAAGCTAAGTTTCTATACTGAAACTACAATAAAACATTGTGTCGGTATGTCCTGCAAAAGGATGGGAGGGTATTTTGATGGTCTCCCTGTTGCTGGCGAGGGTAATAGAGACAGACTGATCACAGCTTGATTTTCAAAGTATGCGTTGAGTTGTTTTCAGTTCTAGAAGATAAAAACCAAAAAGGTCTGGTAAACTTACTGTCTTGAAAAAATGACGTTTCAGCTTATGAAATCTGTTGAAGGGGAAAAATACATATCACAATGTCAAAAGGGTCAAAGACACATTCTGCTGTCTTACAACTACTGCCTGGAGGAAGACAGCTGCTTTTATCTCCTGTACATCATGTCTGGCCCTAGAACACTAAAAATACTACCTGAAACACCAGCTGCCTGCTTGCTGACATGTTATGCCAGTAGCAGCAGCCTCGAGTCTGTGGCAAGGAGCAATCCAGCCTTCCCCTGGTTTTCTGCCTGAGATGATTCTAATCTGTAAATCCACATCAAGCTGCCCAGCCGGCTAGGACGGAAAGGAAAGGAACTGGTACAGGAAAGAACGGTACCATCACCTAGTGAAAATAAACCTCAGAATGACACTTTAGGAAAGGGCAAACCTTGGCTCGTCTGATAAAAACCTCCAGATAAGTCTCAAGTACTGCCAGTTACAGCCAGAGGTCAGCAGCTGTCCTGTAACTCCAGGTATCACGGTTACACAGAGACAGGCTATCTGGAATTCCTTTGGTATGTTTTAATGGGTGAAAATAAAACAATTCAGAAATGCAGGCTTTATAAGGAAGCTCAGTGTCTGGAGAGACCATTTGCATAGCTACTGCTAATCCAGGACATGTCATCATCGGCTTGGTTCCACTCACAGAGATGCATGCGTGTGGCAGAGAAACATGAAAGGAGGCACAAATGCTTTTGGCTTCTCTCTGACTGTCCAGGCCATGCCCTGTGCAACTGGTGGGCTGCCTTAAAGTTAATTTTCATGTAGCCTTTCTATGGCTTGCACCGCTTATCATGCGCAAGGCAAAGACATTGCTCGTCATCCCTGTGACACAAACTGAAACCAATGTCAGGACTCAAAATTATATTTGATCTCTTTCAGGGGAACCTCGATTGTTTTACTTTATACAGTGCGTTGTTGTTCTTCTTCTACTTTTCGCAGCAACTCGTATTTAATTCTGTTACAAACTGCTTGGGACCACGCAAGTTTCTGCACAGTGGGAAACTCTATAAAGCCAAGAGTAACAAGGAACTGTATGGCTTTCTGTTCAACGATTTCCTCCTCCTGACTCAGATCATAAAACCTCTTGGCTCTTCTGGCACAGACAAGGTCTTCAGCCCCAAGTCGAATCTGCAGTACAAAATGTACAAAACTGTAAGTACCCCTCCTTAACGGTGACAAAGATGGTTACACACTGACAGTGCGGATAGCAGGCAGCAGCTCCCATACTGGGTGTGTGGGCAATGCCTTTTACATAAGGAGGCATGAAAGCTTTGGCGTTTGCTGGGGATTCCAGGGACTGATGATGAGAAAGCTGGTTGTTTGCTTTAGTGAGACAAGAATAAATGCTTTTGAAGTTTTGCTAAACCAGCCTTTTCTGTAAGAGGTCATGTGTGCCAGGGATAATGGGGAGAGCAGTGTTTGCTGCTCTCTGTGGGAGCGATCGCTCTGCTTCATGAGGCTGCTTGCTTACTTCAGGAGCAGTGTTCCCAGGCTGTGGAGGCACCTGTATCTTCAATAACAAGAAAACTTTTAAAAATGACATATCTGAAGAAAGGTGTGAGGCAGGCAGAAGGGGAAAGATACTGCAGGCACAAGATAAATCTGTTGTAAATTGCTCTATGTTTAATGCATCTGTTCAGGTATTGTGCGGTAGAGCTCTAGCTTTGCCTAATGTTTTACAGCCCATTTTTCTAAACGAGGTACTAGTGAAATTACCCACAGACCCTTCTGGAGATGAACCCATCTTCCATATCTCCCACATTGATAGAGTCTATACCCTCCGGGCTGAAAGCATTAATGAAAGGTAAGTACCTGC
The DNA here is from genome assembly GCA_017639245.1 of Myiopsitta monachus. NCBI lineage: Eukaryota > Metazoa > Chordata > Aves > Psittaciformes > Psittacidae > Myiopsitta > Myiopsitta monachus. Next base: position 10,723,854 of record CM029927.1, read on the forward strand.
ATAGGCCATACTAGTACTGAATTTGAAAAGTCTGGTGCAAATGTATATGGTGTACACATGCATAGCAGTCTCCAAGCAGTTTATCTTACAAGGCTGGAGAATTTCTTTTGCTTGAGAATACAGTGGTATTCAATATATGAAAAGGAGGGAGAAAAAAATGATGCTTCCTGAATTCCAATGAGGCCAATGGTGAAATGGCTGGGAGAGCGGATATATAGGCCATATTTCACAACATTTTATGTTAGCATAAGGAAGCCAAAAGGTGCAGTGCTATCTTCTGTTAACATTTGTTTGTGCCAGTGCGAGTGTTTGTATGGCTGTATGCTCAGTGAGACAGAGAATTAGAACTTGAAGCAAAACCCTACTGAACTAATCCCAATTAGTTTTAATCTGTTTCAGTTCAGACTGAAACAATCAAAGGAATGGTAACCTCAAAACCTCAGCTGGTGATTTTTATCTGTGGCAAGCTTATGGAGAGTGACTACACTGATTTATATTGAAAAGGTTTCTCTACACAATTGTAAGGTCTTGAAAGATAACTTCTGTTAAAAAATGAAAGCTGAAAGTGCAGCATACCCTTTCCCCATGGTACAGACATTGTGTTATGCCAGCTTGCAAATGTCTGGCCCCTAAAAGTTCCAATGCCTAAAAATGTGTAAAACATCTTTGCTCCCTGCCTGCCTGACAGTGTTATTCATTGTTATTTATATGCATAGTTTTTCTTGCAAAAGATGGTACTTTTATGGATACCATTTGTCCTGTGGTATATTGTCTGTCCCTCTATAGCACAGAGTGAACAAGCATCATTGTTAGACCCTTGGTGATGAAAATTGACACAGCCTTTTCACCTTAGGATCTGTTCCACAAATCAGACTACAGTAATAATAATCTGTTCTGCATCAGAGCACTCACAGCAGTAGTCAGAAACATCTGAACTCTGCACTGCATTCATCCTACCTAGCAGGAGGAAATTGAGGGAGATGCTTAGGCACCCTACACTAAACCATACGTGGAAGGAGCCAGATCTTCACATACTGAATGCCCTCTGGAGGTGTCTGCCTCTCCATTCGCTATAAAGAGAACCCATGGGAGCTGCTACCTGAATTTGTGCGATCTTGTTAAGTGCTTTTACTTATATGGGATGCAGCCTTTGACTTTCTTTTATACCAGAATTGCTAATAAATGCAGCATTTTAGGTGAGATACCTCCAGGTTTTCATTATTCACTTGCTTTTAACTAGGAGCAATGGGAAAAGAACATTAGCATCAATGAGTCATTGATTTGCCCATTTAATCTTAAAAGACCTTCGTGATCAAAGGCTTGGTATACTTCTGAAGTTGACATCTACCATTTAGGGCTGAGCTGGGAGACAGAATTGTTTTTAAGTGTTTTGTTTTCTTGAACAGCTCTCTGTGCAGAATACAGGTAAATGGTCAGACCCAAATCCAGACCAGTGTCAGTAGCTACAATGCCCTGCAGAGTAGCAGCTCTTCATTTTGGGATCAGAAATGGATCCACAACTTCTAGATTCTCTCATTTTAACTTGGCTCAGGTCTGAGGCTCTCTTGTATGTCACAGCAATTCTTCTAAACCCTTGAGGTCCCCTCTTCCCTGCTTTTTTCTCTGACAGTCTTTCTACTCAGTCTCTTAAGTATGAAATTATTTCTCAGAAAGGCCTGTAGGGACCCATGATCATTCATCATCTGTGTACTCCATGATGTGTCCCATGGCTCAGAAGGATTTTGGTATGAAACCTTAGGGATTAAGAAATATGGCCACCTCTGCAACATAGCTTGTATCTGTTCTGTGTCAGAGCACTCACAGCAGTAGTCAGAAACATCTGAACTCTGCGCGGTATTCATCCTACCTAGCTGGAGGAACTTCAGCGAGACGCACAGGCTTGCTACACTTGATACTTCCTGTATCTTGCTCTCGTGAGACCTCAGTTGGGGTATTGTGTGCAGTTCTGGTGTCCTCAACATAAAAAAGACATGGAACTGTTGGAGCAGGTCCAGACAAGGGCCACGAGGATGATCAGGGGACTGGAGCACCTCTCGTATAAAGATAGGCTGAGAAAGTTGGGGCTGCTCAGCCTGGAGAAGAGAAGGCTGCGTGGAGACCTCAGAGCAGCCTTCCAGTATCTGAAGGGGGCCTATGGGGATGCTGGGGAGGAACTCTTCATTAGGCTCAGGGGTAACAGGTTCAAACTTAAACAGGGGAAGTTTAGATTGGCTATGACGAAGAAATTCTTTACTGTAAGGGTGGTGAGGCACTGGAATGGGTTGCCCAGGGAAGTTGTGAATGCTTCATCGCTGGTGGTGTTCAAGGCCGGGTTGGACAAAACCTTGGGTGGCATGGTTTAGTGTGAGGTGTTGCAGCCCATGGCAGGGGGGTTGGAACTAGATGACCTTAAGGTCCTTTCCATCCCCTAACTGTTCTATGATTCTATGATCTACTGGCTCCAAGACGTTAGTTTATTGCAGTAAAGAAAAAGGGTTGGTGAAACCAAACCTATTATCTACACCTTTTGTTTCTCACCAAGTCCTTCCTGCTTGTGATTCTCTTGAGCTTTCTTTGTGTGGTGGGATCTGCTAGCTTGGGATGGTTAAATTTCTGCAGGAGCTATAAATTCCAATAAGATCTCTTATCAAGCAGACAGCTTCAATGTCATAGAACCCATGATGGCGCCAAAGCCTTGGTTGGGAAGGAGGGACACCTTTAATTTTGTCTGCTGTGCTCCAGGGATGAAAAACAGAAATGGTATTTTACAACTTTTTTCCCTTTCCTTCTGAAGGACTGCCTGGGTTCAGAAGATCAAAGCTGCTTCAGAACTTTACATAGAGACTGAAAAGAAGAAGAGGGAAAAAGCCTACTTAGGTACCGCATGGCATGAGGGGGTCACATCTTTTGTAGAAAAGTCCACAGGCAGGAAAACACACTAAATAATTTCTCTCACCTCTTCTGTTTCACCACAGTTCGCTCACAAAGAGCAACAGGCATTGGGAGATTGATGGTGAATATTGTTGAAGGCATTGAACTAAAACCTTGTAGGTCCCATGGTAAGTTCTTTGGGTTTTTCATAATATGCCCTATGAAGAAGACATTCCTATATGTCAGACTAACTTTGAAGGAGGTTCTGTCCAAAACATGGTTTTGTTTAATGAAGCAATTTTAATGAGCTTAAAATATGCACAAGTGATTTTGTGCCGTTCAGTAATAGTCATGCAGTTTTCCTGAATAAAGCATTTGTTTCAGACAAACTTAGTTTCCACCACATTAGAGATCATAAGCCACAAGGTCCTGTCAGGCCCCAGCCTTTCCCTTGCTTGTTGGCTGTAGGTGTAAAAGGGTATTTAGGAAGAAGATCACAAACCTAGAAACCTGATTATTCTCTTCTGGCTTTTTCCATCTCCCCAGGAAAGAGTAACCCATACTGTGAGGTGACGATGGGCTCCCAGTGCCACATTACCAAGACGATACAGGACACCCTCAACCCCAAGTGGAACTCCAACTGCCAATTCTTTATCAAAGACCTTGAGCAGGATGTGCTCTGCATTACGGTGTTCGAGAGGGACCAGTTCTCCCCAGATGGTACGTAGGGGCTGCCTTCCTTCTAAGGGCATTTTTCAATGCTCCCATTCTGAAGAGATGCATGCCTGCTGAGGTAAATCACAGAATCAGAGAATGGTTTGGGTTGGAAGGGACCTTTAAAGGTCATCTAGTTCCAACCCTGGTATTGAACCCCTCTGCATACTGGGAGCCTACTACCCTTGCTCCCTCCTGAGTGGAGTCATGCTAGTATCAACACGAAAAGAATCAAGCTTTCTCTGTTGGTTTTTTTTTTGGGGGGGTGGGGGTTCCTTTCTTGTGCAGCTTGACAACAACTGAAGTATGGTTGCAGTTCTGCTAGGTCTTTAAAAAACTCTGGGTGCTGTTTGCAAAAGGATGGGTGCATGCAGGAGGAAGAGAAATGTCTTCAAGTATCTGTAATATGCAGTAACAGTGGCAGAATTGAATCCAGGATTCCTAACCCATTCATAACCTGGGATAAACATATGGAGCATTGAAGGGTGTGTTTGGGTTCATAATTTCTCAAGAGGTATTTGGGTAGGACTGTCGTTCATGTGGCCAGGGCCAGCTGCCCCACTGACCTTGTTGCTGGTGTGACGCACCTCTTGGCTCTGTCACCTCCAGAAGGCTTCACACTCTGTTTGAATGGGCAGCAGCCTTTGGCCTTTTTTCTAACATACCATGAAACAAATAAGTTACTGAACTGAGGCAGCCGTCAATTACATAGTAGATTTTTCTGATTATGAGGCCATTTACTGCTAATGCTGCTGCTGTCTAATACAGTCTAGATAAAATCCAATTTGCTGCCTTCAATTGCAAAAGATATAGTTGGACTCAATACTTGTTTCCCCTCTTGTTGTGTGTAGATGGAAGCTTAGTTCCTTCTGCAAATTGGTGTTTTGTTGCAGCGTCAACCCGCCATGTCACTCCTGAGCATCCTGTCTTTTTGCATTTCAGACTTTTTGGGCAGAACAGAGATCCGTGTGGCAGACATTAAGAAGGATCAGGGTTCAAAGGGACCAGTTACAAAGTGTCTCCTTCTACATGAAGTTCCTACAGGAGAAATAGTCGTCCGACTAGACCTGCAATTGTTTGATGAGCCTTAGAAGGAAAGGGACCAATGTTTTATTTCAGCCTGAGTTCACTGCAATAGGTGTCTGCAGAAGCTGTCACAAAACCCTTACTGGTGTGGTATGAAACTACTGCTTGCCCTTCACGCATAAGAGGGTTATCAAAGCAAACAGGAGCATCTTTGTGCCTTGATAATTCTCACTGAGAAATGAATCCCAGTTTAGTGAGGAGACCTCCCTCAATTTCTTCATGAGGAACTTGATGTTTGTTTCCTGGGTTTATGAAATAAGCTAGATGTTCGTTGTGCTCCAGTCTGAAAGGCTGGCAAACCACATAGGTTGCTGTGCTTGCTCCAGTTACCCTACTCTTTAATTTATATGAGGAAGGCAATGTTGGTATGTTTTGGAGGGTTTTGCAGGGTTTTCCCCCTTAAGGAATTCCTTGTCTACTGCTCAGCAAAGTGGCGTGTAAATGTAAGGTGAGTGGAAGGAGCAGTTATGCAGTAAGAAGATCTTTGGAGATCTTTGTGATGGTACTGAAAAGACTTGGAAAATAAATAGTCTGTATCTATAAACAGAGACGATTCTGTTAACATACCACTCCATGATGCACGTTGCCCCTGAAAATATATTATGTACAGGCCTTCTGCACAGAGGCGAATGGCAGTCCAGAAGAGTCCACCCACTTGGTACATTTGGAAGTTGCTGTTTTCTATAGGACTGTCAATGTTCGAACAGTAAGCGAAGGATTAAATGTAGAGCCCTGCTGTATGTCATGCTACACCACTTCAATGCTCCTTTCCTGCTGCTGCTTGACTGTGTGACCGCAGATGGATGATCTGTCACCTGCAGTGGGGGAATTAAAAAAATCACAGCTCTAGCTCTGGAAGCTAATTTCTACCCCACAGAGTCCAGTTTGCAGAGCAATTAGTGGTGACCAGTTATTAAATTGGCCCGTGCCTGTGTCTGACATAGTGTCACTAAATTCAGGGCAGCAGCATTCTGTAGCTCACAAAGGTGTTTGTGGGAAGCCAGCACTGATCACAGGGTTGGTGGAAGCGATACTGGATGCAACCAGAAACAGAGTGCTTGTGATGGTGCAGAGTGGGTGACCCCAAAGTAAAAGCCTTGTCACATGGGGGAATGCCAGGGCTTATATATCCATTTAACTCTAGAAATACACACACATAGGCCCACATCCAGCAAACTTGCCCTGTTCGGCAAAGCACCCAGCTTTAAGCTTGCACTTACATCTTGTTTCCCTTAAGCACATGCGTAAGTGCTTTGCTGAGTCTGGACTCGAGAGAGAATAGACCCCTAAGAGTAAAATTCCTCTTTGTTCTCCTTGGATTCGTTTTGTTCATGACCTATCATGCATACACTGGTATTTTTGTAAGGACTTCCTTTCCGAACGGGAGGTGTCAGCCTGTTTCATTAGCATGTGAACGTTCTCGTGGAGCCTGTTGCTAGGTTTTGGTGTTCCTTGCATGTCCTTTCAGTACTGGTTTCACCTTTCCTGTATAGGCGGTGTTCTCTAGCACTACAAGTCTTACTGATTTCCATTAGGAAATGAGGATATATTCATAACGGATAGGTAGATACAGTATGATAGTAAGTGTAAACTGTGCTGGGAAGTGTCTGTGTATTATAATTTCCTAAAAGACCACTGTAATGTTTCAAGCAATGGGAAAAAAAAGCAAGTATGTTGGAGGGACAACAAAGTTTACATTTCATACTTATCAGAATCGCTTTATTATTTATTTATTGAAGATAGTGTAGAATTTTGTATCAGAAATGACAGACATACTTATGTATTTTTTGAAACAAAACAGAGATACACACTTTAGTTGGAAACTTTCAACTGACCACATTTTAGAGGGAGTGTAACTTCCTAGGCATGCATTTGTTTACCACTAACTGGCTGAAAACGCGATTAAGAGAACTTTAAGTTTCTATTTTTCAATGTTGTTAAGAAAATGGTTTCAATTAAAATATGTAAATAGTACTAAACCCATGCTTTCCTAATTCCATATCAATACATTTTATTAAATATAATGTATATGAAAATACACATTGTTGTGGTAGGATAAAGAAGAGTGATAAAAATCTATTAATGGAGTAACATTAAATGTCATTGTCTAACCTTTTATCGCTGTCCTAATTTTACTCAGTAGCTGTAAATACGGTGAGCGTTCATTTCAGTGTTTAAAAAGTAGCATCACTTTTTTACGGTCTCATTTCACCAGCATGAATTGCAGTAACAGCTAAATAGACCTAACAGGACAAAAAAAGACAGTGTGCGTAACACAGAAATCCTGGCCATGTTTTCAGAGGGAGCCTCAAGGAGCTGCACCGGCCTCTGAGACACAACTGATGCTGGAAGTGGGGAACCCTTAGCTGCAGGGGCTTCTCTGATTGCGGCCCTTGTCATGGGCACGTACAATTGCACCATTTGGGGGAATTGGTACTGAGCACCTTCCCAAGCACCATCACGTGTGATTTAACACTGACCCTTGATGCACAGGAATGTTTAACTCCCATTAATGTCAGAAGGAGTTACGCAGATAGGATGATGATGAAAAGCTGGAGTTTGGCTCACCAGTATTTAATGAATCCCTCATAATGGGTCTAATCCTAGAGAAAGCTTGTCCTAATCCTTCTGCATCGAGGACAGAATGTATATATATGCCCTTAGAGCCAGCCGACGGCATCAGGATGTCCCTGTTTTCTTATTGCTCGCCCTCAGAGCTCTGTAGCACATTGGCACTATTGGCTTCCCTGATGGAACTACTTTTCACTAGTGTTAGCCAAAAGTTCTTAGAAACCCATTGACTTCAGCCTGGTTTTCCCTGTTCAGGTACGCTATGGTCTTGCACATTGCTTTGCATTAACTTCATGGCTGTGTGGGCTACAGCTTTCTGCTTTTCTATCCACCATAGCTGCATAGACCTCCTGCTCATCCAGGGCTTACTGCTTTAAAGGATTTCATGCTCTTTACTGAAAGAGAAAAAAGAGACTCATTCACTGTATTCCTGCTAGTGTTTTCATAGAGCAAACTGCGGTTTCTCATAGGCTTGCTTAAATACCACCTGTATTGCGGAAGGGAGGGGCACACAGCAGTACCTAGGAAGTCAGGTGTCTCTTCCTGTCTTTAGAAAGCCAGCTGGCATTACCACAGCGTATGAAGGTTGAGCCATCCTCTTACGAGTGCCACATGCTGGCAGTCAGGCCGAACTCTGCTAGTCAGTGCTAACAGTATTTATTACCTATACGTAGATGCCGTTTTTCAGATGCTGGTTATTGATATCTCTGAGTATCTTCCTAAAACAGCACACCTCGGCTCACAGGTTCCCCCTCCAGCCCCATCAAGATGTGTGTAAACTTTTCCTAACGTAATGCAAAACAACTGTGACAACAAAATCGAAGCCCGGATAATGCTTGGATTGCATTTTGGGTTAAAAGAGCAGATTCATGTAGATGAGCATCCTCACAACACCACCGAGCTCGTAAACCTGTTTTATTCCCGTAGGTTCGTTAATTTTAACAAGGAGAATAGTGTTTCTCCATAGTGCTTCCCTGGTTTGAAGTCTTGTAATAGGACTGAGTTAATGGGTCAGAAACTGGAAGGGGAACAACCCCGCTTGTAGAAATTATTCAAATGACTTGTGGAAGATGCTGGTAGCTGGGAGCGGGCTGGATGTCAATGCTGTGGCTGCCGACAGGAGAGGATACTGAAGAAAAAGGAAAGAGTCTCGTTTTCTTCCTTTTTTGGGGATTAAGATGGGATCCACAGTCTCACAGCAGAACTTCAATTATCCAGGATCCCGAACATCCGTAATATAACAACAGTTGTTAATAATAAACTCTGCATTTGTCCTCAGCCCGGGAGAGCCACACTGGATTTCGTGCAGCTCTGTATTTATGAAGGAGTTTGGATGCACCTTCTCATACAAGTAGAGCTTTTCGGTGTTTGTAACACCCTGGTACACCTCTTTCCAGGAATTCCCTTCTGAGGTATAGGTCTGAAGTGCTTTGGCACTGTGTTGTTTCAAGATGCTTTCGCAAGGACTTCGCACACTTGTTAACACTGCTGTCTGGCTCTTCGCTTTCCTGGTGCCACCCAGGCAGCTCTCAGGAACCACCCAGAGGCGCATGGGTCCATGCCCTTTCCGCACAGGGGAACCAGCTGCACCACCATCAATGTGCCAGTTTTCTGTCTCTCAAAGGACTTGCCCTTGTGGCATACAGTCCTATGAGGTAGTTGCCAGCAATGCTGTTGTACATCAGCAGGGCAGATGTCTGTCCTTTCTCATGTATCATCTCCATCACTGCTGTGATTGCTCTAAGAATCAGCCTGATCTCGTGAATCCACCTTGAGAGCTTTTTCTCCCCTTTGACAGGAGGCAGCCCTTTAAGAGATGCCTCTCAGGAAAACCACCTGAGCTCATTTTCCACAGGTGCAGCATTTTGTTCATGGCAGCTTCAGCTTCCCCCTTTCTGCGTGGTGCAGCCTGCCCCCTGAGCGCACACCCCTGCTGTCCTTCCCTGCTGTGCCAGGCTGTGAGCTGGGCCCATCGCCTCTGGTTCATTGCCATTAGGGTTGAGGCTCATGTTTGAGATCACCCAGGTCCCCTCCCAGACACGATTTTCTCCGCCTGCTGAGCCTGTCACCTCTCTCCAAGCCAAACACCAGCTGTGTTGCACAAGTGAGCACAGTAGGTGACTGGAAAACACATCTCGCCTCATCTCACTGCTGTGTTCTGCTGCGTTCCTTCCGGGTTTGTCTTCTGTGTATTCCTCGTGAGTAAACTGCTGCTTCTGTCCTATAATTAATGAAGTCCTTTTCAAAGCATCACTCTTCCCTTCTTTAAACCTCAACTCCCAGAGCTCAGCTGTGTGGAGCAGTGCTGGTTTAGGGACTTGTTTCCAGGCTTCTCCCTCACAGTTCATCTGGCAGCTGCCATCTCTGGTGCAGCCCCTCGCTCTACAAAGCACTTCAGCAGATGCTTAACTTTAATTTGTGCCCCAATTTAGTGCAAAGGCAACATAAAGACAGCCGGGTGCCTATGTGCTTTGGTGGGGACGCATGGAGGAATTCAGAAGGCTTGGATAAAGTAGAATCAACATGACGAACTTGATTCAAGCGCGTAAGGGTTGGAAAACTGAAATAGAGCCTCAAGCAAAATGTCAAGATCAAGGTAAAAAGGATAAGTAGTTCACAGTCTTCTCAGCTGTTTTCTTCCTTGTCTTTCTGAAGGTGTTTTTAGCCACTGAGCTCACCAGAACTGTGTTTACTGGGCAAATCGTAATTCTTATACTTACAGATTGTGACCCATTGGGAAGCGCTGTAAAACAAAAAGCCACTAAGGCTGACCTCAGCCTCGGAACTACTGAGCACCTTGACAAGTATGGTGCTGGTAGAAAGCCAGACGGTAAAGCTCTGAGAGGTTGCGTGCAGCCGGTGAGTTGACTTGGGCACCTTGAAAGCCAGAGCGTGTCACTGAGCTGACACTAAGCCAAATGACTGATAAATTACTCAGCTCTTTTCTAAATGCGCTAAACTGCTGTGTATTTTCTCTACATGAGTTTTTATGAGGGGACTTTTTAAATGTTCATTTTGTGATTTTTTTACCCTTTAAAAAGAAATAAATCACTTTTGGTTACATGTGAGTAGGGCTGGGGGGGGACATTGTGGATAATGCAGTTTTTGTAGTATTATGAAATACATTTTCAAAACTAAGATGTGGCAAGTCCCAGCTTCTACTGCAACAGCAGTATCATGTTACATACTGCTCTGCTTGCCACCGTGATGCTTCAGTGTATTCAAATCCAGCAGTCGGAACCCTTGAAACACAGAAAAAGCTGGGAATCGGGTTTTATCTCCTTAGCTATGAGGGGCGTGCTTTATATGTACATACCACATGTATCCTGGTGTTTGCTTAGCCCCAACGCTCTTGTCCTACGTGCATATTGATGTATCTATAGTTAAGTACATGCTTATATATATGTGATTATCTGTATATATACTATAAAAACACAGCTATGTTGTCCTTGTCAAATACTGAGTAAATCTAACAGAAAAGAGTTTATAGGAACCCAGTTTTGTTTGTTCATTTAAATATTTTAAAATAACGACTGTCCTTGGGAAATTATTTTTCTGTACATAGGAGGATATATTTAGGACCTAATTTAAGAGAATAAAGAACTGCAGTAAGAATACGTTAAACTAGCCTAGTCGCTTGATAGAGTTGTCAAAGGCTCTGCTGCAACCGTAGATGAATTCCTTGTGCTGCTTATAAGCCTGCAAAGTGTCACTAACCCGGATTTAGCACTTGGTTCTGGGATGTTCAAGTGTTGTGCAAGTGAAGGGAGCTGGTGCTTTCTCCAAGCCCTGTATCAGACTTGCAGGCAGCAGCTCCTGACCACTGCAGGGAGCACATGTAGAAGGAGAGGGCTGACATGCAGGGGAGTCAGGGACAAAGGGCAGAAATAGGGGCAGAGGTAAAAAGAGCTTGGTGAGCAGTGAGATCTCTGCTCCCCGGCCCCCTGAAAACGTGGGTTGGTGTCCGCTGGGTGGTGGACTGAGAGGTAAATCCCTCCCAGCTGTGGTGCCTGCTCAGTGGGAATGGCCTCATGGTGTAAACTGCTCTTGCCAAGGGGAAGAGGAAAGTTTAGGTGTGGGGCCATAGCGCTGGTCCCAGTGCTTGGCCAGCTTGCTGCTCCTGCTCTCAGTCCTTCCTTTCCTATCTCACCACATCTTTCAGGCTCTCCTAGGTTTGCACCACCATGCTCCCCCGGGGATGGGCTGCTTTTGGAGTCACCAGGCCTGGGGTCTGTAGCATTCATGTGATCCAAAAAATCACAAAGGCATTACAAGATCTGGCCAAACGGGAGAAAAAGGTACTTCTTTCCTTTTTTTTTCCCCTCAGGGAAAATGGAATTAATTTGTATTGTTCATTTCTGTCACATCTGACTGTTCTACAGTAAAACATTCAAACCGTGACGTTGTCTTCTTTTGGTTTTCAAACCATTTGTAACAGGTGTAATGAACAATTATGAATCAGACAGCACTGTTTCTGGCAAGACAGTTCCAATTGTACTTTGATTGCTGCGAATGTCACGTTTCCTCAGCCACACTTAGTTAAATAGTTCTATTATCAGACATGGGCCTCTTAAGCAAAAGCTCTTAAAATGTGTTCACCTGCTCAAGGAATTGCGCTGCTTCCGAGACTGCAGGTGAAAACTGCCGATGCGGTTTTAGGCTGTGTAATTTGTTTGACTTGGATGAGACTGTAGTTGTGTGAGTGAAATTCTGCAAGAATAAATCCCTTTTTTCTTTTCAAGTTTAAGCGTGTGCTGTTATGTTCTTGAGAGGCGCTGAAGAGCGGTGATATGGGGTCAGACACTTGAAGGAGATCTTCAGGTGAGTATTTTGGACAGAAGGACTACACAGGTATAAGCAAAGTAATAGTTATTATTTCAGGGAAACTACAGCATAATAATAATTAAAATAATACAATATATATGATAATATCAAAATAAAATAATAAAATAATAATTGAAAAGCTAGCCACCCCAACCCCCCAAAAACCAATTAAAGGCACTTGCTTTACTGGCCAGGTGCCATCACTTTGTGGTATCAGCACTTTACAGAGGCCCTGCTCCGTGCCCAGGCATGCCTGCAGCAATTCTTATGCTTGTGGCTCTGCTGCTGAGAACATAGAAGTCCCACACTGATCTCCCCCCTTAATTTTTGTTAATAAGTACTGGATTTGGCCAGCTGCCCTGATGGCAGTACCCTCGGTATCCTGTTAAGCAGTGGGTGCCTGTGTCTAGCTCAGCCTCTGCCACACCTGCACCTTGAAAATCTGTTTTTTCACAGCAGTTTTGCGGCTAGGTTGGCACAACAGGACAGCGCTGTAGCCAAAGCCCAGCTGGCAAATCACAGCTGCAGTGGTGGTAGGTGAGGTAGGATAGGTCAGGCAGCTTGCAGCTGTTCGGGGCTGCTTCATCCAGGCCAGGGCAAGCACCTCTGCTGCATGGAAAGCTGCATCGCCTCAGGTACAGCTCGATGCGTCCCACTGCTGCTACAGGAGTGGAAAACAGGGTGCTAGAGGCAACTTTGGGCCTTGCACTACCCCATGGTCCACTCCGCCTGCCCCTCTGCCCTGCCTCTCAGCTTCCCAGGGGTCCCAAGCCCCCCCCCATCACTGACCTATAGAGCTTTAGCATTCCCTCACTTTCCCCAGCACAAGCAAGCCCTGCCACCCCCACTGCCTCCAGAACCAGCACTTCATTCTGCCTTGGACCTTCCCACTCCCAGCTCAGAAGCTGAGGGTGGCCTTTACTCCTCTGGGCGGGATATACGGCCAGCAACCCCAGGCTGGCCCCTGGGGAATGTACTTCCAGCGTGAAGTTAAAGCAAAAGCCCAAGAGCTAAAACGCTCCTCCCCTGCAGGGATGCTTGTTTTTAATCAAAGATTTTCTAACAACAAAATTAAACGTGGCTGGTGAACAGGCTCCACGAACGGCACTGAAATGAGCTTGTGCAGGACTGTTGCTCCGCTGGCCTGGCAATATCCTGAGCAAAAGTCTTCTCTGGTGACTGGCAGAACCTCGCTGCAGCAGTGACCCCATTTATCAGCTCCTACACTGTTACTCTCCATTTCCTTCAGAGCAATGTCCACCTGCAGTCAGGGCAAGCTACATTTTCGAGCTGGGTTATGAAATGTTCAGTGAGAACTAAGTGAAACTCACTGCAGCTTCACCTCTCTCCCTCAGTGCTGGTTCCTGAATCAAAACACTTCACACCATCTATTCAAGAAGAAGTACGTTTATTGTTTCCATCTGACAGGTTTCACTATGAGTGACAAGGACAGCGTGCTAGGCAGTCTCTCTCATGATTCTGGTGAGTTTCTGGATCTTTGTCCTTGTTGACATGTCCACGTACTTCTCCCCAACGTTGACAATCATGCCACCAAGGATGGCCGGGTCAGTCTAAAGGAGAAACATACAATTTCTGTTCAATTAGCAAAACTGTGAGCTCAGCATGCAATTCTTACACTGGTGAAAAAAGAAAGCTTGTAAAAGAGCCTTAAAATAACATTTGCAGTCACTGTATTCCAAAGTTAAGATTTTAGTAACTAAAGCATCATCAGGAAAGTATAGATTATGCAATACAGCAACTGGTTTCAGTGGCATTATTATTTTAAGATCAGGCAGAGGAACCCCAGCTTAACACAAACCTGCTGAGATTTATTTACAAATCAAAAATTCAGACCTTGGTCTCCAGCTTCAAGACCTCTCCCTTAGCCAAGAATCCATTCAGAGCACTTTTCAGCTCAGTAAGGCTGGCATCATCCAAGGGCTGAAAAATATGAACAGAAGACAAGGAAAATGAAGGACTAGAAAATATCCAAGTGACGTAACGAGAATCCAGCTTTTCTCTTCGGATTCTTCCAAAGGCAGACACATGCCCCAGGCAGGGAAATTAAGCAGCCTTCTTCAATGGGAAAAACTGAAGGACAGCACAGAAACACAGCAGTCACTTTGTGACCCCTTAATTTCATAAACGTGTTGTTTCTGCAAACTTCTGATGCTGACATTTTCAAACGGCATCAGGAATCTGTACCTGCCAAAGTACAGACTTGATGGAAAATCCTGATCTGCCTCACAGCAGCATTCAGGTTGTACAAGATTAATTTTGCTGCTTCTAGCAATTGACACCATGGGCTTGAGAAGAAACACGATTTCATGTAAAGCACTGGGGAGTGACTGAGGACTTGACAGCGAGCTCCAGCCTGGCTGCAGGCTTGCAGAGTGCTCCTGGCTAAGTACACCTCTCTCCATCACCACAGGAGCTTGATCTGGAGGTTCCTAACTAACCTGTGCAGTGGTGACTGTGCACACCACTTCTCCTCGGTATGCACTCATGATCTTCCCAAATGCAGAGACAATGTCTGGTGTGTAACGCAAGCGACCATTTTCAGCCAGCAAATCTGGAAGAGGCAGATGCATTGGAAGGGTTTAAAGCAGCCACTAGAAGCAGTTTTGGTTAGCTAACAGTAATAACAAGTAGCCTTACGTGTTTTTCTGAAGTCAAATGGTTACTCACTCATCAGGTTGATGGTAATAGGGGACATCTTCTCTTTTGCTAAGGCATCATTTACAGCTTTCTGTTTAACTGCGCTCTTGGTGTGAGGGTTCATAACAACATTGGATAGCTTGGGGTCCTTCAAAAGGGTCTAATAAGATACACAAGGACACACAAACAATGTACTGAAGGCCAGGAGTTTCCAGGCGCTACAAGGCCCAACTGCAAGGAACACGGTCATTCCTTGAGGAAGAATGACAAGGTCTGAAGCTGATGGGAAGTGAAACAACAGCTCCAGGTGTAGCTCATTTACAGCAGATTTTTTTTTCTTAGAGCTGATGCTCCTCCTGCATCTCTTCCAAGCACCTTAACAGTGGGTGTCCGCTCCAGGCAGCACGCACACCTGGCCAGCTCCGAGTGGGGAGGCTCAAGACGGAAGAGTCGAGCCCACCTCCCTCCTAACAAGCAGCAGCCTCGCTGTCCCCCACCCCACGTGCGAGCTTCAGCGAACACACGCTGTAGAATCCCTTACCCACACTCGGCTCAGCTCCTTCTCCACCTGCTCCAGCTTCTTCTGCTTGGTGGCGGCGGAGTACAGCGCGGTGGCATAGCGCCCTTCCAGCCCGTACACCTGGATGGGGGGCTGAGGGCGAGAGACCGGGCGGGTGCTGAGAAGGGCCCCGAGCCGGGGACGCGGTTGCTGCCCGCCTCTCGCCACACCGGTGACCCTCCTGCTCCCCTCACCT
Organism: Myiopsitta monachus; assembly: GCA_017639245.1. Taxonomy (NCBI): domain Eukaryota; kingdom Metazoa; phylum Chordata; class Aves; order Psittaciformes; family Psittacidae; genus Myiopsitta; species Myiopsitta monachus. Next base: position 10,739,333 of record CM029927.1, read on the forward strand.
TGACCAGCTTGGAGACCGGCCTCGCCGCCGAAGTGCTCAGCTGCCGCACCTGCGGGGCACAAAACGCACGGAGGGACGGGGCTGGGAAACGGGTATGGCAACACGCGCGACGAATACGCGTCCCTTCCCTCCCCTGTCCCCCCCCATACCACGGCAGGGCCATCGCCGCCCCCCAACTTCACCTTCAAGGAGAGCCCCGCTACCGCCGCCATCTTCCCCGGCCGCCGCTCAGGGTCACCGCCGCGGCCGGGCACTGAGCGTGCGCAGCGGCAGCCAGCGCCGCAGCCGCTCTCTACCCGCCGTCCTCTTCTGCAGCGCCTGCCGGGAGCTGTAGTTGCTGAGGGCGCCCGGGCCGCTCTCCCACTGTCAGCTGTCCCTCTCCCCAGCGCCCTCCGAGCTCCGGTTGAAACGTTCCCCTCGCTGCCCGTTCTCATACCCTGGTGCTGAAGGTGGCTGTCCTCAGGCAGGGTCTGGTGGTGCGGGATGTGTGTGGGGGAACCAGACTGCCCCGGGCAGTGGGTCCCCTGGAGTGCTTCAGTCCGGCCTGTGGCTGTCCTGCACGCGCAGTTACACCCAGCCCCTCAGCTGGCCATGCCTGTGACTATGGCTTTGGAGGTGGAGGGGCTCTGGGATGGGAAGAGAGGTCCAGGCGATGTTAAGGGCCTTGCAGGCTGCAGTGGCCCACCTCCCTGTCTCATTACTGTAAAGGTCCTGTAACTCACACCCGTGCACATCCCTCTGTTCAGATGCGCCAGGAGAGAGTGTCCCGTGAGTTCTTCATAGAACCACAGAATCAACTAGGTTGGAAAAGATCTTTAACATCAAGTCCAACCATTACCCCAGGACTGCCAAGTCCACCACTAAACCATATCACTGAGGACCTCACCTACGCGGTTTGTGAACATTCCAGGGACGGTGATTCCACCACATCCCTGGGCAGCCTGTTCCAGTGCCTCAGCACCCTCTCTGTGAAGAATTTTTTCCTAATATCCAGTCTAAACCTACCCGGGTGCAGCTGGAGGCTGTTACCTCTTGTCCTATCACTTGTTACTTGGGAGAAGAGACCGACACCCATCTCACTCCATCCTCTTTTCAGGTAGTTATAGAAAGCGATAAGGTCTCCCCTGAGCCTTCTCTTCTCCAGACTAAACACCCCCAGTTCCCTCAGGTGTTCCTCCTCAAACGTGTTCTCCGGATGCTCCACCAGCTTTGTTGCTCTTCTCTGAACCCGCTCCAGCACCTCAATGTCTCTCTTGTAGTGAGGGTCCCAGAACCAAGCACAGTATTCGAGGTGCAGCCTCACCAGTGCCCAGTACAGGGGGACAATCACTGCCCTGGCCCTGCTGCCACACTACTGCTGATACCGGCCAGGATGCTGTTTGCCTTCTTGGCTGCCTGGGCACAAGCTGCTCATGTTCAGCTCCATCAATCCCCATCCCCAGGGCCTTTTCCACTGAGCAGTTTTGCAGCCACTTTTCCCCAAGACTGGAGCATTGCATGGGGTTGTTGTGGCCCAAGTGCAGAACCTGGCACTTTGCCTTGCTGAACCTCACACCACTTGCCACAGCCCATTGGCACAGCCTGTCCCGATCCCTCTGCAGAGCCTTGGTGTCCTCCAGCAGATCAACATTCCTGCCCAACTTGGTGTTGTCTGCAAACTTACTGAGGGTGCACTTGATCCCCTCATTCAGATTATCAGTGTAGATATTAAACAACACGGGCCTTAACACTGAGCCCTGAGGGACACCACTAGTGACACTTTCAATGGAAAGAGTGTCAGCTGTGCTATTTCCACACAGACATTTCTGCTGCCCTCTAACACAGTGAAACTACCTCTGAAATGCAGTGAGCTATTTCCTCCGTTCAGATAAACTGGATCCAAACGTCTCCCGGGGCAAAGACAAAATATTCCAGAGAAAGCATATGGTAGGCAGCTTGACTTTGGCAGGCTATGTGATCTTGAGCAACTAAGATCCTGCCCACTAATGAACTATCTTGAATGGTTAAACTCTCACTCTTCCTAATTATTCTGTCTTTTTTGTAAGAGAAGATAAAACGCCTGCCTGCTTTGCAGAGCTGTTACCAAGTTTAAGTAATTATTTTCCGTGGTATGAGTAGATCAGTTGGGCGCAGCTATTGAAATACAAAGCATGGCATTAGTGAAAAACAGGGACGACTTTAAACGCTAGATGTTGCTGTTGCCACAAATTGAAAGCAGAGTGATCGCTTCAGCTACGTCAAAACCCGGAGAACTAGAGTAAAGCTCTTTAGGAGATACAGTTTACCGTCCCAACGGAAATAAGGCACTATCACCAACAGAGTTTATTCTGGATATCGGAATTCACTGCCCTCTTCTACCTTTGGCTGCATGTGCTGTGGTGGCATTCAAAGGCACAAGTGTAGTCCATGATCGGTTTAACCCTGGCAGAACACCATTCTTCTCAATAACTTTTACAACTACAATACTAAGAGCAGCATATTTAAAATGTAGAAAAATGTTTTTCTTTAGCAAAACATCAACGTTATCTATTTTTTATTTGTGATAACGTGCATGCACTGAAGTTTTGGAACGATACAGAGAGTGGATTAATGTGAAGTGGGTTCCATATCCAAAATATTGTTAGTGTAATTCTGAAGCACTCTGTGATCTTGTAGCATTTTAATGCACAGGGAATCTGGCTTATTGAGGCCACTCAAACCACTGAATGCCGAGGGTACTTTAATGAACTAGGGATGGGGTCAAATCCTGGTAGCGCTTTCAGGAATTAGAGCACCTCTCAGAGGTTACTTTTAGGCAAGTAAAATCCCAGAGGTGTTAAACAGTTTGTACCTTTATGCCTCTTATACTGCGGGGAGAGTTTAAATCCTGATAAAGCCTATTCTTGTATTTGGATTCCTGTTATAATAATGGATTCCTCCATCATCACTGTATGGGTGTTTTTAGGAGTCACTTTTCTTCTAGAAAGCAATTAAACTCCTCATACTGCCAGTCACTAATTATTTGACATTTACCTCTGTCTCTGGTTTCAATTTGGTCACCTAGTGAGCACTTGAACATTTACAAGCTCTTCCATGAGAAACACCTGAAAGAATATTTATTTGTAGGTCTGCCACTTCAGTGCTTGAAGGGTTGTAACATTAAAGCACTCTTTCTTAATAAATGTGGTGATATTATAAACGTCATATTTCTCCTGTCAAGACCAACTACAACTGAAACCACACAAAACATTTTGTTTTCCTTTTATTGAGAAATTTTGAAAATAACTTTTAAGTTTAGGTACTTTTAGATGCATTCTTGTGCTTATATTGAAGATACATGGGCTTCTCTCAGGCATAACAGCTGCAGAGTTCACTGTAATCAGCACTTTTATGTCTCTAGAAAGAATGTGATGATCCTTCAACTGTGATAGTGGTGGGATGTGTTTTGATGAAGGCCCAACTGCACGAGATGCCATAGAACTTGTAGCAAGACTTAGACCATTCCACAGGTAATTTGCAGCATGTAGAGGTAAAAGGGAGATGAGGTTTGTAACAAGACATCTGGGGTCCTCACAATGATGAGAGCATATCAAGTCAGTGCCACAAAACATGCCAAACTTACTCTCTGAGTGTGGTTGGCTCCTTTAAAAAAATCAAACCGAAAACCACTGCTGATAAAAACCTCTAGTTACTGTACTAGTGACCCAAAAATTCTAAGCAACGCTGAAAACACTGAATACTTTTCTCCCTTACCTTACAACTCACCTGAAACATGAGCTTCTGGCCTGTTTTGAATGCTGTTGTGCACCTGCTAGTCAGTAATTGCACCCGGCTGTTTCCCTTTGGCTGAGCCTGGGATTCGGCATGGGAGAGTCCCAGAGGAGCCAGGGTGTAGCTGCAAACAAGTTCCTGACAAGTTCCTCTGTAGAAAGTTTATGTTATTTACAAGAAGTGGAGGAGTTTTCCTCTCCCGATCTCAAGTTGAGCCCAGAGAATGTCACGCAGAAAAGTTATGACCAAACTCACCTCCCCATTGCTACTGTGTTTTTGTTCCTGCAGCTGCTAAGGGAAGGTTGTTGTTTGTTGTTGTTTTTTTTTCCAGTCTCCTAGGGGCTGCCCTTTATCTTCCACAGAAACAGCTGGTACTCTTGCTGAATCTAATTCACCTGGTTGTTTTCCATACCTCTGCTCCATAAGCAGTTCCGCTCTGGCAGGTAAGTTCAAGTGCTCTGTCATATTGACTCCCTGGGGACTAAGCCTTTTCACACAGTGACCCACCCACTAAAATCTTGCTGTCTGGGGAGGACCTGGCTCTTTTTCCCATTAATAAAAGGGTTTTCCATTTAGTGTTCAATGTCAAGGGACAGTAAGCATACCCCCAAAGGGGAAGAATGATTGTGAAACCACAAAAATGGTTAGGCTTGTTCAAAGTAGGAGCAGGAGCAGTAATAGAAGCAGTAGTACTAATTGACTCGGACGACTGAACTCACTGATCTTGGCATCAGAATATGCTCCTATTTGCAAAACCAAGCACCTATGCCTATGTTTTCTTGTCCTCCAAGGAGGTTTAAATCTAGCATTCTCACACGATAAAATGTATAATTGTTGTGATATTATTGTGATACTTCTGGGGTGCTCATGGTGTTCTAGTTTATTTTCCATGCTACCATAGTAATCTGTTATAAAAAGGGGAGAAAACCATAAGTAGGTGTTTGTAGTTTCCTTGGCAAAATAGCTACACTTTTTAAGTGTAGACTTAAAAAAAAATCTACACTTTAGATAACCTAGAAAGCTTGAAAAAAAAATTTAAGGGTAAGCTATGACATGATTTTTATAGGTTGGTGAAATAAGCACTGATCTGCAAGGCTTTATGCTAGAAAAAGTGATGTGGGCTGACTTGGACATTTGTCTGTTTTAGATGTTGTCCAGGAAATATCAAGGGTAAAAAAAACTGGTTTGGGAAAACATGTGAATAATAGACATGCTTTGGTGTAGGTAGTACTGATAGCTGAGCTTTATCATTTTACACAATGGCAGAGGAGCAGTAAGAATGCTGCACTGAGACTAGGGAGATTTGGGTTCTATTTTCAGCTCTGCTTTGGGCCTGCTGATTGGCTTCTAATTATTCTGTGCCTCAGTTCCCCCATCTGTAAAAAAGCAAGAATGAGACCAATATCCTTTTGCAAGCAGTTTTAAATTGTGTTGATACAGCACACTTCGTTAATAGCAATGATGCCTTCTCACACATGCTGTCATTAAAAAAAATACTGTAAATTCACAGGTGTCAGACTGTGGTGGTAATGTGCGAGTGGCTATGGAGGAAATAACGAAAAGGCGATTCATCATGCCTGCTCCAGCACTGCTGTGGAAAATGAGATGTTAACATAGACTCACCTCTGGAGTCAGAATGTTAACATACACGGTAAATTAGAGGTGCTGGTCCATGTTCTTGAGGTCTGTCACAGAAATGTCCGCTGACTTGGCAGAATTAGCAGAGATCATTGACTGAACAGATTTGGAACATGAACCACATTTTCATCCAGGACTGAAAGTGCCCTTTCAAGTGGAAGACCTCTCTTCCTTCAGTTTAAACTTGGGTTAGTACCTGCCTGGTTCATAGCACAGTAGATCTCAAAAATACTAAAGTCAGAGGTATTTCTGCAGAGCTGAGACCCCAGCCTGCCATCCGTTCACCACATGTAGATCTTTGTATCTACCTCTAACTGAAATTAATCTATCTTTTGCATTGATGCAAGCATCTTGCCCAGTGAGCATATTGCAGCATTTTGTGTTAGACAGATGCCTCAGCAGATTCTAGTTACATATTAGGGCTACAGCTTACTTGTTACCACAAGAGGGAAGCCAATACTAATATTATAACTTTCTGCATGTATTAACTATAGTTATTGTGGCAAGGCTTTTATCCATTTCAAGGCTGTTGCATGTCTCCTCTTTCCTTATAGCAAACTTGCATTTGATCATATGTCAGAAACTGAAGGACATTATTCCACATTCCGTTTGCTCAGTGTTCTGTGAAATGAATTTCATGGATTTGCCTGTCTTGTTTGAATGGCAAATACATGAAGCTGAAACAGAAGTTTGGGACAGAACTAAGCTGGTTGCTTTCTTAGTGAATTAAAACAGTCCACATGCAAGCAAGAGGAAGTTTGGTGGGCATGGCACTTGAAAAAATAAAGATGTTTTCCCTCATTTGGATGAGCATGAGAAATTGTAGGCTATTCTAGAAGTCATAGACATAGCTATTTCTAGTAGTTCTTACCCCATAATAATGACAAATTAATTCAGCAAGTCTTCTGACACTTGTTAGCCTGTTTCACAATCTATGAAGATGTTTCACATCTTCTGTATGGATTCATTTATTATGGCAAACCCGTTCTCATTTACTCTGCTGCAAACCAGAGTAACTTTGCTGATTTCAGGAGCTTCATTGAATCAGTTCTCATGTGGTGTGGTATCTGTGAGAGTCACCCTTGTTCAAATCACATGCTGAAGGCTTCAACTTGATAGGACAAGATTTGGCGTTACATTTAATTTTGCAGCCGGACGTTGAAAAAGGTTTTTGTAAAGTTGTGAAAGCAGTGCTATTGCAAACAGGGATTTTTAAGATAGTCTGGGTGTAACACTGAATTCATCAAATTTCTTTGGTTGATGTTTTCCTGTGATACACATTGCTGCAAGATATAAATAAAGAAGAGCTGCTGTTCAGAAGATTTCTGTAGAGCATTGCTGACATAAGACACTGGTTAGAGATCATAATTCTTAGTGTTTGGAAGTCATGGTTTTTGAGGAATGGCAGAAATGTGAAGTCAGAAGCAGTGCAGAAAATCATGTATGTTGAGGCTTCCTATAAAGACCCCTAGGGTGTTCCCTGCAAGTGCAGGAGAGAAAATTAGGACAAGGTTATGAAAGTCACAGGCATAGATTGCAGTCCCAAAGGACATTTGCATAACTGGCTTCTTTGTGTTGGTTTGTGTGGGTTTTGTTTTGGTTTTAGTTTTTTGTTTAATATTTAGGAGCATTTTGGGTATTTTGTTCTCCTCACCACCCCCACCCTCTCCCTTTACAGCAGTCATACCTTAAAATGCTTTCCTAGAGATCCTGCTGGTCTCAGAGAAACTGTCAAGCTTAAATGGGGAAAAATAGCCAGAAATGTTACTGCTACCCAAGTGGAGAGACACTCTTCACAGATCCCTATGGTATACTGTTGTTCAGGTATTCTGAACCTATTCCAACCCAAACCATTCTATGATTCTATTCCTACACTACATTTCTTTCTTCTTTCCCTCCAGTGCTGTTTTAGGCCCCAGTCCTGTGTGTATATATGCATGCATTTAACTCTAAGTACATGAGCAGTCACACTGCCTCCGGTGAGAATATTCACATGACTAAAATCATGCACTTGCATATGGGTTTCCTGAATGAAGGGCACAAAAGGAAATGGCCAGGTTAAAAATAATGAGTTGGTTTTGTCCCTGATGTAATGCCTTTGACACTAGTGGAATTATACAGAGCTGAAATGGATCCAGTATGTCCAAAGAACTGTCTCCAGCTCCCTCACCTGCCAGTTTCCATATCTATGTTTATAGAGTAATAAAATTCAGTCCTGCTTTCCCTGTGCTTGGGTGGCTGAGGCTGGAGGGGGGTGGTGGTGGTGTGGGAATCCAGATCACTTTGCACCTGCAGGAGCTGCTTTCCTCTAAGACAGTATGTCCCAGTTCCCATGTGGTTTTGCCCTGTAGAGATGTTATGCCCATGGAGCTTCACCAGAGCCTGTAATTCCCTGTTGCCTGGTCATTGTCAATGCCACAGAGGGGGGTCAGGGTGGCTAACAACAGAGCCCGTCATGTCTGTTCTGCCACTTGCCTGCTCCTGTCCAATGCTGAGCCATTCTGTGGCCTTCGCAGGAACTGCTGATCTTGGAGAGAGAGCCCCTCTTGTCTCAGTTGGTGTCTAGGGTGCTTCTTTTTGTCTCCTGCGCCAGCACTGCTTTATTCTGTGTGGAATGTGCATTATTAAATGCTCCAGAGGAATGCTCACACTTGGAAACACCTGGCATGTAAACATTTAAAAAAAAGCCCACTTTTTTGGCTTAGAAGAAACCCCTCTTAAAAATATTTCTGCCTCCTTCCTGGGACTGTCCTTCCACATGCCTGCATGGCATTTGGGAGTCCCCAGACTGTGCTACTGTGAAGCTCTGACCTGGGACCTGTGTGAGAGTGAACTCACACCCACAGCTCGACCGCCGTGCAGTCTAATGTTTCCCCCAGATCGCCAAATGTGCATGCACATACCTGCCTGCTCACTCAAATACTCACTAACATGGGATAGATAGACCCCTGAATGTGAAAAGTTAGGGTGTCAGGAGAGGGAGAAAAAAGAATCCACCCCAAAACACAACGCTGAATAAACAATCTCAAGCATCCAGGGCTCATGACTGCTTTTGACAAGATCTATCTTTAGTTATAATAGTGAGTCACATCATTGTGATCTGACTTTACGGTTAGTTTGAGGTATGAGCCAGGCCATGGGATTGAGAGCGAGAGCATCATGGGATATAGCTGTAAAATTCCACTACTCGCTACTCTCTAAATCAGGTTTGAAGAGCATTAAGAAACAGGAAGCGTGGGGGTAGGGGGGGAGGTATTTTTTCAGCAGAAAATTATTGCGGCGCATGGTGCATCGTGATGCAGTTCATCAGAGCAGGGAGAATAATACGGGAGACGTATCAGTGATCGGAGACGCCCATAATAATCTTGAGCAAAGCACACCTCTCTCTACATCGCTCTGTGTGCAAAGTGTCACGTCTAACCCACCCCACCAGCCACTACAAGCTAATGCAGGATTTTCTTGGATGGTGCTGTGTTGCTTAGCAACATTGCTAGGCAGCATGCTATACATCACGCACCGTGCCGGCTACTATGGTGTGGCAGGGCGGCTGCCAGTTATTTTTCTATGCTATAAAATATTCATTTTCTCCTCGCCAGTAGACGCAGCACCAAGGAGGTTGAGGGGTGCTGCCTCCCAGGTGGACATGTGCAGCTCCCGGCGACTGTAATGGGAATCACAAGCAGCCCCAGGCTGAGCTGAGATCCAGGTATATAAAATGTGGGCGTGATTCCCAAGATATAAACACTTGCCATGCCTGAGATAGAATACAGGTTGGCTTTAGCATAAATAAATAAATAACAAGGCAGCAAAGGTGATGTGACAGACAGAATAATACATGTAACCCACACCCCTCCTACACACATTTTTTCTTTGACTGGCATAAGCAACTCCTGGTATGAGAACTGTGTGTGTACACAAAAAGAAGGACATTTACTCGACATTCTGCGATAATTCTGAGGCTCATCCATACCACAGCACTATTGGATGAGACATATCCAACAAACACCAGTAGTGGTTTTTTAGACTGATGAGTGTGATTTCAGTGGAGTCTGCCTGCCAAGCCCCCTCCCCGAAATGATTGCATAACCAGCTGTTGCATGCGCACACACACAAAAAGAGAAAACCAGTCCTATTCTATAAGAAGCTGAGGTGTTATTACAGAAGGCAAACAGCAGAGATCTTGGTCCCCAGAGCTATGGAGAAGATGGCATCTGCAGCTCACTTCAGGTGTGTGGACTCAGAACTAGGAGCTGTCTTGTCCGAGGGCAGAAGAGAGCCCTGCAAAGGTTCTACACAGGGCTAGATTTGAATAGTTCTGGAATCTCTGCACCTAAAATGTTTGGGTTTTTTTTTTTAAATATCATTACTGATACAGTCAGCAGGTGGCTAGAAGGGAGGGGTGCAAAAGAGCTGAAAAAAGGCAGCGGATAGTTTCTGGCATCTGAACAATGTGTTTTAATTCTGCACATCAGCAGACAGACTCATTGTTTGAGCCAAGCAAAGAGGGAAGCAAGAGGGGAAAACCACACTGTCAAAATACACAACGGTTTGTGAGATGAACAGCTGCATTACCCTTCGTTTACACTTGCAGATATGGCAGCACTGATGAAGTCAGCAAAACTGTGGTTTGTACGACAGTTATTTTTGAAGGGATCAGGAATTCGGTTTTAGCCTAGCCCATCCTATTGTAGGCACATCTTGGGATGTATGGTGGAACCAGAAGAATCAGGCTTTTCTACAGCAGAGGGTATGTCTTCTCATTACAAATCCTGGAGGAGTACAGTGACTGCAGTTTGATACAGAAACTGTTCTCATGGTGTTCAATGGCATTTCTCCAACAGCAGAACAAAGACAACGACAGAACTTCCATTTCATGTTTGTCACCAAATTGTGGCAGACTGAAGTGAAGTCAGTGCCCAAGGCTCAGCTTCTCCATCAGGCTCCTCAATCTCTGCACATAAGGCCAGTTTAATCCTAGAAGATGTTCAGAATTTGCGCTGAGGGTAGTACACATCCCAAGTATGTATAGACTTTGGAATGAAAACTACTGCTACAGACAAGTAAAATGTCATCCTTCTTGTACCTGTGCTTCAGGCACAAGTGTAATCTACAAGCCTGTCCTGCTTTTTGCAGCCTTTTTTGTTGCATAAAAATATATATATATATAATTTGTCTTTTTTTTTTTTTTTTTTTTTTTTAACCTGAAGGACTTGAATTGGAATGATTGCCCGGTTTTATTGCTAGGTTTTCAGCAAGCTCTTTCTCCCATAAAAAGCTTCAACAGATACTGACAGCAGTGACACTAAAATTTAAGGTGTATGAAAATGAAGAATTTCACCATACGTTTGCAAATCTTTCTGCCATTTCATAAAGCCTCTCAGAGCTGATCATTGAACATAGGACAAAGCTGCTCTGCTTTTGGTGAATGAAAACCAAACAAAGAAATACACAAGGCCTGTAACTGTGCACATTCACTGATGTCTCAAGAAATTACTTCCCCTTGTTATTCAAGAAGAGGCATGGATTACTCCAGGAGGACAGAAGAATGTCTGTGGGTGGAAGAATGAAGAGGAATGCCAGACCCAGTGCGCGTCTAGGACAGCCACGGTACCATGCCTTGTTCCTGACAACGTAAGGACTTCGAATGAGAAAGGTACTTCTCTATGAGTGCAAATGTCATTTATACCTGCTGCAGGACCTCTGCAGAGCCTTAATGATGATCTATCTTAGCCCTTCCTGGGGCTGAGAGTCATCACAGCAAAATTTGAAAGATAAATTACACCTTACCACAAACCAGTGCCAAATACACATGCAAGTGTCTAAGTCTGTTCAGAAAGAATTGTGTTATGTTGGGCAAGAGCAAAAAAAGAAACAAGCTAATCTCTAATGAAATTGGAAAAGAAAATAGCCAAAGGACTTTTTCTCTCTGTGAGTTTCATGGTAAATACCACTCATTTTTTGGTATCATTAATATCTCCTTCTTATTAAGGAGTAGTCTGCCTACTTTTCTCTGTGTTTTATGGGCATGCCTCAGCATTTTACAAGTTGGAGGTTGTGCTAAGAGCTGGAAATATTGTATCATCATTTCATTACCACCTGGCTTGAAGAAAGGATCCATTAATCTGGTTTTGTAGGCATCTGCTGTGAGAAAGTAAGGGAGGAGGCTGCTACAAACTCTACTATAGTTACTGGGAAACAGCAATTATTTGTTAAAAGAAAATGCAGTATTTCTCTTCTACTTCCTTAAATTTGTCTTCACAGCTTCATATCCCCTCCCCTCCTTTTTCTGGTTATTTGCAAGAAATAATGTTTGTTTGTTTCATGGTACAGGAGGTGTCAAAGTCTTCTTTTTCTACAAATGGCTCAGGGTCAATATAATCTGAAAAACAGCTCTAAGAAAAAAAAACTTTTCACAGATAAACCCAGAAAAACGAAATCCAGTGCTGGTCTCCTCCAAAAATGATTTGCGTGTTTCCCTTTCCTTTTTTCTAGTATGTGTGGATAAGTGACATGTAGTTATGTTCAGAAGCAAAAAAGCTCTTCTATAAGATGTGGGCAAACACGGCATGTCAGAGAGGTTACATGTCACATACTTCACCTGGAAGAAGTCTTAAAATGAATACAGTTGTGAAAAAAAGTTAAAACCAGCACTTAATTAAGTGCACACATATAGGATGTGGGATGTGTTTGTGGGGGGTATCAGTTTCCCTGACTTTCTCTGATACTTTAAACAGCAGTATTAAAGTTTAAGACAAACCCTGAGAATGGATAAATGAAAGGAGACTAGCCTGATCATTTGCCTCTGCATGTCTGCTTTAGGACAAGCTTTTAGTTAGACAGTCAGCTGCTATTTGTTCATAGAATGCCTATCTCATTGACTCAAAGGAGATGGCGAACACTGAATAATGTTTTCAGACCCCTTTCTATCAGAGTGAAAGTGTGATAGAAATGCCTTCAAAAAACCTCCCAGTAAAGGACTGGAAGAACGCATGCAGAATATAATGCATAAGTCACAAGCCAGCTAGTGAAGATGAAAAAGTCAACTTATTCTTCAGCTCAGGACTCTCAGTCCTGAGCTAAAGAATGTAGTAGGTGTTCTTAGATCTGATCTTGTAATAAGAAGATATAATAATTCAAATGCACTCAAAGGCTTGTTAAACCTATTTGGACCATCATGATCAACTCATCATAATTCCTGCAAAATTCAGGCTGTTGATTCTTAAACTACAGTTCCTCTGACTACTGTTTGAGCTATAATATTTGTAACAGTGCTGTGATCATATTCTTTAGATGCTTATTTTAAATGCTTTACTTGCGTTTTGCCTTGCGCTTTTGATTTGATGTTGCAGAGTGGCCAGCCCAGGTTTGCTTACAAAGATACGTGCAAAGGCTTTGTATGCAAAGTTGTATTTCTAGAGGCAGTCTCCCATTTATGTTTTTCAAATGTTTAGCTTTATTTATATTTACTTTTTATTTAAACATTTATTTATGTTTATATTTCAAATTCCAGTGAATTGAAAAATTAACAAAAAATTATGGGTTCTTTGGTTTGTTGGTTTTATTTTTTGCTTGAAGAAACGCTTCTCCTAAGCAGAGAAGAAAAAGAAACAAAGATTTTTGTAGATGTAGACATTTCAAGATGTTTTTCCTTTTTTTAAATGAGGGGAAAATTAAAATAAAAATAGCTCCAACTCCTTCCTTTATTCAGTCATTTTTAATACAAGACTCCTAAAAGCTGGTTTGGAAGATGAACATTCATTACAGAAATATCTAAGCATGCATTTTTTTGCTCTTGTCCTGGATCAGTGTCAGTAACACCCTCCTAGATATTTTTCCAATACACAGGAGGCTGCTGATCACTGGTTTATAGATGTTAGGGCCATTTTGTTTCTTCCTTAAAATCATGTTAATGTTGCTGGCATCTGACAGTATAGAACTGTGCTGTTGCTACGAACTAAGAATTCACTGAAAAAACTCAGTTGTTGAAAACAGTTACAGAAATCTTTCTGATTCATGAACGTAACTGTCCTGATTAGGAGTAATGGCAGCACTACCACGGCCAGCTTACTCTGTCAATAAATCTGTTGTTTCAGTCTGTGTGAGTAATGTGATCTAGCTTTTGATATTACACTGTTGTTCTGCACAGTAATGTTTGTGCTCAGGTGTAACGTGAACCCATTGTTGACAGCGTGTCAAGGAAAGTGATGCCAGCCTCTACTTTAGCCAGCATGTCATTGTGCTCCTTACTCCAGAAAACTGTACATTCTTGTCATATATGTTAATGTCAATGGGGTTTGTGGTTGTTTTTTTTTTTTTTAGTTCGGAAGAAGATAGAGTTTGATTCTGATCTCATGGGCACAGTGAGGCTCATGGGGCTGAGGTGATCCATGAAGATCACTGGTAATTTAGTTCGAACCATTAGAACTGGGTTGCTCTAAAATTGGAGAAGGGCTTTAAGAATTAACCCATGGCTTAATTTACACAGCAGTCCTTCTCTTGTAACTCTATTCACTTTGTCAGTGTTAGGAGGACAGGCAGGAGGACAGAAGTTTCCAACTCCTTGCCCAGGCTCCCTGGCTCCCTGTTGCGACACAGCCTAATACCTTTTGCTCGCTTCTTGCCTTCTCCTTGCTGACCTTTGTGATCCGGTTTGCAGCCCTGACAGTCCATTAAAATTCACGTTAAGTTCTGCCTGCAGGTCAGAGGGACTTCTGTTCTTCTTCAAGAGCTCTTCATGTCATTTGTTGCATAGCCATTCAGTTCCTTCTCCCAGGTGTTTTCTTCCATAGCTTCAGGTTGTATTTGGTGAAATATGAGAGAAAAATTTGGTGAAAAATGAGAGAAATCTCATTTATCTTTAAAATGCCTTTCAAACTACTGTGATAGTATAAATGTAAAATGAAAGTTAATATCGGTGAGTTACATAGTGTAATGCAGTAAACAGTTCTGATGAGCAAGTCACAGGAAACAGAGCTGAGAAAATCTATTTGCTCATAAGCCCCTGTCAGTACTTTGCTGCTTCTCCGCAGGATATTGTCAAGTGCTCTTTCCAGCTGATGTTTAACTGGCCCGTTGTTACTGGCCAGATTAAACATTCCCTTGTGGGATCCCGTTGGGGGGGGGTGGGGGGTGTCTATTGCAATAAATGCTGCAAATACCCTTGAGCTCAGCTATCCTTCTGTGGGCTTTTCTGACTTGTTGAAAGGTGCCAGCAAAGGAAAATTGATACAGATCATGTAAAATTGCTGGCTAGAGGTTCAGAATAACTTCTGATGCAAAGAAGGGAGATAAAGAAGGCATTTCTAGGAGACTTTTTCCAATATTTAAATTTGGGAACAGAAAGTTCTAGATCGAACGTATCTGTTTCCAGGGAAAGAAAAAAAAAAGGAAAAAGCATGTATTTCTCAATCAGCTAAAATGTCCCTGGCCATATGTACTGGCATTCTGAGACCTCTTTCCACACAAAACTAACCCTGGATTTAAGAATGCAAGTAATTATTTGCTGAAAGTTAAGTCTAGAAATAAATCTTTTCAGAATCCAAATCTTGTTAAATATTTTGTGGTGCTGGTGTTTGCTGGACTGGACAGAAGAAAGCTTGCAAATTTCAGATTTGTAGTTACAATTAACTCTTTGGAGGGAGAAAATATTCTCTGAGTTTCCTTATCCTTTTTCTTTTATCCTTCAAAGACTTTGCATGGACAAATTCTACAGTTGCAGAATTGTAGAAAGTATTGAAACAGTGATGGTGGTTAACAACTGGAATGGTTCAAGTGCTAACTAGATGTAAAATGATACAGAGAAAAAGGACTAAAGAATGTCTACTAACATAACGGTCAAAACAAGGACATATAGGGCAGATTTTTTTAAGATTTAAACAAGATTTTAAGAGAATCTGTTTATTTTCTACAGGAACATAGCAGTTAAAATCTGCCGCTGTTTCTGCATGTGAAACATCTCTTCTGAGAGCATGACTGTCACGCGTCCAGAGGTACCTTCTTCCATCCAGAAGCTTTGCACTGTCACAAAAGGAAGAAGGTAAGCATCCACCTTGAACTTCCAGCTGCCAGGCAGATGTCCCAGGTCTCATAAATATGGCCACTGGGCCTGTGTAGAGTAACAGTGCAAAGTATGTATGACTGGTCCAGAATATTGGGGCTGTGATAAGCACCCTGCTCTTAGTCTGTAGGATTGATGTGTGTACCCAGCACTATGTCCAGAGCAGTTACAGCAGTACATCATCTTGTTTTAGTGAGATTTCCCATATGGAAGAATGACAGCCTGAATTGGATGGAAAAAAAGAATGGAAAAAAAGGCTGTATGGGTCTTCTCAGAAGTCTGGGTGACACACAGTTTTAAAAATTACCACTGAATAGCCATATATGCACACAGCAGGTGTCAGCCTGCAGTTTGTGATCTTCTTGTTAGTCTGTGACTGTTCCTATGCAGTCATTGAAAGGCGTTTAAAGAAAGAGAGCCCACTGGCTTGGGAAACTAATCACTATAGAGGGATCTGCAGCTCCACTGGAAATTTTCTAGGGGTGAAAACTGGGAACCTTGAAAATGTAGGTTGGGTAGAATTGACTTTAAGTGTAAAATGCTGGTGTGAGCCAAGGTAGCAGGCTTTGCAGTGCCTGTTTGTAGAATTTGAATTTTGGCATAATTTGATGTTGTTTGATGCCATTTTCTGTTTACTCAGAAGAGATTGGTGTAGATAAGTATGTATGCCATTGATACTTCAGATACCTACATATATGCATATATACTTAGAAGTATATACATATTCTAGCACACATATATAGGTATATATACAAACATATATACACATACCTATACTTACATATGTATATTTATTTATCTATACGTACACATACCTCAAAATTCACCTCTGTTACTTTCCTGCCTTTGTACTTTCTGTGTGAAACACAGAGAGAGCAGTGAGAAATCATTTTAAGGATTCAGAGAGGTGGTTCAGTAAACACTAACTGAAGCGTCATCACCTCAAAAACTCACCCCCTATCTTGCTTTCTTATTTATTTCTTTGTTCTCCTCACTTTCATACTGCAATAGCAATAGCAACCTCTGTGTAGGGAATTTTCGGTAAGTAGTAGCTAACTAGGGCTAATGGGTTTCCACTGTTTCTCAGGTCATCAGCTCCTCCCAGCTGGTCCCTAATCCCTGCAAATGCCTTGCACCTCAGCTGTTCCCTTGTTTCCTGAAAGACAATGCAACAGACCTTTGGTTTTTCAAAATGGGTGAGCCGCTTTGAATCACATTGAAATAAAACATCCAGTTTTAGCCTAGTCAATCTTAAATCATGACATGAGTGCTTCACTTACTTTCGTTCCCTCCTCTTCTTATATATGGAAGCATGTCTTTCATAAATGCCAACAGGTAGGGAAAAATCACTTTTAGTTCCTCCTCCAAGGTCAGCAAATCACAGCTGACTCAAGTGTATCTGGCTCTTGTCCTCTCTGAAAGCAGCTATGACTGCTTTGAGAACGTAGCTGTTTAAATTGTTCAGATTAATACTTTCCTGAGGCAGTTCTTATATCAAGGCTTTCTTTTGTACTTCTCAAAGCACTTTTTAGGGGGTGTTTTACAGAAGATGAGAACGAAGATAAAAGTCTTGCCCAAAGTCCACAGGAGAGCTGGGAGTTTGATCTCAGGAGTGGTCTGCAATGTCCCAGTCATTGCTCCACTCTTCCTCACACTAGGTGGGATGGCAGAGAAGCAGAAAAACGGTTCTGAGAAGGCTGGCAGCGTAGCTGCCGTACACACTGGTGTATGCTTGTACTAGCTTTTACACATCCACTGTTGTCAGCATGTATCTTTACAGGTAGGGATTTACTGCTCTCTGTACATTTCTGCTAGTGTAAATACAGGATAATTTAACTGTTAACCATAGCAAAATTGGTAAGAGGCAGTACAATCCAGCCCACACTGCCTTTCAAATGAACATACGGGAATGTTTTGTTGACTGAAGATAAAAGTGGCCATTTGTATCATCAAACTACAAAAATGAGGAAACAATTGGTTTGTTTAATTAGCAGTCATATTCCTATTATTCATGCTGGCTGTTCCAAGCAAATGGCAGGTCTTTGCTTTCACTGGGAGTTGGAAAGAGTCCAGTTTCACTCTCTGCTTTTTTGTTATTATTTTTATTATCTTAGTAGTACATTGATCAGAGTTAGTTGGCAAGTATTTAGCACAGATCACAGGCATTCCTGATGTTGTTTTATTGAAATGAGTAAAATGACATCAGGAGGAAAGTTGACCCAACATGTTTTGTTTTGGTTTTAATCAGAAAATCTTGCTGGGCACCAATCAATTCATTTTTAAACAAGATTGCTCCAGATTAAACAAGAATAGTACAAACCAAACCATGCAGGGTTTGCTTGTTTTGGACACTGTTATTGAAGAGGTGTAGCTTATAAGCATCTTGCCAGTCTGATCAGTTTAACTGCACAGGAGAAATCATATGGCGAATTGACTATTTATTATGCCAACTGCTCATGCAATTATTTGAAGCTCCTTAGTTCATCTGACCTTTAAAACTTACTTTACAATACAATCACTTTTGATCAAGTGGAGCATTAAGGTCAGTTTTTCCTGTCATAGCAAATTAAAGCCCTCCACTGTTGTGCAAGCAAAACTGGACCTTTTAAAGGATATACTTGTTTGACAACTGCAACAGAAGATTACTTAAAAAAATAAAGACTAAAGCTGATGTAGTTTTTAACTATGTTTTAGAGCCAAACAAGCAGTGCCCAAATAGGTCCAACTATAAAATGCTGACATTCGCCCAGATCATCGTATGTCTCTTAAACTTGATCGTGGTTGTTTTGGGATACTCCTGAATAAAATTAAATATGTATAAATACATGTGCAGAATTTGGCAGAATTTTTGCATTCACAGAAATGGACTGCTGTTAAGAAGAGCACATTTCAGCCTTACGGATCATCTGAAGTACTTTTTAGCCATATAATAAGATTGAAATAAGAACTATATGGCCAGGAGGTTAATGTTTCCCTTTTTCCACTCCCCATTCCCCCTTTCAGGTTAAACTCCCACTGACTTCATTGACAGTTTGTCTTAATGGAGTGATGATTGAGTAAATCTCAACGTCTGACTCATGCAGTAGCTGTGTGATCCACCCAGATGCAGTGGCTTCTTACTCTATTTTAAAAAAAGCAGGCCTGTTTTGGGTGATGTTATCTTCAAGGAGGAAGACTTTGCCCTTTGGCAGCTGTTGCTGTGGGAACGTTCACCTCCTGTCAATATTGTGATATCAGACTGGGGCCTCGTGATGCCCTTCATTTGGAGATGTGGAAGCTCAAAGTTTAGCAGAGTGGTATGGTGTGTGCCTTTATCTTGGCTTTCACTTGTCCGATGACAGCAGAGATGTGCCTTGGCCCTGTTGGTTTTGACCAGAGAGGAAGCCTATAATCTAAGCTGTGTTTCTTGCTAGGTCCTCAGTGGACTTTGAAGACTGGACCAATTTTAAATCTCACAAATCATCCTCATTCAATCGACAAATTGTCAAGGGAGTAAGATACTTTCCCCTTGTTTCCACTCCATGTTCCATGATAACATTAACAGCTTGACTTAAGTCCTCTTGTCCATTTTCAGCCCAGAGGCTCCCTCTTTTTCACCCATTTATAGTTCGTGTCACTACCTCTCACACCTAGTACCACACATACATGTTCCTCCAGAGCAGAAATATACCTCTGCTATGGTTACAGTGTAGTTTCTTAGGGTCGTGTGTTAGGTGCAGTACATATTAGACCTACCTGGCTTTAGTCAGACTCTAGTAAGATCCTAATTGTCACTTTGATAGCACAGGAAATACACTGACTTACTAACCCTCCTTCTCCCCTGCCAAATGAAGCATAAAATGATATTTGTTTTTCCTGTCTCAGTATTCTGAGGGAGTTTTTTACTTGTGGGTCCCTATAATTCTTCTGCTGCATCTTTGTGCTTCTTCTCATCTCTGTCCAGCTCATATTGGTCAGCTTTTTTCTAACTTTGGACAGTCTGAAGTATCCTGAACACCACCCAACTGTGAGAGCACTGACTATTTGTTTCTGTCTTCTTCCACTGGATATGGGAGTCTCACCACTTACCTTCCCTTGGAGGTCTGAAGGCTAGTGTCAGTATCTTGCTTACCTTGCCATGTCTTAGTGCATTTGCCAGCCTAAAACTAGGGGAAAACTTGCTTCATATAGCCTTTATCTGAGTAGACAAAGAGGTGGATTGAAAACTGGCTGAATGGCAGGGCCCAGAGGGTGGTGATCAGTGATACATAGTCTAGTTGGAGGGCAAGTGACTGGTGGTGTACACCAGGAGACAATATCAGGTTTAGTCTTGTTCAATGTCTTGGTGGACACCAAGTTGAACTTAAGCCAGTGAAATGCCCTTGAAACAAAGAGGATGAATGGTACCCTGGGCTGCATTAGGCAAAGCATTGTCAGCAGGTGCAGGGAGGTGATCCTTCCCTTCTACTCTGCATTGGTGAGGCTACACCTGGAGTGCTGGGTCAAGTTCTGGGCTCCACAGGATAAGAGAGACATGGAAGTGTTGGAGAGATCCCATTGAAGGGCCACAGAGATTATGAAGGGACTGGAGCATCTCTCCTATGAGGAACGGGCTGGGAGAGCTGGAACTGTCCACCTGGAGAAGAGAAGGCTCGGGGGATCTCATCAATGTCTATAAAAACCTGAAGGGAGGGTGCAAAGAGGACACAGCCACACAATGGGAGCAAAGCGAAACACAGAAGATGCCATCTGAACATCAGAATTGTGATGTGTGAGGGTGACCAAGCACTGCCACAGGTTGACCAGAGAGGTTGTGGAATCTCCATCCTTGGAGAAATTCAGAAGAAGTCTGGACACGGTCCTGGGCAACCTGCTGTAGGTGGCCCTGCTTGAGCAGGGTATGTTGGGCTAGGTGTACTCCAGAATTGCCTTCCAACCTCAACCCTTCTGTGATACTGTGAGAAACCATTAGGATTTATTTACCAGCCTTGCTCCTGTGTCTTGCAGTGATAGTAATCCTTGTCAGCAAATGGTGAATTCCAGAGCCAAGCAACAGTATCTCACAACAGCTTGATATTTCACAAGTTGTATGTAGATGAATGCCACAGGTTCTCTCACATATATAAATATTAATGCATGTGTGAAGTAGAAGATGGGT
This sequence comes from Myiopsitta monachus, assembly GCA_017639245.1. Taxonomy (NCBI): domain Eukaryota; kingdom Metazoa; phylum Chordata; class Aves; order Psittaciformes; family Psittacidae; genus Myiopsitta; species Myiopsitta monachus. Next base: position 10,759,915 of record CM029927.1, read on the forward strand.
ATAGATAAAATGAAATGCTGTGAGTGAATTTATATCTCATAATGAGTGAAGAGGGGTTACTCAATGAATTAATCTGTAATGAGTCATAAGGTAAATTTAAGTAATTGCTCACTGTTTTGTGTAATAAGTGGTAACCAAAGATTTATGGATAACTGAAGATTTACCAGTTTGATAGCAGGGAGCAATTTAATGCCATTAGGTGATATAGTTTGTATATGCGGGGCGAGAGAAACTCTTGCCAAACAAGGCAGCCTGTAAAGATACATGTCAATATCATGTGCCAAGGGAGACAAAGGACAGTTCTAGGAAGACAAAAGGTGAGGGTAAAGGCCCCTTACTCCCCCACCCCCCTTAAACCAAAACCTGCATGAGCCAGAACTGACACTGGTCCTCAATAGCTGTACTTAGTTTCCGGAGGAGCTGAGGTTTATGTAATTACAGTCAATCTCTTCTTCCCTCCCAACTGACCTTCTTGGCTGATTTCACCTACGTGAGATAGAGGGGCTGAGTTTTCAGACATACTAAATTCCTGCCAGTTTCATGAAAATCAGAATCTGGAGAAGGAGAGAGGGTCAACTCAAAATCACCACTGAGGGGGTGGGCAGGAAGAATTCAGGCACTAGTTTGATAGTGAGCGTTTTGCAGGCTTAACAGCCCATACATGGCCCTGGACTAGCTGCATTGCGTGTTGTTTCTTCCTTGATAGGAACCTCATGGAGAAAGGTGCAGGGAGATGGTTTGGGTAGGGTATAGAGCAACAAACGGCAGACAACCTGGCTTTATTCATACCACTAGCTGTACAATAACATGTGGAATTTTCCCTTGTGATGTTTTTCTTCTCTGTGTTTAATTTTTATAATACAGTTATTTAATTAAGGGCTTCAAGAAGCTCAGCTTAAGGTAGTTTCCTGAATCTGTATTCAGTCTTTCTTGATATTTAAGGGAGTACAGTAGAGAGACTTGTAATGAGAATTTGGAGCCTTTTGAGTAGGGTTCCAAGCGAGTGTTTTAGAGATAGGTCTTATTTTTCTCAAAATCAGAGTGTTTTCAGATCCAGAATTCTGGTTCTGACCTCTCTTGGATGGTAATTTTTTCCTATTGTACCAATAGGGAATTTTTTCCTCACAGGCTGGGTGTTGGGGCTTGATGGACAAGCTACCTCATCTGTTGTGGCAGAGCCTATGTTTCTCCTAGCATCTTCTCACATAAATATTCCATGCATCAAATATGTACAACACGCAACATAGTTGCGTAAAAAAGATGACGTATGAAGAAAAATGCACAGTGCCTGTGGCTAAGAATGTTTTAATCAGATGTTCAAAATGCACATCTACGTACCAAGGAAATATTTTGAGGCATATTATCTAAGCCTGCTATGAATAAACATTTTTTTTTCATGTTAAACATTATAGCTGTCATTGGAGGACAAATTGTTGGGATGTATTTGCAGTCCTTTTTTTCTGGGGCAGTGGAAATTTTCTTTCTTTTTTCCTTGCATTAGTTCAAACAAATCTGCTCTTTGGTCTTTCCAGCCAGATTTCTTCACTAGTTGCCCTCAGGACAGCTTGTTTAAGCATAAACTTATGTAGGGCTCATGCTTTTGTGTGAATTCCAAGGGTTTTTATACTGGGTTTCCTATTAAAACTGGAGAAAGAGAGAATTACTCTGTTGTTGTGACTATTCCCAGTGACGATGAGATACTGTTTCATCCCAGACTGTGGAATTCCCTCACTGTAAGATCTAATTTGTTAAGATTGGTAACTTGTAGTGCTTGAATTTAAGAAGTGTGGGATACTGTAAGAATCAGCTGAAAACAGAGCTTTAGGTGCAGAAGTACCACATACACTTGCAGGACTGAGGATTGAAAATCTTGAGTAGGGAAGCTGGGAAAAAGAGAGGAGACTGTGGTGTTCTATTGTCATGTATCCTTAGTGAAGTACAGTGCTGAATTTATGACTCTCACTGAGGACAAGTTGCTTATGCCATAGCCTGTTAATTTCTAACAGGAATGAATGAATAGCTGAGTGGGTGAAAGCGGCAAAGAATAACAAATAAATAATACAAACGTAAAGCTATATTAAATAAATTTAATGTTACAGTATGTGACTATGCAAGAAAACCTGGGGGAAATGCAAAAAAATAAGGATTGAAAGGGAATGGGGGTTTGTAATAGAGTAAATACAAATTAATGCTAAGCTACAGTGAAATTCCCAAGAAAATATACTTTGCATTCATATGAATACTAGGGTAATTCATCATGATTAATGATGTTACAATGAATCCTGGCATGTGTTGAAATGCTTTCTTGTTCTGAAAGTAAGAGAAAAATGTTTACTATGAACAGCTAAATATGGACATTAATCATTATGTCTGTAATGTCAGGTCAAAACTATTTTCCTGCTGCAAATATTCTGCTCATTATTATAGTAGTTACAGTTAATAGACTGGGACAAGTGTAGAGTTCCTAAAGAAATTGTGTAGTTGAAGCTAGAGTTCCATAGAAAGTCTCAGACTTCTCAAAATGTTTGTGTAGTCTCCATTGCCACTTTTCACAAGTCATGGGTGCAAAATAGCTGGAGGAGCAACACTGGAGCAACAAACAACATGAGGTGTGTTGACACTGATTTCACAATATCTTTTGTAGTCAAGGTGCGGAATTAAATTCTCAGAGTCATGCTTTCTCTGTGAAGGACAATGTGGACCCTGAATGAATAGGTGCAATCCCGATGACTGCAGTGGCATGTCCTTTGGTAAGGTATTCTGATTAGGAGCCTCAGAGTCCAGCTTCTCTGCTTGGAGCTCCCACGTCCTGTGTGTGTCCTTGGGCAATCCTCCCTGAAGCCCATCCTGCTGCCCTTGCAGTCAGTGCCACAACTGCTAGTCTCACCAGGAGCAGGATCAAACTCCTGATTTACCTCTGCCTCTCTTCCCTATCTGGAGGACATGCTTTGAGTCCAGTTCTAGAAACCTTTACCCAATCTGTCTCCTGATTTCTGCTCTCCTTGCATCTGAATGCGTAATGCCACCACCCGTAGACATATCTTCTGCTCTTCTGGCCAGCTTGTGCTGTCCTTTCCCCATGCTGGCACCAGTATTTTGCTTGATCAGTTGTCGTCTCAGGTGTTTCACAGGGCTAACACTCAACAGTTTCAGTTCCCTGATTTGCCTCTTGCTTGGCCTTACGAAAACTAGAACTAGCTCAAAGAAAGCAGCAGGATGCATTGTGATGCACTCCAGTAGCAGCCTGTGCTTTGGAACTGCACTATTGGCTGCTCTTATGGCTTGGAGGGAATTGTGAACTTCAGCCTGATCCTGGTATTCCACTTCCACTGACTCTTTCCTTGTCTGTGGCCCATCTACAGTGGCCTCCTCTGATCAAACAGCTCATGTTATAAGTCCTTTTTGGGTACCTTATGATAACTTGGAGCCAAGACAGCCCGCCTACTGAGCTTCCCGTCTGCTTGGCTCAAGGCTGTGCTGATGTTCAGTGGAAGAACTGCTCAGCAGCAGCAGTCAGGAAGAAGGCTGTGCAGGAGCTAAGACTAATGGCCACATCCAAGGTGGTACATGACTCCTGGAGAGCCAGACCCCTCTGGGGAGTATGTGACAGCTCTGGCAGCATATGGGAGCACAGACCACAGCATCCTTGAATGCCAATATCCCTGTTCAGAGTGGGGTGGCCCAGGATCTCTGGCAATCCTTTGTTAACGACACGTGGCAGCAGGCTGGCGTGCTCTTCTTCCACAAGCTCATCTCCCACAAACGTGTTTGAGAGGCTCTTCTCATGCTGGAGTGGTTTTATTTAGGGGAAATTACACTGGCAGGCACATACCCGTATCTGTCTGTTTACGTTTTGAAGCTTCTGGGGCTGTGTCCAAAGTCCACTGAAATCAGTGGGAGTCTTTCCATTTAAACCAATGAACTCTGATCAGGCTGTGTACCAACACTGAAAGGAGACTTACACTCACTTTACTACCTCCCCACTCCCTTCCTCTCCATTTCCCTTGCCCCGTCTCCTCATCTTCCTCCTCTTCTCTCCACTGACACCATCACGATGTAAACCAGAAAGGCTTAACCAAAATTTGTGATATCAATGACACTTAACGCTCCCAGAAATTAGAAGTCTTTCTAATCATGGTTGCAGGCTTTGTAATCCTCCTGTACCAGAACTGATTATACAAATTAATGGGATGCTGTAGCAAATGTTATCAGTACCTATTCAGAGTGCTAATCCAGTGACTAGAAAGTTAATGATCGCATTAAATTTACATGTATTTCTATCTGTCTCAGGTATTGGAATATCTTGGTTTCTTTATTGGATTTACTTTCTTGGTTTGTGTTCTCTTTTCCCCCGAGGAAACGTAACTGGCTCCCTTCTTTTGCTGCACACTGAAAATGATGTGGACAAGGCAAAGCAGGTGGTCTGTGACAAAACAGGGAACTGAATGTGTGTCTCCAAGCACCACACTAGAGCAGGAGCATAGATCCCATGACTTCAAACAAAACAATGATTTATTTTTTGTAAAGGCCAAATTGGTGACTTTTTGCAACACAAATGGCTGAAGTAATCATTACCAAGTAAACAAATAGAGGTAGAAAAAGGGCAGGGAGGAGAAACTGTGTATTGCAGCATTTTTTGATGTTTCAAGTTCTTGGAGCGACCAAGGCTTCTATCTTAATCCAAGCTGTACTTGGAGGTGATGCTGGAGCAACTGAGTGGCTTACATAAGGGAACCAGTGAAACTAACAGGGCTGCTCTTATCTCATTCTGGTGATTCTTTCAATTTATTAGGCCTGGAAATAATTTTACAATGCTGTTGTCCTGTTAAGGGATGTTAATGTTTTATGTCATGGAAACAGGATTTTAAACTGCCTCAGATGAGTATTTAGAGGAAAAGTTCTCTGGAAAATAAGACTTGCTACCTTGCTCCATCCCTTCTGCTTCTCAGACACGCAGCACCCCCAGCCTTTGCTAGGACCTGGCCCCTCTGCCTTGTTCTGGTGAGTGGAGGGGCAGGAAGCCTCGCTGCTGTCAGCATTCAGGGTGGGGGCACCAGTAGGGAGGGCTCCTGGGCTGGTGGAGGGATTCACTGCAACTCCCTCCTGCAGCCCCTGGCATGGGAGTGGAGCCAAGGGGAGCTGGCGGGGAAGAACCCGAATGTGTTGCAACTGGTTACTCTGGGCTGACATCAGAGCCCCCGTGGGGCTGCCTGCAAGCCAGTGCAGTGTAAGCAAGCCTGCTGGCATGGGTTATGAGACATGAAAGTGGCTTGGAGCCACCTTTGTTCCTTCCCTTGTAGGCCCTGTGCTGGGCCCAGGAGTGGAGGATCTCAGGGAATGGGGATGGAAGCAGTGACCGGCCAAGAACCCATGGGGAAGAAAGAGACATTTAGACAGTGATAGTTTTGATCGGCTCTGCATTCTTTTAATCGCATAGTCCTTACAAAGAGTTGCAAAGACTAATGGCCTATGTGAAAAGATACAGAGAAGAGGATTTTGTTTAACATAGTGGGGAGTGTATAAAGTAGCAGACAAGAGCTTTGGAAAGATTGGATTAAATTCAACAGATCTGGAAGAACTCTGTGTATGTGTGTGTGTAAACCCTGAGGTCTTTAGCTTTGTCTTGGGCTGAGCACAGACTGACTCAGGCTGCAAAGTCTACATAAACTGTAGATTATCCTGACCTTAGACTGTCAGTTTTTATCCTATTTCTTATTTTACTTATTTCTGAGTAATTTCTGGAAGTTAGCTAAACGTCTAGTACATATGCATTCAAATGGGTTTACTATGCAGTAATCTTCACACTGGGGTTTCAGTCCTGGAAACAACAGGAGCTTTCTGGAGTTAGTAGCTTGAGTCATGTGAATGCTTCTGTGTCATCTTTGGAGTTTATTTGCTCACATGCAGGAATGGGCCTATTGGAGATCATGTAAAGGGCTAATTAGATCTTCCCTATTATCAGGATAGAAAACTGTAAGAAATAGGCTTTAGAATTAAATAGAAAATAGGTTTTGCTATTTTCAGAATTTAAAGTAAGAAGTAGTGCCTTACCTCATTGCTTGAAAAAGACTTGGTAAATTAACTCAGTCAATAAAATGGTGATGTTTCTCAACAGTGTATAGCATTGCCTCAAACAAGCATTTATGTTTTTCATAAGCAACTATGTTAAATTTTTAATCAATGTTTGGCAGATGCTTTTATGTTTCTAAGCATTTCATTAATGTTTCAGCAAATGTGTCATATCTCCCAAAGCAGAGCTTTTGCTACATGTGTGAGTGCCCCAGAATCCTTTACCACAGACAGGAGTAATAGTTAGGAGAAGCCCATGGTCTTGTGCGGGCTTGAATGGACCCATGGGAAAGCATGGATGTACTGGTGATTTTCATGAAGAGCATTCAGGCAAAAAGAGCATGGAGGAGATAACAGTGGGGAATTGAGGAGGAGGTCCTAGGTGTGGCAGGTAGTGGAGGAGCAGCAGCGTTGAACAGCAAATATATAACATCCCAAGAACAAGAGGGTACTGGAAGACTTAACTGCGGTCTAAGATAGAGCAGTTCTTGCATGGCCATGAGTGACTGAGATAATGAGGTGGGAGTGAGTGATGAAGGATTATATTCAGCAGGAGGGAAGCAGTTTGATTCCTTCATTGCTCATTCCCAAGCACTCTAATGTTTGGGTGGTATTTCAGTGGCAGGGTTTTTATAAGGGAAGTGTGATGTTGTTTTATGGGGTGCTAGCCAGATCCCACTGAGCCATACTCTCAATCTTCAGTCTTCTTAGTCACAGTTTTTTCAACAGAGCATTCATCTGTTCATAAAGTTGCCAGTGTTTCAACATTATCATTGCTAAGGACTGGTCTACATTTACATTTTTTTTTTGCTAATATAACTGTCTCAGTTAGAAGTGGGGGTTTTTATGGTTTGTTACTGTTGTAATAAAGGTATAGTCATTAATAGGAATGACCACAACAAAAATCACTTGTGGTGACAGTATCCCACTTAGTTCCTGGGAATTACCTGCATTACCAGCTACCATTAGCACCCTGTGCTAGCGAGGTCCTTCGGTCTGTTTTCTTGATGGAAGGATGGAGATCTACATGGCAGCAAAGACACAAAGGTTATTGGTATGTTAAACCATGGAATTGCCTGAGAATGGTCACATGGGAATTAGGGCTTCTCCCTTCAAAAAGATTGTTAAGATCAATAGCCCAACTGAAGTGCTTCAACAGCAATGCGTGCAGCATGGGCAACAAACAGGAAGAGCTGGAAGCCATTGCGCAGTAGAAAAATTATACTGTAGCTGCCAAACATGGTGGGATGATTTGCACAACTGGAGTGCTGCAATGGATGTCTATAAACTCTTCAGAGGTGAGAGGGAAGGAGGGCGAAGTGATGGAGTAGGCCCTGTACGTTAGGGAGTGTTTTGATTGTCTAGAGCTTAATGATGGTGATGATAAGGTTGAGTGTTTATGGGTAAGAATCAGGAGGAAGGCCAACAAGGAAGACACAAGGCAGATACCATGGTAGCAATCTCTTATAGACCACCCAACCAGGATGAAAAGCAGACAAAATATCTCAAAGCAGCTGGGAGAATTCTCACAATTGCTAGCACTTGTTCTCGTGGGGGACTCTAAGTTTACAATAGAGAGGAAACAGTCTAGGAGGTTTCTGGAATGTGTGGAAGATAACTTTGTGACACAACTGGTGAGTGAGTCAACTAGGGAAGGCACCCTGATGGACCTGTAATTTGGGAACAAAGAAGGACTTGTGGGTGATGTGATGATTAGAGGCCATCTTGGGGATAGTGATCATGAAATGATATGGTTTTTGATTTTCAGAGAGGTAAGGAGGGGAGTCAGCAGAACTGCTACCTTAGACTTCAGAGAGCAGACTTCAGCCTAGTTAGCAGTCTGTTTGACGAGTCCCTTGGGAGGCACTTCAGAAGGGTAAAGGAGCCCAGGAAGGCTGGACATTCTTCAAGAAGGAAATCTTAAAGGTAAAGGAGCAGGTAGTCCCTGTGTGCTGAAAGAGTGGGGAGGAAGGACTGAGCCAGTGGGGAGGAAGACTGTCCTAGCTGAACAGAGAGCTTTGGCTAGAAATCAGGAAAAAAAAGAGTTTATGACTTTTGGAAGAAGGGGCAGATAGTGAGGTGGGTATTGATCTCTTCTCCCAAGTAACAAGTGATAGGACAAAAGGAAACAGCCTCCAGTTGCACCAGGGAAGGTTTAGACTGGATGTTAGCTAAAATTTCTCCAATGAAAGGGTTGTCAAGCACTGGGACAGGCTGGCCAGGGAAGTGGCTGAAGCACCATCCCTGGAGGTATTTAAAAAACATGTAGATGTGGCACTTAGGGACATGGTTTACCAGTTGACTTGGCAGTGCTAGGTTAATGGTTGGACACAATGATCTTAAAGGTCTTTTGCAAACTAAATGATTCTAATATTCTATAAACAACTCTTCCTAGGGTTGTGTAAAAGATGTATTACCATGAAGGTTAACAGTATGGGAATGATAATGCACTACAGAGTTGTAATATGGAAAAAAAACCCTTGAAAACAATGTTGGAAAGTTGCTGTTGAGCCTTCATAGTGTTTCTTCTTGGTTTTGAGTTTGAAGGAGCTTTCTGATGCTCAAGAGCTTCTGCATTTTTCAAGATGACACAAATTTTCCAAGTAGTCCATGTCTCTAACCTAGTATGTTCCTGAATACTTTCCTGAGCACTTAGCTTCAGTTATTTTCATGACATGCCAACAAGGCATTTAGAAAAATTCTTGTCTTCTTTTCTTTAGCTATACTGAAACAATGGTGCAATGAGTGGAATTTGAAACAAACACGTTGTTTTCCCCTTTCCTTCAATACCCCTTCACCAGCTGAAGATAGCATTATATTGTTGTTACATGTCAGTAAGGTCTTCTTGTTATTTCTTCCCCTTGAGAAAAAAAAAAAAAAGAGTTCTGAATCCTCAGAAATAGCTTTTCCTTAGTGGGCTAACGTTTAATCTGTGATGTTGGGCTCCAGTAGTCAACATAAGCTGTCATAAAAAACACCTGGAACAAGATTGTCAAACTGAAATTGAACCTATATGATTTAAAGCCAAAGTATCTGTTCAGAGCAGAGAGCTTTAGAGCTGTAATAGTGCGCATGTGAGTAGGAGAAAAGCTGAAGGCAAAGGACACGTCAACCTCTGCAGCAGCATTTTGGCTGACATATGGTGACAAAGGGTGCTTAAAGGCTTCTAAGCACATACCACACTAGTTGTACAGATGCCCACTGTGGCACAGTCATCCTTAACCAGGAAGGTGCAGTGACTGATCTTTTCGGGATCAGCTAGAGACTCATCACCACAGTTCCATAAATAGGATTGCTTGTTGCAAAATGTGCTCATTCCATCAGGCTGCAACTGAGGTACAGGTATTAGAGGAGCAGCTGCTCACTTGCTCTCGTTGAAGGCCTTGCAAATAGGTTGCATATGCAGTTTCATTTTTCTCATTTTGAGTGTTTCACTCTCTGCTCAGAGGGTTTTGTGTTATACTTTGCATTGCGATGTTAGTTGTAGTGGTCAGTCAGCAACAGTCTTATTTCTTGGGACAACTGATATCCAAGGAGTTAGTTTACGTGCATTGCTATTCCTGACCGCAGAAAAGAAGTAGGTTGGATTTTATACCTGGAGACACTGCTTCTGTTAGGGTAAACATTACAGTTGCTAGAGTAATTGGACACATGCAACTTATCTATATCGACACGCTAGCCCTGCCCAGATTTCCTTCAGTAGCTACAGTCAGATTCTGCATTGTCAAGGTCCAAATACACTTCAGATTTCAAACACTTCATTGTCATTAATTTGTAAAAGGGTACAGTGTATTGTACCCTTGTACCAGTCAAGTTGTAAAGCAGATTCGTCTGGGGATAGATTTGGAAAGTTTGGAAAGGGCTTTGCCAGCATTCTGGAGGCTCAGTACATAAAAATTCCTCTGATTTGCTCTACAGCTAAATTTTAAGCCAAAGAGTTCAACAGCTTCTATTACTTTGGGACTGAATTGCAGTGATCAAGTTAGTGGGGTTGTTGCTTGTCAGGATCAAAGCGCCTTTGTGTTCCCTCTGCAGTCATCGCTTGAAGAATGATCATGTAATCCCATTAATAAAAGAATGACTAGATACCAACCTGGGTTTGGGGGTGAGAAGTAAGGCTTGGAGGGGGAGAGGCTGAGATTGGGTAGCAATGCAAGTCATCCAGTGAGTCAGTGGCAGGAGGGAGAGGACCAGGACCCCTGCCATATATTGCCAACTCTAAATGTAGGAGCAAAATATAATAGCAATGTAAACCCTTTAGCTCCCTAGAGAGACCTAGTCAGACGGAAACCTGGTCCCCGTAGCAGGCCCTGTAATATTCTGGACACGTGTGAAATACTGAAATAAAAGTGACTCAGTGCCAGCTTTTATTTTAGAAATGCTATTAAAACATTTTTTAAAAGCAAAATAAAACCAAGAGACACATGATCGGTATGAAACAGTTATTAGTAAAACTACACTGATCCAGGATTAAAATACTTTATTAAATAAAAAGCAAATCAATCTTAATACTGAGTAAGAATTTAGTCACCAAATGAATACCAGCTCTAAGCAATCCTGAGCTCAACTCTAGAAAGTGGAATACACAGTTTAGCTATAAATCTCATCTACAGTTATTGTATTGAACACTTAAATTAATGATCTGAAACTGTTGGTTGTTTCATACATAGTTCAAAGGATTATTTTGGGTGCCCCTTTTTTCCGAAGAAGACTGTATTTTAAAAATCTATGTTACATTTGTACACAGGACAAGCACACTGCTACATTTTTACTTTTGTACCTTTAAAATTAAGAAAGAGATTATGTCACACATGCAACTGATTAAAACAAAAGATGAGAGGAAGTTGCTCCACAAGGAAGAACCTTTGCTTCCTGTGGGTTTGTGCCTTCTCTCTCTCAACCATCAGTTTCCTAAATTCTCTTCCTGTTTGGCTGAGCAACCAGCTGGCCTGTAGGTGTCCTGACTGCCCCAACTCATAGGGGCACTGGTCCTACACATCTTTCTTGCCAGGTTAAAAGGAAGGCATAGAAACTTCACATCTCAGTTCTTTAGAGCCTCCCCTTGTCAGTCAGTTTTAGCAGAAATGGACCATTGGTTTGCAATATTATTGAGGAAACTAACAGTTGGGCGAACAACAGTAATCACTTACCTTTGTGCCCTTGGGAAACCAGAGTAAGGAGCAGAAAAAGTAAGAACGGGCATTTTAAAAACACAAGGGCAGTGCAACCTCTTTGGTTCTTAGAGTCTTCTGCATGCTTGTGTGTTAGGGGCTGGAAGTGCAGAGCAGATGTGGCACTGTTTTGCCAGCATACTGCTTTCTATCAGGAGAGGTTTTTTTCAGACTGGAGAAAGAAGATGATTGATTAGTCAGCTACTGAAGGAGCTTTAAAAATGTTGATGCAACGACTTGCTTTTCCCAAAATGATAGCTGTTGATATTCTGAAGCAGCAAAATTCCTTCAGGTTGCTTGCTGACCCAGTAAGACAAGGCTTTTCTGTCTCACCCTTGAATTTTGTGGGTTGCCTTGCAGTGGTTCCCTTAGGGCCAGGCATCTTTGTCCAATCAAGCTTGAATTAGGTCACTGTTAACTAGTGTCGACTTGGAGGAGTCTTGCTAAAGCTGGCAGTCTAAAAAAAAATTAAATATTTTCCATGCCACAGAGACTATTGGTCTGTGACCCACCAAAATATCAAAAATCCAGATGCATAAGACCAATTCTGATGAAGTTGGCATAGTCTTATCTGGGTCAATTGTCTTAACAAGACGTTATGTCACCAGTTAGGGGAAAATACAATCTAAAACCCCTAAAAATAACTAATGGGAAAAACCTTGCACAACAAAGCCAGTTGCACAGCATTTGATCATCAGAAAAATAAAAATAAATTCAGACTCATGATATATTTAATCATCAGGTATTTATTCCTCTGCTAATCTAAAAACAGGCAAATGTTCTTTTTCTTCTTGGAAACAAGGCAATTCCGGAAAACTTCATATTTTGGGCAGCTCTTCAAACAGCTTTTCTCCTAAAACTTAAATTTCTTTATTTGTAAGGAGGAAAACCATTGGAATGAAAAAAATAAAATTGAATTGTATATAAGTTCCTTTACCATGCCAGATATGGGGAGAAGAACTGTTCTGTAGGCTCTCAGAATAGGCACTAGAGGAATATACTTTCTGTATTTTGTCACAGAAAGAGAACTTGGATGTCATGACAATCACTCTGACCTGGCCTGAAGAAAACAGAACTGAAGACACCTGGAGGAAGCTAGACCAAGGATGAAAAAGTGTCATATGGGAACACATACTTCAGCCACATTAGCTGCCATTTTGTGCCAGAAGAGGAGTGGCAGCTAACAGCAGTAGCAAAAAAAGAGCCCAAGGAAGAAAGGGAAAGGCAGAAGGAATATCCAGATTTGTAACATGTATGCAGGGAGCACCATGCATGTGAAAATATTTTGCAGTGCTGATGACTGAAGTCTTCAAAAACACTGCTCTGTTAGGATAGAAGTTATCTAGGTATTCTCAGCCACCAACTTCCAGGTCTTTTGTATGATAAAGCCATGGAAGGGAAAAAATTGAGGCAGGAGTACTCCAAAATACAGTGTTGTACCACTTAGGGAATTTTCAAGACCAGCCTAGATTTGAGAAGGAAAGAAAAAAGCAGTGCAGTGAGAGGCCTGCAAAGCAGGTCTCAAAGTCTGTGGTGCTGCAAAACTACAAAAAGGTCCTGTGGGCCTTCATCACAGCAATACCCAGAAAACCCAGTAAGTTTTAATTGAGGGGATACCTTTAAGCAAAGAGATGAAATAAAGCATTTCAGATGCCTTGGAGACTCTTGACGACTTCTGGAATCTCGAAAATGGTCGTTTGAAGCTTTTTTCTTTTGCTAAGTGGATTAGAGATTTGGTTGGATTAGGGCCTTAATAAATATCCACAGTGTTTGTCTTTCATCTGCAAAATGTTTGCCTGCTCTTAAATAGACTATTCTTGTTTGCTTCAGTGTTGTCATGTTGATGTGAAACTCTGGAAACAGGAATTCTGCCCTTAATTCAATAGAAGGATTTGGAAACCTGAGGCTAAAACTCGCTTCAAATATAACTGGTATAAATCCAGAGTAGCAGGACATTATTTCAGTGCTGGAGAAGCAGCAGGAGACTAGCTCCTTGACAATTTTTGATGTCTGGATGACTTGTTTATTTGCCTCATGATACTTTGTGGTAGTGTAGCTATTATTTTTAAAGCTCAGCCCTGGCCAGAGGACAGCCGTTCTGTTCCACACAATGGGGAAACCCTGCAGTGCTTCCCTGGGCAGGAGATGGTTCCTTCATCCGGAGAGCAGAGGACCGCTGGATATGGCAGTGGTGAATGGAAAGGTGAGGCCTGGCCATCTTCATTGATCCAGCAGCTGTGCAATCATTAAGTGAGAGGAGGTCTCGTGAAACAAGAGAGGGTCCCGTGAAATCTGTAGGTGGCACTGAGTCAGTGGAGTGCAAGGAAAGGTTCAGTCCAGCTATACTGTTTCCCTCTGCTGCACAGCACTGCTGCTGCTCCTCCCTCTTAGCTGTCCTTTGTGGAGTGGCTTGGGTGGCCCTGTGTTCGGATAAGCCTGTGTGTGTGGTGGAGGAGATGCTGCCTGCTCTGTAGCCATAAACAGAGGACTCATAAAACCTGCTTCCCATCAATCTGGCTATCCTCTGGATGCTGTTAGCTGATGAACAATTCAAAGGTGATAACTCGATGATGACAATTTATTGCAGCAATTTATAACTTCAGTCATGTACAATTAACAACCTACAGGCAATAGGAGGGCAATGATGAAAATTTACTGCAGCAATTTGTCATTTATATTGGTGGCCAGAACAAAGTACGTCAGGGCACAAAGACAGGCCACAGACCAGGCAGTGGGAGCCAGCTGTCAGCATTGCAGATGAGGAAGCCCCCAGCTCCAAGTACTGACCCTATGGCACATCAACTGCTTTTCACACCCTCTCCCATGAGAGCACAGCTACATAGGTTTTTGGGCCTGGTTGTGTACCAGCATGATGGGTAGGGTTTCTTACTGGAAGCCACCAGTCAGGGTATTGCAAAGTGGGGTGCAAGGTGGAGCAAGAGGCTGGGGAGGTGTGAGAGGTGCGGTTGTATGAAGGGGTTGCATGGCACGCCTGTTCCACAGACAGTCTGAGGGTGTTGTCCATCAAGATGGGCTGAGTTGGCTGACTCCCAGCAGGCTGCACAGCAGTTGTGCTGGCCCCTTCCCTCTCTCGTGCTCCCACCACCCAGTTTGCAGGTCAGGGCTGCTCACTCATTCTCACCAAGAGGTGGTAGCAAGTCACAAACCCAGCAAAGATTTTTCTGATGATGTAGTGAGTCACACTGGTTTGTTGAGGGTTCAGGTGAGCATTAAGGCATGGTTTGGAGACAAGAATAAGGCAGTGGAGGAGAGGGAGCAAGACCCCTGCCCCTTTTGGTGTCAGTGAGATGAGGGACTGTCTGCAGTGATTGGAGGTGAGACAGTCCCAAGTCTGCTTCCCAGCAACCTGGAGAAGGGACAGGGTTGTGCCTGTTCCACAGGCAGAGGTCTGTTTCCAAGGGCATTATTGACAGTCTCTTTGTAGAGCGGAGATTAGCTCAAGTAATGAATGCTTCAAAATAAATCAATGGTGGGACAACTTCTGGATCTGGTGATTTTCCAGCCTCTGCAGCTTCTAGGTAGCAGACTAGCACAGACTTCAGCCTCGCAGGGACAGCGGGGCATACCTCAGCTCCACCTTGGAAAGTGCTTAAGAAGCCCACCTGCTTTTGCTTCAGTCCAGGAGTGAGGCCTTTTTTCTTCAAAGCACATATCCTCCAGGCTGGTGTTTTTGCTTCAAGGAGCTTTAAAGGTCACTGACAGGGCTGTTTAGTTGCCATTACGCTCTCTTCTAGTAGTGTTCTACTCCTTTGTCATCTGATCTTTTAGTATTTGTGATGATGGGACTGGTTTTCATTCTGCCTAATGAAAACAGCTGCTAACTTGCAGTGTTTATTTCTACTGTCATAAAATCTTTTAAGAGAACTCTATTGATCTTTAAAAAAGAGAATTACAAGGTCATAAGACAATTATAGTCTCCTGAATTGTGCAGTGTACATCAGTACTGGAGAGGTCAAGTCCTGTGAGTGAAGGTAAATTTTAGATCTGGAGTATAATTGTAATTGACCTGCATGTAACATCACACAGGGTGATATAAATTAGTACATGTTATTGCTTACATTTTAAGAGTCCTGTTTCTCTGGCCACCACAGCCACAAATAACAGAAGGACTCCCCTTTGCAAAGACCTTATGGTGGCCATCTACTTATAGGACAAAAACAGCAGGTAGGAAAGATCTGATCACAAATGTCAACATACTGTCTACCTGCCCCTTGTTAGATGATTTCTAGACATAAGCAATTGTTCAGCCACCTGCTTTTTTTACAGAAATTCTTTTGATACAGCTTTTAGTTGTCTTCTTTTCCTTCTTTTTTTTTCCCCACTAGAGCAGGACAGCAGTAGACAAGACAGAAAGGAAGAAGCAAAAAAGGAACCAGAAGGTCCATGCCTGAGTGGAGAGTAAAGAGGAAAACTGTTTTGTGATAGTGAGAGAAAGATGTCAAATGACAGGCTGAACAGTTTGAGCAAATGGAGGTGTTATTCTCCCTGTCATTTCAATAGCTGATGGTTAAATAATATGAAAGAGAGGGCACGCAAGAGTGCTTTGCTATTAAAAGGGACAAGAAGGAAAAACTGTGTGATCTCTTAGGACAGGTCACACACCCAGTGCTAAACTTGTCACAACAGAATCAGGTTGATTCATGAGTCTGTGCGCTGTGTGCAATTATACCTTATTTAAAAATAAAAAAAAAAAGAAGAAAAAATTCAAAAGAAGAATGGTCTTATGGTTCAGACATGCTGCTCTTGCAGAGCTAAATCCTGCCCGAATTAGGGAGGAGGAAATGGTGCTGAAAGGCCCTGAGTCGCAGAGCTCCTCCTGGCCAAACCAAGATTCCTTAGGATGGTTGAAGCAGTATGTTCTAGAAACAAAAACACACCCGGGCCTTCCTCCAAAGGCATCTGTCGTGCTAGTAAGCCTAATAAACTAGCCACCCCCCCCAAACCACAAGCCGTGGTAAGCTCTTGCGTGAGCTTGCCCACATGGTGAGCTGGTCCTCTGTACTAGTGCTTTCTTGAGCGTGGAGAACCTGATCAGCTACATGGGCCGGAAAAAGAGGCCCTCTACATCTGCTGAACAGCACATGATAGGATTTAGCCAAGAGATGACTTAATTTCTGTGGAAATAGCCTGTTTTTTTCCAAAGTGGCTGAGCACCACGCACATCCTACTGAGATGAGGGGAGGGGGAAGATGCAGGCACTCAGCCTCACTGAAGACCACTGTGAAGGGCTGTGCTCCTTGGTGTGATGAAGAGCTGGGAAAGGCTGTCAGGTCCTGTGCATCTTGCAGATGTAGTTTTTGTTCTTGCAAAATTCAGCCATGGCTGAAAGGATCCAATGAAATCTTTTCTGATGCAGAGACAAAGCGGAGAAACTTCAGCTTGAGCAGAGAATCGCTCAAAAATGTAGGAATGGGTGATAATGGTATTCAAAAAACAGCATTGCAGCTTGAAGTGAAACCATTGCTATCCTAGAGGCTTGTGTATTCTGATCAAGAGTGGGAGGCAAATTAGTCTGGCAATACCTCTGTCTAGTCACCCCACCTGCAGAGTTTCCAAGCATGTATTTCTGAGCTTTTTCTATTAAACAGCTGAAGTTCAGCCCCTTCCACAATGCTAAAACCATTTCTCTCTCTCACTCTCATGTCCTTGATTAAATGATGGCTACTGATAATGTTATTTCTCCTCTGCCAGCTCCCCTTCATCTAAACTGCCTCTCTTAGTGAGGACTTCCAGTCCAGCTGGCTGACTTACTGCTTCAAAGCTTCTGTTTTTCCCTTCTCCCTCTGTCCGGGAATGTAGCAGGGAAAGGTAGACAGCACTGCTCAGAGGGCACCGACCAGGAAGGGACACAGACAGCTCGGACAGGCTGCCAGAAGTGGCTGGGAAACACCCCAATCCTTCTCCATACTCACAGATGTTGGCATTGGACAGCCTTTCTGTACCCCACCGATGGCGCTGTTGACGGTCTGGAGTTAGGTCAGTTAAAAATGTGCAAGCTAGAGCTACCTTCTGAACCTACACAGTTAATCACACCGTTAAATGTCAGACAGCTTTTCTTCCCATTTTCTGCAGATCAAGTGCCCGGTCTGAAAGTGTGTTTTGCCCACCTACTCCATAAATTCTCACTGTTTTCATCTTCCGCTATGATTTATTGTTATCTCTTGCATGACTTGTTTGCCTTTACTGGTGTCATGGTTGCAGCCCTGGATGCTTCTCAGTCTGGGACACATGTATTTCTGAGGTGTGATTGGTTTTGTGCAGACATTGCTCTCCCGTACCCTGTTGACTTAGTGGGGGTGGCACCTCTACAATGAATAGCAGAGCATTGCTCTGAATGTGAAACATGCTAATAAATAATAACCTTGTTGACTAAACGCCAGCCTATTTTGCAAGCCTAGAATTGATACCCCAGCAATAGCTTGGTGTTTGCTTGCCTGGTATGAGTTTCTCCATTTTGCAAGCCCAGAGTGGGATAGGCATGGAGGAGAAGTGAACATTGGGCTCCATCTTTTTGGCTGTTCGGGTAAGCCGAAGCACTCATGAGACCACCTGGTGCAGAGTTTCATGCTGATCTCAGTCCATGAAAACACCTTCCTCTCCATGCATATTCCCTGTTGATTTTCCCCTCTGCCTTGATATCCCTGTGGTCGTGCTAGTGACTGTATGATCACATGAGCACTAGCGTGACTATGAGTATACCAAAGTGGAAGGGAACATTAACAGGGAATATGGATGTGGAGAAAGAGGAGAAGGCAGGAATATGCACTGAAGGGCAAAGGTTGATTCATTGGTGATCACAGAGCCACTTGAACATATAGCTGCTGGTGCATGAATCCACATATTTTCTTAGAAGTCACAAAGGTCAAGGGGCCCTGCCCAGCCGCCTCTACCTCTTGCTATACCATAGTTTTGGATGTGGAATAAAGATGTCCTGGAGATTTATTACTGGGGACAAGATGTTTGTGAACATGACAGGGCTTTTTTGCCAGGTAGCTAAGATAGCTTTTCAGTCACTTTGCATCATGTGAATGGGGGTCTGGGTTGAGCAGAGTTGTATGTGCATGCTCAGGCTGCCTGGCACTTGATGTTTAGGACACCAAAAGTAATGTTGAATTGAATCCTGCTTTCTCCTTAGCACTGTATTGATCTTTAAATAGGAAAAGACCAAACTGTAACCCGGAAACTCTATATCCATGGAAACATGGAGCTTAGCTCATACGACTCAACAAGCACAACAGTAATTATTTTGCTGTCATTTCTACAACTTCATAGCTTAATGGTATTATGAGACCCTCAGCTCCTCCAGTTGATTATTATCTGTCATTTGTGGTTAAATAATGCTGTCAGAAGAATATTACTGAATTTTATGCTCCCATTACAAGAATTACACCTACCATATACTGCTGTGTTAACTAGTATTTGAGGTTTAAAAATTAGATAGATAGATAGAGAGAGAGATAGACACATACATATTTTGTCTCTTTTCTCCCCTCTCATTCATTTTCAAATGGAGATGCAAACACATTCTATAGTTTTATTATAACCCTGCTAGAGCCTGTTAGCTAAATTTCTTTTTTCCATGGTTGTCAGGTTGGTCTTTCACTCAGCAGTGAAAAAAAGCTTTTTGTAGATTGGAAACAAAACCACTGTTTCAAAACTGAAAAGGCAACAAGAATACCTCTGGCAGGACCAATTTATGCATAAAGACTGCTTTTTTTACTGCAGCGTCAATACTGATGAAACTGGTTTTATCAGAAAGCAGAATTGCTCTTGTTAATGATAGCTGTTTTGGTTTATCTCAGAGCTTTGGGGAACAAATGGGGCACAATACAAACAGGACAGGGCTGGGATAAATGGTTCTCAACTGAATGTGATCAAGCTTTGGGTGACAGGAAGTTTGGTATTTTAAACAAGATTTTTTACTTTATTGAATACCATAGTATTGTTTACTTCATAAATATGAACTTATTCATATTGAGGAAGACTGTCTCATGCCACGTTTGGAACAACCTAGTTTCAGAGTATTTTTCACTAGCTTTGTCATAAATTAATGACAGGCTAAAGGCTGCATTGCAAAACCTGTACTGAATCCTGCCGAGAAGGAATAAGGTGGTCTGATTTCCTTACTAGAGCCTGCAGGATGCTCCCTAAGTGTAACAAGTGGTACTGCAACTTGCAACACAAAGGGCTCATAAACAAGGGAACCTTTATTGCAGAAAAGTTTCCACTGCAGCAAGTTCTCAAATGGTCCATAAAAGGGCATAAATTGGCTCTTTCGTTTCAGAAAAATAAAATGCCTTCTCACTTGATAGCACAAATAGTAGAACCCGAAGCCAGCTCTTGTTTAAGGTGTTTATGGGATTAGGCACACACCAGAGGATGAGAGTGAAGTAGGGACAAGAGAGGAGCCCAGGCCACCCTGGATCGCTGTGTCACGTACCTGGACCCAGAAGATCCATTCAGGTTTTGTGCTAAAAAAACCATCCAAACAAACAACACCTTAATGGTTTAAAAAGCACTGGCAAAAAAGAAGCACCAGGAAATGTGCTGGGTTTTGTTCGCAGCCTGACGGAAAGAGAGAAGGCCTTTAATTTTTAGAGTTCCAGGGCTTGCTGTTTTTTTTTAATTTCAGTTATTCGCATGAGAAAATAACTAGGCATTCCAACAACATCATTTGGCAGAAATGAAATCTAAGTGCTCCAATTTGAGTTTCAATAAATCAGCACTAGAATTGGCCCTGTCACTCTATAAACTCTTGGGCATTAGCTTTTATACCCTTTTGGAACTGGCTGGCTGCACTCTGAGGCACGCTGATCATGACGCAGTGATTGTTTCATCATGACACGCTCTAATGAAAAAAAGAGAAAAAGCAGGAGAATATTTGTATTGTGTGTCTTGTCGTGTGTCGTCGTCCCCTCCCAGATGAGTAGGTTTTTAATGATTACAGCCTAATGAAAATAGAATAGTTTGTTTAACATTTATAGGATTTCCTTTTTTTTTTTTTCCTTTTTTTAAATTATTTGGAAAAATAAAAAGGCAATATGATACCATGCAGCAGCCACTGCTGTTAACATGATCTTTCTGTAATGGTGTGTGGAAAGAATGCACAACAAAGGAACTAGAAAAGCTTTGTAAATGTACATTGCCCATTTTGGCAGAGAATAAACCTGTCTGATTATCTTTCTGCTACTGCTGTAAACAGTATTGCCCTTTTAGGGAAGAGAGGTAAGCCCTTCTGAATCCAATTAAATGCTTCTCAGGTGTGCCTGTATAAGCTAGTGTTGGATTCTGAGGTGCCTGTGCATTGGTGCAGTGGGTATTTCTGTCATAAAAGCTGTGAAGGCCTGGGTATAAATGTGTGTGCACTGTTTATCCAGTGTAGATGCTGTCAGAAGCTCTTGGTATATGAAAAGCATTGTTGTTTCCCTAAATGTTATGGCAAAAGCATGAATGGAATTACAGCATTTCTAAATATTTTGCCTAATTAGTCTGTTGGGAAGAATTTGAACTCCACTTGTCCTGGATGTGAATGCTAAGTGTTGACTAAATCCAAAACATGCTTGCTGGCCATCAGAAAGGACCCAAGGTCAGTATCACCAGACAGCTGCAAATCCCAAAGGATGTTTTTCACAAAACCCTCCTTCCTAGCCTTTGCCTCTGGAGTTTTTTTGAATCTGATCCAGAAGTGTCTCAGTTTGCAAGCCCAGGTCTTCCTCCCATGTCTTAGAAGCATGTAATACAAACAAAACTGAAGGCATAAGCCATTTCAATAGAAAGTAGCCCATGAAATTATTATATCCCTATAAAACAGCTATGCCCTGTTAGTCATAGCCCCAACAGCTGTGTTCCCCTCTGCTATGTCTATCGGAGGGACACCCTCTGATAAATTATTCTCCACCTTATTCAAAAGCTAAGCTAACTTTCTGTGGTAGAAAAACTAGCTGCTTTCCCATGGGAGAGAAGTGCTGGACCAAAGGAGTCTGCCGTCTGTTCCACAGCCGTTAATGGAAGGGCTGGAAATGGTGTTACGACAAGAGATCAAAAGGTTTTATCACTGTAAAGCAGGTTTGAAAAGAAAATAAAAGGTCCTTAAATGCTCCATCTGCCTTTGGTCCACTGCTACAGCTACCAACACTGCCACTATAACAGTGAGTGGTGGTGGTTACGTTTGCCAGCAGAGACATGGCTCCCTTCATATGGAGGTCTCCCTGGGATCTTCCAGTTCTTGGGCAGGTGTTTCCACCACTAGACAGCTTTGCAGAACACCATTACGCTTGGGTATGTCTGAGCAGGTTCCTGTACCTTTTCAGTGTAAATCTCATTTAAACAAACCCTGCGTCCAGTTGGTAGGGCATATCCTTCCCATATGCTTCATCACATCACGTCTGCCAGAACTGGGAGCCAGCAAAGGAGAGAAGCAGGATGATGGGGGAGCTCAGAGGTAGGCAAAGGACAGAGCAATATTAAAGACACTGTTGAAGCAGAGGAAGATCAGTTTGGCCTCATTCTTCTATGTGGGTGGATGACAGACTCCTGTTGCCAACTTCTCTTCCATTAGTAGGAGAGATACCCTTTCCAGAATTGTTCTGGTCAGTTCTTCTGCTATGTGTGATACACAAGAGTCCTGGGTGCCAGAAACTTTTCCAGGTATGCCTCTTTGTGGGGGACACTTTGGTTGTCCCTTAGGTCTCTGCCTGTTGCAGAACACCTGAATTGTGGTCACCTGGAGATGAAACTCACTCGGCTTGGACAGACGATATAAGCACTGATCCCTTTCAGAGCAGGGAAGGCCCAGAACTCAGAAAAAAGGGGTCCCACTACTTGTCCATGGGCTAAGGCTATCTGTGCAAGTGAAAAATACACATGCTGTTGTGTGTGGTGTGCAAGTCTGCATGCACTTAACTTCAGTGAACATAGAATCATAGAGTAGGTAGGGTTGGAAAGGACCTTCAGATCATCCAGTTCCAACCCCCTGCCATAGGTAGGGACACCTCACACTAAACCATGCCACCCAAGGCTACATCCAACCCAGCCTTGAACACTGCGAGCAAAGGAGCATTCACAACTTCCCTGGGCAACCCATTCCAGTGCCTCACCACTCTAACAGTAAAGAATTTCTTCCTCATATCCAATCTAAACTTCCCCTGTTTAAGTTTGAACCCGTTACCCCTTGTCCTCTCACTACAGTTCCTAATGAAGAGTCCCTCCCCAGCATCACTATAGGCCCTCTTCAGATACTGGAAGGCTGCTATGAGGTCTCCATGCAGCCTTCTCTTCTCCAGGCTGAACAGCCCCAACATACCTGCCATCATCTGGTGAATGAATTATCAATGTCCTAATAAATTCTCTTCCCACTAGGTTCACTTCTGCCCCCCACTGCTGTTGCCCTCCTCCTCTTGCTCCCAGCCAGCCTGAATCCCACATCACCTCTCTTTCAACCAACCCTTTACCCAGCTGAGGTACAGAAAGGCCCTCCTGCTTTTACACTTTCACCTCACACTTTGCCATACTTCTGTGAAGACCACTCCCTCTCTCCTGCAGTGTGGTCCTGAGCTTGCTTCCTGCCAGCCTTTCTCCTGGGCAGGGGCTGTGCTCCTGCATCTCCAGGATGAGGATCCCAGTAACCGGTGCCAGAGGCAGGCAGTGTAAGCAGGACCTGCTGCTGGCTATTTGCCTGGGACAAGGCAGCACTATCTTACTGATAGCATAGAGCAAGATTACCTTGAAATTGCAGATTCAATATGCAGTGGAAGGAAAATGCTCTCAGAGTTCATGGGAAGTTTTACCGCTTACTGTGGAGAAGCTGGTTTATTTTCTGCTCACATTTTCATACCATAACATGAACGGGCTTGCAGAGCAGTGACAATTCTTCCATGTTGCATTTTTATTATTCTCTGAAAACACATTAGGATGCAGTCTTGGATCTATAGAAGGTACAGCAGGCACTGAGGTGGCACCTAGAGCCACTTTAAGTAGTAGCCAGTGACTTCCCAGGTATGCTATAGAGTCCTCTAGTTGTGCATTCAGAGAACTAACCTATAATTCCATGCTGGTGGTATTAAGAATCATGGATACTGTGAAGATGGATGGACTCAAAATAAATAAATACCTAAGAAATGAGCATGTTGAAAAATTCAGAAAAATGAGTGTGAAGATTCAAAATTAGTGAGAAACTAAAACTAGCAAAAATGCCTACTGAAGGGGAAACAGCCAAGAAATCATGTATTAGTGATGCTTGTTAAATTAGCAACCTGTTGTGTCTGATATTGTAAGGCTATTAGCAGGCTTCCCACTTCACTTTTGCACATTGGGTTTGTTAATGCATGCTTCAGTCCTGTGATTACTTTTCCAAGCTATTTTAATGTGTGAATTTCTTCTTTATTTTACTGTGGGTAGGGTTTGTTGTGTCAAAAGAGAGAGGGAACTGCCAGGTAAGATGCTCAGTATTTAAGAAGCATCTTTTGGCCACAGCCATCATGTAATGTTACCAGTAAAATGTCAGTGGTTTCTTATGCTTAGTATAGGAAATAATAATCAGAATTTTAGATGCCTCGGTGAGGTTGCACTTACCAAATGCAGTCACTTCAGCAAACTTTTTGCCTTCAGAACCTGATTTTCTTGAGTTAAGTAAGCAACTGATCTGTCACATTTCTACACGCAGATAATGTTTGTGGTAAATTATTCTTCGGTTATATTTTCCTCTGCCTGAAGGCTTCTACCTAGAGCTGAAATTTGTTCTTTTATTTCAGGAAGTTATCTAGATATGGTCACAGCAAATGGCCCGTGGCAATCCTTAATGCTAATCTTTCACAGACTTCAGGACATTAGGTTAAAGGGAGGACAAATACCATACTTGCTCAGGTAATTGATATGTTCCTCCTTTCACTTACCAAGATTTTATCCATAAAAGCAAGGATATACCATTTTGCACATCTTTTCTACAACTGCTGGTAACCTGGCTCCTGATCAGGCAGCACGAGCATATGTTATGCTATCAGGTCTGCATGCAAGCCTTGTCCTTCAGGACAGAACTCAGAGGTGAACTTTCCCTTCCTAATGTTTCTGAGGTTTCCCAAGTACACACTGACTTTGGGCCCTGTTTTCAAGGGTGTGCTGTGGTTTGGGATGCCTCCTTTGTGAGTTATAAAGTTGAGATACTTGGGATTTTATTTCTGGACCAAAGGAGAAGATCTCAGTGTTCCACCTGCAATTGGTGGCTGCCTAGCAGAAATTCAGGCTTAAGTGAATCCTGCTTGAAGAGATGCAGAATGGATACTACTTTTAAAAACACTGGCTTCTATCTCATTTTTCTCACTAGAAATTATTGCAAATATTAATATCCCTCATCAGGAAATAATCTGACAGATAATTTATCTTTCTAGTCTCTGATGATTTCTGTTTGATGTGCAAGGTGACTGAAATTGTCAAACCAGCAAATTTAAATTAAGCACAAGCTGCATTTTCTTACGTGACAAGATAGCCTATTTGTTAAGTTCAAAGGGGCTCTTCTGACTCCTTAGATGTGTGTCTGAGTTATTGAGTACATGTCTAGAAATAGGGAATAAGAAACACAAATAGATAGCATGGGGAGGCATTGATTCCATCTTCATTTGTAAAATTGACTGCTTAACAAGTCTTTTATAGCAGTGACTTCTGGGATCGAGTCCATCCATCTGGGATGAATACCTTTTATATAACATTTGGGGTCTAAATTAAGAGCTGGATTCTGCCTTTGGCTCTCCCCCTAAGTAGAGAGCAGAGAAGCACAGATGGTAGGAAAAGCTCAGTGTAGTGACCTTACATGCAGTACGACTGCCCAGCCAACAAATCTGCTCTTTACGGTAGAAGATATTGCTCATGTAGCAGACTGCACACTGAGGTAGCTCTTAGTAGCTACAAAATAGCTAGTGGGCTATTTCTTGCGTTAGCATATGCATGCATTGTCCTCAGCGGTGAAAGCAGCTGCTGATACAATGCGCAATCAGTTGGGGCTGGAAAGAAGAGCAAGGAGCATTCCACAGCACCAGGCTGCCTGGCACAAACTGGCCTTCAGTGATCGTGCTCTTTATGAACTGGGGTCCCCAGTGTCTCTGTTCTTCGCTGACTAGGGCAGGACACACAGGCAGGATGGTCCCTAACACTTCAATGACAACAATTAATTGTTTTAGAATCATAGAATACTTTGGGTTGGAAGGGACCTGCAATGAGCTGGGACATCTTAAACTAGACAAGGTTGCCCAGAGACACATTCAGCCTGGCCTTGAATGTCTCCAAGGATGGTGCGTCCACCACCTCTCTGGGAAACCTGTGCCAGTATTTTACCACCCTCAGTGTAAAAAATTTCTTCCTCACATCCAGCCTGAATCTTCTCTCTTCTACATTAAAACCATTACCCCTTGTCCTAAGCAACAAGCCCTGCTAAATAGTCACTCCCCATCTTTCTTATAGGCCCCTTAAAAAGAACTGAAAGGCTGCAATAGGTTCTTCCCAGAGTTTTCTCTTCTCCAGGCTGAACAACCCCAGCTCTTTCAGCCTTTCCTCATAGGAGGAAACTCCACCCCTTTTTTTAATGCTTTTAATGTTTTAAATGCTTCTGTGCAGGATTGGGGTCATCTTCTTTTTCCTGGTTCGTTTTCATTTTGAAGACCAGGGAGTGAGTGTACCTCCTGCTGGAAA
This sequence comes from Myiopsitta monachus, assembly GCA_017639245.1. Lineage (NCBI taxonomy): Eukaryota > Metazoa > Chordata > Aves > Psittaciformes > Psittacidae > Myiopsitta > Myiopsitta monachus. Next base: position 10,785,852 of record CM029927.1, read on the forward strand.
AAGGCCTTCCAGTCCAAACAGGGCAGGCAACTGAGTGCCCTTGCATGGGAGGTCTTCACCAAATGGGGAATAAAAACAAAGGGAAGGAATATGTGACCTCCCAGCCTTAAGCTCTGCATGCCATGTGGCTGGTGGGAGGCATTAGCGAGGCTCCACTGTTCATTGTTGTGGATGTCTTTATGAACATTAGTGACAGAGAGCCAGCAGGCTAGCCATAAATGCAGATAAGCACCAAAATCCACATTAACACTTCTCCACTCTGCTGACAACAGAAATTTGAAGTGACTGTTTTTCAGAAGTTATGCGTTGAATTTGGTCTGCAAAGCAGAGGTATTTAGGACCATGGTGACATAATGTATCCCATTAAAAAGGGAGTATTTGTAGGGGACTGTGCACAAACCAGCTATAAATGTGCTCTAGCCCTACTTAAAATAAACCTACACATACTATAGTTTTCTTATTCTGGGAACCAGCTAAACAGAATGAGGACTGCAGCAGCTACATATCAGTATATACTGCACATACGCTGATTACTCCCACTCTTGTCACGGCCATTTCTACTCAGCTGTTGCCAGTGTTGTGAAGAGGCATAACTCCTGATATTTTGGAGCATGCAGGAACAGGGAGTCAATGTTTGCTTTGCACCCTTGCTGTTGTCAACCCAGGCGATGGGGCTGCCAGCAGCATGTGTGCATGTAGAAAGCAATACATACACACACAGGCAACTGGGTTAAAATTCCTTGCTGCTGTGGAAGAGAATGGTGTATTTATTGCCTGAGGGCTGCCCAAGCCTTGATCCAAGCATCACTGAAATCAATGGGAATCTCTCTGATGGTGTTACAGTTGTAGTGTTACAACTCTTGCCATGGCAAAACAGCAGTGGAAAATATGCATGGTGCTTACTCAGCAAAGGCTACTAACCCAATGCCTACCTCCCCTCTCCCAGTCCCCCCATTCTTTTCCACCCAAGTGTGCTGGACGAGCTGGTAGAGATGAAAAACTAAATATTTTGGGATAATGATGCTGAGTCATTAACCATGTGATTGAAACAATTCATCCAATTATCACCAGCCAGCTCCACCTCCAGCCTCCCAGTAGCTGGGGGCTGATAAAGCGCTGTCCCTCCTCCTCGGAGCCTTTTGTGTTACAATTCCCTCCGTCCACACACAGGAGCAGGCACTCTGGTATATGACTCATACCCTGGGCACAGTATTAGCTACGATAATACTTTCTTCTCAGACTCTCATATTTAACACAGTTGGTAAAGCCTGAAATAAGCAGAGTAGGGAGCAAAGAAAGATTAGCTCCCAGTTTCTTTTCTTTTATATGTTTAGATTAGTATCTTAAAACTACTTTTAAAAGGGACCTCAGCTTGGCCTCTAGGATCGTAATTCTCAAATTTCACATCTATTTCTGCATATGTACCATCCTGGAAATTGGTGCGTATATGCTGCAGATGCTAGTTTGCATACAGAAAAGCTGTTTGTGCAGTTTTCTGAGGTGCAGGAAAATCTTTTCTATATGCAAACCAACATCTAGATTTTGAAAATGTGTCATTCAGTGGTAGGTTATCACATATTTTTTGCCTTCCTTCCTTCCGAAACACTGTATATGTATGACTGAAATACTGTGTGAGCCGCTAGTTGGGACAGGATTTTCTGATTCTTCAGTAGTTTACATTTACTTCCACTGAACAATAGAAATTGCTTACAGCGCACAACTTTCAGCCTACTATGGATTAAAATGCATTTTGGAAATCTCCCCAGATTCCTGGCACACTTATTACAACTCAAAAATATAGAGCATTTGGGATCTTCAGTCTTCACATTCCTGTAATAAGAAAAGTTGTATAATCCACCTCTGAAGGACAAATCCTTATAAAAATATTACGACTAAATACTGACAGTAGGCTTCCTTTGTATTAAATCTCTCATCCATATTCAATGAGGAAAAGCCTCTCATTTTCTTGTATTATGACTTTTTTTTTTTTTTGTGAAAAGCATCCATGAAAACTCAGCAGCCTGTTTCTGGAGGTCCACTTTCCCCTTCCATTCCACTTTTCCTCCACACAGCTGGCTTCTTGCACTGGAGCAGCTTGAGGATGGGCAATGATGGAATCACAGCAGTGCCCACTGGAATGGTTGTGGCTCCCACCTGGGAGAGGAGTGAGCCCAGGGGACAGACAAGCAGGTGGAAAGGCTGGGTTAAAGTATGTTGCATGTGCTTCCTACCCTTCCCTATTTGGTGTTCTTAACATGGTGCTGGAAGGAGCAATCTTTCTCTGGCAGAGGTCTCATGGGTCATTTCCATCCCTAACTTCTAAAGTGCTAAAGTTAATGGCAGTTTATTGCTTCTTTTCCAGTTCACCTCTAATAACTTGGCCTCCAAACACTGCAGCTGCAGATAAAATATATACATGAAGGAAAATTCCATGGAACATATTGTTTTTCACTTTCTCCTTGTTTCCAAACACCACTCTCAAAGCATGCAATGCCAAGTTACATATTATATATTAGTCCTCCTTCTTCTATTCCTGGGTCCTGTACAGAAACTTGTTTGTCGTCTGTAAGGGCAGCTGAAAAGCAAGAAACAAATGGATCATTCTTTCCTGTGCAGTCCGGAGAGCAAAACAGCTGAGCTGCTCTGTTGACAAAGACCTAGTATTAGAGAGCATACAATTTTCTGGAAAGGTGCGTTGTTCAGTGATCATCTAGTCTAAAGAGTGATCAATGATGTGACACAATCACAATGATGTGACACAACATGAAAAAGTCTAGCCGTTACTTGGATTCTTTAAGGGTACAGACATTGTGCATTGCCTGCTGAATTTGAGAAACCAAAGAAACTGGAGCACCCTTACTATGGATAATAAACCATTGTTGCTGGTTATCCATTACGGAAAAAAACGGGATTGAACCTATCAAAACTTCAACAGGCTCAGTTCAAAACTTTGACAGCCATTTGCTGTGTGATATCTGCATTTTTATCTGTAGATATAGCTAGGCCTGTTGCTATCCTTGCCAAATGAAAGGATAGAAATAAATCACCTACGTAAAACTGAGATATGGGACCACTGTTTATATGATATGTAACAACTTCATGATTGTTAACTATTCGTTTTGGTAGAAGTACAAAGCAGTAAAAGGCTTTTTTTTTTTAATTTATTTTAGAAAGATAGAAAACAAAGCAAACTTAAAGCATTCCAGTTGCTTTGGCATTTTCATACTGCTAATAGGCTTGTTCAGCTTCAAGACTTAGAAATGCACAGTGCCCAGGAAATTAAGGTTAAAAAAGCTAAATTTTGCCTTACCAATCTGCTAAAGGACATTTGTCACTTCCTATATGTTTTTAAGTGCAATTTTAATGCTCTTTCCAGTATGACTTCCTAAACCCACCACAAATGCTACACAGGGCAGAGCTGCTGTTTTTTTACAGGGAATTGAAATCCTGGTTGGTTGTTTTATTTGTTCCTTCCTTTGCTATTGTATTGTGTCTTCATCCCCCCGCTCTGCAGCCCACACTCACCTTAGTAATGCCTGCATTAGTGTCCTGCTCACAGCTTTGCAGCAGGTGTAACACATTTCCACAGCGGTTCAAGCCACCAAAAGGACAAGATTATAGTGATTGCAGTTCCACAGTTGATGCTATTGGTGCCACCAAAACCATGGTCACACCTTGCATCTGCTGCTCTTTCTCCTTGTTTTCTCCCCTCTCTGCTTGCCAATGCTAGCAATTATTTAGCTGATTATTGAGCTGAACCTTGGATTTGATCTGACTGACAATTAAACAAGCACCACAACTCCTCCATGAACATGTATGCATGTGTACACACACATGTATGCCTTTGGAATTGCTGTAGAAGTCCCACCATAGGCTGCAGGCACAGGTTATCAAACTGTAAACAGTTTGGGCTTTTTCTTGTTTCCTCTTCACAGAATGCCTGGCACACACAAAAGCACTAGACAAATAACAGCATTGCCATGGAAATGATCATAGCCAGTAAAGATGATTGCTTGTGTTTGGATCTTCTGCAGCTGAAGGATTCACTGAGATATCATTGTATTGGTACCCCGGTAAATAAAAATGTCACGTCATTTAATCACTGGCAACAGCTAAGACTTCAGCCTCTATTGCACATATTCTATGAGCAGAGAAGCCACAGGGATGTTGTAGGGGCCTTGCTGTTGTCAAAGAAATCCTCTAGTGAATGCTGCCTGGAGCACCACCAGTGTCTGCAGTGGTCTGTGACCTCTGTGAAGTTTTTCTCTCCACTGGTATCAATCTGTGTTATCGTCAGGTGCCATGGCAGTGCCGGATAGCATGGCTCCTTTGTGCACAGTTCCCTCTGTGTGCATAGGAGTGGATGGCTCAGGCTCAGTTGAAACCACTGCCTAAATAGGTGAGCAAACAAAGGAAGGCAGGATGTGGTCTTACTGTTCTAATTTTACATCAGGGGATGTTGGCACAGTGCTGAGCATGACTAGTTGGCAGTGCCAATGGAAAAATGCCAATATTGTCAGCTGCTGCATTGCCAATATTGGAGGGGAAGAGGGTGTAAAGCACTGGGTATAATTATGTGCATTACTGCGCTGTTAACATGAGGTAGGTGTTTGGTACCTTCTATCTTACAATCTAAGTTTTCCATGAGAATTTGGGAATGCGACACTTTAAAGAAGTGCCAGCTGAAAGAAGTGATCTTGAGAATTACTGATTGTATCATATCCTCCGCACAATTTTGTTCAGGGAGGGAACGATGCAGACTCCACGGCTAAAAAGCAAGGAAAGAAGTTGCTGTTTTGCCCCGAGTTATTCTGCTGAGAATAGCACAAGTTGTTCTGCCTCGCAGATTTGTAACATCTTATAACACAATACAGACAATTCCACATCCCATAGAGCAATAATACATTGTTTCACGGTGTCTAATTTTTTTGTATCTAATTTCACCAGTGGATATGGGAATTGCTAGGATATTTTTTTTGCGTGTGTATCAGCATTCATAACATCTCTGCAAGGGGCTATTTAACTTCCTACTTTCCTGCAACTGTCATCTGTTTTTCTGTGTTTTCCTCATATTGTTTTTCACACACATTCGCTGTAGGACTTGTTCTGTGACTTACCTAATCCTAACTTCTGTACATAGATCTTCACATTTTGCTGATACAATATACAGTTCTGAAAGCAAAGTTCTATTCTGAATTACCTCATTTTTGGTACCACTGTCAGTGTTGTTATTGTCCTCCACACATTGCAAGTCCCAGTAAATGTGACAGATAAATCTTCCACTGAAAAAGGTGTGACTCTTTCCCAGACACTTGTAACTGATGAACTGAGTCTGCAAATCTTTATTTTAATTGGATGCACTACTGAGGATCATTGTGGTACCTCATAGACATAGCCCCATTTCATTCTCACTTGCTGGACAATAATGTTTGCACACACACACTTGGGAGGGCTGTGTGCATTGCTGCCAGGCTACGTGCTTGTCTTAACTTGCTGTGCTTAGTAACTCTGGTTCAACGTACTCTTGCTCCTACCAAGCTTGCTGTGTTGTTAAATTGTGTGTTAAATTGCAGAACAGACCCAGCAGGGCTGTAAGTAGAAAGCAAATCCTACTGATTTTCTTGAAAGCTAAGATATTAGATACTATGGATGCGGACTGGTATCTACACAAAATGGTCCTGCAAATGGGTTTTGCCTGTTGGCTGTATCATTTTTGTCCCTTTTTTTTGAGGTTGTGGTCCTGAGAGAGGTTTTTTTAGTTTTTATTAAAAGCATGGAGGGAATAGCTGATCCTCTGTTTTTGCACAGTCAGATATTCTCACTTGCGCTGTTTTCTTCTAAGGCTTTTGCTTTGTTAATTCACTGTGAATAAAAAAAAAGACTGAACAACCTGGAGCTTTTTCTCTCTTACAGGTAAGACAAAGCTGTTTACCACATTAAGTTAACTCTCTGCAAATTCACTAAAGGCAATGGGGTAGCTAAGGTGACACTAAGGGCATAAAAGGACCAACAAGTGTCATGACTGGAAATTATGCATATGCTATTAAATACCTCTGGGCTGATCCTCAGAACCCATGCTTTTTTTCAGGTTAGGAGGTCAGAGTATACTTTAATTTCTAGGTGGAGCACCTTTTCAGCCCAAATCGTTGAGACAAAACTATGGAAGCCCAAATTTCTATTTCAGGCCTTTTTTCATGGTAGCATCTCATTTAGGAGTTCAGACTAATTGAAAGTTTCATGCTTATGAATGCAGAACTGGCCTGTAATTGTCACTAAGATAGACTGTTCCATTACTTCATTCACTGAGGAACTTGCAGTATATTATGCTTAAGATTCACCACAAGCTTCATTAGCTTTTTGAAAGCCACTAAGTTCTTAATGTGGATTAGTTTGAGTATACCGATGATTTAAATACACTAGATCCACGCACTGATTTTGTTTGCTGTGTATTAGAGATAGCTAAATATATTTACCACGTGGATATGTTGTATTGGTTGCTATAAATAATTTCACAGAATCCCATATTTTAGTTAAATTTTAGAAATATAATAAAAAGCAACACAGCAGATTAGTTAATATATGTGTTCACTACATTACATTCCATGGAAAAAAATAGTAAACTTGTATCTGTTCCTTTTATAAGAGAACTTACATTATACTTGTAGCTGAATTGGACAGGTAAAAACAAAGCAAGACCAAACCTAGAGGTATTATCATTGTGTTATATCCTCATTGTTTAAGCTATACAGTTTCACTGGGATAATTTAGTATGAAATTACGTGGTTTTGAAGAAAGAAATAGATCTGGTGAGCATGATAGGTCATTCCAAATCAACTGCTGCTAGCGGCAGAAAGAACATTGGCTTACTCTCCCTTTTTGTTTCAGTACTTCCGTATTGTTAAGACCTGTGGTACTGTCATTTTCCTCCTGTGTGGTCTTCCCCAATATCCACTGAGATGACTTATCATTTTTAATGCTTTAATGTCTGATGATCATTTTTCACACCTGCACAGTTTTTCATAGCTTATTTACAGTGTCTTCCCTTCTTCATTAACGTGACAGGTGAAAACAAACAAAAACCTAAACAATTTTGGTTTTGTAAGATCTGGGTGAGTTGTCTTGGCAGAGCTGAATCCACAAGGAGGAGAAGAAGGGAAGAGCGAAGGGTTTAAAAATCTGTCGAGAGTCTTAGTTCTTAAAGCATGGATGATCCTGGTCTATCACCGGATAGCATCCCTGTGGTCCACCTGTAGGCAACTGCAAGACCTTAGGACCAAACACCATTTTTGTACCCAGAAATACCTTCACATTAGAGATGATCTTCAACTCAGTGTTTTTGACGAGGTTATGCTTTTTCTTGTGTGACTTGAGAAGTGCAGAAAGATCAAAGTTAGACAAGGATGCATCCCCACTCTCTGCTCTTGACTGTGCTATGTGAAATTCTCATGATGCAGAAGTATGAGGTGAGAAGAGTATGAGTATGATGAGTATGATGAGAAGTATGAGATTCTCATGATGCAGAAGTATGTGGGTCAGCCAAAATGTTTGCATGTTCATCAGGAGGAAGTGGAATGGTTTCTGAACTGAAGCATGGAGAAAGCATTCCTTGCAACTTGCAGAATCGGGAGTGATTCTTTCATACTTCCTTGCTAAATGAAGGGGCAGTGCTTTAAACAGTGGCAGAAGCCGGTGTGCTTGCCAGCCTCTTACAACATCTTGCCTACCTCACCGTCACTGTGTCGGTCCTGCCTGATTTCAGACTAAGCTGTTCAATGCCTCCTTAGCCAGCTGCTAGCCTTCTATAAGCTATCTATCATTTTTCTGTGACGTAATTGACTGTGTTTGCTGAGAAGGGAAGAGCCAAGTGATTCTCAGTCATTCCAGTGCAGTGTATATCAGTCTGTCTCATAACTTTTCCATGGCTTGCGTTTTCTCTTGTGAAAAATGGAGACTCAGACATGAATCTAAAATTGTATTCCAAACCCCAAAAATCTTCAAGATCTTGGGGGAGTTCAGACAAATGCTCTGGATTTTACTTTCAGTTCTGATGTCTTCTTGTTGTGTGGGGTTTTAAAGAGCTATCAAAAGGACATTTTGCTATTGAATTCCCATCCATCTGGATGGGAACGGGAAATGTTCTCATTCCCATCCAGACAGAAATACAGATGACCAGAAATTTCATAACAGTTTTAGAAAAGTGTTACTATTACATTCTAAAACCTACATAATTCCCAGGTAGATGATATCAGTAACATTAAACTCCTGTAAGGAGCCTGCCCTCTGTAAAGGATACTACACTTACACAGATGTTAATTGTAGAAATTGAGTAACAACTGCATTAGTCATCTGTAAAAACTGAACTTGAAGCTTCCGGCTGTAGCAGTATGGGCATCTAGTGCAGGTTGCACGTGCATGCATAAATATATTACCCAAAATATTTTAAATTCTGTAATTGAAATTATTTATATTGCACTGAACAGCTTTCTTAGCATAATATTGCTAGAACTAAAGTCCTTTGTAGTATGACTCAAGTGAGCTCTGTTCACTGAAGTTAATACTGGGAAAAATATGGGATCCTGTTGGTATGGATAATTATAAAATGTAGCTCCATAATAAAGAAGCCAAGACCAATAGCAAGGCCTTTTTTCCCCCATGACAGTCTTTCTCTGCTAGCAGCATGAAAGGGAAACAGAGAAGGTGCCTGATGAATGCTCTTTATGACATGCCAAGAGAGAATTCCTTAATCTTGTGGAATGAATGATGTGGGATATATAACACTTCTCGAAGTGGGAGTATAGCATGTCACAGCTAGCTTACTTGCCAGGCAGGCAGCCTGGAGAGGGGTAGATCTGCCTCCTCACCTGCTAAACATACTTCACATTAACTGACCATTTCTTGTAAATATTCCTCTCCCTTCTCAACCAATTCTCACCTGTTCTCTGCCCCGCACCTTTGAAATAGCATAGCATAAGTTAGGTCTTCAGGTATCTCCACAGAGACCTATAGAGGCTGGTTTTTTTCATAGGGATTTCTCAGACAAAACCAGTTGTGCATGTTCTGGATAGCACTTGTACACCAAATCTGAGGCTTTTTAGAGCTTTAGACTTGCTCTGCAAGGTGGTATAATTGGCCTGTGAATGTATAGTAAATCAAAACCGCTCCTGTTGCATCAAAAGTCCTGCACAGGTGGTAATCTACAATATACGCAACAATAGGTCTCACACTTCTTGGAAGCATCAGTCTTACTGCACGTGAAGCATAGAGATGATCTGCAGGTGTGCAATAGGTGTCTCAATGATAGTCAGACATCTATCAGCCATGCTCAAAGCCACAATTCTAGTCAGACTGTCTGATACCTGAAAATTCTGAAGAAATGTATGATATCTGTGTTTCCTGCCCAGACACATTTTTTGAATGGAAAAGGAATAAATGTTGAAGGAAACCTGGGTATATGGTAACCTGGCACAGAAGTTATTGTCTCTGGAAGAGAGGCAGAGACAAAGGCTGGCTGAACAGTCTTTGCTTTCAGAAACTAGAGTTTGGGAAGAGAATAATCTGAAGCCATGATGCAGGGCTTCTCCTGGGAAGCAGGAGACAGGTGGGCTCCACTGAAAGAAGGGAATTGCATTTGCTTGCTTATTTTTGCTTTTCTCATAAACTTACAAGATTATGAGCATACTTAAACATGTCAGCATTATTAATAGCAACATAATAGCATGGGGTTTGCATGTGTAATTTGTAAGGGTGATGGGATCAAACCTCTTTGCTTCTCTAAATTAATCTGGGTTAGGGATTCCTCTGAGAAAACGTATGTTTAAACTAGATTAAACAATTGGATTACTTTAGATTTCCTTGTTCATGTTACTTTATTTCCGCAACACAATTTATTATCAGCAAATGTCCCCACAGATAACATGGCAAACAGCTGTAAAACGAGGGAGAAGCATTATACATGTAGGAAGCATCATTTTAATTACATAGAATTACATTATCCCTTTGATAGCACTAGAAAGATGCCTTACCAATATATGCATTTTATGTTGGTCATTGCCAACATAAAATGCAGCCTTCACATGAGTTTTTTGTGAAGAAAACCTAACTGTTGAATCCAATACAGTTACAGTATGACAGCAGTGCAAGAAGATGGATGGTTCTGATGTGAACACCAGGAAGACCTGGCTTTATTTCCCAGTCACGTCATACATGTTTTGTGCAGCTTGGTGCATGTCCTTTCCCCCTCTTTGTACCTCTGCTGCTTCTCACACCATTTTCTCAGCTTGCCTATTCAGAACAGCAGGACCCCAGGATAAGAACAAGGACTGGTGCCTCCCAAATGTTTGCAAAGCAATCCAACAAAAACAGTCTTTCAGGTTCATGACAAAACCTTTCAGGCCTCTCATAAAGAAGAAATGCTAGTACTCGGTTGTCTCCCAGGTGATGGGATTTGAAGTCCTTTTGCCAGAAATGCACACGATATAGCTAGATTATTTTTTTTAAGTTACCAACAAATGCTTAATATCTGGTTTTCTCCTGTAACAGGAAAACACTGCAGCAGTAATTTGGCCATTCTGTCACAGCCTGTGACTATTTACAATTGTAGACGGTAGGAAGTGACCACAAGAAAATATCCAGGGGTCAGAAACCTTTCAAAGTTTGCATATTAGATCTGATTTCTTCTTCCCTACTTTGAGGTTATATGCTTAATGCGAGCTGAGAGACACTTCATCCAGTGACAACACTCTCATGATGCCATGACTCCCAGCTCCAGATGCTACATTTGCCTCTCAAATATGTGTCCGCAGGTCATTATGTAGACTTGCCTCACAAGCTGTTGCCCTTTGGTCTAGAAACCCCCTTCCCAAACACACTCAACAGTACTGCCTTTTTCAGCTGTGTTTAAAACAATCAGTGCTAAAGACTCAGTGGCCTCCACTGACACCAAGGCTTTCTTAGCTAGGAAGTTTTTCCTTATATATAGCAGAAACTGTAACCGTAGATACTATTTAAGCTCCCTGCTCCCCTTGAAGCATTGAGATTTAGTTACTGCCTTCCACTAAGCAGCTACCTTTTGCCTATTTGAAGACTGTTGTCATGTTTCTTCCCAGTCCTCTTTTCTCTACATTAAACAAATCCAGTTCCTTGAGATTTCCCTCCAGGGTCATTTTTTTAACTTTCAGTACTTTCTGTTGCTCTCAGGACTTTTCCTAATTGCCCATTCCTCTGTTGCGTTCAATGACCAAAGTGAATCAGTCCATTTTCCAGTTTTAGACCTCACCAGTGCGAAGCAGGAGTGGAGGAATTATTTCACATATCCCACCTGGCCAATTTATACATTTCAGCACAATACTTGCTTTCTCACACCAGTGTGGCATTGTTAATTCTTTGTCAGCATCAGTTCTTCCAAAATCCCCATGGCATTTTTGTGCAGGTCTTTTGCCTTGCTGGCTGCTTTGCATTTGGGGGTTTATTCTTCCCTAAGTGTAAGAGTTTACACCTGTTCTTGCTGCACAAAATCCTACTGTTTTCAGACCATTTCTTCAATTGATCAAGATGTTAATCCTGCCAAGGTGCTTGCAGAACTTCCTCTACAAATTTGGCAGCCACACTTGATATGCCATTTCCAAAGCACAATAAAAATAGTGAGTGTTAAGAGTCCCAGAAAAGGCGTCTGTGGAACTGCTTTCCATAAGCCTTCCACTTCAACAGTGAGCCAATGATAATACTCATTCAGTATTTTTTTTTCTTGAAGCAGCTATGGGTCCACCCTACAACAGTTTTGTTTTAGTTTGCTTATAAAAGAGTCACAACAGGCTGCATTGAAAGCCTCATTCAAATCAAGATATGTTAATATCTATTGTTCATAAGACCTGCTACTTGTCAGAGAAGGAAATTAGCCTTTGGTTCGGCACGATTCGTTCCTGGCCAATCTTTTTTTGGACTCATCATTTCATTATTTCCCATACACAAAAGAAAACTTTAATTACTTGTTTCTATTTATTTCCAGCAATTCAAGTCAAGCTGTTTTCTCCATCTATATTCCTCAAGCTGCTTTTCTTCTTTTTAAAAAAAAGGTACTGCAATTACCTGTCACCGCTCTTCCACCCCCCAGGTGCTCTGGAAAGGATCCCTTGTGGCTTTAGGATTGCTTCAGCCAGTTTCCCACGTGCTCTCAGTCGGTTTCTGTTCAGGTCTCACTGACTGGAAAATACCTGACTTAGCGAAATAGTCTATTCTGTTATTTCTGTTATTTAGCTTTAGACATTACTGGTTAGTCAACTGATCATAGTTAATTCTTTTTGCTGAGGAGTGAGAGGAGAAAGACAATCACTTTGGCTTTTTCTCTGTCACCTCTTACTAGCTTTCCATCCTTGTCAAAGGGCACATCATTTTTTTTGCCATTGTGCTCCAACTTCTAATGCATAGAAGTGCCTTCTTGTTACCCTCTTTCCTTACTAATAATCTTGACATTTTTGCATTTTCCTTTATGAATTTATTCTTACAGGCTCCTTTTATGTTTTATTCTAGTTCTTAGTTTACTATAGTGCATGGTAACATTGGAGGGCTAATGAGCCACTTACTGAGATTTAGACAAGTTACTGACTGTAAGCTGGGGCACAGAAACCGACTGTGTGCCTGCTGTGGCTCTGCAGCTTTCTTTCCAGGATCTTCCTCTACCTGCTCATGCACTTAGAGATGTTTCTTCATCATCTTGTACTCCCCACAAACCACCATTTGTTACAGTTAGTTATGGAATCGTATCACTGACCTGCCTTCCTCCTACTTTAAAGTCTTACTTACACAGTTGAGCCTTCTCTTCCCACTTTTTTCCCTAGGCCCCACTGGCACTCAACAGTTCTTGAAAACACACCTGAGCCATCCTGGTGACCTCACCTTCCCAACCACGCATTAATTCCAGTGTGCCAGTGCCGGTGCCTTCACCTGGAAGAACTGGACCGTTTTAGAACCCGACTCCTTCCCTGTTACTTCTAGCACCATGCAGCTGTATTTGACTTGCCCACAGTTGTACCTGGCAGAACTGTTAACATACCTGCAAAGGAGCAGAGCAGTAGTGGGTCTCTGTGAGAGGGCCGGGTGACTCACACCAACCTTACTGCACCATCCACTTGGATTTGCACCAAATCCACTTGGATTTGGGTTTGTGGTGGACAGGCACCTTCTGGAATATCAGGCTGAGCAGCAAATAAGATGCCTTTTCTTCCTCCTTCCATAGAAAAAAGCCATAAGATACATTTTGTTACCCCCTCGGTGCAATGGCTTTGGGATGGGCTTGGGTGGGAATTATCTGTAGTTTCAGGTTTTGTAGATTCTGATTACTCAGTCTGAGATAGCTAATATTTCAAGTGAATACTTGAAGAAGTTGGTATGTTCTTCATTCAGAACACTTTATATGTCTATCACCCCACTGAATTCAGTTTCATCTGGGATCATTCAGCACTTCAAATTAGACCACAAAATGTCAATTCAGATACACAGAAACTAGGTGCATGAAATTTGTGGCCACCTGCAAGAAGTGTGGTTTAACTGACTTATCCAGCATCATACAAGAACTAGCGGCAAAGGATCCATTCCTCAGGCAAAGCTCAGCTATTTTAACCAACATCTCATCCTTTTCCACATGATCCTGTACTGTCATTTACTGCACATCTTCCATTTGCCGAAACAAATGTGGAAAAACTCCTGTAGACAGCGGCCTCCTCCACTATGTAGTCCTGACACAGCTCCAGAGCAGCTCCACCCTGACAAATAAATGTGGCAGAGATCCCATGGAAAGAAAAGTATGCAATTATACACTTTGCATATGCATATGCAAAGGAGAGGAAGGAGAAAATAACACTCCTCATTATGTAGTATTGATTTTGCAACCTAATCCTCATTTAAAGCAGATTTTGTTTGTGCAATTATCTAGCTTTTTAAAAAGCAAACAGTAAAAAAATAAGTCAAACCCCCTTCCATCATGCAGCATCATACTGTTGTAAATGTCATTAGAGCTGAAGCCTTTAGCTTTACCGCAGAGCTCTCTGCCACTCTGAGCTAACAGAGAAACTGAGAAAAGCAGTGGGTTGTCATCCATGGGTGGCCAGCAGGAATATTAGACAAATGGACTTTGCTGGGGGATTCACGGGTATTCGCTGACAGAGGAGGGCTCCTGGTGGGGGGTGAGTGGGGGTGGGGAATCTAGAGATCTGTGGTTTTATGAGGTATGAAAAACATGATTCTTCCTGTCCTCTTCTAGCACAGCCCATTTAGCTTCCTATCACCCCATCATTCCCTGTCCCAGTCTTCTTTGAGACTGCTAAGTCTTTCTCCATCCAAGTCTTCTTCCATCCACTCTTACTTCCCCCTTTCTCCTTATTGTCTCTTCTATATCCTCTCATTAGCTCCTAGGCCCACATCACAGACTCCTCCACAGTCCTTCCATCTTGTCCCTGCTGCGGTCCCTCTGGCCCACACTTTACCCTGTCAATCCCACTCTTCCTTCATTTCTCAGCTCTGTTTCCTTTCAGTCCTGCCTCCAGGGGCAACCCTGCTCACGTGTCTAAGAGACACGTTCCCAACCAGAAACTTTAGGAGCCCTGTGTACAAGCTTACAACAGCCCCACCTATTAATACTATGTCCTTCACTCCAGCTTTGCTCACTCATCTGCTCCCTAGTGACCAGATGACTTCAGATATTTCACTGTCCTGACTCAGCTCCACCTGTCACCTCTCTGGATTATGTCAGGACCACAATCACTGCCATGACTGCAGAGCCAGTGCAGCTATTCCCATGCAGGCTTTGTACTCCCTAGTTCATCTGCTGTTATCTCAAACTGTATAGTGCTCATCTTCAAACCTTACTGAGAAGGTGAGTAAATACTGGGGAGAATAGGCATGTATCTGTATTTGTATCCCTGTCTATAGTCCATAGACAAACAGCAGTACAAGCAAAGAAAACCACACTGGGCAGCGTAATTTCTCTTTCCACAGGCAGTTCCTGTTTTTTTACTAACTCCTCTGAAAATCTGTCCCAGTCTGAAATTCAAGACAGTAAACATGATAGTCCTAAACCTGTGATAAATTCTGATTTTACTTTGATATTGTGCAACATATCACAGCTAGAAATTAAAGCTTTTAAGAGGAGAGAATTGGCTTTTCCATGGTGCACAAAGTATATGTTGCAAAACTATGTATATTCCACCATAAAAAAGATCACTGAAGCACAACATAGTTGTGTTTAGAGAGGCTATTAATGGTAATGTTGAGGTTTTAAAAGTGCGGTGTTTTTTCTTTCATTTCCCCTCTTAATCCTGCCACGCTGGGCTAGCTTCTTTGTCAGACATCTGTGAAATATCCCATGCCATTTTTTAATTGCCAAAAACATTTCCAATAGCTTTTCCACAGAACAGGTTCTGTATTTACATATGCACATGGATTGCATGAGGACATATTTTTATCTTACACTTTATTAGAAAGAGTGAGGTTATTCATTAGCGCCCTCTGTGCTGCATAGGGATGGATGTGAAAGACACCAAGATGCAGAGAAGATGGTTTTCCTTTGTAGCACACCCAATCTCAAGCATAAAAAAGTCATGACTCAAGCCCCTCAAAAGTCAAAAGTTTCAAGAGCCAACCCCCCTGTATTAGGGGAATTTATATTTCCTTACTGAGTATGTCCAGCATGGCCACTATGTGTTTTTCAGACCTTCCTCCAGAACTGTGAACTTTTAAATATTAAATGTGAGTTTCTTATGGTCTTTGGATACTTGCGGTTAGCACTTTGAAGAAAAACCAAACTTGTGAGGTTACTGGTAGCTCAAACCTGGTGGATCAGTAGTAAGGAAGTCAGAAAGCATTAGGAATTCCCATAAAGATACGGGGCATCGGAGACGTGTGGTAGTCAGTCCATGAGTGTTCATAGTTATACAGAGGCATGATGCATAAAAACAGATGCCCGTACATGTGTGGCATTCAGACTGTCACTGTATTTCATATCATCACAGAATGGTTTGGGTTGGAAGGGACCTTAAAGATCATATAGTTCCAACACCCCTGCCATGAATGGTGGACTTGGCAGTCCTGGGGTGGAGGTCTGACTTGATGATCTTAAAGGTCTTTTCCAACTTAGTTGATTCTATGACTCTATAGGTAGGGACACCTTCATAGAATCATAGAATAGTCAGGGTTGGACAGAACCTTAAGATAACCTAGTTCTAACCCCCCTGCCATGGGCAGGGACATCTCACACTAAACCATGTCACCAAAGGCTCTGTCCAACCTGGCCTTGAACACCACCAGGGATGGAGCATTCACAACTTCCTTGGGCAACCCATTCCAGTACCTCACCACCCCTACAGTAAAGAACTTCCTCCTTATATCCAATCTAAACTTTCACTAGACCAAGTTGCTCAAGGCCTCATCCAGCCTGGCCTTGAACACTTTCAAGGATGGGACAGCCACACTTTCTCTGGGCAACCTGTTCCAGTGTCCCACCACCCTCACAGTAAAGAATTTCTTCCTTGTATCTAATCTAAATGTACCCTCTTTCAGCTTAAGTCCATTCTCCCTTGTCCTGTCACCACATACCCTTGTAAAAAGTCCCTCTCCAGATTTCCCGTAGGCCCTTTTTAGGTACTGGAAGACTGTTGAAAGGTGTCCCCAGAGTCTTCTCGTCTCCAGACTGAACAAGCCCAACTCTCTCAGCCTGTATTCATAGGAGAAGAGACCCTCAGGCATACAGATCTCACTCAGTGAGTATATATAGGAATGCCTGTCTGGGAGCATGTTTATTAGATCTGAGGCACAAGTGTTTCTGCATGCGTGAGCAAATCCCAGGCACAGATGTATATTTGTGGGGCTTGCATGTGAAACGTGGAAGTGAGCTTGAATGGTGAATATAAATGTATAACCAACTGAGAATTAAATATTGGCATTTGAAAGTGTCAGTAGATATTTCAGTATATAGACTTGGGGATTTGCATAAAGTTCTGTGTGTGAGAAAGACTTCAGCAACAGGGATTGAATCCTTCTCCTTTTTATGGCAAAGGAGTGTTTTAAGCAGGTAGACCATTGGTAGTGTGGTGGGGTTTAAGGCTTTCATGTGGGAAGAGAACAGCGTGGCTCATGTGTGACTGTGCCATCACTGACAGGGTGCACTGAGAATGTGGGAATGGCTGTCCAGTTGTTTGTGTACAGCACCATACCTGGTCATTCTCACCTTCACTGGGGACCATCACTTACAAAGTACCTGGATTACCTCTGGAACTCACCAGGCATCTATTCAGAACAAGGATGAAATTCAGGCCAGGCAAGACTGTACTGGTTAAAAAAAAAAGGCAAGCAAAGTAACCCAGGGAGAGCTTGTATGTGGTCAGCACCAACAGGCAGCAAATTATACCTGTCAGCTTACTGGCAATTACTGCCTGAGCCCTGCCTGAGGTGTGGGAGTTTGGGAATATGTGTAAATACTTCTGCACAAGGAATGCATCCTGAACTGCTAGCACAACACAAAACAACTCCTAGCACCCAAGCAGGCTTTGTTGCGCCTGTAGGGCAGGGTACCTGTAGGGAACTCCCTACAACTGGCATCCGTTTAAGATGAGGAAGGCCCACAGCAGTACCAGTGCTGGTTGTGCTGCAGACCACGATGGAAAGTGCTGGGAAATATTTTCAGTTAGCAATACCTCAGTTTCATTTCACCAACTATGGTATCACTCATTGGCAAGCAGAGCAAAACCAAGCCATGCTGCTTGTTGGTGCAGAAGGGCATGGCTGGGGTTCCCAGGTCAGGTGCTGAGGCCTCTCTCAATGGGGCTGGGCTGGGATTTCATGGATAGATATTTCACTTAAGTTTTTTAAAATCAAGTTCTGACTTCTCTGCTTCCCTTTCCTCTTCAGCCATGGCATGGTGGCTTAGCTTGCCCATCCCCTGCCTCCCTCTTTTTCTGAGAGCAGACGTGATGAGGACTTCAAAACCTCGGGCAGAAACTTGGTATGAGCTTGCCCTCCTCAAAGCCACCCAGTATGACAGGCATGCTGAGGTGTGTGAGGGAAGGGGCTACCCCCAGAGGAACGCATCTCTTTTGTGGAAGAAATACTGTTGAAACAAGCCTGATGTACCCCCAGGCTCTCCAAGGGCCCATCTTTGATGGATGCAGGTTTCTGGCACAGCCAGAGCTGCACACCGGTGTCCGATGTGCTGCTGACAGAGGGCATCTGTGTGGCTGACCTTGATGGCTGCATCAAGTAGAGAACACTGAGAGTACAATGCCGCGGGTGTGTACGGACCACTGCCGGCTGGGAAACATTTGCCCAGAAGCTCCCTCACTCCCCCCAGGAGCACACAGGCACTAAGGGCAGCTATGCAGTTCTACCTCCATCCCACCAGCCCTCCTTCGAGTCCCAACACCCAGCCCGCTTCAGGTGGACCACCTCTGCCTGCACTTGTCAGGGACAACCAAGGCACTGTGCTGTAGAAGGTTCTGGAACAGCTGCGGGTGCCCCACACACGCAGCCCCAGCCTTGCACGGCACCCTCACCTCGCCCTCCACCACAGGGGAGATTCTGCCTCACCGTGCAGCCCTCCGCCACCGCCAGCCCACCTAGGTGCAGAGGGACGATGGCCGCAGGGCCGCGGGCGCCGCCGGCTGGGAGCCAAGCGCAGGGCCCCCTGCACTGTAATCCCCCCCCCCCCCCCATGTGCGGTCTCGGCTGTGAGTGTGCGTGTGTGCGGGGGGGGGGGAGCGAGGGGGCGGACACAGTGGAAATTTCCACTCCCTGCAGCAGCCACAGCCACCGCCGCGGCGGCGGGAAGGCGGAAGGCGGGCGCAGGCCCTCAGCCGCCGCGTGGGGGGGAGGCGGTGCCGGCCCCGCGGCGCAGCCCGCCCGGCTCGGGCCCGCTCTCCGACGACGGGCGTCTCCCTGCCTCCCTCCCTGCCGGCCCCCCGTCTCCCCAGACCCGAGCAGCGGAGCAGCCCGCAGGCGGTGGCAGCCCCCCGGCAAGCGGGCGTGTGCGCGGCGGAGGCGGCGCTTGGCTCGGAGAGGGGGCGGTGCGGCGGAGCCTGCGCAGCTGCCGGCGCCCTTTAAGCCGCGCCGCCCGCTCGCCCGACTGGGTGTCTGTGCAGCCTGGGATCCGCGCGGGCAGGAGTCGCCGCCAGCACCGCCTGCCGCCTCCGGTTCCCTTCCTCTCCGGCATCGCCGCCCCCTCCTCCCCACTCTCTGACCCGCCGCATCCCCGCTCCTCTCGCCACAGCCAGCTCTAAGATGCCCCGCTATGAACTGGCTTTGATCGTGAAAGTCATGCAGAGGGTGAGTGAGGGAGGGGAGACGGGAGGGAGGGAGCCAGGTGGGACCCGACAGACACTCTCTCCCTGCCCCCGGCGTCCCCTCGGTGCCTTCTCTCGCCACCGCGTGCTGCCCGGTGGAGCACGGGACTGCCCGGCCAGTCCGTTCCCGGGGGCGAGCACTGCCCTCCCTGGCCTCTCCCTCCGCGCCATGCAGCGGGGCCGCGCAGCGCGCCTCGCTCTCCCCATGTGTCTTTCTCTGCCCTCTGTCCCCTTCCTCTTTTTCTCTTTCCTCCCTGCTCCCCTGGAGAGTTTGCTTAGTTGCTGCCCTAGAGCCGCAGTCACCTTCTTTCCCCCCTCCCTTTTGGTCCGCAGGTAAGCAGATCCCCTGCTGGGCGAAATCGATGCGTTTCTCCCTCTCTTATCCCGCCCTCCCCTCCCTGCGCTTTTTCTAGTGCAGGTGAACTTGGCCCTTTCCTTGCCCCTGTGCGTTGGTGCAGGCAAGTCACCCTCTTCCTCTGCAGCAGCAGCAGCGCTTCCCATTGCCGTGTGCCTCAGTGCCTCATCTCCCCCCCTCTCCCCAGCACCTGCGGTGGCTCTGCTGGGCACCTCGCTAGGTCGCAGCAGCCCCATGCTAGGTCCCCTCTCCCCTGCGAGGCCTTGCGGGGAGCCTCGGTGGGGCAGAGCGAGGGCTTGCTCTGGCAAGCTTCCCCTCGCGGGATGCCACCTCCAGCCTCTCCAGCCCCCTCCGTACCAGGGGAGTCTCAAGAATTAATTATTTCTTATTTTTACTTCCCTGCCGTTGCTAGCACCAGTTGAGCTCCGCTGATACGGCTCCCCATATCATTCACGGCAAGGGTTGCTAGCCGTTGCCGCTGTTTTTGGTGACGTGATGATAAGCCTTGGCGTGAGCGAATGAGGTTATGTGATGCTCTGTTTTACCAGAGCAGAATCTGTGCAGGGGGTGTGTGCACTTGTGTGTAGAAATAATAAAATAGAAGCACTTCTGCGTAGATGGGACTTTTTATTTGGAAAATAATAGCTGATACCAGCCCTTCTCAGCCCTTTGTTTATCTGCTACTTTCCAGCTTAATATGCAGTGCTGGTGTTGGAATGTAGCAGCACTTCTGCTGGGCTGTAGCCTTCTGATCTGACCCAGCACGGACATGCTTGCTCTTGCATTTAACCTCCATTTAAATGAACATGTGTATCTGTCATAAAATAGCAGGAAGCTATTGCCGTGTTTCTTTTGTAGTTACAGGAGCATGTCTTCATGTATTATATGTGCTACATCTACTAGTACATTTCCATTCATTTTACATGTACCATCCACATGTCGGGGTTGGTTTTTTTTAACTTGGCTTAACTGCAGAAGCTTGTAGTAGACTTCTCAGGTGAGTCCTCTAGTGGAGAAATACAGCAACAGGGAGAAAAAATCTGGTGACATTGCTGCACTGCCTCACAGAGCAGCATTTGCTCTGGCAAAACACGATGCATTTGAACTTGGGTTGTCAACATGTAATTAGTTTTCCTTTTGCCCCACACCCCTCCCCATCAGTATATGAACTGAGGTGCTTTTTGTGTACATGCTGTTAGTGTGGGAGATGCATTATGCCATGCAGACACTATAAATGCGAAGCAGGACAGAAAGTGTAACAGATATGACATAATGCCGAGATACAAATGAGCTGACTAATCAGAAAGGATGCCAGGGAGTGTTTTCTGGTGGAAAGGATCATTGGTTCCTAAGATCTGAGCACAGAGATTCAGGGATAAGCTTTCAGCTGCAAGATGCTTCTAATGAGCATCAATGCACTCAGGTTTTAACATCTGCAGCATTCTCCTCTGAAGTTTAGTATATTCTTTCCTGATACATGTAATTTAAAGTGTTCTTTTAGCTCCACAGTTATGTTAAACTGCTTAAGTTTTGGGTCAGGTGTACTGCTGTTTTTAACCTACACCTGTTGTATTCTAAATGCCTTTTTTTTTGTTGGTGCTGTAGCTGTTGACAGTACACCAGATCTAGGTGCTTTTTTGTGTGTGTTCCAATATCTTGCTGCTGCTGCTCTTGTGTAATGAGAACACTTGAAAAAAAATTCCTGTAGTGGTTATACGCTTCATGATGCTGCTGAATCCTGGGAATGGGGTTGCTTTAATGACCCCCTTAGCAGTGCATAATCTCAACTGGAATGCTAGCCTCAGTTAGCCGGAATAAGGAGACCTGAATGTGGGACTGATAAACCAGTCTGAAATGATGGAGTGGCTAAATGACTCCTTCCTTTACAAGCTGGGGAGATCACCTACAGTCCTGAATAAATCGTATTGTTTCTTGACGCCAGTGTTTCTTGATGAAGCTACTGCGGGCAATGTGCTCACTGTCCGGCTGTGTCAGTCCCTCTGTGCAGTGGCTGTGTGCTGCAGTGCCTGCTTTAGTCTGAGGCTTGAGCAAGTGCTGACTCTTCTGTTGGTGTTTGTGGCATCCTTCCTCATCTCTGGTAGGTCCCCTGCCTTGCAGGGAAAAGAAAAAAGCCCCTGCTGCTCAACTTCATTGCCCTTCAGGGCTGTCACTAATTCCTGTGAGCTTCCTGGCAGCTTGAGCACAAACCTTCTCATAGTTACAGTCTGGTAGACTTTCACGGCTCTCTTCAAAGGCAAACTTTGATTCTGTGGGGTTTCCCTTACCCACAGTTGTTTTTAATAGTTACCTTGGCATTTTCATAGATCTAGGCAGAATAAATCCCTCAAATCCATTTTTTTTTGTTGCCATAAACTCTCTTCCCTAGCACTGCTTGTGTTTGAGTTGGGGATTCCTCCTCATTCTGCTCCTGCATGTGGTTTCTGTTGTGAGCTGTGGAGCCTGCTGTGCAGCTCATGTCCTTCTACAGCTAGCCTCAGCATGGGGACAGGGCAAGCATGACCCCTTGCTTCTGCCTGATGCTCCCGTGTCTGCTTGGCAGACTTCCTCAGAGCCTCTTCAGCTTTCCTTTTGTGTCTTAAAAATGGCTTGGGTGTAGGGAAAAGCGGCTAGGGGAGAAACTTTTGCTTTCCAGCCTCGCCATCAGTTGTCTGCATGTACTTGTCACAAGAGCTTGTAACTTTGTTCTGAAGTCAGAACTGCACAGTCTCTGTCTTGTTGTGTAGGTAGTGTATGAGCAAGTAACTGACTTGCACTAGAAATACTGTATTTGTAAATTCTCTGTGGACAGGGTCCTTGATCAGCAGAGACCCCAGTCAGTGACTCTTAGGAAAACAATAATAAGAAAAAATGTAAAAATATAAAAGCACCCCAAAATAAATAACCCCCCCATACTTCTCTGTGGTAATACTGTATTCAAAGAGTAGCTGCAGTGAGGGCTTGGATTGTGTTCCTTCGTATGTGAGTCTGTGGACAAAATGCTTTGGGAAAAGAAAGGTACGAGGCCAGTGAAGTGAGTGGAACTTAGAGTGGAAATAATGAATTTTGCCCATGTGTGTGGCTTTCTACACTGCAACATGCAAGTAACAAATAGTATGGTGAGCTTGGGGAGTTTAATGGCAAAATTGCTATCAGTTTCATGCAGACATATGTAAACAACACATTGCCTACCCTCTAGAGCCTGAGTCAAAAACCACAGTTGTGGTGAAGGTAGAGGTGCAAAATGAAGACACAGCTGTTCATGTTCTAAACTTTACTATTCATAGCAAAAGATGAACTTCTAATTATTTCTGTCTTTCTCCCAGGAGAGTCATCTTTGGCTTTCAGCTGGGGGATTATGGCAGGGCAGGACCTTCAGCAGGAAAGCGTAGCGACCCGCTAGTGCATTAGCAGGAGCTGTGGCTGGCTGGAGAGAGCTTTTCAGAGAGGCTTCCTTTTCCTGCCCTTCTCGTCCTGCCAAAACGCTCTCGAGAGCCCGGGGGAAGGAAGTGTGTGTGTGTAGGGGGAGGGAAGGGAAGGAAGAGCTGGAAATGGCTTCCTATTGCTCTGATGCTGTTTTGCAGACTGACCACAGGGCGGCAATGCGAGATACCCTCCAAGAAAATTTGGCATCCAGGGGAACCTGGGATCTAGGACTGACAGAGAAGGTGGCGGTATTTCCATGCTGCTCTTGGTGCTGCTCGACTCTTGCGAGCGGGGACACCCGTCTTCAACAGAGCAACTTTGTAACTGGAACTGAAGTGAATGGACAGTTTGGAAACACTCCGAGTAATTCGCTAAAAATGAAGCATATCAATATTTTATTAGTGACATACTCTTCTCCCCCACTTCACCTGTAACAGGTGACAAATACATAGTATTGTGTCTTAGCCTAAAACCTGATTACCTTGTTTCAGTAAATACTAGACTAGCTGACCCATCCACCCACCTCAGTGCATCTGGGCTCTCAGTTTGACTGGCATGTTCACACAACATAACTTGTCTTCAGCATCTGTTTGTTGCCTTTGGAGTGGATTGGCATGTTTCAAAAATTCCCTACCTGCTGTGGAGATCATTAGCTATTTTAGGAAAGCCAAAGTAATGGGCAGTAGTGTTGCTTGACATCTTGAATATTGCACTTAATTGCTGTGTAGGCAGCTGCAGCAATTGGGCTTTTGATGTTGTAGTTGCTAGGAAGAAGTGGGGCAGAATGAAAAGGGCACTGAGCAGGCAGATACTGGTTTTACCTTCTTTCCTGTTTGGTGAGCCTACCTGTTCCTGCAGTTGAATCGTACATATTGCTTACCTCTCTGCTTTACTAAGCAGGTTAAAATTACACAGAAGTTTTCCTCTGTTTCCTTTGACTTTTTTAGTTGGCTGAAACAGGCTGCTCTTCACAATAGTATGTCTAGGAGGGAGGGACCCTTGTGTTTGGGCTGGTGCTGAAAAGAAGACCAAGAGTTGAAACTAGAAGACAAGACTGGAAGACAGCAAGATCTAGTATTGACTGTGCTTGTAGGATTCAGCTTTTTTTTCTGCCTTAAACATTTCCATAAGAACAACTGGATTTTTAAGTGTGTTATGCAGACAGCATTTCAGAATGATACCCTCTTGGTTGATGTCTGTCTTTTTTCAATCTTAAGGCTTGCGAGTAGTCCTTTTCTAAGTTTCTGCTAGCTGGGGGATATGTGCCTGGCTTTCTGTTTGGGAGAGGTAGAGGTTTATTCTCTTCTGAAAGATAGCTTAAGCCCTTTTATATCAGGTAGTTGACAGTGAGGTGAATTTGGCAAAGATGTCCAAAGTGAGTACTAAACTGATGGTAAGAACAGCGGGCTGGAAAGCCTCTTGGTTTACACTGGCTTCTGCAGTGTATTGAGTGATGCGCTTCAGTAAGCGTAGGTAATGTGATGCCCTGGTTAACTTTGTCACTCTTGTTCCCTAAGTTATAGAGCTAGAAGCCTGAGTGCTGAGGCAGGACTATGGGCAGGCCCTTGTGTCCATGCTGGGGCTGGCAGACTTGGATGAGATTTTGTTAGCCCCTTTTCCATGGGAGGAAAAGGCAGCTTAACCTTTCAGATAAGACTTCTTGCTCCTGTTGCCTAATTAACAACATGCTCTTCTCTGTTGGCTGTATATCTCTCATCATTTGTTCACTGTGCGTATGTATACATGTGGATGCACCATGTATATGAACAGGGAGATGTTTTATAAACTTTGGCATGCGAGCAGATTCTGTCCTTCAGCTATTGGGGGGGGAAGGAGAACTTGTGATAAAATAGCATTATTGCTCTCCATTATTGTAAAAAACCTCAAAAGTGACTAATTTTTAAAGATATCCATCATATTGCTTAGAATCAGCTGTTAAATTCAAATATGAATATGTGTGTATGTTTCCTTTCTTCCAATACGTTATACATATTTGGTAATGATGAAGGTTCTTGCTTTCTTTATGTATTCTTTCAGGAGCTGATTTTTCCAATTCTCTTGCTCCAGAGCTGTAGTGCTGGCAGTTTCCACCCCAGAATTACTTTGTTTGTTGGTGATTATAGGTCAAGTAACTTGGTAGCCTGCTCTGATAAAAAGCAAGATTATTCTTTGATGCACAGCTCCCCAAGCCTCTTCTGTTATAAGTCTCTGGCAATTGTTGCTTATGTGGAAGCAGCTGGTTGATAGAGCTGCACATACTAGCCTCTGTGCTGCTTGTCTGAGAGCAGCAGGAGCCATTAGGCTGCCCAGTAGATCAGGAGGAAGATCACTGGTAGAGCATTCTGGTACAGCATTCTGTATAAGAGCTGATAAGAAGGTGAAAGGGGGAGAAGTACAAGGGAGGACAAATCTGCAAAACATGACTAGTTATACAGGAGTGGAACAGGAAAGATGGAAATAAGGCAAGATCTGTGCAAGAGAAGGACCTGTAATGTAGGAGCATTAGTGCAAATACTGATGCTGGAAATGAAAGAAAATGCCTCACCCCTTGTGAGAGAGGGGAAGGAAAGAAGCAGGTAGTATAAAGGAAGGTCACAAATCCTAGAAATATGATTGTGGGGTACTACTTAGAAACTATTCTGCTATTTCTTACTTTTTGTTTTGTTCTTTGTTTAATCCTGGTTTGTCCACTTGCAAGCTGGTCCTTGTGCTTCAATTATATAAATACCTATGGAATAATAATTAAAAACAAAAGTACATGCAGAGCATGGATAGAGGAAGGGAATGTGTTCAGTGGAGTTGATGTGTTTGAGACTATTAGAATCAATGTTTGCTAGCTTTTAATATAGGTAATTACAAAGCTTGATGTAAAATAGCACCACCTGTTTTGTAGCCAGGATCTTGTTTTGATGTCTTAAAATCATCAAGAAGGTGCAAGAGCACCCAGCAGACTAGGAAGCTTGGAGGGTCTCACCAACTAGATCACATCTTTGTACTTTGCAGCTGAAGAAAGCCTTCATCTTTAGTAGTGGTAGAGTTTTTGCAATACTTTCTGATGGTGTGCTTCTAACAGGGTGGTAACGTTGGTCCTTGATGTCTGGAACGCTTGACTGTATGGTCCCAAATCCTCTACAGAGATGAAATGCTTGCATGTTTATGCTTGTTTTACCCATTTTCTTGCTGTTGCTCTTAGTAACTAAGTAATTCATTGAATTAATTTAGGTAAATAGTACTTGCCAGTGGCAGTGAAATGATTGTCCTTCTGAACTTTAGGTTGCCATAAGAAGGAATTTGAGCCTTTCAGCTCAGTGTCCCTCTGCAGAATCCAGCTTAGTATGTAAGCTGATGTCTTGGGACACTTACCTGGCAGGGAAATTCTGCCTGACTGCCATCTCTTAGAGGAGATGCCGCTTCCCACCTCCATTAAATAGCTTGCTTTCCCTGTTTGCTCTGTTGTGCTCTTTAATTGGTTACTGTTGACCATGTGCCTTTTCAGTACCCTCTGTCCTGTTCTGCTTCCAGTTCCTGTGTAGAAGGA
Organism: Myiopsitta monachus; assembly: GCA_017639245.1. Taxonomy (NCBI): domain Eukaryota; kingdom Metazoa; phylum Chordata; class Aves; order Psittaciformes; family Psittacidae; genus Myiopsitta; species Myiopsitta monachus. The sequence continues at coordinate 10,812,490 of CM029927.1, forward strand.
AGAATGTTGTCTGTCCGCAGTTGCAAAGAAAAGCATGATTTCTGTGCTGAGGGATGGAACTGCTTGCAGTGGCAACCTGTCTTTGAGCATCTGAGCCTCTGGTGGTGATCTACTTGAGTTATGGCAGAGGCATGAATGATTCTCTTCACTTGCCAGGGAAGAGCAGCCCAGTTCCTCAGCAATGCTGAGCAGTGGCTGTACTTTCTGCTCTCTTCAGAGAACCCAGATAACATCTGGCACCCAGGTGAACAAGCTGATTCTTCGGGCTGACGAGGGGAAGCAGAAGTTCTTACCTACATGTTTTCTTTAAACTAATAGCCAGTTTATCTTAACCTGATGGACTAGTCTTTCTTAAGACCCAAGTAAGGTAACTACAGTATGTCTTGGTAGGCATGGGGAAGATAGTCTTTCTGGTGTCTTGTTTATTTAAACAGATAAAAAGGAACTTTCTATCTCCTTTCTTCTGTCCCCAGCTTAACCCCCCCTTTTCCCTTTAGTTGTTTGGAGTTTTTTGGGAGAACAGTGGAAGCAAATCCATTATTCCTGACAGTGCTGGGGACTGACTCACGGCAAAATAAACCATTCAAATGTGCATGCCACAGGTGGTGGCAAGAAGTGGCTTGCTGAGACACTGCTAGTGATGTTTGTTTCAGAAAATAAAGCAGTCTTCCTCTTGCTTTGCATTTCAACAGTACTGTAGTTTCTGTTGTGTTTACAGAGTGCTGAATGAGCACTGCCATAAAGCTGCATCCTCTGCCTTTCCCCCCCCCCCCCTTTAATTTATGACTCGGTGGGAGACCTAAATGGGTGTGTACGCTTGGGATGGGGGAAGAATGGCTAAAAACAAAACCAACTACGGTGATGTGCTGCTCTAAAACTGACAGTCACAGTGATCTTCTGCTTCAGTTGGCCTTACAGAACTCCAGTAACTGCTTCTGTAATAGTAGCATTGCATTTCTGACTGGCAAATGCAGTGTTGTTCTATTTCTTCTGCTGAACTGCATGCTGTGAGGTTACTTATTTCTCTCATGTCTCCTTCAGCAGTCCTTTAGAAAAGGATCAAGAAGAATGTGTTGAGGAGCAAGCTTTTTTTCCCCGATGCTGCAGTTAAATGAAGACCAGGACTGGAGCGATTCCTGATACCCCAGACAAAAAAGTGCACTGTGTGTTCATAACTCCTTTGAGTGACTGACTTGAACCTTGCACCTCAGATTGAACTTTCATGCTAGTGATGATCTGTAGAGTTGCCTCTGGGGCACCTGTGTTCTCAAAGGCCAGCACAAGTGTTGATGCAGCAGAGCTCATGTGGCAAACAGGTTAGTCAGATCACTGCTGGTTTGGGTAACTTGTAAATGTGGTACTTTTCTACTTCAGCCTGTTGTGCTCCTGGAATTGCCAGTCCAGACCTTAACTGAAGTTATTTATTAGATGCTACAGGTCAGCTTGTGCCTCCGAGCTCTCCTGCTTCCTGTGACATATGCTGTTTGTCTCAGGTGGGATTCCTGCCCAGCTTTATTCCCCAGCTCCTGGTTTACAAGGAAGAGTCCTGAAACTGTGGTCCTGGATGTTTAGTGCTCTATTCAGCAGCTGCAAGGATGGCCTCTGCTTTCTCAAGGGCGTATGTTACATAAGGACAAGTATCAGTTATTCAGTTATTGTTATCAGTTATTTGTGTCAGTTATTCCATGAAGAACATTTGTGCTCCTTTTTTGTATTCTAGAGTGCTGCAGTAAATGGAATGAAGCTTTTTCCCCCCCTTTTTTTTTTTCTCTGAGATAGGCTACCTCAGAATGCCTTGTGTTTGCTGTGGAGCAGGTAGGAGCTCACTTGTGTGCCTGTAGCAGGTAGCCTGCAGTGGAGCAGCCCAGCCAACAAACTCAGGGGGTTGGATGTTGTACAGGACTGCTCAAGGTATGAGAGACTGTTGGATTGTTGTTGTTTTCTGTGTAGGTGTTGAGCCTGGTGATGTGGGTATATTTCTTCCATGCAAGTGAGTTGTCCAATAGGTAACATGCTACCAGCATGAGTTAACATAACCCCTGCTTGAAGAAGGTGGAGAAGAAATCTGTTGCTTCTAAGAAAGAACCTCAAAACTACTTTGAAGTCTAGGAACACAGTTAAGTATGTACTTTGTTAACAAACAATAGCAGTGGACGCTCCTGTGTGATATGTGGGCATTTGCATCCTCAAAATAACCCTTAAAGCGTTTGCCATTGGGACTGATTTTTTTTAAACTGTAAAAGAAGAGGAAAGTCAACTGAGAAACTTCCCATCTGCTGAGAAGAGAAATACACTAAGCAGAAAACAAATAGTTGCTTTAGGGCTGGAGCAGTTTGATTTTGGCATGCTTAAAGACCTATTTTATTAGAAAAGCACTGTGGAGAAAGTTTTCCTTTAAAACAGTCATAAAAATTTCTCCTAAAAATCCCACCCTAAATCTGTTTCACATTATCTGGTATCTCTTCAGGGAATTGCTTGAGACTTTTTTTATTATAGGACAGGCTGCCCGTTGGAGAGACATATGCATTGTTTCACCAGAGCTGTAGCCCTCTATCTTCAGACAAGAGGGAAGCACATTGTTTTGTGTCTTTGATATGATCCAGCCAGAAAACAGCCTTAGGGGGGGAAAAAAATCAGTCCTTGGCAGCAGTGCAGTCTCTGTCTTTTTTGTTTTCTGTCAGTGCCACAATGTAATGCTGTTCTAATATGTTGAGATTAAACTCGCATGGGGCGTCTCAAAAGTCCTTCTTAAGACTTGAGGTCATAACTTGCTGAAAGTTCAGAGGGACGAGTCTCAGTTTTGTAATGAAAAAAAGTTCCAGGGTTATTTTAGAATTAGGTCTAATAAGAAACTGGTACAAGAAGCTACTTTAGTACAGTAATTTAGTGACAGTGTAGCAGATTTGTAGCAGCTACTGAAAACTTTCCACCTTCCTGCTCAAGCAGGCTGAACCCTGCAAGATTCAGATGTTGATTACAAAGGTGATGTTTCGGGTCCCTGTAGGCTGATCATTTCAAATGCATGGTCTGGATGTGCCTTGAGGTAGAAATGCTCAAGAAACTGAATGTATTGTTTATTTGGGTTAGAATAAGCCCATTGTAGTTTGGCAAAGTATCCTAATTGAGAAATGTCACAATTTATTCAAGGGCAGCTGCATCTAATACTTACACACTTTTTGGCGGGATTGAACAGGCTTGTGGTAGTTCTGCTTTGAGCTTGGTACCTCTTGTATCAAATAGATGTAGTTTTAACAAATATTTTTTTTATTTATGTAAGTTACAGTATAGTATAGTTTTGCAAAGTTGTTGATTAGCATACAGGGGAGATGGTGGAAAGTGAACTAAACTTCAAATCTAACATTTTCCAGTAATGGGAAAGAAAACAGAAGAGGGAAAATATCAATTATTACTATTTCCTTAGTTTGCCCATTATTCTAATTTCCTATATGGTAGTTTTCCTTCTTTCCACTCTGAGGAAAGTATCCTCTTCCCCTTTCCTTAAAATATTTATAGTTTTGGTATAAATGTTGCAATGTAGTTGCATTTGAAAGCTTAGCTGATTATAGTAAAAGGTGCAAAACTATTGAAGTGTTACTCAAAAGTGCTCAAAACTAAGAATAGTACATTATACTTGTATCTGATCATGTCATGATCTGAAGTGTTCATTACTTTGTATTGGATTAAACTAATAGACCATTTAACTACCACTTCGTGGGTGAGGGTAAATGTGAATCCTTCTATGTAAGGATTTAAAATACATCTGTGGTTTGAGGCTTATGAGCATGATAAATTTAGCACACTATTGTAATCAGTCCATTTTGTGCCATGTCTCTGTAGTCTGTCTTTATTGGCTATAACTTCTGCAGAATGAATATTTGTATTCTCATGTGGGTTTGTGGTGGTGGTGGGGAACCCTTGTTATCTTTTTTGATTCTGAACTACTCTTGAAAAACAGCCAGCTTACATGAATACCATGAATGTGAGTTTCTGAAGGCTGAAGTTGTGGTTTGCTGTAAGCTGTTTTAAAAATATGTCCGTCTTAATGAGAAGTGCACGTTCTTGCACCAGCACCATTGCTGCCTTTAGTAATGCACAAAGTAAGGTAGAGGGGGGAATGTCTGCATTTTCAAACTTGACTATAGTTTTTATTGTGATCTCTGAGAATTTGTAATGTTTTTATTTGCTCTTTTTTTTAACATAATGAACATGCTGCAGGGATGTTAAACAAGAGCCCATACAAATGCTAGAATGTTACATGATTGCTTTAGTTAATCATAGGTGAATTAATAAGGAACTGTGAGCCTTCCACATAGTGCTAAGGCACTTCTACAACTGAAGTGAAAGGGGGAATGCCTGAAGCTGTTGCTTGTAAGACTTCTAAAGCTGGCAGACCTTATGGTTAGAGAAAAGATCCAATGCAGTGATTTTATTTGTTTATTTATTTTTTGTGCCTATGTTACTTTTACCAGGGAATGGGTAAGAGGAATAGAGTCAGGCCCTGTTCCTTACTCTTCTGGAATAATCTTGAATACTAAAGGTTTGAGTTCTGATTTTTAGACTAAATGAGTTATTTGCTTTGGTCTTCCCGTTGCTGTGCACATTTGGTGTATTAAGTAGAAAAAACTTGCATCCAACACTCTCTAAACCCATGAAGGTTTGGGTGTATACACCCAGGATAGGTGTATATAGGTAGATGATATTTCCAATGTGTAGAAGGGGATAGGATTGTCATATCTTCATAGCAGAAGTAGGAGCCACTGTGCAGCTATTCAGTGCCCCTTCCTCTCCAACCTGTTTGGTTATCTGCTAGCAAGTCATATTATCCCTTTCCCTCCTTTGAACACTTCAGACCTGCTTGCTGAAATGAGTGCCTGTTTCCTGACATGCTTTGGTAGAATTGGGTGTGATTGAGGGTTCAGGAATAGAATGGCAGGGTGTGCTTTGTCTCAAAACTCTCTATGTGTGATGTTAGTGATCCTCTTAGTGCTTGGATACACATAGATAATGCTGGGAACTGTTTACTGGCATCCTAGCAACTGTGACTGCTAAAAAATCCATCCAGTTCTCTCCCATGTGTGTAGGGTGCTCCCAAAAAATGCCAAAACCATGTGGGTGTGAGGATCAAAAGGCACATAGCAGACAGAAATACCCTAAAGCCAGATGTCAGGCATTGTTTTGCTTTTGTCCCTTGTTTGGATGGGACTTTTTCTTCACTTAGATTACGTGGGATATTGTATGACGAGCTTTCAGAGTAAAATGTAACTCTGTAATCATCTGTGCTCCAGGCATGTCCAAGCTCATCTGAATAACCTTGATTTTTTTTTTTTTTTCAGCTGACTTTATATTTGCGTTGTCTTTTTGACAATATTGCAACTTCACTTGGATTTCTAGCTCTAGCGGCCAGCTGGTGTCTCAAGTGCATGCATGTGATGCCAGGATCTATGAAGATTTGTGGGGTGCAGTGCTAGAGCAATGCAATAAATGACTAGCCAGGGTAATGCTCCTTAGTGGCTGTTTTTTGTTTGGTTTTGTTTTATTTCCCTAAGATTGCTTGAAAGAGGAAGGCCTACTTAATGACTTGAGAAGCAGACTTGTGAGACTCTAAAGAAAAATGAAATGTATTTCTGTTCCTTGCCTTGTGGGGAATTTGGGTCATTTTATACTCCAGAATTGCTGCGTCCCTTAAAGTACTCATAAACATTAAAGTTGGCTTGTAAAAGGCATTACTGCTTAGTTCTGCTACTGTTTGGTTATGTCTGTTATGGATTGCATAAATACAGCAAAAAATATAAGGGGGAAAAAAAATCTGTGGTGTTCAGTCATTGTTTTACTAGACTTCGAATTTGTTCTCATTACTTCATGAAATTCTTCTCTAATTCAATCTTTGTCTTTTGTCTTTGCTGCCTTGCAGGGTTGGTACAGTAGGCCTCACTAAACTTAGCTGCAACTAAGAATTTCTCCTACATCAACTGAGTTAAGGCTGATGCTCTTGTGGAATGTGGATTAAAAGTGCGTGCTAAGTTCCAAATTTCCATTTGAGAAGCGGAGAAAGTAAATGTACCACAACCACCAGCATCAGGACAGCAAACCAAGGGACAAAGAATTTGATCCACAGTGTTGATATATGTTAACTGGTTCACGTGTTGCTTAAAAGACATTTGCTGGGGGGCGAGAAGTGGACGTCAGCTGTGCGAAGGCATTTTGTTTACAAAAATGAGGGCTTCTTTGGAAACAGCAGACATTGCTATTGTGGTGCTGTACTTCGTGCTTGTAATGTGCATAGGTTTTTTTGCCATGTGGAAATACAATCGGAGCACCGTAAGTGGCTACTTTTTGGCAGGGCGTTCTATGACCTGGGTAGCTATTGGTGCATCTTTATTTGTGAGCAATATTGGAAGCGAACATTTCATTGGGCTCGCAGGATCTGGAGCGGCAAGTGGATTTGCAGTAGGTGCATGGGAATTCAACGCCTTAATGCTTTTGCAGCTTTTAGGATGGGTCTTCGTCCCAGTCTACATCCGGTCGGGAGTGTACACCATGCCTGAATACTTGTCCAAGCGTTTTGGAGGGCATAGAATTCAAATATATTTTGCAGCACTGTCTCTAATTCTTTATATCTTCACCAAACTCTCAGTTGACTTGTATTCAGGGGCACTTTTTATTCAAGAATCGCTGGGGTGGAACCTCTATTTGTCAGTTATCCTCCTTATTGGAATGACTGCACTGTTGACTGTGACTGGAGGTCTTGTGGCTGTCATCTACACAGACACGCTTCAAGCTCTGCTTATGATTATTGGTGCCCTCACACTTATGATCATAAGTATTATGGAGGTTGGTGGGTTTGAAGAAGTTAAAAGAAGGTACATGTTAGCATCACCAAATATTACGTCTATCTTGTTAACCTACAACATTTCCAATACCAATTCCTGCAATGTTGACCCAAAGCCTGATGCTCTTAAAATGTTGCGTGAGCCAACAGATGAAGATATTCCCTGGCCTGGATTTCTGTTGGGACAGACTCCAGCTTCTGTCTGGTACTGGTGTGCCGATCAAGTCATAGTTCAGAGAGTTTTAGCTGCAAAAAACATTGCTCATGCCAAAGGATCCACTCTGATGGCAGGCTTCTTGAAGTTGCTGCCGATGTTTATTATAGTTGTCCCAGGAATGATTTCACGAATACTGTTTGCAGATGATATCGCCTGCATTAACCCGGAACACTGTTTTCAAGTCTGTGGGAGCAGAGCGGGATGCTCTAACATTGCCTACCCACGTCTGGTGATGAAACTTGTGCCGGTTGGTCTGCGGGGACTGATGATGGCTGTGATGATTGCTGCACTGATGAGTGACTTGGACTCTATATTCAACAGTGCCAGCACCATATTCACACTTGATGTCTACAAGCTCATTCGGAAGAGCGCAACGTCTAGAGAACTGATGATTGTAGGAAGAGTCTTTGTTGCGTTCATGGTAGTTATAAGCATTGCCTGGGTCCCGATAATTGTAGAAATGCAAGGTGGTCAGATGTACCTTTATATCCAAGAGGTAGCAGACTACTTGACCCCACCAGTGGCTGCTCTGTTTCTTATGGGTATCTTTTGGAAGCGTTGCAATGAGCAGGGGGCTTTCTATGGTGGAATGGCTGGGTTTGTTCTTGGAGCTATCCGGTTGATACTGGCATTTATCTATCGTGCTCCTGAGTGTAACCAGCTGGATACTAGGCCAAGCTTTATCAAAAACATCCATTACATGTATGTTGCAACAACTCTCTTCTGGATCACTGGGATTGTGACCTTTGTAGTAAGCCTCCTCACACCTCCACCTACGAAGGAGCAGGTTCGGACAACCACTTTCTGGGCCGTGAAAAACAGGAATGTGAAAGAGGGTGCTGCAAAGGGGGAGCTGTACAAAGTGCAAGAAAAGAGCATCCTCAAGTGCAATGAAAACGCTAACCATATAATTCCAAATGGCAAATCAGAAGAAAATATTAAAAATATTAAGCCGGAGGATATCAATCTTCTGGTTACTTGCAGAGATGACAGCAACCCGGTGATTTCTGTGAGTCACTCTGAAGTCGAGACACCAGTTGATTGTTATTCAAACGGACAAGCGGCTTTGATGGGGGAGAAAAAGCATGAGGAAGAGACTGATGAGAGAGAGAGACATTTGAAATTCATAGATTGGTTCTGTGGCTTTAAAAGTAAAAACATGAACAAGAGAGCTGTTCGGGAGATGGAGGAAGAGACTGTTTGTTTACAAATGCTGGAAGAGACTCCAAAAGTAAAACTATTACTAAATACTGGACTGATCTGTGTCTGTTCGCTTGGAATATTCATGTTTGTCTATTTCTCTTTGTGAGTGAATAGTAAACTTTTAAGGGTATGGCTAAACATACAGAAGTTGATACAGGTCTCTTTGTTTCAATTTTTTTCTTTTCAAATAACATAACTGCAACCCAGGCATTGTTTACGCTATAATTGTAAGATCAACTCAACTTTAGCCTATTTAGAGACCATTTGAGACATGTTGTCTTATCTCTGCTGAAAGCAGAACCTGTTGTGTCGTGTCTTTTTCCCCTTTTGTCTTTTTACTCCTATTTGCAGTACTAACCTTTTGTTTTTTCATGTACATGTGTATAAATATACCAAAGGCAGGCAGGTGGCTGTGTTTGAAGTCAGGCAATTACATAGCTCAGTCAGCATTAAGATGAAAATAAGAACTGATCATTTGCTGATGTGTGAAATCTAAATGATTAAAGCTGTGTTGAAAGATTTTTAAATGTAGAACTGCGATGCACATCACTGTGTAGTCATTCTTTGTAACATAGCTATATTACCTTGGCCAACTTGGCACTCTTTAATTTTGTTCACTGCTTTTAGGTTTTGTTAGTTGTTGTGTTTTGGTTTTTTATGGTTTTAGTTTCTCATTTCTCTCATAGTAACAACAGGAAGATATTTTGTCTCATCTTGTAGCACTTAAACCATGATAGCTGTTAGTAGCTTTCTGTCATTTTTTCTCTGTAAGAAAATCCACTGTAAATTCCATCACTAAAAAGTTGCTGTATTTAAAAAAAAAAAAAAAAAGATAAAAAAGAAAAACCAAACCAAAAATCTTGGAGATGACAAACTGGCAATGGAGGAGAGGGGGGAAGGGAAGAAAAGAAGTACTTCTTGGTTAGGTTTTGTAGTATGTTGAAGTAGTAGAGTGTTTATTCAGCCTCCTCAATGTCCAAACCTTTAGTACATAATTAAGGTTAGCCTCTTTCTAGAGAAAAAAAATCTCTGCATAGGTTCTCCCACATGAGGAAAAGAAGTGTGAGACTTGGCATGTCTTCAGTTTGGTTAGCACACGGTAAAATAACTTCGCTGCTGTGTATGTTTAGAAGGGCAATATTCTGCCTTCAATAGGACAATACTCCAGATCCCTATCATTTTACAAGGGCAATACTGTGCATCCCTACCGTTGCTGCACACTGAGTCTAAGGGAAGAAAACCAAGTGGGAAGACAAGAGGCAGGGGAAGTGAGGGAAAGAGGTGGAAGTGGTCCTTATTTTCTAAAGTCCTTTTGCCTCATGTCTTTTCCTGCTTTCTCTTTCTTCCTATCAGACCATTTTTTTTTTTTTTTTTTTTTTTTAAGGAATGACTCCTGAGGGATTCTGTGTCAGGAGACAAGGAGCATGTGCAGTTGTAATCTGTGTCAGCAATTGAGGTCTGCCCTTATGGTTCTTCAGATGAAAGTGAAACTTTTCCCAGGTGATCAGTAGCTCTAGAGATGCTGAGGTTCTGTTCTTCTGAAGGATGGATGCCCAAGGCAGGCATGAATGGTTTCCAGGTGTGGAGGATGTGTGTGCAGTAGGTTGGTGGAACTCAGCAGATCACAGGGTCCACTTCTCCTTGGTAAAGCAGGAGAATGTGTTGCCATCCTGGGTGTTCTTGCCCTTACACTAAACCAAGTCAGGACCTGTTCTTGGGCACAGAGGCCAGTTGACAGTGTGTGGCTGCGCTTGTGGTAGTAAACTGCCTTATCCTCCATGACAGAATAGTCATATCCAGGCTTCCTGTGAAAATAATTCCTCTAGTTGTCTTTGCTCCAGAGCTTGTCTGGGGATTTGTGAGAGCATGAGCTGGCTAGGCCAGAAACGGTCTGAGGGACCATGCTAACAGTTCAACAGCATTGATTCAAGGGTCCAGCAATGTTTCTTGGCACATAAAAAGGAACCAGTCCCTATGGGTGAAATAGTTATGTTATGATGAAATTTGGGTGCATTCTGCCTTTGACTGCTGGAGAAAATTTGCTTTCCAGTACAGTGGTGCTGTAAGCTGCAGGCCGTCCAAATAGTTTTTAGTAGTATCATGTATAATATGTATTTTCAAATAAAATTACTAACTTCCATTTTTGGGGGGTTTTCTTTGTGTTTTTTTTAATGGGTTTTTTGTTTGTTTGTTTGCTTTGGTCTTTATTTTTAAATCAACTGAATCCCATTCATTCCAAGACTTTAAACAGAGGCTGAGATGCCCTGCCTTTCTCCACTTTTAGTTGTTGCTGCTGGAAAGCAGACTGTTCTTAACTGGAAATACTGGAATAAGTGTAGGAGTGCAGTTGCAATATATGTAGAAGAGGAGAGTTGCCATACCTGAGTCTTGGTGTTAACAGCAATGTGATGAGACACATTTTCTTACAGTTTGTGTGGCTGGCTTCATTCAGAATAAGTATTTTAAATTGTTTCTAATTGTTAAGTATGTGGAATAGGTGTGGCATCTCAAGTTGCTTCATTAGTAGGCTATGTCGGGAAGGACAGTACTGTTAGAAAGCTGTAAAAAACAGTTGATTATTTATTTTCTTTTCAATGCTGGATAAAGTAACCTAGGGCAAAATTTGTTTTTAGTGGGATGAAAAATAACTTGTGGCAGGTAAAGATAAGTCTCAGTCCAACAATGTCTTCTTGAAAAGGCTGGGATCTGTCTAATATGCCTAATTTGGCACAGGAAAAGAGACTCACGTACCAGGCACTGTCCCTTAGTAACTTGGCATGTCTTTCTATTAGTGGCTGGTACTTGGATTTTCTAGACCAGTCTTTTCTGCTCTCAGTACTGACAAATGCATTGCCACCTAACCTATGAAGCCAGGTTAGCTCAGGGACCCTTATGCTTGGCTGCTGGTGCTTCATCTGTGCTTGCTTTTTTCCCAGGGTGCCTTACATGGTTATGAAGCTGAAGGCATGGCTTTTATAGCCGCCTGAAGAGTGGTTTGCTTATAATGGCTTTTCCCAGCTTGTTTTTCCTCCTCTCTTCCCCCCCAAGTCATTTGCTTTTTTAAAAGAGAATGCTGTTTAAAAAGTTAGCATACAGGATGCCAGTATCCTGTTCAGTGTAATTACAGTCAAATCAATGGTGAAGTTATCCTTCGACAACGGTAGGGAGTCAACAGTCCTTCACAAATGTTACAGTGCAACCTTTGACTGTTGAATCTGAGATACTCCATCTTCCAGTCAATATATTCTTACTTTGCTAAAGTAACCAGTTGCTGCATTAATCACAGTGGCAATTGGCTGTCAGTCAGGATTTTAATAAAGTAATACTTTGCATCCCCCCCATCTTTAGACCTGTTATTGTTAAGAAGCTTTTAAGCACATTATTTCTCCAGTGCTTTTTCAGTCATTTAAAAATGTTTCTATGCTACTCTCTGCCTAATGCCAGCCTCTTCAGTCTTGCTATGTTTTCCTGTCTTAGAGGTTGTAGAACTTGCTAATGTTTTTTGTTGAGTATAACCACTTAATAAAACGCCTTTATTAGAAAAAAAACCCGTATATATATATAAATATAAGGTTTCAAGCAAACTGTCTGTTGGTGAGCAAGTACCTTGCCCTGTGTTATGGACCTTAGTATAAGAAAGTTGCTTGAGGATTTTTTTTTATAGCGTAAACATGCCTTTGCTAATCTTCTGATCATGATCTACAGGGAAGAGATGTTAATCCAGGTTAATGTTTCGGTATAAACACCAACTTTTTGGTCCAGTAAAACTACGAAGTGTCTCCCATAATGGACAATCAGTTTCATGAATTCTAATGCCTGGCTGCCTCCTTGGTGAGACTGGCTAGTCATGCAGGTTTAGATCCAGGAGGACACATGCTTCTGTCTTGTAGCGGCTGGTTTATTTATTGCATTGAGCTTAGAATAATGTCTTGAAAAACATATTTTGGAATGACACCTTTTTTTGTTACTTCCCTTAACTTATTTTTCTGTTAAGATATTTGAATTTTCTCCCAGAAATTTGTTAGAAGCCTTTTATTTCAAAAAGAAGCTTCTTGAGAGCTTTGGGAGACTGTTCTTATTTAACTTTTTTTTAAATGACTGATTTGATGCTATTCTCTGCCAAAGTTTAGGTTTGTTTTTTTTTTTTATGATTTTTTTTTCTTGTTAGCTTTTACTAGTACCTGAAAGGAACCAGTGAGAGATTGTAAGAAATTAAAATGGCCTTCAGTATACTGCTTGTGTATTTTCTACTTCTCCACTTCTGTGTTCCCCTTTCCACTCTAATCCCAGAAGGTCCAGCATGAGACTTCTGAAGCAAGTCATGAGAGTACTGTAGCTGAGTAGTGGAAAGGATTTCCCACAGGGTTACGGTGTAGTGGGGAGAGCCATCAAAGGATCTCTGTGCGAGCACTTAAAACAGAAGACGCTTACAACTTTAAAACTTACAGCTTTATTTTTTTTATATATATATTTTTTTAAATCCTAAGATAAAGGAGGTGTTGGGAGATGCTCCCTTTCAGAGAACAGGATACATGGAAGGAGTTGGAGTTGCTAAGCTCTAGCTTTCTTGAGGAAATCTTTGGATTTAGCATGTATAGTGAAGCAAAAATACTCATCTGTTAATTTGGTATTCTGTATGTTCTGTGCCCTTAAATGTAATTGTTTTGAAAATAAAACTAACCTTGTTATGTGATGTTAAAAAGCAAACGTGTGTGCAATGGTTTAAATTTTTTTAAGAAAATGTTTGTATATAATTAAATGGTTTAATGTGCTTTAATTGGCCTAAGGTAAAGAGTAGTCCTAGAATGTAAACATATATAATTAGGATTTCTGATTTCACTGTGAGATCTCTGAACTCTCTTGTTTTGCAAAGTGGTTTGTTTTGTTTACAAAACACTTTCTATTGTTTCTTTTATGGTGTTGGTTTAAAGGCATTTGCTTCTCTTCTAATATGATATAGTGACATCTGGTGACACTTAGCATTATCAGTTTCACTGTGTAAAGTCAGACACTTTGAGCAAAAATGGTAATGATATGACAATTCTCTGTGTCTATGAATACACGTTTTTAAATGAGGTGGTTATAAAAATAGTTGCTGTGCAAAATGTTAGTAGTCTTCTTCTTCAAGAAGAAAGCAAATTTTCTAATATCACTAGAGCAGTCTCTTCATTCATCTTCTTATTTTTAAAGCACAGTGTCAAAGTGATGCTGCTTTACCTTTATCTCTGATAGAATTTTTTGGGTTTTTTTTTAGGTATCTGTGAAGTACTTTTGGGTTTTGTTGCTGTTATATTTTTCTGCAGATTTTATATAAAAAAACCAGTTAATGAACTGCCTTTTTGGTTTTTTTTTTTTTTTTTTTTTTGGTTTGTGTGGGGTTTGGGTTTTTTGTGCTTTCTTTTTCTTTTCTGTTGTTTTTGTTGTTTGTTTTTTTTTTAACTATTCAACTAAAATACATTTCAGACCAAAACCAAACGATATCATAGAGCATTTGAAACCTGCCTTTTTCCTTGTCTCTTGTGTTTTGGTTGGTTTGTTTTTGGGTTTTGTTTTTTGTTGTTTTTTTTTTTTAAAGAAGCCAAATGGGCATGTAGATAAGATCACTATAATGGATCCAGGTCTCTTTTGGTAAAGTGTTATTTAAAGGTCTGTTAAGATCTTATAAGACAATATACTGAAAAAAATTACTGTAGTAGGAATATAGATTTAGAAGTGTTAATGAGATTAATACAGCTTAAGTATATTGTAAGTTGCTACTGTCCTTAATGACAAGCTTTTTGTCATAGAAATGATGTATGATAAATTAATTTTGGTCTAGTGTATAGAATTATCATATTGCTATAAATCTTTGAAGTAAATCTGATGCAAAAATTTCATAGTTAGCATTGCTGGCCCTGTGTATACTGTTCTTTGTACACTGTATGCATATTATTTTGCCTACTGCATTAGTCTTCAAACTAAAACTCTTATTAGAGAGTATTTGGATACTTCAGACTGTGTTTCTTGCAGTTTACATTCCTTTATCATGGCATTTTGTCCTGTCTAAAAGTATTGTATGGAAATGTTTAAAACTTCTGTACAAAGTTTCAATAAAATAGAGGAAAAAAACCCCAAACAACAACAAAATAGATATTTGTGAAGCTATTTTGGAGAGCCTGTCCATAATTGTCATGGCTGTTCTTACTTGTAGTAAGCCTCACATCCCTATGTATAAGGATACTTCCCGTTTTCCCCCCCATTATTAAAACGCATACCTTTTGAAGCAGAGTGTGGGCATCTGGGTAGGAAAAAACACCAAACAAACTAGATTCTTTAAAGCTGCAAGGAGAACTTAGGGAATCCAAAATATGGGTGCTTCCAAAATATGGGTGCAGAGTTTGGCTGCAAAAACCTGAGGCCAGCTCGTGGTGTTGGGGCAGTGGGAGTGGGGTAGGCTGGACTAATCTCTCAACATGCTGAAGCTGGCCGGGCAAGGTTAGCTGCCTGAAGCACCCTGGAGAGCAGTAGCTTGCATGCGAAACAAAATAGGAGTGAACCCTCATTTAGCAGGGCAGCCTTGCTGGATATTGTGCAAAATTGATTTATTTTTTTCTTCCTTCACCCCTCCCATCTTCCTTCTTTAAATGCCCTGTTCAGCTGCTGCCTGAGCAACCTTGAGTGGGACAGGCACCTTCTTAGTTAGTTGTGGAGTGTCTTTAAATACCTGCAGTTGTACTTCGCTGTCCCTCTGGGGCTGTCCCAGCTTGAATGCCTCAGTGTCTGTCTTGTGTTTTATTTCTCACTGCGATCTAGAAATCAGTCCTGGTGCCTAAGTCCTCAGAGAAGCCTGTGCCAGCAGTCATGCCCTGAGAATGTGTGTGATGCTGTCTTTTCCCTTGTAGAAGCAGTTACAACTTACAGTAGTCAGTGCTTAGCCTTTGGGGAGGGAAGGGTGCCATTTCAGTTTTTGAAAAAGATTAAAACATTGACACATGTAAGCAAAGAACATGAGTCTTGCACTTTTTCCCCCTTGTGCCTGTTCCTCCATAAGAACGTCTTTGAACCAACAGCCATGGAAAGCATGGTGTGAATCATGCCTTATTCATTGTCCAGTGGCAGGCCTGGTGTTAAATCATCTGTGCATTGGGAATTAAGATGTTCTTTTTAAATATGGGATGCTGGCAAAAACTGTGAGAAGGACCTTAAACCCACATTTTCAGCTGTAGAGGAAATGTTGCATTCATCGAAGTTATTCTTGGTATTATCTTTGTTTGCTGCTGTGTTGTAAAATAAAAGTGGAAGCTTTGCTGTTTGAAGGAATGGATAGAAAAAAAAATGGCTTTGGAGAGGAAACTTTGGATTTGGGATGGAAAAATAAGCAGTTTTCTGCCTGCAGACTTGGTTTGGATTTGTGATCTCCAGGAGGAGATGGAATGTGTTTTCTTTAGTTACCTGTCAATTAATTGGCTAATTAGTCTATTAGGTGATTAGTCAGTGAGCAGCTTTCCATTTCATTGATTTTAAAAGAGGTTCAAGAAGCCTCTTTGTCACCAGCTGCTTCCATTTGTATTAGTGAAGACTCTGTCAGTCCCAAATTCACTGATGTTTGAGACTTTCATGTTTTCTTTGGGTGTGGAGTTCTGGCCCAGGCAACCTGCGGGTGGGTTCAATGAATGCTGCAGCAGCATTTATTTTGAGGGTTCACTGAAAAAACCCAAGGAGATGGTGGTAATGAGTACTCTTTGCCTGCTGGCTCTGAAGTGAATTCTCCCTCCTTGGATGTGGCTGTCCCAGTTTGCCCTGTGCATGTTCTTGTGCCAGGGAAGTGAACAAGCCAGGAGGTTTCAGCTCTCTGCTTTCTTCCTCCCTGACTAGCAAACACATTTAACCGGGTTCTACTTCGGAATTTGCTTTTGTGATTTTATTTTTTTTTTAAATCTGTAGTCTTGCAGGAATAAAGTGATGATTTGGCTTCATGGTTGTGAGGTAACTTGAATTTGTTAGCAACTCTTTTTAATACTTAACCTTGAAACTAGTTTTGTAAGTTAGCTTTGAGTATCCCAGTATATGTGCTGTAGTATACAGGAGAATTTGAGCAAGAAGTTGCCAAGGTTCGCTTTCACTTCTGCACACCCGTTGGTAAAAACAGTGTGACTTCCATCTTAAACACTGTCCATGTGGTTTGGAGCCAAAGGTAGTTACTTTTGTGCAAAAGTGTGAAGATTTAAAAATTATGGCTGTGGTTCTCACCACACTCTTTGGAAAGTTGGGGTTTTTAGGGTTGGATTTTTTTTTGCTCTGTTTTTTTTTTTTTTTATTAATTTTTAAATTTTTTTTTGCTAACCATGGTCAGCTTTTTCTTAGTCCTGACTCTTTGTTATTCTACAGAAGTAAGCGTGATGTGTGTAACAGTTACGTGTTAAGAACCAGATCTGTAGTCCTTAGAAGATGTTTTTCATTGAAGGGAGCTCTTCAGTGGCTTAGATTAGTCTGGATGGTGCTAGTGGTACGTCCTATGTTTGGAGTGCTGGAATTTAGCTGGTATACATCCTTGCAACTGACTGCCACAATGGATACTTCAGACAGTAGCAGGTGTTGCTCCAAAGGCTAGACTAGACGAAGGCTAGGTGTTGCTCCAAAGGCTGGTGCTCCAAGGCTGGAAGCCTCCAACCCACAGAATGTAAAAATTAACTGTGTTTGGCCTTTATAACTGTGACTCAAAGTAGTGTTTGTCTTCTGGAAGCAAAGCAGTGCCCATTTCCTTTGCTGCTACTAAGGTTTCCCCCAGCTACAGAGGGGTGTACAAGCCGATTTGAAAAATGCTGAACATGCCCCAAACAATTTACACTGGAAGAACCTCTGTTGGTTTGGAGCTGCGTGCACGTGTGCCATGTTGAACAGGGAGTTATTCCCTGTAGGAAAAGTACCTCAGTATTGTGTGTCACGGAGGTGGCTTGTGTTGTGAACTCCAGTCATGCGTACCCTTCACAGCACACCAAAGCCCTTCTCCCTGATAATACCACTGACTTTGTCCCTGCAGCATCCAGGGAACCAAATAGTAACAGCCGTGTGACAGTGATTTCATTCATGTTCCTTCCCCGGCTTGCAGAGAAGCTGGTGAGTGGAGGTGCCAGGCAGGTGAAGGGGTGAGGAGCTCTGTGTTCAGGCAACCTTTTCCTAACAAACACTTGGGGCCAGGGGTTGATGGGCTTCAGTTTACCTTGGAAATAGCAGCCATCACTCCTGGGCCCTTTCTGACAGTGTCTGTAAGGCTTCCAAGCTGGTGTTAAGTACGTGGGTGAATAGAAAAGCTTAAAATAAGCTGATGAGAGGAAATACTAGGGAAGCCATGCACACAGAATGTGGAGATGGAAACAAGGCTGAGTTAGAGGGGAGAGATTGAAAGAAAGAAGGAACATATTTGAGATATTACTGAGAATTAAAATTCTTACTTCAAATTAGTCTTGATAAATTTGATAGTATAGGTGACATTCTTGAGAAGTAAGCTTCCAAATTTAAGTTCCAACTTAATTCTTGTATGCCACTTGAACTTCGTGTATGTGTTATTTTTCATCCACGGTTTCATGGGAATTACATCATATTGAACATCTTAGTATGCAAAAAAGCACCATGAAACCTCTTACACAAAGGATGCATAACCAGCTTTTTTAAGAAAGCAGTAAACTGCAACAGTCAGCTGTAATATTGGAATATGGGGAGGAAGAAAGAGCAAAACTTCTGGTGGTAAAAATCCTCAATACGTCTAAAAACACTGTTACAGGATTTCTTTTTTTAAAGTTGTCTAAGGATGACAGTGCAAATCTTAATTAGACTTGTCTGTGCAGTTAAGTCTAGGCTTTACATTTTCCTTTCCTTAAGTCAGTGCCTTCTGAAGGTGGATCTGTGAGGTTGGGCACTTGCAGTCCAAACGCTTGAGGAATTGAAGGGAAATTTGGAGAAGTCAGAAAAAGTTCCAGGGTATCTTAGAACTTTCAGCTCATTGCTTTGGGGCGAAGAATTGATGACCTGAATTAGCAAACTAACCCTGTATCCCTCACAGTGTGCTCAGGTAAAGGTTTACTAGTGAGAAGTACTGAGTCGGTGAAAGAAGCTCTGGCTCTGGACTGTGGTTCCAGCTTCTGTATCACAAGATTGGAGAAGGCTTCTTTTCCTCTTACCTTCCCCTTTTCCTGCTCCTATTGCCATCCTTTTGTTCCTTTCAGTGGCGTATCTTCTGTGTTCCAGCTGAAACAGACTGAAGTGTGGAAGCAATAGGAATTGCATATGAGTGCGTACGTGCATATGTTTCAAAGGCTGGGGAGAAAAGGTGTTTGGAAATAACTCCCCCATGTGTGTTTTGCTAAGGCTTTTTTTTTTTCCTCTTTTCCACTCTTGATTCTTTAGGCTTAATGAATGTATAAAGTGAACCTGATAAAATGAATTCACATCTAAAAGGCATGAGAGGGGCACAACTTACTTGTAGTGTCTGGTAAGCCTGGTCTTAGCAAGTTCCTGACAAGTAGACTTCAGCTGAAGTTGATATTACAATTTATTGTGGTTGAGATGAAGAGGGTACGTTTCTCAATAGAGTTTTATGAAAAGCGTTTACTTGATTCTGAAGTTTTGGTCAATTGCCACGGTAACTTTTTCTAGTGATGAAACATTGAAATTGCCCTGAATCAAGGGGGTTTTTGTTGCTGTTTACTTCAGTCTTACAAGACACCTTCTAGAGTTCTTTCTAGAAATTAGGAGGATCAACTCTCTAAAATAAATTAAATTTAGCTAAGTTCAGCGTTGAGACTGAGTTAATTTAACTGTAACTTGGTATTTATATGGTACTTGTATTGATTGCTTTTTGTCAGTTCAGTTTCTTTAACATATAAGATCAAAGAAATTGATTTTAAATTTTTCTCTAAAAAAAAATAGTGTGGAATTTAGATTCTTTGAAGAAAGGTTTATTTTGGAACAGAAGAGATACTAGCATCCCTTTGACTTTAAAAGTTGCTGCTGCTTCTGCACCCAAGTCCCTGGGCTTCATATTCACATCAGGTGAAGTTGCTAGTTCCTTGGCTTATACGCACTTAAAAATCTAATTGAGATGTGTTTTCGGTATGGGGTGTTATTTTTAACTCAGTCTGAGTCAATTTTGTTCTCTCCCCCAAATCTATTTTTGGTGACTTGCCTGTTACAACTTTCTCGCTATTTGCCAAATCCGTTTCTATAATAGTATCATGCCTTTTTGTTCAATCAGGCTTTGATGGAAAAGCAAAACTGTTATCACATTGAGCAGCACCTGGCTTTCTCCCCCTTCTTCCTTATTCTCTATTGGGAAAATCATACTGTTTTAGTTACAGAAACCTCTGTTCCTGCCTAGTGCTGTCCCATGTCCAGCTTTCCCTAGACCAATCCCTCCCCACCTTTGTCTAGGTCTGAACTTCCAGGCAGGTGTCCAGAGTCCTCAGACTTCAGTTGCTCAGTTTCCGGACATCCTGATTGCACTCATCTATCATATGCTGGCTGTTTTTTGCAGGGGTGCAGCATGGCTCCTGCACCTTTTCCTTGCTTGATCTGCTGCTTTAATCTTTGGTTTGATCTTTTCTGAATAGAATGTATCCTTCACTGGTTGTACCTCACTTAGGACTGCTGTTCTGTCTTGCTTATGCTTTTACAGTAATTGCAGCTTTGCATCTTGTGCCAGGAGTTCAAGTTTGTTCTCTAGGCAGATAAAGAACAGCCTTGCCACTAGCTGTGTTGTATGCCTGGCTATGGTTTTCACTAATGTTAGCTCTAATTTTTTCTTTGCTGTCCGTTCATGCTGATTGTTTTTTCATCTGTTTGCTGTGTATTTTTATGTACTAAACCAGGGTGTGACAATTACATGACCCTTCCCGGCTTCCCCTTGTTTCGCATTGCAGAGCTCTTCTTTCTTATGCCAGTGTTGATCTTGGCTAGTTAACAAATGTATGTGTAGGGTTTTTTAAATAATTTTCACTAATAAGTTTTTAGTGTTTTATTATGTAGTGAATGACAGCAAGAAGTTGGTTTTCCCCTTTCCTCCTCCCCCCGGTTTTGCTGCTTTTGAATTGCAGCTGTCTTCTAAGCATAGATTGCAATTTTTTATTTTATTTTTTTTGATTTCCACCTCAGTAAATAATCTCAGAACAACCTTTTGTAACTGCTTAACAACCAAAAAAAGACATTACTTTATCCTACTATTACTACACTGAAGGGGTAATCAAGCTAATTATGATGGATTTCTTTCTAATTTAAGGAGATGTGCCCATTGACCTTAAATGCTTCCTGTTGAACTGAATAAGTGGCCAGAAGAGCCTGAGTAGAGTTGTAGCCCTAAAACCAAGTATTTGGTGTCTGCTTCTTTTTCTCCCTAAAGACTTTTTCTGGGGGAGCTTTGTTGGCTTGAGAGGACTTATTTCTTTTTTTTAGCCAGTTCTGTTTTTTCTAACCCTTTGCCTGATTTTCTGTCCTCTCTTGAGGTCCCTCTGGCCAGTGAACAGGACGGAAAATAGAGCAGTGGCACACAGTCCTTTCACATGGCTCTACCTCCAGTCACAGCTGGAATCCCTTTAGGATTGGATAGGTGGCTTCTTGTTTTTTAGTGAGACATAAATATTACAAAAGCTTTATTTCAAGTCCTTGCCTTGTTTCTGGTTCTGCCTCTAAGCTGGCTGATGAGCTACTGTCTGTTTGGCCTGTGGCAGAACAGAAAATACTTTGCCATCAGAGCAGTCCACATACTCTTTCTGTTCACCCATTTTTAGTACGCTTGCTGGTTGCTGCCATGTGGGTTCTGTATGATTGAAAAAACATGCTATAGTTTCTACTCACGCCAAGTGGTATATAACTTCCCCTCAAAAAAAAGGTGGTTGGTGCTGTGTTGCAGCACTTCCTGGTTATTATGAGTTCACGGCTTTGATTGTAGGTGGTAATTGATGGTGCACCCCATCCATTTCCATTTGCACAGTCTGAGATGCTGAACAAGGCTGTGCATTGAACAGCTTTCTGTTCACTTGGGTGATGATTATGCTGAGTTGAAAGACTGGTGAGAAGGGGGAAAGCCAGAGGTGTGGAGGAAGTGCTTAGGGCATGGTGTTCAACTCTGGTTTGTGTGACACTTGGAGATATGTAAAACTTCCTGGGGATAGTGGAGTTTTAAACTGAACTGGGCTTCTGGTGGAAAGGTGCCTGATGATCTGTCTCAGTGTGTATAGTTCCTGTGGCATCGGCAGCAGCTGTGTGGAGTCTCCCTGGCAGAGCAGCCGCCCAGTAAATGTGGCTGCTGTGATCCTCATCCATAGAGAAAGCCAGTGATACACAGGAAGTCTGTGGTGTAACATACCTCTATTGTGATTGTTTTGCCCAGCAGATACAGGGCTAACATGCTAGTTAACATATTCCTTCTGGGCAGCTGTAAGTTTAAAAAACGTGGGGGTAGAAGAGTGGGGAATTTTGATGTATAGACAACACTCCTTCAGTTCTTCCAGGGCAGTTTTCCAGGGAAGAGTCCTTGGACAGTGTGCGGTGACATCCTTCCCCTTCCACAACTCTGTCAGGTCCATAGGGCTGTACCTTTTTAACACAAGGTAACTGTGGCCGAGTGATAGTGAACAAAGTTCAGTAGCAAAGTTCACCAAGTTCACTAAGGGTGAAGCCAGTTGAAAGGGCTCTGGCTTGACTGTGCACGCAAGAGGGGGAACCAGCACTAGAATTACACACCAGGGCTTATGCGCTCTTGCTAGCACTTCCTGCTCTCCGGCATGCATATCCTGGCACTGGCTTCCATTTTCTCCTTTTCTCTCCCACATCTGTGGTACTGGAATTCGTGCTGGCTGTTCAGGAAAAAATGTTGCGGCTCCTGGGTTGGGAGCCAGGCAATACCATTTCCTATGTCCTCAACTGGTCTGGCTCTGAGGCAAACCAAGGAACCTGTGTCTGTGGATATTATGGTTAACAATGGCTAGCCTATATATAGTTTGGTGGATGGCTTTAGGAAAGCTATGATAAACCATGATCTTTTTTGGAGAGGAAGAATGAGAGGGATTACAGTGACAAGCTTTCAAAACCAACAATTAGTTTATGTTTTCAAAGTATGGCCACAAGTGGGGAGGTTGCAAAAACACGTAGTATTTTACAATCCTTAATGTAGAAATCTGTGGCTTTCTTTTCTTGTTCTTTTTGTTTTGTTTTTAAATACATGGGACTTGATCTTCGGCTTCATTGTGTTTAGAAACTGCGCATCATATTGGACATGCAGCCACTCAGGGAATGTGCTGATCTGTTGGCATGTAGAAAAGAGGCAAAATGCTTGTGTGTAATTTGAGGCTATCTATAGGGGATGTAGAGGAGTAAGTTTACCCGATAACCTTTAACTTAAATCTGCGCGGTTGTTAAGAAGCATGAGTCAGGCAGCTCCACCGCTGGACATTCAGCTGATTGTCTTAAGGTCTCAATCAATTAAGTCCTCTTTTGGACAGAGCTCTGTTTATGGATCAGCATTTTTTATGCAAGTGGGAGACAAATAACAACAGTCAATGGTATTTTTTATTCCAAATCTCTCCAGTGGTAATTGTGAGCACCATGGAGGCTTCTGTAACCTAACTGCGCACAACAGGCACAGTGGGAGAGGAATGGCAGATCCTACTGCTTTCCAGGAGTGTATTTTCAAGTCTGGGGTTGGACGCACTACAGGTGTGCTGCTGTGCACAAAATATCAAAGCTGTTAGGTTAGCTGCCCTTTCTCTCTAAAATTGCTCTTTTCCCTTTCTATTGTGGGTAAGTAAGATCCTAATGGTTGGTGTCAGATTCTTGTTTAAAGGGAAAACCTTCTAGTTAGTAATGTGTACCTTGGTGTCTGCTTCACAAACACAGTTGTTCTTTTCCTTTTCTTTCTTGAAACCAGATTTCTGTAATGGTTCTTACAGCATTAAACAATGGATATCACCAGCAGCTCTGTTACCCTAGTATTTGCGTTGTCTGTGTGAAGCTGCTGCTTTAAAACAAATGAGGGGGTCTTACCCGTAGCTCCTGGTTTATACAGGTTTGAGATCCTGCATTAATGGAAGCAGCATAAAACCTCTTTAGAGTCTGGGCCAGGATCTCTTGCCCTTGTGGCATGCAAGTCAAGCTAAAACAACCATAAGGAGCATGGGTAGAAATGGGGAAAGTCTTAAGAAAAGAGCCTCTGCTTCCCTCTCTCCCCTTGTGTTTTGGCATTTGTGAAGTGTTGAGGACGTGGTCAAGTAAAGTGGAGCTGCTCCCTTTCTCTGGCTGTTACTGATGTTTTTCCAATATCAAAAGCTTGAAAGAACATTTTCCAATATAGCAAAACAACATGTGGGGGTGATGAAGAGTAACAGATTTTGTTCTATGCTCTCTCCTAGTTGCTGGCATTATTATCAAGACACTACTTGATCTCCTGAGTTGGCTTTTCTTGATTCTGTCATCTTCAGTCTTGTCGGCTCAGTCAACAGATTTCATTGCTCAGCCAACTTCCCACTCCTTGAGTACTGCTCAAAAGTACTGAAGGAGTAACATACTGGGAGCTGATGGAAGCTGCTGCTTCCCAGTTCTTCTCTGACAGTATTTGCTTGTCCTTCTACTTTGGTTTGTAGAGGGACTGGGGACGGTATGTGACTGCCTGGTGGTAGTTGTTAGACTTATTAGAGGATGAAAAGTGATGCGAAGTGTGAGGGTATGGAGAAGACTGAGAATTCAGTCTTTGAAGAAATCCTTTTTTTGATTGGATAATCTCTATTATTTGCATTTAGTATGCAGAAATATTTGAGAGGAGAGATTTAAAGGGAGGAAAGAAAGTATTAACTTGGTCAGCATTGTCATCTGGAGCACTGGCATGTGAGTGCCCGCATGATTTTACAGAATTGGTTTTACACTGTTTTTCCAGCAAAAGGCTGTATGGTTGCAATCTGACTCTCCTCTGTATCAGTCTCCTTTGTAAGTTTTGCACACACTGGTTTTGTTCCAGCTGAGCTCGAATGAGTTTCGGAAATCTCAGAAATTGAGACTCCTGTAACATTTGTGGGAATGTCTTGCTTTGTGGCAAGAGGCCAAAAGAGTTGGAACTAGATGATCTTAAGGTCCTTTCCAACCCTAACTATTCTATGATTCTATAATACCCAATTAGTTCTGCAAATGTTTTGGGAAAGGACATGCTAAGCATGAAAGGTATTTGAAAATCTAATAAGTGATAATGGAGGCAGCAATCCTAGGTCAATTGAAAAATAGCGTTATTCCTGAGTTTGAACTAAAATATGATTTGTGTAATCCCTTCATCCTAACTTTTCACACTGTGACAAGAGATACCTTTAGTATTTGTCTGTAGTGAGAAACAATAGTTTTAATGCATTGAAGGATGTTGGCAAGGTAGCAACATTTCTTGATGTGTAAACATACTTGTCTGTTCTCTGTAATTGTTTTAGAACACAATCTAAACACATGTTGGAAAAAAGGCCCAGGCATTTTTGCTGACCTTATAACTGCTTAGGCTCTTTTTGGGAAACTTATTTTCCACACAGTTCATGCAGCTAGAGGGGAATAAAATTTCTGATTGATAGTGAGGAGCAGTAGGTGTGATCCCGTGATTGACTCTTCAGTGCTGCAGGGCAGTTAGCCCATGGAAACAAGAAAAGGTTTCAGTCTGTCTGTACTTGAGGTCTTTCAAAGAGCAGTCAGCTTTTGCAGAGAGTCATATGTTGAACATCTCTGTTCTGCATTCAAAGGCTCTTTCATATCCTGTTGTATCCTCAGAAAAATGAAAGACAACTTTCACGTGCCAGAGCATTGGCTGCGCTGCATGTTTCGAGATTCTGGTATCATCTTTTTCCAGAGATTTTCCGTTATGAGATCTGGACATTAAATAACCCTTTCTTAGTCAAGTTGTAGAGCTCTACCTGAGAATTAGGAAACTTAACTTTCAGTCATCCTATGTATAATGTGATTGAAGGCTTACACAAGTTTTCTTGTGGCTCAGAAGGGAAGTGAAATTATTATGGTGGTATGATTTAACAAAATAAAATCTGAGTAAAGCTGAAAAATCAGCTCTTAAATTACTTTTCCCTTTACAGCCGTTGCCATCTTGCTGGACAAGTAGACTTTGGAACACATCTTGATATGAAATGTTGCAAGGAACACAGAAGAAGGCTATGCAGTTTGGTTTGTGTTCAGCTGGATATCCATTTAGCATTCTTTCTCTGTAGGAGATCCATTTCTTAAAATACTTCGTGTTGCTGAGAGTGTTTAAGTTTGCTGTTGTCTTCAAAACATTCTAATTTGTACTTTATTAACATTTTTATAGATGTTGTTGAGTGTCATTACCAAAATGATTCAGCGCTCTAAAGAGCCATGACACACAGTGAACAAAAAAACATTGCATCTGTTTTACCTACTGTTTTTTGGCTGCCTGTCCCTCAAAGTTGTTTTTCTAAGGAGTGAAATCTCTCTGTGTTAGACTAATTACTGCATGTCAGCTCCTTAAGTCTTAAAAAGGCTTGGATGTCAGCTAGGCAAAAGTAATGAGGTGTGCAATGATTTATCAGTGGGTCCAAACATCTGTTTCACACGTGCAGTTGAAAGGACAACATGAAATGAATATGGTGCTGTTGTCTCTGTAGCAAGCCACGGGTTAGTATTCCCTCCACACTGTTCATTGTAGTTGTGGTGAACAGTGTTAATGAGAATAGGGACCTTAAGACTGTTACCAATGCATATTCTTTGCATGGTCTTTGCAACATATATTTACTTACCCCTGTGCCAGTGGCAGCCAAAGTGATATCAGGCAAGTTAAATCCATTACTATTTCATTTTTCCTGTTGTTGTTGGGAAACTTTGACTTTGAATTATTGGAAACATTCCCGTTGCCATAATTCACGGAAGAATTGTCTGTTTGTTCTTAAATGCTTTCTTCATAAGGAGGATGTCATCTTCTGCTTCTGCTTTGCCCTCCCAGGTTACAGAATGATCTTTTCCAGCGCTGTGCCATGCAACTACAGGTGTCCTTTTAATCACATAATAAGAATAATCAGATTTATATACATTTCCCACTTTCTTTTTTCTTTTAAAGCCTGAGACTGCAGCTGTGCTGAAGCGCACTGTTGAGGCTCTTATGGAGAGAGGAGCCGTTGTGAGGAACCTGGAAAACCTGGGAGAAAGGTCTCTACCCTACAAAATCTCCAAGCACAAGGAGCGCCACAGAAGAGGAGGGTATGCACAATGCCTATTTCCTAAAAGCCTTTAAGTGCTCTTTTAAAATGTACATAAATAACTCTCATTGTTTGATGTTCCTTGTGCTTTTTGAGAGTATGCCTGTAAGGCCTGTGATCTCAGTGCGGTGGTGTGTGGCGGTTTCTGCGTGTGTGTGTTCTGCTTCAAGTGTTCTGTGTCTTTTATTCTGTGTGGTGTCAGCTTTTTGTTAGTGTTTAGTCGTCATGTTACAAGTAGCCTGAGTCCAGGCCTTCAGAGCTACTTTCCCCAAGTACACAATGTTGGTTTATGTCATTTTTACGTAACTATTTTCCAAGCTAGTCAGGCTTGTTTACTGATACAAGTAGTACTTAATCTGCCAGTTGGTAATTGGCAGGATTGATTCTTTTTCTCTAATGCTTCTGAACTAAATGTTAATTACCATGTGCACCCTGTAAGACTTGCTTGTGTTTCTGAGACAGTGTTAGTTGAGGATGTTAAAGGTGGTTGTGTGGTTTATTGGAAGTATAATAAATGTAAATGAAACTGAGATTTGGCATCTTGGATGCCAGGCTTCTCCTGCAGTGTGAGAAGAAGGTGCTGTGGACCACATTCCCTGCTTGCTTATGCCAGTGTGTTGCTCCTTGAGGCTACCTCCAAAATGGATGCTGGCTCTGGGATGCTGGCTCTCGCAAGGACTGAGAAATGTTGCTAAGCAACCCGCACTGCTGCTGGGGCTGCCTGCAGTAATCAAAATAACAATTAGTGATGGGCTCCTCCTAATCCCTGTAACACAGCTGTGCTTAATCTTGGGTGTTTGGCCAACCTGCCTACCTACCTTCTTCCTTGAGGAGCATTTGGCACTAGGAAGGTGAGGTGACTCCAGATGTGCACTTTTCTGTGAAGCCCTTCTTTGATCATCTCCCTGGGGTGACTCACAGTTTCACTCCCTCTTCTGAGGACCTCTTCATTTTCCTGTGGAGTGGGCGTGGTGACAGCTGCCAGTTAAAGCAGACTGACAGAAAGGGCAGGGGAGGAAATTTCCACCATGTGCCTATTGCTGAACTGAAAGCAATGGCACTGTGGTTGTGACTGTTTAGTGCTCCTGCTCCATGGTGTCCTTCAAAACATGGCTCCATCCTGCTAGTTAGTGCATTTTAGGATGAAGTCTTGTTACCTACACACAGGAGCTAATCAAAACCTCGTCTTAAGACAGAATTACTAGTTACCTCATCCTTCTGTTGGAGTAGAAGCCTTTTATAACCATTAGTCTTTTATCATGGCTTCCGCAGAGCAAGGAGCTGGTGTTACTCTCCTTCTGTAGGTGGGGAGCTAAGGCAGAAGACTAAGTTCCACTGAGTTGGGATGCTGAAGTTGTGGGCTTTAGCTTCTAGATTACTTTTTTTTTCCCTAGAGTATTTGGCACTAACATTTCACTACTTTGGATGTCCACTTGGCTTGGGTGGCAGTGCTTATGCAGGTCAGGTCTTGGGTTCTTCAACAGGGAAACCAGTTCAGGAGAAGACAATAACCAGCATCACAGGAACTATGTAGCAGAGATTAATAGAAGCCATTTCTCCAGGGCATGTTCAGACATGTAAACTTGCTTAACTCACTTACTGTAGCAGATTAATAAGCAGGACAATCTGTAGACTCTGACCCTCTTCTTAGCAAGGTCTGCAGAGCCGACATCTTCTGTGTTCTGAATGAGGCAACGGTTTACCAGCAAATAATTGCTATCATGTCTTGAAATACGGGTGGAAAGCCATCAGATTGATGTTGCCATTGCTCTTCCTCCTCCACCTCCCAGTTTAAGTGTCTCTAAATATTTAGTAGTCATTCTGCTTGCTCTGGATTTGAATGTGACAATTCCCTCCCCTAAATTGCTTGGCCTTCTTGAACAAGAGAAGTGATTGAGAGAAGTTGTTGCTATAGGAAAAAGTTGCTTTGTGTGAGAACTCAAATTCGGGGAGACATGGGATATTACCAGCAGGCACTTTCAGTACCTGGCAATGTGGGAGAATTGTATTCTGTAGATATTGCTGGGGAGATGGCAGTGCAGTGTACAGGTATGGTGGATTCCTGGTATAGCATCCAATATTTTATATGGTCTGGAGAGTAAGTTAGTCAGGATATTAAACATAATCTAGGAATAGGAAGAGAAAAGTCAGTTCTTGATCCACCTTGTAAAATCAGCCAGTTAAACTTTACAGCATCTGTAAAAAGTCATAATTCTTTTTAAGAGGACAAAGTTTTTAACAAAAGAAAAAGGCTCTTCAGGAAGCCTCACAGGAGCTGAACTCCACCTGTAGTTACTGGGAAATCCTGAGGTACTTTCTCCTTCACAGACAACTTTTAATTCTGTGTTCCCTTTCTTAGCAAGAGGGCTGTAGTAAGTAGTACAGAGTGTGTCGCATTTTCCTCAGTCTGGGCTTTTTCTGAACTAACTTAAAGGACTTTTGTGGGAGTGCAAACGATGCTGTGTGTCTGGGGTGGAGAGTGTTGAATCTTTTAAAGCTTTTAATATTTCTGTTTGCCTTTTTGAAGTTGCGTTATTCCTGGCAGAGTTTATTTTCCAATAGTATGTAGATGGTTGGACACTTAGGATGTATGCTGAGTCTGTTGCTTCCTTGGACCTCTTGTCTGGTGAATTATATGGAAATCAGTGAAACTCAATATTTGTAGCAACAAATTGTATGAAAATTAGTGCCATACAATATTCATGGGTCACAGCCGAATAGCATGCCTCTTAGATAGAGCTCCTGTCCTAGTGACTGCTGCACAAACAGTCTTCCTATCACTCAGGATGGTACAGAATCCCCCCACCTGGGTGGGGTGTTTGAATGAAAAAGCAAAGAGCAAAGCAACCTTCCTCACTAGCATAGCTTTGCTCCCTTGTAAAACAAACAGTGCTACCCAGGCTGTCTCTTAACCTCAGATTAGGGGCCATCAGTAGGGCAGCACCAGCTGTTCTCAGGTCCGCTGTGCCTAGTAGTCACCCCTTCTCCCTGGAGAAGGGCATTTCTTCATTTAGTTAATTCAATTTTTAACTGCAATTCAAGTCTTTATATATGGCATATCATAAAACTGAGTGGCAGTGAAAGGACACACAAGTGCAATGTGCACAGCGAAGCTACTGCTGGGTTTCATCTAGGTTCTGGTGGTGGTTTTGGGGGACAGTGAAGAATTAAACTAGAAAATACATACTCATAAGTCAATAGGCAGGATTGCTGTCTCCTTAATAAAGTGCTGCTTCCCCTATGAGTCTGTAGTGCTTCAGCATCATCTGTCTCAGATATACTGCATTACAGGCATGTTACAAATTTAAGACTATCCAGGAGGCTTTACAAAGAATGAGAGTCTTGCTGCCGATTGATCTTTAAAGCTGAGATTTTTCAAAGCTTGCCATAGGGGACTGTGGCCCACAGCTGTCCCTGGAATGAGCAGTGTTTCTCTCCCAGGCAGCTTTGAAGACCTCAGATCGTATGTAATGGACTTGTTTCTTCTTGGGAAATTATATTCACTGAGCAGGTGGTGCATGTGCATTTAGGGGTTTATTAAAGCAAATTTAGGTCTTTCTTTTCAATGCATCTCTTTTGTCAGAAAACACTTTTTTTTTTTTTTGAGACCTAATATTGACAGCTTTTGCATTTAAGTAATTATAAAAGTAGTGTGTTTCAGGAGCTGTGTGGATATGTCTGAGGAATCAAGCTTTTAAATCACTGGCTTACTGATATTAAACTGAAGTTGAATTAGCTACTAAATCCACACAGTATTGCAGAACATTAATATTTCATTTTTATAGATGTAAGAGTGATTCAAATAACATCTCGCAGACTTGTAACAAATACTTCTCACCTTATAGATTAATAAAATGTGATAAGGAAACATTGGTTCCAGTGTGGACTAGCTATGTAATTTTAGTTGAGGCATTGAGCCTGAGTAACTTGTCCATGGACAGTGTCTTCCTGAAAGAAGAGTGGGAGAATGTAAACAAGGATTACCAACTTTACTTCCTAATGGGCTTTAGATTTGTGCCAGCTATTTCTTTCACTTGCCACTACTTGTTTGTCATTTTTAATGAGTTGTTTTTAAATTGCTTTTAACACGATGCATTTCTTTTTTTTAAATATTGTGTTATCTGTATTGGGAGGTGATTATTTCTGGAACAAACAAAAGTCAAATGATTTAAATAAGGTGTGTGCTAGTATTTGAATTCAAGGAATGTTAAACTCTGGATTTGTTTGCTGTTTAAGACAATACAGAAGCACTGAGTCCCTCAAAGTAGCTTTCAAATAAAGGGTCCAGACTAGGGCTGGGTGGTGACGTTGCAGAGCCACTGCACATATTTGGTCAGTGCTAAAGTGGAGAACGTTGTAAAATGATAGATCTCAGTAGCACAGTCTGTGGGTTTGCACTTTGTGGCATACCTGTTTTCTTTGGCCTTGCCAGGCTATGCCTTAATTATATGCTTGTGACACTTCATGCTTCAGGGCATCAGATAAAGAGGGTGGTTTGGGGGACATGGTTGGTATGTAGGATATTTTTACTTTAGGGGAGACTGATACAAGGGTGGCTACAAAACAGCTCTTGAAAAGAATAAGGTTCAGGCACTCCTTTGGAAAGGTAATGGCTCAAACCTTTTTCAGACCAGGAGTCTATTAAACTGGAAGGAGCTTTGACAGGCTTTGGGGAGAAGAAAGGGTCCAGGGGTTAACTGGGTTTTGAACACTGAAAATCTTGCTATGCCCTGCAGATTTGTTGTGATTTTATTCAACCCCTCCCCCAAATGTTGCTTCCATTGTTATTTTTGTTATCTCTCTTGTAGAAAGGCTGATATACATCAGCCTGGGCAGTGCTCAGATTAAGTACGGTTTTGTAAATCAATAGAGCACTGTGGCCTTTCCCTTCTACTTTGTTTTATGTGTGTGTGCTTTCCCCTATTACATCTACCTGTAATACAGTGATGGTTTTAGACCTTTCTCTCCACATTTTTATTATTTCACTTACTTTATTTGTGAGTTCTCCAGCTAAACTGTGTGTAATTCTGATTATTCATAACAATTTTCATGTTCTATTTGCCAGTTTTTCATTGCCTTGTTTTTTTTTCTCCTTTCAAATTTGATTTTGAAAAGATAGCAATTTTCTTTTGTTATTTGCTTGCTTGTCTCTTGATTTTCTTGTTTTGCTGTTCGCTCCCAGTTATCTCATCAGCCCACTTGTTCTCTGAAATAGCAAACTCGGGTCTTTTGTTCTTGACAAATTGTATTTTGGGAGCTTGTGCATGGGGAATTTTCTGTAGGAGGTGTGCAGGGACCCTGGTAATTGCCATTGTCCACTGGGGAGCACTGACTATGCAGTGGTAGCATCTAATGGGATCAGGAGTCAGAAAACTGAAGGTTGCAACTTTAGTTGTGCTGTGGACTTGTTTGTGTCATAGGGAAAATGTAAAGGCAAAGAGGTCCTTTCCTAAGAACGCAGCATGATCTTAACTTGGCTTCCAGGTCTTGCAGAGCTACAGTTGCTTCCCAGGAGCGGAGAGCACTGAACTTCAGTACCAGCTTCCCCTCTGCTATGATGAGGAAGGCTTGGAGACTAGTCCTGGCCTTCCCCACCTTCTCTGGGTGGTTTAGGATCTAAAGTAGCTGGTCCTCCTGTGACAGCACCTTGTTTTTTGCCTTCATTATGTAGTATGTGACATAATGTTGCTTTG
Organism: Myiopsitta monachus; assembly: GCA_017639245.1. NCBI lineage: Eukaryota > Metazoa > Chordata > Aves > Psittaciformes > Psittacidae > Myiopsitta > Myiopsitta monachus. The sequence continues at coordinate 10,844,644 of CM029927.1, forward strand.
CCAAAGCACGGTCTCAGGAGAGGGGGCACAACTGATTTCTTGGCGCCTCAGTGGTCTAATACACTGGAAACAGCTAATTACAATAGGAGTATTTCAGCAAATGAGCTTTGTGTTAAGACATTTGACTACTGTGGAAACATATCTATGTAAATTATGTTACAAGTTCAAACTTCTCTTTCCATAAAGCAGCTGAACTACTGTATTTGCAGAACTTATTTTTAAACAAACAACTTGTGGCCAAATAGCATGGAGACAAAAGATTTTTGAAGTGTCTTCCAATAACCCACATGGTCTGGATGTGATTTTATTTACTTTGTAAGAGTAAAATAATAGTTACCTGTCAGAACTGTTCTCTGGAGTGTTCACAAGTTTCAACAACTCTCCTCTTCTTCCCTCCCCCTAGTAAAATACAAACTATTGCATAAGGGCCTTCATCCCGCAGATGAATGTACAGACATGTTTAGCTCCACTCAGGTTAGACTCTTGTGATGATTTCCATGGCTGCTGAAGACCAAAGAGGAGGAAAGAAAAACAGATTAAAGAGGTTGCAAGCTTTTCTTTCTTAAGAGCACGAAACAAAATTTATAGCTATGCATAGCCTGTGTTGATTCTATTCAGATTTTAGAACATCATGATCTGTTTCAATAAAAAGGAGTTCTGGGTCTGTAATGCACTTGGATGAGAACAAAACTAGTTTGAATACTTGAGTGTTATGCACTTTTGTAGTATTTTCTGCTAAATTGATTGTCTTCTTCCACTAGATGGGGCTTTCTTCATTGATGAGTTGAATCATTACTTTTCCTTCAAGTGCTGTTGTCCACATGCACATACGTGTAAGTGTGGATGTGCCTCAAGTATCAGTGCTCTGAAATGTCTTGTTTCCCCTACACCTTACCTGTGGGAATGTAACTTGCAGTTTTGGTGCTTTTTAGAAGGAATGGCACTGCACAATACCTTGTGCTGTTGAGGTGCCAGTATTGTTTTCCAGTGCACTGAATTCTGTTAGCATCCTTGTGTAAGCACATTGATTAAATATGATGATCAGTCTCAAATAGTGGGCTTGGTGGAATGGGAAGCAGTCACCATTTTGGTTTTTGTTTTGTTTGGTTTTTTTTTTTTAAGCTGTAAATTACACAGAAGGCAGAGAAGTGACATGAGCAGAATTAATACTTGCTGTGTGACTTCAGTCCTGCTCATAACAACTTTTCAAATGCAGCCCAGTGAGCATGACTTTTCAGATACACAGAATAAGTCAGGCTGGTTTCTCTTTTGCAGTGTAACAGTATTTTTTTTCCTTGCAATGCTGCAAAATGCCTTTCCATTATTTAATTAGCTTAATAACAGTCATCTATGTATAGAATTTGGCAAAGGAAATTTCTGAAGGCTGTGGATTATAAAATGTACCTTTCCCCGAAGTACTTGCTCATTGCAGGTTGTGTAATTGCTGTGGCACAGTCTAGTTTCTAAGGCGCCAGCTTTTGGTTTTGATCAGGTACTTTCCCTTCGCTGTCCTTGTGATTTTCAAGGGACTTCCAACTAGTCTGTGTGCATTTCCTAAAAGCTAAAAGCAGCATGTGTACTAGTCCTTCCAGCTGCAAAACGATAATCTTTCTGAGCATGAACTTGCCTTCCTGCCTTGCTGAGGAAGGGTAGCTGCCACAAGAGCTGAGTGGAAAAGTGAACTGCCTTTCTTCCGAGCAGTACAGTGGTCCCAAGGATGAAGTGATTTTTCAGGTAGGAAAAGAAAAAACCTTATATATAGGATTACCTTCTGAGAATGAATGTCCAGCTGCTCTCATAAGAGTGCCGCAGCTTGTTTTCCTCCTGGCAGTTTCCTGTTTTATTGCTCAATGCGTCACATCTACCTGCTCATCAGAACATTTTCTTTCCTTTGTATCTTCTACCTCCCCACTGGGGGAGCTTACATACGCTTACTGCCACTGCGTAAAGGGGAAATTGAAGCATACAGATGTGTTTTGAGCGCAATCATGGGTCCACACATGCTCCTCCGAGTCTACCGTATGTGTGCTTTTCCCCCTGCTTCCCAGGTCGACTGAGACATATTCTAGGAGGATTTCAAAGTGAGTCTTAATCCAGGTGCTTTTGAGAGTTCTTTGAAGTCCTAGAAGACTGTCCATTTGAAAGCAAAATATTTGAGTATCCTTACGACTCAGGGTTCAGTTTCTGGCTTGAATATGTTAAGAAGGATAAATGAAACCTGGCATCTTTATCCTCTTTTCTCCTTCTCTCTCCCCTATACAAAGATGTGTCCTCCTTTATTTGAGATCATATAGCATGTTAATTTATTTTTCTTTTCATTTAATACATTGTTTTGATGTTTCGCTCGGCTCTCCTGTGTTTAAATCATCCTTCTATTTACAGTTGAGCAGGATGACAGAAATAACTGTGGTCTCATAGTCAATCAATGGAATTTTCCTGCATTTCTCTGCTGATGACTTGGCTGACTCCTAGAGAATCTAAATGCTTTTGCATTTTTGCCTGCAGGAATGAGGTGGTTTCCGTCCTGCATTCCTGTATTTTTCCCTATCTGTAAGTCTTACTGGGATTTGGTTTTGTTTATTACACAAACAGTAGCTACAGCATTGTGTACTGGGTCATAGATCACTGCCTGAAATGAAGGTTGCTGCAAGCCTCATTGAGGGTAGGTTAAAAAAAACCCATGGCCTAGTGACAGCCAATTTAAATGTGTGTATTTGGGGGGGATGAAGTTCCAGACCCCCTCAGGGCTTGCATTGTCAATTGTGTTTGGTTATTGCTTTTGCAGCCATTAGTTTCTTCTCTTTCTTTAATGAAGAAATAACATTTGCTACGCTGGCCCTCTTTTCCTACTCTCTTTTTTGGCACAGGAAGGCAATCATTGCTTGTTAACATTGAAGAGTGGTGGTTGTTTTTAAAAACTCGCATTGTCCCCAATTACTGCAGTTCTGTACCCTCAGATAAAATACCTATTCTGCGAGGAGTCATAAAGATATGCTGTAACAGCTCATCCTCCCATCCCCCCTTCTCCTTCAGTTATCAACAGTGCGTCAGTGGAAATTTCCACCATTTGCTAATGTGAGAGAAAGCACAAAGTTGCAAAGCAGCCTTTGGAGGAAAAAAAAACCCTATTGCCGTTTTAGGAACACAATGGAAAGCAGCGTACGACTTGCAAGGCAGAAATGAAATGAAATTCTTGAGGAATGGAGGGATAAAATGGTGCAGCAGAGAGCACGGATTGCAATCTGAATGAATGCTTGTTAAGAGAAGGGGGCATGAAAGTGGTGGAGGATCACCAGTTAGATTTTTCTCCCCCTATCCTCCTTCCTGTTCGTTGTAACTCTGAGAGGATCTGGAAGGTTTCTTCCCAAGGAGAAAAGTGTCATCTGTTAAATTTACCAGTGGCTTTTAATGGCTTTAACAGAAAATGACTTTCCCTTTTTAAGGGGTGTGCATCCTTCAGATGTTGCTGTGCAGTATTTCTAATGAATTGTCCAAGCTTAAAAATTGTTTCTCTCCCTAAACTTTTAACCAGGTGGCATCTCTTAATTCTGGAGACAAGAAAACAGTAGGCTGTTTGGTAAACCAAGCAGTAGGTTTGGTTTACCAAATATATCAAGCCAAATCCTGTTCCCCATTGAAGCCTGTGAGGATTTGTGTGGAGGACTGAGCCCACCAGAGTTCCTCCAAATCCATCTTGAGGCAAATTATTCCTGTAGCTTTCAGTAGCCTTGCTGCAGTCAGAGGAGCAGCACCTTTGCTGACATGACCTGGCACTGGTCCCTTGGCTTCAGAGATGCCTAGGCTGCAGCCCACACTGGCTGGGCATCTGTTCTGGAGCATTTGTTGCTTCGGTGTGGGCTGCAGGGAGATTTTTTGCTATCAGACCCCTCGAGTACAAGAATTGAGTGCTTCAGCCTGGCCTTTCTGAAAAAGGCTTCAGAGATGAATTGTGGCTGTTAATTCAGACGCCTGTATATGAGGCTCAGGACTAGGATGTAGATTTAGATTAGATATTAGGAAGAAATTCTTCACTGTGAGGGTGGTGAGACACTGGAACAGGTTGCCCAGGGAAGTTGTGGCTGCCCCATCCCTGGCAGCATCCAGGGCCAGGCTGGATGGGGCTTTGAGCAGCCTGGGCTACTGGAAGGTGTCCCTGCCCTTGGCAGGGAGTTGAAACTGGATGATCTTTAAGGTCCCTTCTTACCCAAACCATTCTATGATTCTGTGTCTGGCTAAGGAGAAAAGCATCTTCATCATGTTTTCCATGGGTGGATTTCACCCCTGTGCATTCATCCAGCATGTGTTGCTTGAGTCATTTCTTGCCCAATGGGTCTGCTGTGTGTAATGTTTTTGATGTAGCACTTTTTGTTGAATGAAAATGAACTCCAGCGTAAAGAACATGAGCAGATTCATTGTTCATGACCCCCTCTCCTGTATTTCCTGTTCAGAGTCCCAGTTCAGCTTCTTTCTGGTCTTGGGAACTTACCCTGCAACATTACCTTTTGAAGATGGACTGTCGTTGGCTTAGTAAGAATCCATACCTCTTGCAGAACAAAGTCATCTCCGTTAGGTAAAATTGTTAAAGTGGGATGCTTGATCTTGCTCGGGTAATACGACTTCAATTAAGGGATATCGCTTTCAGGTTATAGTGATGCTTCATGGCGAGGTGTGCTTGAGTGGACTAGGAGGAAAGGGGAGCTTTCGTAAGAGGATCTGTAAAGATGAAAATGAAATAGCTGTGTGGCAAGTTCTGTGCTGTACACTTAACCTTTAAATTACTGATAGTCTTGGAAATGAGGTGTTAGTTCTCTTCACCTGGATTTCTGAGGCAGTTGTAGTGTCTTTATGGTGGTTAGTGCCATGCCAATGCAGTCGAATGTGTTGCAGCTCTGTTGACAGTGCTACTAGTTCATACACAGCATTTCAATGAAGGATGGATGGCCAGTGACATGGCTCACTCATTTTTTTACATTAGGATGATGGCTGTCACTAGGTCCCTCATAACTTGCAGGAATAGTAGACCTTATGTTGCTAATGAATTTAAGGTATATCTCATATTAAAGATGAATTTGCATATCTGAGATTAAGATAGTGTGCAGCGTTCAGTTGTGTCCCTTGTCTGAAATGGGACTCATGAATTGCAGTAGACTGTTTTGCTTGTTTGGGTGTACTGGAGTTTTAAAAACCTCTTCCAAAATTATAGTTGAGCTCAGGAAGAAAGTGCAGCTCTTCAGCAAAGGAGCTTCATGGCAGTGGTAACCTCAGTGACCTAAGATATTAATGGAGAGTAATGTTCTTTCCTTTTGGGAGGTGGTTGGCTTTTTCTTTATAGATGTCAAAGACAGCTTTGTGGCGGGCAGGAAGCACTTACCTGAAACACTGTGTTTTATACGTGCTGTGCATGTGTGGAAGTAAGACCTTTTCAGTCCCACCAAGTTCAGCAGGGCAAGTCCCACCTGTGCAAGCTGGGGTGCACAGCCTCAGCGCCTACCCTCAGATTAAAACTTTAAGCCATGTTCCCATTAAAGATGTACCTAATTTGGGGTAAATCCATCTCCTTGTGTTTCCTTTGCCCCCCTCCCCCCCCTTTTTTTTTTTTCCATTTTTTAATTTCCATTCAGCTCCGAAGCAGAACTTTCAAGGAAGAAATGTGCCTGTATGTATGTAAGCTCGAGATGGTTCACACTGGCATCGGTTCCCCAAAGAAACAGTGTCATGAATTCGAAGAAGGAGGATGCATGTTGTAACTGAAATGAATGTGTTACCTCACCTTTTTGAAAGACTGTTCAAATCAAGAGGTGGAAATGAATGTAATAGGTACAAGAAGAGTAAGTTCTCTTTAATCTCCTTGGGTAGGCAGTGCTGTACAACAAAGAAGAGTTCAGGCTGAGCCTGCTTCAACTGAATTTTTCTTACTTGAAATTAAGATCATACCGGGGTTTTATTATAACAATTCTGGTACCAAAATGTAAGCAAAAAAATTTTATTTAAGCAATCCCAGTTGCATGACTTAAAGTTGTTGCAGTACAGGGTTTTTTTTTTACATTGTGTGTATGTTTCTCATTGCAGGTATTTTTTGATAGACTTAGAGGCCCCACCTACGATTGTAACGACCATGATGGATCATTTAGGACGTGACATTGATGTAATTAGACGTACTTTTGTAAAGCGTCATCTATCAAAGACAGAAGAATGCAGTGGCATAATCCCAGTCAACTATAATGATAAACTAGTTGCCAAGAAGTGAAATACTCAAAGTAGTGTGTTTGAAACCTTTCAAAAATTTTTTACTCCTGTTTTGGAAAACAGTTGTGATAACTGATGTCCATTATCAATAATCATTTTTGGCCATGTTATGTGTGTGGCGTAGTACACTAAAGCTATTGTAATAGTTGAGGTTTCTTTTTGTTTAGAATAATTTGAATAGACTTAATCTGTATGCTTATCTTGATATTTGACAACTCTGAAAATTGATTTTCTTTTTTCTTAGAGCATTGCATTGATAATGAAGATTTGTCCATCACCAGAATGCTAAAAATAGCATTCTTTTTCCAAAGACAGATTACTGCAGAATATGTATATTTACATAAGAGATTAAGAAATCTACAGTGTAAATAGAGCAGCATAGGATGATTTGTTGGAGGGGGGGTTTACGCTTGTTTTTTGGAAAAAGTTAATAAAAGTGTGATTAAAAATAAACTGACTCATTTTTCTTTAAAGCAGAAAAGGTACACGAAAAAGTAAGTTATGCTGCCAAAAGACATACATCATACTGCTTTCTTTAAGGTAATAACTCTGTTCAAAGTACAGGTAAAAAAAATACTCTCTATAGAAAAAACCAGAAGATTCCAAGTGACAGGTTAGAGAACGCTCATGCTTGTATATGAACAGAAGAATGACAGATGCTTTGTTTCACCATCAGCTAGACCCAGGTGGACACTTCAAACGGAGGAAAACATCAAGGCAAAGGTCTTAATGCATATTTTGTCTTTCTTCTGCTCTTGTGAACACAGAGGAAAAAGCAATGCACGTGGAAGATGGCATAGGATGAGCTCCTGCAGGTCTCACAAAAATTCAGTAGTTTCCAGAGGATGTCTGTATTTTCCCCATGCTACTGGAGGAATGCAGTGGCAATTTCTCCTTCTGGAGTGTGTGTATAGTTATTTCTGTAAAAGAAACCTTGGAAGCCAAGGTCAGATTCTGAGAGACCTATGATGAGACTTGTTGGTGTGACTACTCTTTAGCATGCTATTTCGTCATGAGTTTGTGTCTCTTTTGTGGAGGCAGCTGGGTCATTTTTTGGGGGAAAGGGGATGTTTGTGTGCTGCTTTTTCCCTTGGATGCAGAACTTTGGAGGGGGTGAGGGGAGGACAGGAGAGAGAAACCAGTGGTTTTTTTCTGAGTATCTTCTTTTCTAAAGGAAAAAGTGCGTTAGGAAAACAAGGAGGAAGCTTTCTTTTTGTATGTCTTTATTTAGGAGAAATGAATGCATGTGGGTTTGTGGGGTTTGGTTTTCTGGTGTGATTTTTCTGGTTTTTTTTTTCAATCTGCTTTTCTTCTAAGAGCATTTTGTCACATTTTGTCTCTCCTGGAAAAAATGCTGGAAGAATGGAGGGAATGCACTGCATGCTTACTGAAGGTGGATCTATATTAGATGTGCTTTTATTTTTGTAGTTACTGCCACTTTTGATCATGTGGTTGCTGTCTGCTCCGATGCTTGCTCTAGGCAGAGCTTTTCTTATCAATGATATTTCTTTGTAGAACAGGCCCTCCTTCCATACAGGTATGAGCTTATGTTTGTAAGTCTGTGCTGCAGGTTTGGCTCCCTGAGCTTCCCTTTCTCTTGGGCTGCTGAAAATTCAGATTGGCAGCACAGAAAGCACAAACTACAAGTAGGGAAACACAGAATGTTTAAATAATGTGTCTTACTCTAGAGTTTCTCAGAAGCTTTTATTAACTAGAATGTGAAGAGAGCCTGTATTTTAAAGTCACTTTGCCTCTGGTTTGGACCTTGGGCCCTAGATTTCATTTGAATAGAAAAGGGAATATATAAGCTTCCAACTTCACAAAACAAAGATGATGGTCAACAGAGGCTGTACACACATGAATGTTGTACGTTTGCCTTTTTTCAGTTTCCTTCAGCATAGTAATAAATTTTGCATTTAATTTGTTCCAATTTCTAGGATTGAAACCTGCATTCAGTAGGAAAACCCTAGCTGCTCATTGGAGATGAGCCTAACAGCTTGTTTTTAAATACATGATGTTATTTGTTGTGAGGCTGACCTTTGGTTAGTCAGACGTTCATGCCCTTCCTTTCTGTGGGACCCATTTCTGACCTGAACAGAAGATTGATGGATGTGAAGAGCAGAAGCCTTGGGCTTCTGAGTCCAGCTCATCCCAAGAGCGGATCAGCAGTAGTGCATCTTTCGGAGCTGCAGCTCCTGTTTTCTGAAGTACTGAGCATGCAGAGGGAAGTAACCAAAAGCCTTCTTTGCCTTTAGGATAGAAACACTGACCACTGAAACCAGTGGCTGCAAGCAGAGCCATGCTTGTCTTCCTGGTGAGTGGGGTACGTAAGCATTGGTGCTTTCTCAGCAGCAAGATTTATTTATAAAAGGCCTGCTGAATAGCTGGCTCTCAAGTGGATGTGCTATTTTCCTCATAATTGATAGTTTCTAATATGAGCATTTTTTATTTTGCTGTTTTAATAGCGGGTGGGGTGGGGGAGGCTGAGGAAGGAGTCTTGGCTTGCAATTTGTTTAGCCTAGTCAGCCACCCAGACTGGTAGGTAGTTATTTTGGGTGCGCCTTCTCTCTCAATGGCTGTAAACACAGGAATGGACATGAGTTGATCAGTAGATTTGGGTAGTTCTGGGTTTGAGCAAACATTCTAAGTTAAGCCGTGGAAGAAAGCTAATAACTGTACCTTTAATGATCATAAATTCTCTTCACGGAGGAAGGGAAACCGTAGCATGTCTTTCAGATGGGTTTACCTTTTTGATCATCGATAGCTGGTTTGTCCCACTGGGCTGTGAGTGACTCGTGATCTCCAAGACTAGAATTTCAGGACACTGGTGTCACTGGAGAGCCAGAAGAGCCTGTGCAGCCAAATACCTAAACTGTCAGACTCCACTGGCATTCCCAAAGGCCTAAACTGGTTTGAATACCAGTACTTTAAATTTTGTTTACCAAAGAATCCAGTAGTGAAGCTCTTCATCTCATCCTTACATTATGTTTCTGAGTGTATAAAATAAGTAGCTTTATGCTCCTAGATACTCTGGTTTTCTTGTTTGTGGGTTGTGGAGATACACAGAGTTGGGTAAGTATTAAAATAACGACTGGCAGTTCTCCTGGCTCAGAAGTGTTTTCTTTTCTGCATCTTAACCTTCAGCAAACAAACCAGCGCAAGTGGTTTTATGGTGAAGATCTGAGGTATGTCTTTAATCACTCCTTTTTTCCTGATCTTGTCTCTCTCAGCTCAATCTCGAGCTCTGGAGGTTTCTTCAATAGACAAGAGGTTGCTGCGCCAGTAAGGCACTCTGCAGAGCACAGTAAGGCACTCTGCAGAGCACTCTGTGTTGCCACTGGCTTGACCCCAGGAAGTTTGTGCATGCAGTGATTTTCTCCCATGGACCAAGAATGCATCTTCTGTATAGCTGACTAGTCTGTCAAGATCCCGTTTGTTGATAGTGTAAGCTTAAAGAATTCCAGGATTCTCAGTGTCAGCAGAATACTTCTATCACTAAATGTTTTAATGGCACTCTGAAAACCATTTTTCTGTTGGGCTTCTACTTCAGAGCCACAGGCTGAGCTGGGTAGAGCAAGCACATAGGGATGTATTGTTTTGGAAATCATCCGAAGAATAATTAGAATGGCAACAGTTGACATGACTCATGGACTCCTACTGTTGAATCTAGGCTTTGATCACTGAAACACATCACCTGTCACTTAATGAGATCAGTTTCTGTTTAGGAAGTTGCTATGCTCTGTTATGAGGAAGACTTAGAAATTTAAAGCAGTGCTGTTGGAGTCATAGAAATTTCTATTAAGACACAACCAGTCTGCCACGCATTATTTCTGTTCAAAGCAGCTCCTAGAGTGTGTCCAGCATGCCATTGTCTCCGGCGTAAATGTTCAAGGATCTTAAGGCAAAACTTCCAGATACTTTGAACTTGTGGCATGTAATCACAGGCTTAAAACTCAAGATTACTTTTTATAAAGTGAGTTCTTTTTATTGGCCTTTTAGATCTCATGATTCACTTTTTTCAGACATCATTGCTGGCACGATTTTCACATCAGATCTGACTGAAGAGCTCTTGGAAAAATACAAGCTATAGCAAATGAGATGCCTAATAAATTCATGGGGACTGGTGCTATGTCCCTCCACCCACTGAAGCAGAACAAGAGAAATTAAAAGGAAATCAGTACTGTGTCCTTTCCTAGAATGCTGAGGTTTAGATAGGATAAAAGTGAGAATTGATGCAGTGCCAAAACATGCATTTTCCCAACTGCTGCACAGAGGAGAGCTTAAAAATGTGTTACTGTCTGTGACCTATGTGATGTGTTGCTTTCTTAGTGCTGCTTCAACAGACCTTTAAAAGCATGTAGGCTAATGCTGCTCCCCTTCGCACAGCTATTTGTGCAGTGCCGCTGAGGAGTGGGAGTTACCACTTATTGAATGTTGGTTAAGATGAGGAGTAATGTATTGACAGATTCCAGTTTGGAGCACTTAAGGTTGCCTTCTAAAAGCATTTTTAATGGGAGGTAGTGCTCACTGTAAACCTAGGGAGTCTTCATTCCTGTTAGTTTTTGCATTGTGCTCAGGCTGCCAAGTCAACCTTGTTTAGAGAGCGGCACACAGAAAATCTGGCTTATTAAGATCTTCGACACATTTACATTGAGGATAGTTTTGGCTCCACTGAATTCAGTAAGAGGCCTCTGGCCGAGTTCTTGTAGAGCAGATGTATCCTGACAGTACTTTCTTGATGCACTTTTCTCCCTTTTGCCACCTTAGCAGGGCTTGCAGACTTCTGTTGATGAAGGCTCACATGATCCCCTTCCATGCAGGGGCTTGTTGGTGCATCTTGGAGAACACCTAACACATGCAGGGCTCCCATGGAGCTTCTGACTGGTAGTGAGGTAAGTTCAGCTGCTTTTTGTTGAGGGCTGACGTGAAAGTTACATGAGGGAGAAAAAGGCTTTTTGTTTCCCTTCACAATTCACCTTGGTAGCAGCAGTGGGGTGAGGCAGGCTGGAGAAGGCTTGTTGCATATTCACTGTTCTTTCAGGCTGTCTGCTCCCCTGTTTTTTGTATGTGATGAGCAGAATGAAAATCTCATATAGTATCTGTTCTGTCTGTATGCCCTGGTAACTGGGAGATACATGACTGAGGAAAATGTGGAGAGCAGGATGTTTATTATCTTATTAATGCATGGCCATCATTCCCATTCTTTTGCTGAGTGGGAATGTCATAGAAGAAATACACTCTTTAAATGTCAAGGAGGTAAGCACCTTAGAAGTTGCAAGGACCCATAACGCTGGGGTGGTGGAGTGGATAGGGCCAAGCTGCTTGGCAGTGAGTGGCTGCAGCCATGGTCAGAACAGATCACAGTGGGTGAAAAGTGTGGTGGAGAAGGTTGTCAAAGGAGTAGAGGGTCTGCGTGGAGAAGCTGATGGGACCCTCGCTAAGTACACACCACAGAGGTGTGTAGAAATGTTGGGGGGGGACGGACCCAAAGTGCATCCCTCCCTCCTGCCCTGAAGCAGTCTGTATGTTTGCACAGAGGAGTACTGGAAGCAGCTGGTGGGTATAGGTTTGCGCCCAGCACGCTCAAAGTGTAGATGCAAGACTTGTGCTGCGTCAGCATGCTGGAGGAAAATCAAACCGAAATTGTTTGATCCTCCAACTTGCTAGCTGTGAGGCAGGGTAGGATATCGCAAGTTGTACCAGCCACTGGAAAGTGCAAATGGTTTGCTTTAGTAATCCCTGTAATCCCCTATAAATAATGCCCTCCCCTATATTGATGAAAAAATTATGTAACAGCAATACCCAGCCAAAAGGGAAAAAATAAGTGAAATAGAAAATGAACCAGTGCCCTCATGATGCTGGTCAGATTCGTCTGAGCCGCATTAGGAGAGCTTAGGATTGCTGCCAGGGAAAGGAGGACTATCATCAGGAAGGAAAATCTGCATAATCTTGGGCTGGAACAGCAGTTTTCAAGAAACTTCAGACCCCAAGGCTTTGTTGTGCAAGTTTCGGGCTGATCTGGAAGGTGGGGAATTGGTATCTTTGGTCATGCTCAGCTTGTTCATGGAGACTTTCACTCTGGGATTCCTACAGTAACTGGCCTCCAGGTCAGTTGTGGCCACCCTTGCTTTGATGTGGTGGCTCTTCCCTGCTACACATGCACGGAGAAATCACTATTGGTTTGCTCTGGCACCTCTGTTAAGCTTTGCTGAAAAGGGATTTACTAGATCAGGAGATAGAGCTATGAAGGGTTTCTCTCCTAGGGCTGGAGATTCTGGCAGAGCTGCTGGGAGATATTTGCACTGTGGCTGAAGGACAAAGTTTATTCTCTGGTTAGAGAATTGTGAAAGGACTGTTAACTGCTGTTCGATGGGCCGAGGTTTGGCTTTAAAAGATGAGTGCCTGTCTGTTAAATGTGCACTTACATGCTTGAGGTTGTTCTGAGATCTTACCATGTCTCAGGCTGTGCTTTGGGCTGCAGTCTGCAGGAGTTGCATCTGATTGATAGAGCCTGACAGTAACGCTCATTTGATGGCCCTTGGATATGCCATAGGGGTTATGGTGTGCACAGGAAGACATAGCTACTGAGTGTTGGTGCGGCACCTGCCACCTTCTTTCCTCCCTCCTCCCCTGCCTTACCCACCTCCTGAGGACACCTCCACCATCGTTTGCTATCTCTGCCCAGAGACTGCCAGCTCAGCCACCTGAACTTCTCCTAAGAGCTGCTGTTACATGTTGGTGGCACGCTCAAACTGTCCCGGTTTTGGCTGGGATAAAGGTAGTCTTCCTAGCAGCTGGTTTTGGATTTAGGATGGGAATAATGATAACACAGTGGTGTTTTGCTTGTGGTTGATCAGTGCTTACGTGAAGCCAAGGACTTTTCTCTCACACTGACCACCAGCAAGGAGGCTGGGGTACGCAAGAAGCTGGGAGGGGACACAGCCAGCACAGCTGATCCCAGCTGGCCCAAGGGCTATCCCATACCATATTACATCATGCCAAGTATATAAACCAGGGGGAAAGCTGGCCCATTAAAGTGTCTGTATCTCAACACACAAGTTTTGCTTTTTTATTTTTTTTGGTCCCGATTCTCTCCCCCATCCCGCTGGGGGCAGTGAGCGAGTGGCTGTGTGGTGCTGAGCTGCCAGCTGGAGTCCTTCATGATGCCCTCAAAGGGCTTGAGATAAGGACAGATCTGAGCAGAGCATGTTAAAACAAATGTGTTATAAGCATTCACTGTATTAGTTTAACAGTCTCTGGTCACAAAATTGCTTTATTTGCTTTGTGTTGTGTGTGCTCTCAGGGTTGCATTATGGCACACCTTGCTTGCCGTGTATGTTCCCTGTAGTGCTGTTTATCACCTCTGGGGGCTGGGTTAAAGTTATCATTTTGCTGCACTGTGTAGCACTGATTTATGATATGGTAAAATTGTGGGGTTTGTGATTCATCTGGTATTTGTACTCAGCATTGCTATCATCTCTGTACTTTGGGTACCATCTCTCAGAACTATTAATAATTACACTCTTTACCTTTGCTTCTGGGACACTTCCCCCCACTTCTTCACCCTCCCCTTCTCCTCCAGGCTAGTTGCAATAGCTCTTGAGAATTTTGACTATCCTTGGGCTGGTTAAACCATGTTCCTGCTACTGTGTCTCCTGAATGTATTTCAGGTCTTGTGTAAGGCTAAACAGCTATTTAAGAACATCACCCAGGGATCTGCCCGGAAGCTGGATAGTTATGAGTGGCAGAGTGTGTGGGATAGAATGGATACCTAGGACAGTGTTGGAACTCCACCCCTGAACAAGTGCAGAATCCTGGAAAACTAGTAAAATACTTGGAAAAAGTATGCTTGTCACCCTGGCAATTCCAGAGAGGCACAAATCACTGCAATGTGCTGGGGCCTAGCCTATGCCTGCCAAGCCCTGCTCAACACTATTCAGTACCCTAAAGGGGAAAATAGGGTCTCTAGATCTGATGACAAAATGACAGGCACTGCAGCCACTCCAACCTCCACAACAGGCACTGCAGCTGAACCAGAGAACCAACCTGTGCCACTATATCCATACACAAGAAGAAATACTGGATGTGAAAGTCAGCTCATTTGCTAAGGTAAGAAACTCATCCTAAGAAGGGGCAAAAAGCAGATGAGGCAGGCTACTCTGAAGCAGGGCCATCACAAGAAAAGGAGGAGGAGGTAGAACTCATAAACAAGGCAGTAACCACCTGATCCCTGAGTGAGCTGTGGGGTATGCAAAAAGATGTCAACTGTTGTCCAGGCGAGCGCACTGTCACATTGCTACTCCAGTGCTAGCATACCAGGGCCCACAGCCTGGAATTAGAGTGTAGGGAAGGGGGCATCAGCAAAACGATTAGAGAAGTGGCGCAAGTTGCAAGGAAAAACAATCGCAGAAGGGGTTTCTTCTGGGAAAATTGCTGCTCCAGTTTCCAGTGGGCCGTTCCCCAGAGAGAGTAGAAGGGCTAATCTTACTTCCAATCTTAATAAAGGGACTTATGATTCGTATTTACAAGAAACGAGTAACGAACACTATGACCAGGACTAGAGGAGTCCTGACTCCAGCCAGTTGGAGGAGAGAGACAACTGGACTGTGTGGATTTGATGGCCTGGCATGTCAGACCTACAGGACTATACAAAGTTCTAGTGGACACTGGTGCACAGTCCACATCAAGCTATAAAGGGGCAGAATCCATCTGTATTTCTGGAGTGACACGGGGATACAAACAGCAAACTAATGGAGGCAGAAGTGAGCCTGACTGGGAGTGAGTGGCAAAAAACATCCCATTGTAACTTGCTCAGATGCTCCATGCATCCTCGCACAGACTGTCTGAGGAGAGGGTACTGATGGGATTTTGGTATAGCTGCCTTGGAGATGAAGGAAATTAAGCAGCTGTCTGCTTGCCTGGTCTCTCAGAGGACCCTTCTATTTGGGGTTGCTGAGGGTTGAAGAGCAAGTGCCAATCACAACCACAACAGTGCACTGGTGGCAATATCGCACCAACCAAAACTTCCTGATTTCCATCCATAAGCTGATCTGTAGATTGAAAAGCCAAGGAGTGACCAGTAGGACTCGCTCACTCTTTAACAGCCCCATACAGCCAGTGAGAAAGTCTAATGGAAACCAGAGACTATGTGGCCTGAATGAGGTCACACTCCTACTGAGTGCTGCCACGCCGGACATGCTAGAACTTCAGGTATGAATGGGAGCCAAAGGCAGCCAAGTGGTATGCCACAATTTATAGTGCTAGTGCATTTTATCAATCCCTTTGGCAGTGGAGGGGCCACAGTTCGCTTTCATTTGGAAGGGCATCCAATACACTTGGAATCAACTGCCCCAGGGGTGGAAACACAGCCCTACCATCTGCCATGGACTGATCCAGACTGCACTGGAACAGAGGCAAGCTCCAGAACACCTGCAGTACATTGATAATATTATTTTGTGGGGTGATGCAGCAGAAGTTTTTGAGAAAGGGAAGAGAATAGTCGAAATCCTTCTGAAAGCTAGTGTTGCCATAAACCAAAGTAAGGTCAAGGGACCTGCACAGGAAATCCAGTTTTTAGGAATAAAGTGGCAAGATAGATGTTGTACATGTTGTAGAAGGGGATAAAGCCCATGTAGTGTGTGTAAAATATATGTTGTGAAAGACAGTGTCATGGTTTAAGTCCAGTCAGCCACGCAGTTTGCTCACTCACTCCCCCCTCTTTCATCCCCCCAGCTCCAGAGGGGATGGGGAGGAGAATTGAAAGAATGCAACTCCCACAGGTTGAGATAAGAGCACTCCAGTAACTGAGGTATAACACAAACCACTGCTGCTACCACCAATAATAATAATGACAAGGGAGATACAAGGAAAAAGAATACAATCGCTCACCACCTATACCCTGCCCGACCACACCATGCACCCCCACCCTTCTGCGTCTCTGCCCTCCTTTTTTACATCCTGGGCACGACGTGCTGTGGTATGGAATACCTCTTTGGTCAGTTTGGGTCAGGTGTCCTGTCTCTGCTTCCTCCCGGCTTCCCCTCCTCCCTGGCAGAGCATGAGGGTCAGGAAGTCCTTGGTCAGACCAAAACGCTCTAAGCAGTAACTAAAAACATGGGTGTTATCAGCGCTGTTCCCAGGCTGAAAGTCAAAAACATAGCGCCGCACCAGCCACCAAGAAGGAGAAAAACGACTACCACTGCTGAACCCAGGACAGACAGTCTGGGTGATAACCCAGCCTCGGGCAAAGGCAAATCCCTCTGTGGAACTGCTTTTGCTAAGGGACGTGGGTGCACTTGCTGTGTAATGGGGGAGGATGAGGAAGTCCGGTGTGCACCTCAAGGGGATTTGATTTTGGGTGAGAATCGGCAATGACTTGATTTGCATGATGTTAATTGCTATGTAATGCTGTATGTCAACACTGCTGTGCTATATGCCTTATCAATGGTATTACAGTAAGAATTGCCCGGATTAATGAAGGATGAATTCTGATGAGACTGAGGAAAGTACAACAATGATAGAACTGGACAAGCACAGCAGTGATGGAACCAAAACTGCCTTCAGTACGCAATGATCCCATGACACACTCTCTCTCTCTTACACTGAGGGTAAGATCTCTTCTTACACTGAGAGTAAGAGAGATATAACAGAGCCCAAACTCATGGACTAAATGGACTCAACAGACTTTTTAGAGAGATAGCCCATAGACTAAGGGAATGATATCTGCATGTATGCATTGAAAGATAAGAAAGGTGGCAGTGATTAACTGGAATGTATTGGGAAGTCTGGGACCTGGGCATGATGTACATGGTATGGGGTAAGGGGAGGATATTGTCTGGTTTTGGGTTGGAAAAAGTTAATTTTCTTCCTAGTAGCTGGCACAATGCTGTGTTTTGGATTTAGGATGAGAATAATGTTGATAACACACTGATGTTTTAGTTGTTGCTGAGCAGCGCTTAGACTAAGTCGAAGACTTTTCAGGTTCTCATGCTGCCCTGCCAGCAAATAGGCTGGGGGTGCACAAACAGGCCAAAGGGATATTCCATGCCATATGGCGTACCAGGTGACATGCGACCTCAGGGGAGACATGCTGACTTTGGCAGGGCAGGCAGCAGTTTGGGTGTGCAATGATTTCACTAGCACTGTTATCCTAAAGTGTGTAACGAGTTTGGACAGCTCTGAGAAAGCTGCTGCTGAGTTTTCCAGCCTGCCATACCAAGCGAGAGGCTTTTGTGCATCTCTGCAGACAGTCTGAGGCTAGGGCAGCACAGAGGGTCAGGGAAGGGATGAGGGGAAGCATGCTGCAAAGCAGCATAGATGCAGCACATCTTTCCAGTTGAAGAAGGTTGCAGGAGGTTTCTCCAAAGGCTGTGCTCAGTAGGTGAATCACTACCGAGAAGTGCAGCTATTCTTGTGTAGGTCTGTACTGCCAGCTTCTCCACAGCCTCTGCTGACAGTGACTAATCACTTGGAGACAAGTGGGGCCAATGATAGTGAAGAGGATTGTAAATCACTGCATTATAATTGCTTCTGCACGTGACATTCCTCTTGACCTCTGGAAACTCTAAAAACAGCTGTGGTCTAAAACCCCCAGTTAATTGCACTGTGAAGAGCAAGAGCCCCCTCTGAGTGTTATTATGATTTGAATTCCATGGTCCTTAAATGCTGGCGTTTAAGAAAGTACAATAGTGGTCTTCCTCATGTGAGAATCCGCAGAAACGTTATGGGTTCTTTTAATGGTAAATGTGGCCAACCTACGGAAGCCAGCTGGAGTCCATGGCTGATGTTTTTACCAGAAGTATTTGCTAAGGTATTTTTGTGAGGATGAACATTAAGAGCTCGAGATGGTCATCAAGGTGTATTATCCTGCAAACACAGGCACATGCTTTGTTTTATTCCTGTGTCACTGATTTGTCCTTGTATCTGGGGACAAATGTGTTTACTTTGCTTGCCCTGTTGATTTCAATCTGACTGCCTACTTGCACAAAGCTAACTGCAGACCTGAAAGTTTTCAGGATGAAACTTGCTTATTGCCATCCAGGTCCAAAAATCTGACTTTCCTACAGAGTTCTCCTAAAAGATGTCTAAATAGCATTCCTTGAAAAATAATAGGTTAGTTTTGGTTTGTTTTTTTGTGGTGGGGGGCTACGGCAGGCCCGTGGATTCCCTGACTGAAGGCATGAAGTTAGAACTCAGTCTCGAAGATGTTAAAGTGTATCCTTGAGAAATGAGGTACCAAAGGCATACGAGGGGGAAAACAGAAGGTATCCAAATGGGAAAGTAAAGGGAGTCTGGAGGAGTGAGTCAGATAAGGGGAGCAACTAGCAACAAAGGAAGAACTTGGCAAAACAATGGACTTATGTAATGTGGTAAAGAGTTATCCAATAATGTACCATTGCTAAGTAATATTAACCAATGCCTAAAAGACACTTGTGTGTTAGAAAAGGTATATAAGTAGTGGTTTGTAGTAATAAAGCACCTGTCTATTTTTATTCCTACGAAGTCACTGAAAATACGTGTGTGTGTGATTTTTGGCTGTCTTGACAACAACATTTTTTGTTGAGTTTGTTTTGCTTTGTTTTGTTTTTAAATCCTGAAATTAAAGTCTAGCAGGTTACTTACAGAATCATAGAATAGTTAGGGTTGGAAAGGACCTTAAGATCATCTAATTCCAACCCCTGTCTTTGGTTTCCCCATTTCTTCCTTCACTGGGATGCTAACACTGAACTCTCACTGAACAGATTTACTTGCCATGCTTCTTTAAAAGATGCATACTTCAGATGCAGTCACAGCAAAATGCAATTTTTCTCAGTAAACTAGTGAGCTCAGGTTGGTTCCTCATTCAGGTGTCAGTTTTTCTTCTGACCTGGGTGAAAGGAAGAATTTTGGATGATTTTGCTAAAATTCACTGTCCTGACTGGTCAGTGCTAACGACAGGGTTCTTGGAGCGGGCAGGAAGGGAAGGCAAAAAGAAAAAGCAACTCTTGGCAGAGAGAAGATTCTCTAGGTAGGCCGGTTAACTTTAATGAGTTTTCTTCTTTTTGCTGTGTGTGCCTATTACTTGAAAACACCTCGTAGCATTCGGTTGAGATCCTTCTGGAGTTTATGGAAAGGCTTCTGGCTTCTCCAGGCTGGTGTGTTGTACGCACGCTTGGAATAAAAAGAAGACTTTTTCTGACAGCAGATAAACAGATGCCATTTGTTTCTGACATCTTTCAAAGTTCTGTCCCTTGGAGTTTTGACAGAATTTCAGTGGAAATGCCTGAATCCTCTTTTTTCCCTTGTCCAGTTCTTTGTAGATTTTCTACAGTACTTTATACCGTAAAGAAGTTCAATTGTATTTTTTTAATTTGAGCCTCATTGTCAGGAAACAAACCGTTTACAACAGGATATGTCAATCCTCTTTGCTCTGTAGGAAGCTGCAGTTTGGAGGTACTTACACTTGACTTCCAGGCTGCTTCAGGTGTCTTTCTATAATTAGATTAATTTTCACAAATTCTTCTACACTTCTCTCATCTCTTCTTCAATGCATTCCTGAATCAATTTTTTGTCTTCTGAGTTCTATCTTCTATCATTGTCCCTGGCCAGTGAGCTGTTTGAGGAACTTTGTATCATGTCCTCTGCAGAGATTATGGAGGAGAACAGTGAGGTGTACAGCAAATCATGGAGCACTGCTTTAGAACTGTTCTCTCCTGGCTTCATAGTCATACACACCTTTCAGGCCCGGAGGTGCCTTAAATCACGTAGTTTAATCCACTTGCTATCACAAAATCTACTTACTGCCATACTCCAACCTGTTTTGGGTTGGCCCAACAAGTTTGTTTTGGCGTAGATTTTCTCTCTGAAAGGTAGCCAAACTCCAAATAAAGACTTCAACTGAAAGCTAATCTAGGCCCTCACCTGAAGAGCCTCTTCCACTGGCTAATCACTCTCACTGTAAAACAAGTTTTGTTTCTGCCTGGCTTCCTACAGCTTGCCATCTGTTTGGGAGAGGCAGTTTTAGGTTTGAGAAATCCATGGATTTAGTTTCTGAAATGCATCTTCTTATAGACCTTAATAAAAAAAGGAAGACAGGATCTCCTGTTGTCCACTCTGCCAATGACATGATAAAAACAACCAATCTCTTTTAATATAAGATTTCGTTAAAGCAGTGATTTTTAGATGCAGGAAAAGTCATCTATATTTATATAATTATTCTGTTCACTTGTATATATTACCAGCAAGTAAGGCTATTCCTTCCAAGAGCCTTTCCCTGTAGGATCAGTAGAAGGCATGATCTCTCATTTAACAAGAGAACAAGGGAGATAATCTGGGGAAATGAAAGGTAGAGTAAGGGATGGCAAAACTTGATATTTTTCAGCAAAAAAAGAGAGAGTCTTGAAGCAAAGGAAAATAATGAAATAGTTTGAGAAAACGCTTGACTAGAAAATGCAAGCAGTCTAATCAGGAAGAAGAAAATTCAAGAGAGAGTGAAGAAATAGATGAATTTTAGAAATAAATCACTGAAATTATAGCCTTCAGCACTCTTATACTTGGTTTCCTAAGTTGTCCATAAATTGTTTGAGATAAAAATGGTATAAACACAGAAAATGTATGTGTAGTGTGTAGTTACTTCAGGTTGTGTGTTCACACTTTAGCCTGAATTCCTTGTTCCCACTCCCTGTGTGTTGTCTTTGGCCATTGCCTAGAGTGCAGAATTTGCTCTCTGGGCAGGAAAGAGGAGGTGTAGAAAGGAATAATCTTACACTCAAGCTTTGCTCCTGTGGGCATTTTCAGTGCTACCAGCTCACACTACTTGCACCTCCAAGCTCAGGCCTGGATTCCAGGCCAGCCACCTTGACAGTGTGGACAAAGTTGGGGTGACCAAAGATGATTTACTACTACTACAGCTGAGAGATCTGCCTGACGGAGATGGCCCTTGTGTGGTCCACTGCTTCCGGTTTGCTGTCAAATAACTTTATCAGCCTTCTGACTGACCACTGTGTATTCGGACTGGCGTGGCCAAGAGAATCCCTGTCCTCTGCAGATGGGGCTGCAGCAGGTTGGACTAAAGAAGGTAAGAACACAGAGCAAGGCCTGATGACAAGAACCTGAATGGTAATAAAAGGCTAGGGTCTTGGTTTTATATCTAATAACCTGGTAACTGAATCTAGAAGGAACTTTCCGGACTCAGATTGCTTCCCCTTACACAGGAGACTCCTTACACTGAATGCTTGGCACTTTCGTGAAAGCTTAGACTTGCTTACTTGGCTGGGAACAGATACTAGGACTTTAGTTTCGCTGTAAAACAAGGAGTTTCCAACTGTTTATCCAGCAGCAAGAAGTTAACCAAAATCTGGGCACAAAAGCCCTTAAGCTAGGTTCTGATAGCCTTCTAACGCATTCCCGCATCAATCTGGGTCTGTGTTTTCTGGCTTGCGTACTGGCTGCTCATTCACTGTCTGAATGCCTAAAGCTGCCTCCTGGCATACACACACCTGACTAACATTTCAATTGTTGTACCATGAGACTCCATTTCTGCACTGCTCTGCTCTGGGCAGTCAGCTGCAGAAGTCCCAGTCTGCTGGCAGTGGACCAGAGGATCACAGTCTGGGTCGTAGCTAACTACAGCAGGGAACATTCTGCTGGAAGGGTCATTCAGCCTCCATACTTGGGTGGAAAATTGCCTGGGAAGGAACTGGCATCAGGATGGCATGCGTAGGTTGTAAGGCTGGAGAATGCCTACTGCAAGGCAAGCAATGGTAAGTGTGGGTAGTGTAATTCTCTGCCTGCTTGCTTTTACTGTAGGGAATTTGTCCCACCCTGAGTCTGTAAGCTGTTCACACTAGGATATCTTGAATGTAGAACCTCACAGGCATGCAGGCGCTTGGCTTTCACTGGAGCTCCCACACACATGTCTTATAGGGACAGGACCTGAGCACCTTCTCAGTCACTGCATGAAATGTGCATCAGTGCAGTCCCAGTATGGCCATGGTTGTTTAGGTAAAAGGTGTATGTTGCTCTGCAGATGAATACTCCAGAGCAAGGGCAATGAAGATGCTCGAGGACATGCTGTTACATTGCTTAAGTTGTCTCCTGCTTTGCACTGCTCCTTTAAAGAAAGGTTTTATTTCCTCTTCTGGACAGCTGCATCTCAGGAGCAGGCAGGAATGTGCTAATGTGCATGTGTGCTTATATAGTTTTGCAGAGCTTGTAAAAGTCTTTGAGAAACATTTGGTGATAAAAGGCTGCGTCTGAGCATGTGTCATTGTAACCTGTATGAGCTTTATAGACACACAGAAAGTAAATTAACTGCCTGTTTCAAAAGCATGTGCCAGAGTTTCCTTCATAAAATGCTCTGTCATTCTTGGGCTGTGAGAAAAAGTCCCCCTCGTTTCTCCTCATCTCTGCTCCACGTAAGATTTGTAGGGTGATGTTATGACACAAACAAGCCTGCTGCCCCCCTTAACACCACCGCGTTTTAATGGAATAGTTTCATGTTAAATCAGGAGCAATATTAAGGCAAAGATCATGCGTCCTCTAGCTTCAAATGTTTATTTCCTCTGAGAAGATGTGGGATTTTGTTGTCGCTGTCAGATGCTACCTCCAATCTCGGCCTACTGCAGTCTATCTGGAGCAGGTTCTCAAAATCCAATCTGAAGCACAGACAGGAGGCTTCTTCTGAGAATGAAGCTGTTGCCTCTTCTCCGCTCTCCATGAGGAGAATTTCTTCCATTTATGTAAAAGGGCATCCTTACATTTCAGGCTCTGTAAAGGAGAAAAGGAGAAACCAAGCACCCAGTTGTCTCTGACTTGCGTCCTGCGTGCACATTATGCCCTTCCCAGCAATAAGCATGGAGATAGTCACCCTTCATGTTAAAAGCAAAGGGTAGCAATGGCCATGCCTAAAAAACCTCATGTCCACCTTTCTGCAGGGCTTGGCAGCCAGCAGCATGAGGGGGCCCTGGGCATGTGGCAGTTTGTGGTGTGCAGGTG
Organism: Myiopsitta monachus; assembly: GCA_017639245.1. Taxonomy (NCBI): domain Eukaryota; kingdom Metazoa; phylum Chordata; class Aves; order Psittaciformes; family Psittacidae; genus Myiopsitta; species Myiopsitta monachus. Next base: position 10,867,864 of record CM029927.1, read on the forward strand.
GGGCAGCCATGATGTCTTCTGACAGTGGGGTCTTTTGGAACTGATGTCCTCTTGTTTAGACCCTGAATCTAAAATAACCCTTTATTGTGTTTTACTTTATTTTTTAGTTGCTTAGGACAGCAATTAGGTAAATCCTGGTAGGGCCTCAGGGGCAGGTGGGGATTTGGTGGCTCCTGGGGAAGTAATGGCCGCTGTTCACTACTCTACAAGAGCGCAGGGGTTTTTTGGTTTTCTATTTTTATTACTACTCTTTTATGAAACCTAGTTAAATGAAACCTGCCTTGCAGCTCAGGCAACAGAAACGCCTGAGAGCCCTCTGAAAAATGATCGTACTTCAGCACGTTACTTCGCCGTGGGCCGGCTGCTGGCTCTGAGGAGCTGCCCGACTTACCTTCCAGGAGGAATGTGCTTCTGCGTGACAGTGGCTTGTGGGTGTTTTGCCGCTTTTCTGTGCTTCGCAGCTGCAAATTCCAGTTTTACCTCTGCTCGGTGGCTTGGTGGGTCCCTGCTGGGGCACTGGAACAGACGGACAGCATTTGGGGCTTTTCCCTTCCCTTGCAGAGGCAGCGGCAGAGCTGAAGGTGTTGCATAAGTATGTCTCCCTACCAGTGAGGGAAGTCGTGAAGGGGCTGTGTGCATAGTTTGGTTGTCTCGGCATTTTAAATGTGCTGGGGGAATTACTTCGATATTACCCAGTGTATTTCAGGTCATCTGAAGGTTATCAGGGAAAACAGAGATAAGGCATGATTATCAATTAGTAGTAACACAGAAGTGTTTAAAAGAACCAGAAGAATTTGGTGTGTGTATATATGTATTATATATATATATTTATCACTTCCCTCTTTTTGAGAAAGACATTTTCTGAGCCACCTTTTTTTGCTATTTCAAAGAAAAATGCTTTCATCAGTAAGAAGGAGCCAGGTTTGGGCTCAGAACCTGCAGCAGAATGAAATGGATCGCTGCTCTCCTCCTCCTGCTGCACGTTTTTTTAAAACAACCTGATTTTACGTAGTTGAAATGTTCTTCCCCCCCCCAATGTTTTTTAGTGTTTTATTTGTAATTTTCATTGTTTGAACGATTTCTGTTTATTGTCTGCACTGTTGGCACTGATGTGGTATGTACACTGACATGCGACTCAAGCATTCTATTACTTAAACTTTATTTTTTATTTTATTCTAAATGTATTTTAGAGTGGCTTCGGCTCAGCACTGACTGAAATATTTTCTCTTCCTTCCTTTTCTGTGTCAAAGCATCAAACTATCCTATGAGAGAAAAAAAGTGTTTTGATCGCTACCAGGCAGCAGCTGCCCTTAATGGCTTTAAAAATAACTATTTTGGGTAGAATAGAAGGATATTTAAATTATGATATGTCATATTATGACATGTCAGTGTTAGGAAGTGCATGATTCTATTGATTAGTCATGAAATAACAGGAAAATGTGAATTAAAAGAACTTCCATAAAATAGAATATATTTTAAAATGAAAATTCAAAATCCTAAAATTGACTTTGGAAACCAGATTTAATGTAACCCATTTTAACCAGCTCTTAGTTCTTGTTTTCCTCCAGATTTCCATTTATTGGGAAATTGCTGAAATACTTGGGTTTATCCTTGGATCAACACCAGATTCCTAAACATTAAACTTTGATGACAAAAGAAGTTCAGAGCTTTAATCAGCTATAAAATGAATGTGTGCTGCTGGACTACAGTTGCAAGATGATCTCGGGTAACTTTCTTGTCTATATTTCATGACTTCATGCTGCTATACAAATATTTCATAATATCAATGAATATTATACATTGAGAATATTACTTTTGTGAAACTTGATTGTAGAGATTTTATGCATAGAGTTTTATTTATGGTAGAAGCTCTATACAGCATCTGATATACAAGATCAGTTTTAAGTATGTGCCTAAGTTCCTTTTGACAGCAAGAGAACTTAAGTATAAGCCTACAAATAAGCAGATGAGTATCCTGGAAAGGCTACCACATTCCCTTGACCTCTCCTTTTCACTGAGATGCTTGTGGTATTAATGCCACTGCAGTTGCATTGCTGTACAAGGTGGATCATCTCAGAACCAGCCTAACAGGTCAAAAAAGAGCTCTGTTTGCAGATGAATTGGTACCCTGATTGGGATCACTGGCTGCTTGATTGCTTGGTGCACGAAAGACTTCGGCATGGAGCAGGAGCATGCTAGTGTGCTTTAGGGTAAAGACGAGAAAGAGGCAAGGAGCCTCAGCCAGGGGCAGCGTAGATTTGTGTTGGATTAAAATAACCATTTAAGCACAGCCTAAGTAACTTCAAGCTTTGTTTACCTGTGTGCACAAGACTGTTTGGGTATACTAGTTTGGGTATACTCTGGGCTATCAGAACAAGTACATATAACACCACGTGAGAGCAATGGCTATAGATAAACATAACACCCACTTACTCCACCCCAATCAAACATTTCCAATGTATGTATCCTTTTGTGGCCAAAAAATGTGAGCATTAAGAATGCAAAAATGGGAGTACCATGTGATAGCCAATGCCTGTCCACTTTTAACTCTTTTCTAATCTCTCTCCTGTGACAGCATCTGGTGAATTCAAACTACTTCCTGCATGTCTACTAGATAGCGTCCAGTGAAATGTAAGTGAATGGAGGGTGCTGACAATCCCAAGCCCTCTGTATACCTGGGAAATGAGCTGCTGATCTGAGCAGATAAGGGTTGCAGCTTCCAGGCTGACCATGAAATTTGCTTAGCTTCATCTCTGAGTGCTGGGGCCACTACCTGTCCCTGCCTGCATAGAAGTGAGAAGACAGGAGTGTTACCTCTGCAGCCTTGGGTGAGTTTTGGAGTTTCTAGTGACTTTGAGCATTTTACCCTTAGGTGCTAACAGCTGGGACATGTCACAAATACCCTTCAGAATGTCCGAGGAGAGATTTCAATGAGAACATGCTCTCAGTTTACTCTTCTGGATCCTCTTGGCTTAACATTTACCACACTAGGCCTGGAAAGATTGATTCATAAGACCAGTACTCAGAACATTTTATCTACCATCACATTAAAATGCATTAAATGCACTTACAGTTAATGGTGTTAGATAACTGAATAGCCTCATTGGAACAGCTCTCCAGTTTTTGGGTACAGTCAATCCATCCTGCTTCTAATGCTGCAGTTAAATGCTGTCACATTCTTTACCCCTTCACACTCCTCCAAGCTTTTCCCCAGCTATTTCTCACACCCGACTGCATAAAGAACTTATTTGGTCTCTGATTTGGTGGCAAAATTGCCTGTGTTAGTACTCCATAACCTGTTTCGATCAGAGTGAGGCTACTGTGGCAGCAAAACCTCACTGTATAAACTGTTTAAATTAACTTAGCTTATTTTGGCTGAGCTGGCAGATGGAAGAGGACAACAGGAGATCAGTGATCAGTAGTGACTTCTGTGATGCTGACTTTGAAATGAGGTGACCAGTGCCTTTTCCCAGCTGCTCCTCTGCTTATGTAGGAAGCTGGAATGATAATCTCTCTGCATTGTTCTGTAGGCCATTTCTCCTGCAGCCAAAGTATCTTTGCCACACTCAAATCCCAGGTCAGAACTCATCTGAAGTGGCACACATAGTCCTTTGCTGAGCTGATGCAGTTCTGGCAGAGATCTGTAACAATGAAAGACAGTTTTCCCCTGCACTGTGCATTATTTATGAGCATTAGATTTTGCTTGGCATTGTATAGCTACTGTCCATCCCTCTGGAAAATCTTATTGCCTGACTAACCTAAATAACTGCAACATTTGGCAGTGTGGCTGTCTCCCTGCCTAAATTCCCTTTCCAGGTCATCAGTGCCTGTATTTAAAGAAAGCAGACTTAGCGTGGCACTGGAAGGGTTTCATTGCCACCTTCGGCCATGAGGAAAATTGACTCTTGATTTTCATGTTGTTGCTTCCTGATTTTTTAATCTTTTTTGCTGGATGATACTACCTGGACTCACAGCCTAAGATAATTTTGAGGATGCAAGGTCCACACACTCTAAAAATTTCAAGGGGCTTTTATTTTAGATTTGGTCTGGCATGGTCCCATAATGTGACCACCAACGAGCAACTGGATACATTCAGTGCATTCCCAGAGTGTATCTTCTGGTTTCTTCTGAGAAAAAATCTAGATTGTCTTCTCTGAGACATGAACGCAGCGTACTAAGTGAAGATGAAGAGATCTGCTTTAAAACCATGCTCCTGATCTGAACTGAAGCACTAACGCAGACAAATCCTGAAAGGACCTTCAGTTGATTTGTTTTAATGCTTTGGGCTATTTATTTTTCAAACTCAATTTTGGCTCTTCTGATTTCCCTCTTGTTTTTTTGTTCACAGTAATTTATCATTGTCTTCATTATGACTAGTTTTCCAAACATGCAACTGCATGCTCATCCAGCCTGAATAGCCTCTTGAATTTTCCCATTTAGCCATATGTTATTTCCTTAGGGCCTTTCATTAATGAGCTACCATTGCTAATGATGATTCTGTGTTGGCCCCAGGTGGTTTGTGTCTTTTCCATTTCTAATTTCAGTGATTTGTGAGTCTGAACACAGTACCTCTCCAGCTTCCTCTTGCCCTCCCTCCCCTTCATGTAACAATTATACATTTATGAATGCATTTGTCATAGTTGATTATCTAGGACTTACAACATGCTTGTTTCACAAGTGTCATTTCTACTCTATTGTTCCTTAGGTCCTTGTTCTCATTTGTTTGGAAGCAAGACAGAACGAGCAATTACTGTCAGTTGCTTTACAATTGAAATGAGAGGACCAGCCTTCTGAACTGTTCCAGGAGATGGAGCAGAGCAGTGCACTTTACCTTGACGAAGAACCTCCCTGAAGTTTACCTATGGTCTCACAGTAGTGTGAAGGATGACTATAGGGAAGGTAAGTTTAGTAGCTAGGAAAAGTCACCTCAAAGTCAAATGGTCAGAAGCAGATTGAGAACTTAACTGAGTGCCATTTATTTTCATTATAAGATTGTAGAAGACATCTGGAACTAGACTCTGCTAGCTGCCTGTCACCATAGACCTTTTAAAGTTCACTTTTCAGAATGCACAGATTCCTTTTGCAGGTGGATTTGCATATTCCAGCCTGGCAGTTGCACGCGCAATTAGACAGCTGATTATATGTGAACAATTCACTGAGTTATCTCATTTATGCTCAGCAACTGGGAGACTGCAGGCATCATTATAAGAACTGGATTCTTTACTGAAAAATTCTCTCAGTTCTGGCATTTTCCTGGTCACCCTTTGCAGTCTGTAAGATCAAGAATGTGTCAGCTGTCTAAAAGAAGCCTACATTTTGACTCCCAAGTTCAGCCATGTTCAACGTCAAATCAAAATTGCCTAATTATAGGCCTGCCTACTACAGTGGCTTAAGTCCTGCTTGTATGCATGAGAACATTTTCGTGAGCACATGTGGTCTGGTTTTCATGGGTGCAGGGCACCAAAAAGACAGTTCATGAAATTCTGGGTTTGGCCTGACTCATCAAATTTTTACCGCAGTGAAAACATTCTTAGGCTGGGAACAAATGTGCTCTGGCAATTCTTCATCCTGGTGAGTTTGCCTGAGGTGAGGTGTCATTCAGGAGTCAATTCCTCAGATGCTTTCCCACCTCTGCATGTTCTCGCTGATTCCAGGGTAAAGGCTTTTTGTAGCTTCGTAGCAGAGATGAGCCTTGCTGCTGTAGGATTATTTGCCTATCAAACAGCAGGGCCTGCAGGGCAAGGTGGGTAATTTTGGCTCCTGCTGATCCTCCTTGGCCCTCACTAAGTGCCAGTGTGTTGTTTGATCTAATTTCTGGGAATGCTGTCATTGATAATCAATCCCAATTTTCTTGAATATGCTCAGCTTCCAATTAAGGCTCTGCATGCAGAGAGATCCAGTGCAGATAAGGTATGCCTTGTTTACTCCTTAACCAGATGGGTGTACCAAAGGGAAGCAGCACTGACTCAGGTACTGCAAGCTGCTCCTCAGACCCAAGGGATTGAGAAGCATCCATGTTGTCTGAATTTTTCATGTTGTTCAGTAGGAAAACTATAATAAGCTCAGGTTTCCCTTACAGCTGAGCCTTTACTAAGGCAAAATTGAATTAGTCTGCTCCTTGCTTCTTTTACGGCCTGATAAATAACTGTCACAGCAATGGATTAAGGCTTGCTAATGCTGATTTTTGTTTTTCTTTTCTTCTTTTTTTTTTCTTTCTTTTTTTTTTGTGTGAGAAATCTCAGGCCTTACATCCCCTCTCTTAGCTGGGGGTTTCTCTAAATGAATGAGGTATCACTTGAGGTTGAAACCTAAACTGCTGCTCCCCTCCCTTACCCCCAAGGAAGGGGGACTAGTTGGATTAAGCTAACCCTCTTGACTTGAAACCTCATTGACTTGGATATTAAATGACATTCCAGATGGGACCACACTAGGAGCTCTGAGCTCTGTTCTGGGCATCGCAATACCAGAATGGGCCTCTTCTCACTCCAATTTCATTTGTAATGTGGGCTGTGTGGTGCTGTAGGGCAATGTTTGACCTAAAAATGAAGGAATTATTTTCATATGTCCCCAAGAGTGGCACTTTCAGCCATGGTGAAGTAGTGTCATCTTAAAACAATTGATTAGAAGAAGTAGTGGCATCTTTCCCAGAAACTGTACTCCCTGGCATGAAAATGTAGGATGTTTCCTTGATGTAGTAGACTGCATGTGGGAACTGCGAGGGTACAGTGGGCAACTTGAGTTTGGGTTTCTTTCAACTAGCTGAACCTAGGAAATGAGCTGGGAACTGACTGCATCTGACTCAGTCAATGCAGACAGCGAGTAGAAATGAATGGAGAAGGACTATAAACTTGCTGAGGCTTTCTTTTCTTTTTCTTTTCTTTTTTTTTAAAGCACTTTTCTGGCCACGTGCTCTGGACGCCCAACCAGCCAGGTAACCTCCTTATCAGCTGTGAGCTAGTAGAAAGGGTTGTGAGGGTTTTGGTTCAGTAACTAGTGTTTGTCTGTGTGACCTGGGTCAAACAGCACAGAGCTGTGCGGCAGGCTCAAGCCGTAAACTGTAAGGTGCTTAGGGCAGGGATGTGGACTGAAACTGGGAACTGAACAGCAGTTTTGTGGTGGAAATCAGCAGGGCTCCACTGCCTCCTCTTGATGGGTATTTCCTGAAACAGAGCAGACCCTTCCTTTGTTTCGCAATGTGCCATCCGCGTTTACGATGGCAGGCAAATAATGCAGAGCAGCCCCTTGAAGTGTTTTCATGGGGCTTGGAGTGGTGGAGTAGCTGCAGGCAGACAACACAAACAGTTATGCTGCTTATTGCACCCACCAGCAAGTTGGTGTGAACTCATGCCAGTGCGTACGTGCTGCCACTAAGCAGGTGCAGGTTTTTGGCTGGGACAACATGGTATATGTAATTTTATTTTAAGATTTGCTCTGCTAAACATGTAGATTCCCTTATTGGGACTATTGAGGAAACAGAAGCTTAATCTCCAGGGAAGTGCAACATTTCCATGGGGCTGAACCACCTTCCTTCATTCCCTCATTCCTTCTTTATTCCCTCCTCCCTTGTCTGCTTCACAGCATGCTGTGGAGTGAGTTCAACAGCACACACTGCACAGAGAAAGTGAAACTGTCAGTGCATTAAAATGGGTAGCCCAGTGTAGTAAAACGTGGCAAAGCTTAGCTGCAGGCAGCAAGGCAGGAAATTAGCCTCGTGCTGTTAAGAAATAGATGTGTTTTCCTACAAAAAGAAAACTGTAAATCTGTCTCTCTATGATATGACAGAAATCCTCACTGGGATGGAAATACAGTTACTAGGGCAGCACAGAATCTGTGTCCTTCCTTGGCACTCGCTCTTGAGCACATCACAATGACTGAACCAGGTTATGAAGACCAGGGGTGGAGGGGAGGATCTCTAGGCTTCAAAAAGTGCTGTCTGGTTTGCAGGGTATGTGAGTGCCCTTTTCAGGGAGCTTTGGCACTGTGCCCACATGTGGGAAACCTCCATGCTGAGCATTCTGTTTGCTTTTATTCCAAGTGGTGGGGTGGCTGGGGGGGGGGGGGGGGGGGGGGGAGGTCAGGGAGCTGTGTTCAGGGAGTGAGGCTAACTCTCATATTCTGCCTGGGTGCGGTCTTTAGCTCAGGGATGACAAATCCATATCCTGGAAAGCCCCGTATCCTGGGCTGCATCAAAAGAAGAGTGACCAGCAGGTCGAAGAAGGTAATCCTGCACCTCTACTCTGCTCTTATGAGACCCCAACTGCAGTATTTTGTATACTTCAGGTATTCTCAACATAAGCAGGACATGGAGCTGATGGATCAAGTCCAGAATAGGACCATGAGCATGATAAGGGCTTGAGCACTTCCATACGAAGACGGGCTGAGAAAGTTGGGGCTGTTCAGCCTGGAGAAGAGAAGGCTGTGTGGAGACCTCAGAGCAGCCTTTCAGTATCTGAAGGGGGCCTACAAGGATACTGGAGAGGGACCTCTTCATCAAGGACCGTAGTGATAGGACAAGGGGTAACAGGTTCAAACTTAAACAGGGGAAGTTTAGATTGGATATAAGGAGGAAGTTCCTTACTGTGAGGGTGGTGAGGCACTGGAATGGGTTGCCCAGGGAAGTTGTGAATGCTCCATTGCTGGCGGTGTTCAAGTCCAGGTTGGACAGGGCCTTGGGTAGCATTGTTTAGTGGGAGGTGTCCCTGCCCATGGCAGGGGGATTGGAACTGGATGATCTTAAGGTCCTTTCCAACCCAAACCATTCTATGATTCTATGGGGATTGCAGTCCCTGAACTCCTTAGACATTTTACTTCTGATACATACTTGACCTAAAGCTTGTCTATCTTCACCAGTAAAGCTGCTTAATGTCCAGAAAATGACCTTGTTCTTTATAAAAAAGTAGTTGTGCTTCTTATCACAATGACTTTTTGTTGTAGAAAATTCCCCAGACTGGCTCTGGACCTCTTTGAGAAGTATTTCCTTTTACTAGCTCCAAATGTATGGAACTGTAATCTCGTCAAGTGTGTACTTGTTGCTCTTGTATGGCATTATGGTTCTTGGTAACATGGGTATTAATGTGGGTATTATTATCTTCTGATCAGCGACAAAGCTCAGATCTGTTGAGTAGCGAATTATTTTGTCCGATTGCATGGAGTTTTTTAAATCTTTCTGTAATCCTGCTTTTAAATCCCATCAACCAGAATTATTTTTTAATATCATTTGTGTTTAGAAAATTGAAATCTAGAAAATAGAAGGTTTTTTCAAGGAGAGTATCAAGTTAAAAAAATGTCCGTATTTCGCTACCTAAAATGTGCCCATACATACTTGTGCATACTCCAACTGCGATTTTCAAGCAAAGTATCAGAATGGAAGACTTTTATTAAATTACTCCTAATGGTTAAACTTACAGCTAAATCTGTTTCTGTCCAACCTTTAACAATTGGGCACAATGTAAACTATGTGGACTACAGTCAAGCTCTGTGAGGACGCTTTGCACTTGAAAAGGTGATCAACAGCAAATCTCAATTTTTGATGCAATTGGCTTCAAGGTTCAAGTGCAGTCAAGCATCATTCCAGTGTCAGTTTAATGGCATGGCAATCAAAGAAAAAGGTTCTGAACCCAAAGGCTTACACTAGTTTTCCATTCACTCAGAGCTTGTTCTTCTCCCTTTGTACACCAGACTTGTTTTCTTAGACGTGTTGCATAAAATAACTGAAAAAGCTATGTTGACATCTAGACCAGTTATGCAGACAGCTTCTCTGCGACTGTGAACAAGTAATGGGGAATTTCAATGATGGAGTAGATTTCAGGTTAGGGGGTTAGTAGCAAAACTGGCATAGTGAGCATGATCCACTGATTTTTCTTGCAGTGTTTTATATCCTTCCATCACTTGTTGCTGATATAACACAATCCTTTCATCTTTATAATGTGATAGTTACACTCATTTTGGTATTAAAGCATAAACTCAAATGTGTCTGTGTACTCAGCCATGGAATCATAATGATGAGCTGCCTGAAGACCTGTATCTAGGATTTACCAGAGCAGTGTTTCGTTTAGCCTGGTGTGTCATGTCCAGCAGCTGAGCTACCATTTAAAATACACATATGCGTGGATTACAACATCAAGCCTGCTATGTGCAATGACACCAATAATGCCTAACTCTCCAATAGTACCTTTCATCAATAGTTCTCAAAATGCTTTAGAAGTTATGTCAACATTGACGTCCCTATTTTACAAAAGAAGAAGGGGAGACTTGGGGAAGTAGGTAACTTAGCTGTGGTTGCTCTGCAGGCTGATGGTATAGCTGGCAATAGAACCAGCTGTCCGGCATCTTCATCGTATGTCTGGTCTCTACGGTGCATGACTCTGAAACAAACACTTAAAGCTGTATAAAGTGCACAGGCCCCTGTTCCCTCAGAAGTTAGGCTAGGCTAACTTGACATGCCCGTCTTGTCAAATATACATTGGGATTATGAAGGGGTTTAATAGGATGCAGTCTGTGGGGTAGGATTATTCCTCCAGAGATGAATCACGGTGTAGTGATTACACACTGCTGCCTGGAGTCTCATCACTTGTTGCTGAAATAGGAATATGTGTAAGGTACAAAACCTGGGCTTGCAGGTGGTAGAGGGACAACTGCCTGATAAATGTCTCATGCTGGCCTATTCTGATGCAGGCTGTTGTCCACATTCTTTGCCACAAATCCCCTCTGTGATCCTGGGACAGTCATTGGTGCAGCCACAGGTGGTCATAAATGGTGTGTTCCTTATTTCCTGAATTACTTGCAAGCCTAGGGACTCATTTGAGGCGCATGCAGAACTGCTGCCAATAGTATGCTACAGAAAGAAATTCCTGCCTATTTCAAATTGGGCACCCACTCTGACAAGACACTTTCATTGCTTCAATTTCCTAATGAGGGAATAATATTGTCTGCCTTGCCCTCCGGGAAGTGTTGTGAAAATAAATGAACTGATGTTGTGCAAGCACAGAAAGCCAGATTTTCAAAGGTGTTTATTCAAATACAGACAAATATGTAGGGCAATATACCAAACACTCCCAGCAATGCTGGTCCTAATTATTTAAAACTCTAAATGTCTGTCTGCATTCTTGGGCTCCTGAAGAAACTATTGAGTCTTTAGGCCTTGGAAATGCTAATACCGTGAATGCCACAGAAGACTAAATTGTTAGGAAGAGAAAAGGATATATTTAAGGATAAAGCTGAAGGAAATAATGAGATAATGTGACTTACGTAATGACTTTCTTCAGAGACAATTTAAATTGTACGCTGTAAATAATGTTTGCGAACACTGAACAGTTATGGGAAAACAAACTAGTGAATCAGTTTTTGTCAAGAGAGCGTGGCACATTCCATGAGTGGATTGAGGCATGGGGCTGAAAGAAAAATGACATGTGATTGTGTTGTTAAAAGCTTTTATCTGAGCATATAGACATGAGAGAGGTAAATGAAGGTTCTGCTGCAACACTGAGAGTTTTAAATGCAGACCTTTTGTGTGCAAATCCTTGGTTGCTTGGGGACAAAAAAGGGAAACAATCCTGTGTCCAGCCCTCTGAATGCTAAGGCTGGGACATTTAGTTATGGAGGGTATCTTCACAGCATGTGCAGGCACTTACACTAACAAAGAGTGGTGGCAGCTGCTATTCCCAGTCTGGACCAGCAGCAATGTGTCTCCCAGGTGCCCTGAAAAGGTGGCTGCGAGCACTTTCAGTTCTGCTCAGTGCTCAGCTACGTGACAGCCCTTCAATGTTGCTTCATGTTCCCCACCTTTCCCTTGTCCTTGCCCACCCATCCTCCCGCCCCATCCCAGTCTCTCCTTCCCAAAGGTCCTGACTTGATTCTGTGGCCCTACTTGTTCTCCCTACTTGGCAAATTTGTAATTCTCCCCTCTTCCCTCAGGATTGCTTTTGAACCCTCCCATACTTCAGTTCTCTGTCTGATACCTCTCCCACCCTCCGTGATTTTTATTTGTGCCCTGCCTCCATGGTACAGCTGGGTCTTACATCCCCTGGGTTTTGTACATTGTTGTCTGCTTCAGCCTAGACTTATGTTCCCAGACCCTTCCTCCCTGACTTATCTGGGTGTCTTTGCTTGAAAAGGCTCATGTTTCTCAATGTTTGTATGCTCAGACAGCAGTAAGAATCTGACTCTTCTTTGACTTTTTCTCCCCCCTTAGATGCTCCCTCTCCTAGTGTCTCTCTTCAGTCATTTGCTGCCAGTGTCTGTTTCCTCACCTCTAAGGTCCATGTCTATTTCTGTGCCTGTCCTTCACCTGTTTTTATTTCCTTCCATGGCCCCAGCTCCTGCCCCTGGCAGAGCCAGATGCCCTGTCCCCTCCATCCTTGTGGCTGTCAGTCACACACCCTTTGCCTTGTGGTCCCAGCTCCCCCTTCCTATGCTGTCTTTAGCTCCTAATTCAAGGAGCAACTTTCCTGATGTGCTCTAGTCCTTTCCTCCAACTCTCTTGTCACAATTTCTTGCATATTGTCTCTGAATCTCAATATTCTCTTTTTAATTCTCCTGAATCCTTTTTCTCTTTTCAGCATCTGAGTCACGCTACTATTGAATGGCTGCAGAGACAGCACCAGAATGTGGCAAAGGAGTTTCTCACTCTCAGGTCTAGTTCCTGGCCTCATGCTATTCTGGAAAAGCCAAATACAGCTTTTTCAGGTTTTCCTTGGTTTTAGCTACAGCCTGAACATCCCTAAGAGCTGTGGAATGAATGGGCTCAGAGAAGGAAGGTTCAGAAGGAACTGCCAGAATCATTAGCTGCTGAAGTTGAGGAAGTCTCTGCTAAGGATTTGTGAAGTGTGGTTTCTCTAAGATTTATAATAAAATTCACTTTGACTTTTGTGGCAGAAGGTAGAGCCATAACACAGACAGGCTAAGTTTTAGGCTACTGCTAAACTTTAACATCCTTTCCCACGCCGTACGAGTAGTGAGGCCCTTCAGAGGAAATTTCATTAGAGTTTTTCCTTTAAGGGGTGAGAGAAGTTATCAACTGCAAATCTTATTCTGGGAAACAGCACAATGATTTTGGTTGAACATGTGCAAAACCTGAAATTCCACCTGAGTTTAGTGCTTGTCATACACACTTTCATCGTTAAAGTTTCGCTAGGTAACGGGTGCACAAAAGCGAAGGTGTTACCACAGACACATTGTGCCGTGTCACTTAGTTGGCAGTTCTTGCTAACCCCAATTGGATTTTGGTAATATTGTTTCATTATCTAACATTCCCCTTTCAAAACTATTGGAATTAGAAATGCATTTTAGAATGTGGCCTTCCAAAGTCATGGCACCGAGTGGTACTGGCTGCCTACCAGGCTATGTGTGTGAGAATTCTTTTTTTTTTATCCTGTGTGGAATTTGTTAATTTTATAAGATCTCCCCACACCCTTTCTCTGCAGGAGTCACTTAATTTCTTTGTGAGCTTTGCTGCTAAACTGTGCATAATTTGAGGTTTTCATTGTTCTTACCCTGCTTTTGAAGTTGCTTTGTGATTTTTGAAAAGATGTTAATTTTCCTTTTGTTGTTTTCTGTTGCCCACTTAATCTTTTCCCATTCTAATTGTTATTCTTATTGGTCTCCTCAAACTTTTCTGTTGTTTGAAATGTCTGTCATCTAAAACTTGCCTTTGTTCTTCCAACAATGATTTTGGGAGCCTCCCTGCTGAGCTGCATTCCAAATGTGTGTGTGGCTGTGGATGGGGGGGATTTTGGCCTTCCTTGCTCTTTGACGCCTCTCTTTCCTATATCTGGGCTATCAGCAAATACAAGCAGCTCAGAGAAAACACTCCAGTTCTGCTTCCTTTGACAGTGATTGTCAGACAGCACAGAATCACGAGGAGCTGAATGTCACTTTCAAATCCCGTTGCCATTTCGTTAGACTCCCACCAGCATTTATCAGTTCTAATGCAGGAGTTGTGGACTGATGAGTCTGACTGCACCTTAGTTCAGACAAGCCTGTCTGAAAATATATTTCTTTTTGAGTCTTCTAGCTCCTGCTCAGCAGCTCTGCAAACATTTAAGAGCTATGACCTTAAGAGTGGAAGCAAACCAAAATGACAAATAATTCCTCCAAAAATAGTTTAGAATAGGATGGAATACCTGAAGGTATCCCTGGAAGTGTATGCCAATCCGAGGGGAAGTCCAGATATTTATAATGGACTAAATATTTTCATTTCGGCTCAAAGAATTTCACCTCAAAAGACCTTGGACCCTTACAACCATCATCAAAGAGGATGTAGGAATCATAGTTATGTTGACTTCTGAGGAATTTGGGATCTTAAGGTCCAGATTTTAAAGCTGCTTTGGGTACCAGGGGTTAGATACAGGTGTATAGCAGCCATATTAGCTACCTAAGCTTAAAGTGGAGATTCTTGACTCAGTTTTAAAGTGGGTACCAACTCCATGGCCTTGATGAGTGTTATTAGATGAACATGGGAGTGGAACCTTCATTTCTTGGCAGTTTCATTCGTTTGTTTGTTTCTTTTTTGTCTCCAGATCGGTAGGTATAAGTACCAAATATGGGGAAAGGATTTAGGGCTATGACTTTTGCAGGGGGAGATAGACGCCTCATTGCCATCCTCTGTAAAAGGCCAGGTTTCTAGGGTGGGTGGAATTCAAGGAACCTGCTAGTCCTTGGAACTCCACTGTTGGCTGGCTTAGACAGCTCCTTGCTTGTTAGTTTCTGTGTGTATTGAAGCAGCTCTTTGCTGAAGGCCTCAGTGCTCACACCAACATCAAGGCTTCCATTCAGCGAATTAGCAGCTCAACACTCAGCATCACGGTGCGGAAGTCTCCTCTGGAGATATGACACTGAAATGTGTGTGCCCCGTTACATTTACACATCTTTTGTCCTGGGTGGAAATTGCTTAGGAACCTGAGTCACCGAGGTGCTCAGAAAAATGTTTTCCTTTAGGAGAATTTGCCCCTTGCTGAACTTCAGGTGACTGGACATGTTGGAACTGTGACAGTCTGGTCTTCTCATGAGTGACTGTTGTGTCCTGGCACAAACTGGTTTGGTTTGAAGTATATATGCCTGCAGAGCTCATTTAAAATTATCAGCTATTATTAAGGAGAGAGCAAAAATTTAAGGAAATGCTCTTTTTGTACCACAAAAGCTGATATTCTTGATCAGTGCTAAATATTTTCTCTTTCACTAACATAATAAAGACTTAGTTCTGAAAGCTTTACTCATCAGTTTTTCAACTTATTACAGCACAAAGTTGTTGCATGAATATACCCATAAATTATGCTCTGTTTTGCTAACTGCAGTCATGCAAAGGCTGCTCAATGGCCTCTGCAGGTCTCTTGGAAGCCTTGAAAATTGAGACACCCTCTTTTCCACTTTTCGCTCTGTTACAATAAAGCCTCACCTCTTGGCTTCCTTGTGGTCTCAAGCCAGTGATGTGAACTGGCTTTGAGTTTGTTGAAGAGGCTAGTGTCTTGAACTGACCAGCTTCCTGGCTGGCTCCTGGCCTAGGACAGCAGTTTCTGGGCTTAGAGAGGTTTGCAGAGCAGAAAATGCTATCCTGATGGCACACACATTTGCAATTTTCATTCAGGATGTTTTAGTTCTCGAGAAAGCAAGCTTGGGATTGACCATGAGGCGTTGTAAATGCATGCCTTTTGACCGTCTCGGACTAGAAAAATCCCAACCCTAAAGGAATGTTGCATAACACCAAACATTTCATTCAGGGTCTGTCTAAATATGTCTGATTGTAACTGTGCTAGGTTTTACGGAGGCAAGCTTCTCTCTCCTGTCAAGGGATGCTAGCCATCTGAGGAGTCCAGTTTTGCCAGGGTAATTAGGTCAACAGTTGGGCATGCAGCAACTGAAGTTGTATAGTTGGAGGTCACATCTTCTCACCATCCTGACCATCTCAACTGGCCCAGTGCAAGCCTACAATGTCAACTTAGCCTTACCCCAGCACCCCTCCCACTCCACAGCTTGCGACAAATGGCAGATAAACCAAATCCACTTCATCCTACCTGCCAGAGAAAGGTCTTCTTCTTCTCTAAAACTATGACAATTTCTTAATAAATCTCCCACCCCTGACTTGGGCAACAGTTCAGTTTCACGTGAGGAGAAATTAACTTCCTTATACGAAACTTTTTTAACTTAACAGTGTCTCTTGAGCTGGTGATAAACTGTGTTTTTATGAAAAGTAGACAGTAATTTTTCAGTGATGGTGGTTTGACTGGAGGTGATTTACCCAGAGCACATTGCTGGGAATCAGTACACTGCTGTAGTTCAGTAGTTGGTCTTTGTTAGATATGATCTTTACTTCAGTTAGTTCATTATCCTTACAGTGCTGCACTAACAGAAAGACTCCCTTTTGACAATTAAGACCACAAGGGAGGGTTTGTGAAGATGATTGCTCCCTCCTGGGAAGAGATGAAAGACTACAAGTGGTAAAGAGAAGAGATTTTTCATTATAGATCTTAAGATTAAACCCGAGGGACTGCTTGTGCTGGAAGTCTGCCTTATGTTTTGTATCAATAAGTGATTTCAAATACTTGGCTTTTGGTCATGTTTTTTAGGTAATGGTTCTCTTGTTTAGCTCACTGATTTCTTGGAGGTGGATTAGCAGATAATTAAATATGTGGAACAGTGTAACGAAAAACATGATTCTATCAAAGCATATTAATTGCCAGGTCTGGTTTTAAACTTAGTAGAATCACTGCAAACAGTGAATTTGCTACATCTTCCCTAAGCACTTTCCTACTGCTCTGCCTATTTACATTATAATCCTTGGCATTTACTATGAGCAAACATAAAAGTAATAATTTTCTTGTGCAAACAGAAAAATAGAGGGGGAGACTTACTTTTTGTGTTTATTAATCCTTCTGTGTCATCTGGTGGAAACTAGTTGGTGTAAACTATACTTAAACCCCTATTAGACTACTTGAGATTCATAAATAAGCCTTCTTGGAAATGAAAAGCAGGTCATTTATCTTCTGTTGCATCTATAAACAGAGTTTTTCTTAAACAGCAAAGAAACCATTAGTGCCTGTCCACTAGTGCATCACCAAATGTTCACTTTTGTGCTAAGAAGTTCATGTGGAAACAGAAATTTAGAAGAAATCTGAGCCAGAGGTGGTTTTGGTCTATGGCTCCATGGGCAACTCAAGCTTCTAGAATGCTTAACCTGGCACTTTCCATGACTGCTAATTGGAAAGGCAACACTGCTGCTTTGTGGAACAGGGCAGGGAGAAGGTTCTGCTGAAGAAAACCTTTTAAATGTGAGAAAAGCTGAAAGTTCAAGCAATGCTGTGAATAGTCTTTATGGTAAGGGGCTGCTTTGAAGGTGGACGAGTCTCTGTTCCATACACCTGTTCCCTGTACTCAGCCTCAGCCTGTCCTTTTTGGATTGTTACATCTTCTGGGGAGGATGAAGAACTAAATGGAACAGAAGAGAAAGAGGGTCTGGCTACCCCAAAAACTACTTCTCCTCTGTTCTTGTGGTTGCTGGAATTATGTGTGTACTTACATATGCTTTTTAAGTGTCAGGTGCTTATATTACATTCATGCAGTTCTTTGGATTTGTTTTAATTTCCTTTTTGGTTGTTTCAGGTATTTTAAATGAGAGGAAGAAGTTTGCTTACAAGAACACGAGCCCTATAACAGACCTGTTTAATCCTCAGCATCTTGTCTATCACTACTGTGAACAAGAAGAAGCAGAAGCCATCCACCTTGGTTGCTGCCACTATTTGTTTGACAGTTCTTGGCATGACTGGCTTTCCCAGAGGAGCAGCAGCCCGACTATTTATACTGTGGTTGTGTCTACAGTAGCATTCTTGAGGAAATCTCCCATCGCTAGACTGCTGGCAGAGACAGTAACAGTGGGAGAACTCCTGCTCTCAGGGCATTGAAGCTTTTAACCATCAAACTGGCTAACCCCCTGGGTATTATTTGTGCCTCTCTAAGTAAAAATGAAAGCAAGCAACCCAATCCAAGCTGAATGAAGTTCTGCTTTTTTCATCTTGTTTGCTGGGTCCTACTTCACTGGTTCAGTGTACACCAGTATATAAACCTTACTGAATTCTCGAGGTTTGCTCTCACTTTATCCAAACAGGTAGAGATTTGCTACTGAATTCTGTGAGAGAAGAAGTCAGGCTTTAATACTGAATTATCAGCCTTTCATAAGGACAGAAACTAATTCTATTGATTATTTTGCCTTTGGCGCAGCCTTGCTTTATGCTAAAAGCGCACACAGTTGTTAACCTAGTTTTCAGAGCTGTGATGTGTCCTCCAGCATGGAAAGAAAGAGTGCTGCAGTGGTAGAGTTTTCTGTCTGCAGTCAGAAGTTTTTGTTTTTCTGCTCTCTGAAATGCAGGCTTAGGGACTGCAGAGCTAGGAGTATGGATGGCATCATAAGAAAGAGATTTGGACATCAAGTCACTCTTACTCAAGATGCTGTCACAGCTTTTCTGTGTATCTAATGTTTCTGAGTTGATGGCATGTCAATCAATGATGGTTATGTCAATCTGAGTGGTATCTAGCATTGTTTATTCTGTGAGATGTCTCTTTGTATCAGTCCAGCTAGCCTTACAGTCTAGCTGTATCTAGGCTCTTTATCCTCATTCTCTCCAGATAGTGCACTTATCTAGTACACCCACTTTCTGAGGGCTCCATCTGTGCTGCTCCTCCTGCCTGCCTCTCTTCAGAAGGTACCTTCCTGGCCAGCAGTTTTCTGATCCTGTTGGTCTCATCTACCTTCCATGGAGTGCCTGCAGAAAAGCCACACGGATGAAAAAAGAACCCGCCTAAGCACAGATTTCATTAGGCGGTCTGCCTCCTGGAAGTGTGATGTCTGAGGGCAAAGTCTTGTGTTCAGATTTTCTTTTCAATTTCTGTCTTACAGGATAACTTTATGGTGATATTCTGCATTTCAGAAGACTTTCAGATTCTGTAAGTCACCCTAAAAATGTTTCAAGAAGTTTCTTTTGTTTTATGCCAGCCTCCTGGCCATGGTGGAGTATCTCTCCATGTTTTCCTGTCTTCAGGCTGCTTAATTCACCTATTTTATTAGGAGTGAAACTCTTTAGTTTCAGTTTCTTTAGGCTGTCTCAGATGTGATTGATGACCTTGGTCACCCCACCTGGCGTGCCTTCAAGAGTGTTTTTTAGTAGTCACTGAGCAACCTGAATGATTTTTTTCTGCTTTTGTCTCAGCTGTTCAAACCTCTACCTTTGATTGACAGAATTTCAGGGGTGGCTTCATTCTTCACTACACAAGCCCCATATCACATCCTTTGAAGATCTGAGAGCAAGGGAAGCCCTGTTCTACCTCACAGGTGGGAAGGAGAGGGCTCTACACCAGACCCCATGCTCTGCTGTGGGACTAGCCTGTACCTGAACCAGTTCTTTTCATCTATTCCTGAGAGTCCAGCCCATATGGCAGAAGGAACTAGCCTGGCAGCTGGTACTGCTCATGTGGGAGAGAGAGATGTGAATCTTGCTAGAAAAGGCAAGTGGCCCTGGCCCCCTTGAGTGTTTCATCAGTTCCTTTTACTGCCTGGAATGGCAGTAGAACCCATGGAAGACAGGAGTGGCTTAGCCCTGCTCTTTATGAAAGAAAATGCTAAAGTGCTTTAAGACACGGAAGAGTTCAGAGTGGAGTGTCATGCAAGGCAAGTACTTCATACAGCCCAGAATAAGGCAAATGGGCCTTGGGGTAGATACAGGATTTGACTGTATGTCCTTGGCACATCCTCTGAGCCGTATCTGAAGCATCTATTGTCCATTGAATGGACTCTTGTGAATCCATTTTTATGGGCAGATCCCTAACCCCCTATAACCAGCCTGGCTGCCCAGCTTAGTGCTGGGAATCTTACTATGGAGCCCAGCACCCAGACATGAAGAGCTGCAGTGCTGAGTGCTGTTTGTCCAGGTACTTCTGTAGGTAGGCACCATGTCCGTAAGTTCATTTTGAGAAGCACAAGGCTCTCATTTGTCTTCAGACTGATTTGTGGATCTTCAGGATACCTTAGCATGTTGTAATGCATCTACAGCCCTGAGTCCATCATAATTAGATGGATATGTGATAATATCCAATATAAATAGAGGAGAATGCACCTGTTAGAGAGAGAAACACAATGAGCTTTTTCTGCAACACCCCCAAGCCTGTGTACTGACATTAACAGTAACGAAGACCAGCTCTGAAGTATGTTCTCTTTTGTATTAACAATTAATCCAGATCTAGACTGGCTATTCTGGCTTCAGTAATCATACTCCATGTGAAATACAGCAGAACACAATGATGGCATTAACTTCTGCGTAAAGAGTATCTTTAATGAAGTAGTTATTTAGTTTTTGTTATTACAGAACTGAAGTTAGAATTGCTGAAACTTTGCTTCTTCATATGCACACAAGGTTCTTACTAGCTACAAAAACATCTTTATTCAAACTGAAACATCTTTACTGATGAAAATGTTGTGAATTATCCAAATTTGATTGCTCTTCTTGACAATAAAATTGTTTTTTCACCAATGAATTGGTTACTAATTCCCATTGCAAAGTAATTAGCCTACCTTCTTAATACCCTCAAAACATTAGCTGGGTTTGTCTATCCAATAAAATAAAAATGCATTTTTCACAGAAGGCTTCTCGTTCATTCAGCATATAGGTCTGTCTTGAGAAAGTGTGTTGCTAAGTGACAGCATGAATCGATGATTGTCCTTTTCTCAGGTCTTAGAGAAGGCTCAGCATCTCAGATGAGTAACTGGCCACCAGATGAGATACCCTGCAACTGGAAGCCAAACGAGCATTTTAAACATGAGAACTGGCAGTTTCAAAGAAGAGCAAATGCAAAGGCATTTAAGTCTATGTTTTGATTATCTAGTGTAACAACTACAATGTTCTGCAGTGTGTGTTCTCAGCAGAACTGTTTATATGGTCAGAGTTTGCTCATGTTTAGGTACATTGCCAAATCAAAGCATCTACTTCTTTCCCTCCTGTCCAGTCTAGATATTTATACTGCACCACTGCCTGCAGTATAAATCTCTTCAGAATGTCTTTTCAGTGGAATTTTTAACTTGAAATGGCTTTTTAAATGAGGACTGTAATGTTAGCCAAAATGGAAATATCCTGGGTAAAAATATCTGGGTTTAATTACATTTTCATGTCTTCCATTAGGAAAATAAAGAGCTAAAAGATCTTCCGGTGTCTGGCAACCTAAACTTAAACAAACCGGCTTGTTGTCATCTGACTGGCTGGATTTTTGGAATTATATTTTTTAATTGTAGAAAACTGGAAAATAGTTTGTGGAGGGGTTTCAGTTTTGCAGGGAAATTTTGAAAAATTCTATGGAAGACTGTAAATTAATTAAAATATTTCTATTTAGCATGTATGTTTTTTACATAAAAACAACCTGAAATTCCAAGTGTGTTCTGAAAGTAATCAGTTACTTCGTTCGGTTGAAACACTTTAGTTCATACTTGCACTAACTGTAGATATCTAATTCAGAAGGCTGGCTCCTAGGCTGTCTGTGTAATCCAGAGAGAAAACCTGCTACACAGCATGAATCTGGACATGTAAATCAGGCTCTTCCTCTCTGTTTCCTCTTGTAGGAACCTCTCTCTGTCCCTTAACCATATGGTATGCCCAGGAAGACCAGCTTAAAAGTTTGATGTTATAAGATATATATTTAAGATATCTACTGACTGAAACTGGGTTAGATAAAGAATACAACTACAGCATTTTCTGGGACCATTGTCATATGTGCGATTAGCTGCGTATATCTGTTAACATAAGTAGGTTGGATAAAAGTGTTCTGTGTGTGCACCATGTATGTGTTTTTCTGTGTGTGAGAGAAAGTGAAGAAAAGATTGCGTGAATTGCTAAATGAGGTTTCCAAAAATATTCCCACCCCAGGAATTTGTGTCTGCTGGCTGTCTTTCCCTACCCATCCTCTTAAATTCTCTATCATTTCTGGCATTTTTGTGTCTCGCAAGGCACCCTCCTCCCACAGCATTGTCATTTCTCCCTTAACTTCTCTTCCTTTTATCTTAGAGCTCCATGCTTCTCTTGGCATAGTCAGAATCTCTCCATCATAGAATAGTTAGGGTTGGAAAGGACCTTAAGATCATCTAGTTCCAACCCCCCTGCCATGGGCAGGGACACCTCCCGCTAAACCATGCCACCCAAGGCTCTGTCTAACCTGGCCTTGAACACCACCAGCAATGGAGCATTCACAACTTCCCTGGGCAACCCATTCTGGTGCCTCACCACTCTTACAGTAAAGAGTTTCTTCCTCATATCCAATCTAAACTTCCCCTGTTTAAGTTTGAACTCGTTACCCCTTGTGTTATCACTACAGTCCCTAATGAATAATCCCTCCCCAGCATCCCTATAGCCCCCCTTCAGATACTGCAAGGCTGCTATGAGGTCTCCACGCAGCCTTCTCTTCTCCAGGCTGAACAGCCCCAGCTTTCTCATCCTATTTTCATACAGGAGGTGCTCCAGTTCCTGATCATCCTCGTGGCCCTCCTCTGCACTTGTTCCAACAGTTCCGTGTCCTTTTTATGCTGAGGACACCAGAACTGCACACAGTACTCCAAGTGAGGTCTCAGGAGAGCAGAGTAGAGGGGCAGGATCACCTCCCTCAACCTGGTGGTCACGCCCCTTTTGATGCAGCCCAGGATATGGTTGGCTTTCTGGGCTGCAAGCACACACTGCTGGCTCATGTTCATCTTCTCATCGACCAACACCCCCAGGTCCTTCTGCACAGGGCTGCTCTGAATCTCTTCCCTGCCCAACCTGTAGCTGTGCCTGGGATTGCTCCGACCCAGGTGTATGCTTTCATAATGTATTTCTCCACTACCCTTCAAGCTTTCAAATCTTTCTAAGGACCTCAAAGATTGCCTTTCTTCTAACTCAACTGATTGCCTGACTATGGTCTATTGCTGAGAGCCTGAGCCAAAGCAAACTGAAGAGGAACACTGGCACTACTCAGCTGGCACAGATGATAAAGCAGGTACTTTGCTATAGGAAGTCAAATGGTTCCATAACACTGAAGGAAAAAAATATAAATCATGGACGTTATGAGCTGAACAGCATCATGAGAGATTTTCTAGTCTGCTCCCTGTTCTGAAACAAGGAACATTGTCATGGGTTCAGCAGTAGCAGTCATTTTTCTCCCTCTTGGTAGCTGGTGCAGTGCTGTGTTTTCTATTTTGGGCCTGGGAGCAGTGCTGATAACACCAGTGTTTATAGTTACTGCTTGGCAATGTTTTGGTTTGACCAAGGACTTTCTGAGCCTCATGCTATGCCAGGGAGGAGGGGAGCCGGGAGGAAGCAGAGACAGAGCACCTGACCCAAACTGACCAAAGAGGTTATTCCATACCACAGCACATCATGTCCAGGATGTGAACACGGAGAGCAGAGACCCGGAAGGGTGTGGTGGTGATGGTGGACTGGAGGTGCACAGCATGGTCAGGTTTTTGGTATTGGGGGGTGCACTGTCTGGGTCGGGCTTGGTGAGCGGTTGTATTCTCTTTCCTTGTATTTCTCTTGTATTATTATTGATGGTAGCAGTAGTGATTTGTGTTATACTTTAGTTACTAAACTGTTCTTATCTCAACCTGTGCAAGTTGAATTCTTTTGATTCTCCTCCCCATCCCCCCCAAGACTGGGGGAAGAAAGAGGGGGAGTGAGTGAGTGAGTGAGTAAAACTGCGTGGGTGGGGGGCTTAAACCACGACAAACATAAAAGTCATTATTCTAATTAGGTTTACTACCCTTTCTGTTCTTCACTAAGGAGAATAATTGTTCAACCCTAGTCTGCTGGGTGGTGGTTGGGTCTAGGGCCAGAAATTGCAGTTGCTGTAGTGTGCAGGGCCAGCATTTGGCTCCTCAGGAGCCCTCCTTTAATATTACCTTTGCTGTGTTTTCAGTTATTAACTGAGTGTTTCCATGAGGTCAGAGCAGGAGAACAGTGGACTTGAAACAGCACCTCTCAGCAAGTTTGACTTCAGCATTATCTCATGCAGCAACCAGTCCTCTCATGCGCCTGCTATGGGAAGGTTTGCAAAAGGCCTGGTGCTTCATTCTCTCCTGTTTGAGAAGCCCCGCCAGACAGACCCAGAGACCATCTTTGTTGAAAAGAATGGAAATCAGCATCCAGTGGCCAAACAACACCTTGTACCACAATATGCCTGGATTCACTAGGTCTGTTGTGTTTTCTAAGCAGGGATTTGTATTAGTTTGGCACAATTTGCCCTCATCAAGCCCAGTGTAACTGTTATCAACTGCCAGGTACTTGAAAAATGGTTTAATTTAATAGGAGTATCTGTTTATCAGGGATTCCTGTTTTGCTGACATATCTGTAATTCCCCCATCCTTTTTAAAGATAAGAGCTATCTTCTCTATTTACCAGCCTTCAAAGCAGTCACTCCAGGCTCTCAGATTACTGTAGGTAGCTCCTCATGCAAGGGAGGATTTCCTCAGATCCTGGTGGTTTGAACATCTTTAATTTATTGGAATATTTTTCACCTGTGTTTTGTACACTGTGACCTACCTTGCTATTTCCATGTTAATACTAAGTCACAGTTAACCTTTTTTTTTGGTGGATACAGAAAGAAGTGTTACCGTATGATTTACATCTCTGTGGGCTCTTCTCTGTTCCTGCTTGGAAAAGCACCAGTTTCATTCTTCTAATTTATTTCTTATTGCCTTTATAACCCTTATAACTTGACATTCATTTTTCTTCTTCTGTGCTTTATCTGTTCCACTTCACTCATCCTTAGTTACACTCTTTTACTTTCATTATTTGCACAAGCTGTTTTTGATATTCTGGTCACTGAGGAACTCAGCATTGAAGACTCAGAGACTGCATCCAAGACCTTTCTTTTGAATCTTGTGCTTTGCCACTGCACATGCAATCTAGCATGTTTTACTAACTCACAGCTATCCACAATTATCCTCCTAGAAGATTCTACCAGTCACTTGCTTAGCTGGTGAAGTCTGATCTCCTGAGTATTTTTTTGTTGCTCTCATGTTTCCTTTTCCCTTAGAATACTGAACTCTCGTTACTTCATTCAGATTGTCTCTAAATTTGTCACTTGCCAATCAGCTGGAGTTGGACAAAAGGCATAGTCAAGTCTTAGCATCTTCCTCCACCTAAAATAAAAAGCTGCACTCAGCAGGTTGCAGGCACTTGCCCCACTGAACTGTTCGTCCAAGAGATGCACATGTACCATCAGATTTTCTCTTTGGGTACTTCTGATATTTCAAGAAAAAAAATCATTTGTTCCCTCCTCCCTTTTTAAATGGTCTTCAGTAACATTCTAACTTTATATTCGTGCCATTTTTTTCATCCCTATTTTTAATCTGATCTTCAACAAAGCCATCTTTTCCCTTATTTGAGACTCATTGATCTATCTGCCAGAGGGCAGATGAACCTGCATGTTTATTCCTCCTCTCCTTCATGTAGTGATGCTCTAGCCCAGAGATCTGTCCTGTCAGTGGGGTTTGTACATTAGGCCTTTAAGAGATGACCACTACACTGGGTAGTCTAAGTCCTGCTCTATATTATGTCCCTGAGCTATCCATTGGCTTCACAGGAGTTGCACAAGCATGGCTGAAACTGATGTTTGGACAAATTAATCTCCAAAACTTTTCTCTCATTCTCTTGTTTGTTTGTTTGTTTTGTAACCAACAATAATACAAGGATAACAGTGGATTATTCACCAAATTTTCTGCAGTAAAGGCTATCTTCTACCAGCCCTATGCTATTATTTCTTTAGTAAGCAAATTCCTAAGTTTGGGGAAAATAGTTTCTTTTGCTTCTTGTTAAATAAGTTCTTGGATGCTTAAAAATGAAATCTGATTCCTAATTGAAATGGTTTACTTCCATTGTGGATTTGCCAGTTTGTTATTGCAGAGTTGCACATGATTGCCAGGCTCTGGCACTGCTGTGGATAGTCAGGGTGGGGGGAAAATCACTGAAGTGTTTAATTTGAGGATAATAGTCCTGCAAATTAATTTCATAGGTCTTGAAAAAGGCAAAGGGAGCTCAGCCCACTTCATTAAATTATCTTCACTGGGAACTATCTCCTTCTCAGGGTTATAGATTTGAGCCAAGTAATCCTTCTAATACCTAATTAAGTAATGAGGTGATTTTCACATATTACTTTCTGGTAAACAATTAAGGCAAAAGCAAAGCCATGCCTGAAGACCGTGTCTGGGTAGGCATTTTCTCACATCTCTCTTTCCATGGGATGATTTTTGACCTCTTTTCCATTCATACGCTGCTTGTAAACAATGTTGTTTTTTAATATACTTTTGTTGTGTCAATTCTTGGACAGATTTATGGACCCTCAGGGATTCTTTCACTCCTTTTTCATCCTCTCTATTCGTTCCCCAGTCTTCATATTCTTGGAGTCAGGGTGAGAGGATATGCCACCTTCTGTTCGGCGTTGAGGCTGTATTTAAGTCCTGCTCTTCAGAGTCACCTGGGGAATATTTCAAGCAAAGTATTCCTCATCTTGGGATTACACTTTCTGTTTTATGCTTTTTCTATTAGCTACCACTACTGTGTAATAGTGGGGCATAAGAATTAAGCAAATTCATATATCTTCTTTCCCAAACAGGTCATTGGTGCTTTTCTTCTGCACTGCACCACCAGGCCAAATTATCTGTGTTCTGCTGACCCTCTTCTTTCTTTGAATCAAGGCTAAGGAACAGGGATGTAAGGAAGGAGTTTGCCAGCAACGCTTTTGCAGCCTAGGTAAAAGACCAGTTTGGGCATAGAGATGCTCACAGAGAGGAAACACAGGAGACTTTAGACCCTTCACAACTTTGTGGGAGATGTGAAGAGCAACCTTGCCAGGTGTGTGAAATCTGAGGATTGTGGATCCATCAGGGAAAAAGAGAGGAATGTGGACAAATAGCAGCATCCTCTATTGCAACATACAGGTATATGCTATCTACCTGAAAGCAGAGTTTGGTGACTGCAGATGTGAAAAAAGAACCTGAACCCTGCTTTATGTGAGAACCAAGATGAAAGAAACATTTGGAATAAGAAGGCCAGTGCTCAGAAGTGATGCGCTCAGAGTGAGGGTGAAGGTTCAGTCTTAGCTCTGTGTCCTACTTAGGAACTTCCAAGTGTACTTGGTACTTCTTGTTCTTCCTCCATCTCCAGATAGTGCCTAATGTGCTTTGAATGGAAATTTCAAGTCATAACGGTTAAACAGGGAGACATTACACAACTGTGCCTCCTGGATGCAGCCCCAGCAGCTGTCCTGGCAGGTTTTGGGCTCGATGATGATTCTTATCAATTTCCATGTTGTGAGGGTGTCTAGAGATTCCAGTGTGCCAAGCACTGTACAAACACCTCTGAGACAAAAAGTCCCTGGCGGAATGAGCATACAGCCCAAATAGCCAAGGCTGGCAAAGTGTTGCTTGGGACGTGGAGGTGTGGGGAGATATAATGATTTTCCCAACTCTGCAGTTTGATAGAAATGGTGGGGACAGCATCCCGTTCTCTGTGTTTCAGGAGAGCCTGCTATCTGTGCTGAAGGGTTTGAGTGTTCCTGTTCTACCAGCCTTTAGAGCAGCACAGCTGGGAGAGAGCCCTGCAACAGGAGAATTCCTTCCCCTGTCCTCCTGCACACTCACCTTTGAGCTAGTTCAGTGCAACCTGTTTAATACTTGGGGAACTCAGCTTCCTGAAAAGATGGAAGCAGGAGTGATGTATAATACTGTAAATGTGTTTCGTTGCTTGGCCATGGAGACCTTATAATGCAGTGTCCTGTGATCGTTCAGTGTACTCAGCCTGACATCGTAAACTTTGTGAGTATTTCTACAATCAACAACAGTTTGACTGTATGTTAAGAGTGTTACTTTCATATGTAGTTTGCTGTGTATGAAAAGGAGCAGACAGCTTCTTTCTTTATAGTATGCACATAATATATATTTATTTGTATCTCACAAACAATTCTGCTTTGGGCTACAGGACATGAAAGTTAATCTTTTTTCTACTTCTATCCCAGAAACCATGATCTATGGAGTAGACTTTCTTGAAATAGAGTTGCCTTCAGGGCAGTACGCATTCATTATAATGAATGCAGAAACACGAAAGAGCAAACTAAATATTACTTGGTTGTAAAATATATTTATTTTTCTAGCCTAATTTTTAAATGGAACAAAATAATGGTCAAATCCAAATGTTCTGAGAACAGCTTGTTTCAAAGCACATAACCTCCCACTTGGTCTGCCTCCTTTAAATCACTTTGTATCTGTTCTAGAGAAAAGACTTAAAATTCATAAATTTTCCTTTGTTTTCACTGGTCTTTGGGCTGGGATATAGGGAGCAGACCCTGTGGAAGCCAAACCAAGTGGCAAAACACCAACACTGTCACAGGGGTCACAGACTACCTTAATGGACAGTTAACCTTAACTCTTCTGGTACTTCTAAGTCTCCAAATTCATGGTGGCAGTTTATACCATGCTATGAGAATGACCCCTGCAGCATGGTATGCATTAGCTGACAGGCTAACAGAAAAGATATGAAACTGCTGTCTGATAGATGTTTCTGGAGAATGAAGGGAATATTATTGGGACTGACTTAAGCAATCTTGATCTGCTCTGCCATTCTTAAATGCAGCCTTGATTCATATCCAAGTGTGTCCTGACAATGCTGTACTCGGAGTGGGTTCAAGACTTGTGTGCAGGCATAGCATGGTGATTGGGTGATTTGGGGATGCTGCAACACCATATGGCTTGCACCCCAGCAGCATATTTTAAGTTTTTCTGAGTTTATTTGGGCTCTTAAATGACACTATTGGAAAGAAAATTCACATTAAAATATCACAGAAACATCTGGAAAGAGACTGCCAGATGAGAAAATAGCCATGTCCCTAATTACAATGGATTTTACTGCTGCCCAGCTCAAAACTTCAGTCTATGTTATTAGCCATAAGTATTTTCCAAAATGGCTAAATTTACTTGTAATTCTCGCTGGGGTTTTCCTTGCTAGGCATTTGCAGCAGCTGTGTGTATGACTGTTGGCCACCCGCTGTATTGCCACCATGTTGTTGAGCTTCTGGTGCCAATGCAATGTCAGATCCTCAATGCTGCTTCTTCTGAGGGTCTCCTGAAGCATTTGTAGTTGCAACAGATGGTGCCTTCAGGAGAAGCAGATTTTGGTCTCTAAATTGCACCTTTTTATGTGTATAGTATCCAGTGCTATTTTGCCTGGCAGACATTCAGGGTAAGCGTGGTTCTATGAGACTCCTCCCTCTATGTTGTAGGACAGGGCTCTTCGGGTGCAGAAGAGTATCTCCCAGATGTTGTGTACTGGGCAAATCTAGCATTTGAGATGGGATGTGGCATCATAGCACTTAGACAGGGTTTCCTGGAGGGAATGGAGAAGCTTGTAATATTCTCGAAAGAGTAGGTTGCTATGCAATCTACTTCACTTGGTTTTGTGCTGTGAGAGCTAATGCTTTTTGTGTGACCTCCAGAGTGGTCATGATAGCCAGGCAGGAGTACACAACATTTAAATTTGGCAGTCCTTGAAAATGTATCCCATTTCTTTTGCCAGATATTCACTGTGACAGGAAAAAATTTTCTCCTGCCCCTTAGACTGGCCAGAGACTTCAGCAAACCTCCTCCATGGGAATCCTGATATCATTCTCCAGTGCTGAAGCGAGGTAGTTCTATTTCAGTTCTCTGTTAAGAATCTGAGCCTAAGCAATACGTTCATATCTTCATCATTTGCTGTTATGTTTTTAATATGCGTATCCTTGAGATCTAATTTGGATATCCTACATAATAACCTACCAGAGTTGTTGCTTTGAAGTTGCACCTGGCATTTCTGAATCATCAAAGTAGTCAGGGCTCAAGTTGGGAAAGAGCTGGAATATACAACTTGTTAGCTTAATGCAGATATTTTTGTATGGTGTGAAGGTGGGCAGGGAGGAGAGAGCAGAGGGAAATGCCTTTGAATGCATGGAGGTAACCAACAGTGGAATCTGAGTCCTTGCTGTTGTTAGGGTTTTGCATTTTCATCTCAACATCATAATCTGCAAGCTGTGATCTGCTTCATCCTTGGCCGCTTCATTTCCGCAGTTGGCTTTGCATGGAGGCAGGCTTTCCCCAGTAAAAGCTGCAAGGAGTTTCAGCCACTAGTTATTTCTGTATTAGTAAAATGAATACTACAAGAGCCTGAGCCCAGGCACTGCAACTTGATTTCCCCCCTTGTTTAAGTATTAGATTAGTAATTCAGTAGTTCCTGGGGTGATGGTGGCAGGGGGCAGGCAGCTCCCTAGTGCAAGGCAGTTTAAATGCATCTACCCGGGTTTGTAGGCTAGGAGTATTTAATAGCACAGATCTCTTTCTGCCCCAGAAAGGCAGGAGTGTGCAAATTCTACTAGCATATGAATTGTCAGTTCAAAAGCACCTATTTCCCTATAACATATATGGGGCTTTCTGCAGGCTAGCTGGCTACCTGCAGGGTTGCAGTGGTGCTGCCTTGCCTTAGGTTATACTTCTGCTGTCACTGAAATCAGCAGTGACTTCAGCTGCTCAGGACTGGACCACAAACTACAGCATTTCTGGGATCCTTCAAGATGAAAGGCACTCCACATGGGTAAGTTATCATTATTTGTTATTATCCTCTCACGGATCCACTTAGGAAGACAGATGTGCATTCTTTCCCTCTCCCCCCAAGAACTGATGAAACATGAAAATTACTTCTTAGATAAAAAAAGCCCACAATGACAACACAATACATTGTGAGTTACTTGGTTTCTAATCTCTGAAAATGAGCCAGGTCAAACAGCCACGGCTCCTCTGATAAACTGTTATTCTTAGAGATTTCATCCTTCCATGGAAAAGTACTGAGCTGGCTCTGTGATCTACTCTTACACTATCATCAGCATATAGCAGCAGGCCAGTGGAAAACTGGAGAAAACCAGCTGCATGTAGAGTATTAAGGGCATTATTTTTAGATGCTTCATTGCTTTCTAACTGCACACTCTTCCCTGTGGAAAATAAGGCTGTCTATCCTAGTGACTTACTGGCAGCTGGTGCATTATGCACGGTGAAGCTGCTCCTTAGAAATGAGATGCTAAACAAAATAAATAGGAGGAAAACAGACCTATAAATTTGTGTAGTGCACAACAGGAGAGATGAAGGAGATTTGGGAGTGAATGAATGCATGGGGGTCTTCAGAATGAGTGCAACTTCTCCTTCAGTAGAGGTATGAGTTTGAGGGGTGTGACTCCATCTGAATCTTGCTCTTCCTCTGACCTGGGTGTTTACTTACTTATTTCCACTACCCATTGTGACATTTAACAAGTATCAAAGCTGAATGCCAGCTTTCCTTGCAAATATCAATCTGCTGTCACAACAGGTCTGCTAAAGAGAGGAATTCCCAGTCCAGATCTGTTGAGAACTGCAATAGCAACTAAATACGTGATGGCTGTGGCGCAGGTGCAATGGTAGTTTAAAACACATGGACCCATGGATTGCTCCACTGCCTCCTGCTGACAGCCTGCCCATTATCTCCTAAGAGCGATTTGCTAGTTAAATGGGATGCAGGTTAGATACACAATCTGTTGGTATGCTGAAAAGGCTCAGTCTTCTCCATTCTTTTGACCCTGCAAGGTTTCACCTGAGTGGGAGAAGGAGGCGTCCCCAGGAGTGCTGCAAAACTTGCGCCTCTAAGTGTCAGGTCAGTCTTGCGTATAGTGAGAGCAACACTTTATATGAAGAAAGGCCAAATGTGAAATCCATGGGAGAAGAACAGTGTGGAGAGTCTCTCCCCTATCCAAAGTCTCTGTTTTAACCACTTGCAGCTGTCATTCCAATTATAAATCTTTCCTTAGCAAGATTCCTTGAAGGAAATAGGAAAGAATAGTTTAGTGGGTATGGCACAGGCTGTGACAGGCTGCATGTCTGGGTCTGTGGTCCACCATATAGATTCTGGATGTGAGCAAAAGAGGCT
Source organism: Myiopsitta monachus (assembly GCA_017639245.1). Lineage (NCBI taxonomy): Eukaryota > Metazoa > Chordata > Aves > Psittaciformes > Psittacidae > Myiopsitta > Myiopsitta monachus. The sequence goes on from CM029927.1 coordinate 10,899,834, forward strand.
TCAGTTTAATTTTCACTTGTGCAAATGTTTCACATTTGGGATGCAGATGGATACAGCTAAGATAGGCCTCTCACAAGCTATTGTTCATTATAGTGCCTGGGAAATATTTGGTATAAGGCGATGTGTTTCCCCTCCCCCAGAAACTGTTACTGTCCTAGAGGGAGAATGATACATTTTGCCTGACTTTTAAAGAAAGCTAACAGTGTGCTAAACCTATCTGTATCTCCAAACAGACCTTCCTGCTGGATTTTGGGCACTTCAGCTGCTTTTAACTTATTGGCATTGGCAGCAAATCTTACCTCTGAGCACACATCTTTGTGAGCATCCTGACAGCCAGTAGGGGTGAAACCTGGGTATGCTACAACCTCTCTTGATGCCCAGGAGACTGTTTTGAAGCCAGACAAACTAGTGAAGAACACAAATGGTGGCAGAGTAGGATGAGAAAGTTGGGGCTGTTCAGCCTGGAGAAGAGAAGGTTGCGTGGAGACCTTACAGCAGCCTTGCAGTATCTGAAGAGGGGCTATAGGGATGCTGGGAAGGGCCTCTTCATTAGGGACTGTAGTGATAACACAAGGGGTAACAGGTTAAAACTTAAACAGGGGAAGTTTAGATTGGATATAAGGAGGAAGTTCTTTACTGTAAGTGTGGTGAGGCACTGGAATGGGTTGCCCAGGGAAGTTGTGAATGCTCCATCACCGGAGGTGTTCAAGGCCAGGTTAGACAGAGCCTTGGGTGACATGGTTTAGTGTGAGGTGTCCCTGCCCATGGCAGAGGGGTTGGAACTAGATGATCTGAAGGTCCTTTCCAACCCTAACTATTCTATGATTCTATGATGCTGGTTTCTGAAAAATTATTATTCTGTCTCACGACATGCACAAGTATATGTATGCACATCTACTAATATAGGTTGGTCTCCTGCACTGTCCAAAGTTTAGACCTACACATTTTCTACTTGTTTTTGCCAATCTTGAACCATTTTAGTAGGTATTTCCTGGGCCAGGTAGCCACTTCAGATTTGCGTTTTTGAGGAAGACTTGCCTAGATAAGTTCAATAATTTCCAAGAATAAGGATATTGAAAACTGGTGTTTTGTCCACATTGCATTAAAAAAAATAAAATTCTGTCAGAGGTTTTGCTGAGAAGCTTTGGTGTTTCCATGCCTGTGATTTCGCAATGGGATGCCATAGTGTCAGAGGCACGCCTTTTGCTATTTTTCCAAGATAAATTGCCTCTGTTTGGCCTGCTTAGCAACTCTTGGTATTTGAAAGGCACATGTAGTCAGTAGAGAGATTTAGAAAACTTGACACTGAGGCATGCTTCAGACCACGACTCCAGAAGCTAAACAGAAGTTTATAGGTGGCTGCTTATAAATGCTAGGCGCAGAGGCTGACAGCAGAAAGACTGTTTTGTGTGCTTTTAGTGCTTCATAAAGTGTGCCAGAAAGCAAGATGGAGGAGGTTTTCTCGATTACTACGAAGGGAGTATAAGTGGCTGAAAAGGAAGGGACAAAGATTTGATCAGTAGAGCCCAGTAAGTAATGGAGATAGGTTTTCACAAGTATGTACAGACTACAACTGGCTATGACTGTCAGACTCACCATAGGAGATGGTGAGAGTTAAAGACAAGGAGGCAACTTCAGTTTAATTGCTGTTGCTTTATGTAAGCATTGCTGCTACCACCTGTATTTACATGGGCTGTTTGAGCATCCAGGAGGACACAGCCTCCTGGATGCACTGGAGTCATGCACAGGCTGCTACTGGTGTTGGCTAAGCTTTGCTTGGAGAGTTGCTGGAATGGGGAGATGGTTTGTCAGTGATGCAGAGGATACAAAGCAAAGTAAAAAAGGGGTCTGGGCAGATAAACGTTGGCTTGGCAATATGTGGAGCCTCTCCCTGCCTCCTGGAGGAAGTGGCCAAGACTGTCAAAGTGACAGGTTATGGCTGGAGAAAAGTAATATCAAAGGACTTCTGTGCTACCTGGGGTCAAAGCCTCCTGATGCTTATGCTCTTAGTGACACAAGCCCCATTCCTGCCTCACAGTGTCATACTGGAGATCCATGCTATGCTCAGCTCCCCTCTCCAGACAAACAGCCAGATTGTCTTGGGAGAGAAGTCTTGGCATATTGGGCAGACTTTCCCAAAACACTCTCAGAGCAGAGTCTGTGGCTTAGTCATTCTACAGTTCCTCATTTGACACTCGAGGCCATGCTGGGCAAACTGGGTCCTATGGAAGCAGCAAGCAATAGGGAAACAAAGTCCTGTGTATGAATGAGTAAGCACAAATGTTTCTAGTGTTTGTTTCCTGTCTGTTTCCCACTAGTATAAATGTCCATTCACTCCTGTTCATTTTCTAATGTGAACATGAGTCTGGACTAGAAGTGTTTGTGAGTACATGGGAAGGTCACCCGCTGTTCATCTCTCAGTGAGTGAATAGCAATCTGGAACCTATTCCCAAATCAGTCAAAAGACTACTTCCTTGGTGGCATTGACCAAATAAACCCTGTGGTCATCATCTTGAGTTTGGAGAAGACAAAAACTCATACGAATCTCTGGGGAAAGGGTAAAAAGCATCTTATTTGTTTAGACATTGTACCCATATCCTAGTATCTTAGCAATGTTTTGACTAACTGCTAAAGTTCTGGAGCTCACCACCTCAGAGGAGGGTGCAAAAAATGCCAATGCAGAGTAAATCAGTTAACTTCTCTAAGTTGGCAAGATTGGTTTTGTTTCCAATTTTGTAGTGGCCTAGAAGATTAAGCCTGAACAATGTTTTTGCTGTTATATCTCCACAATAAACACTGGAAACTGCTCTTGCTGATAGAATACCTGGAAACTGTTTTGTTGTTTGAGTGCTTCAGAGCCTTCTTTCCATTATTTACAGCTTTGCAAGTGGTATGTGGGCAGCTGAGAAGCTGAGAAAGATCAGGGAGGCTGCATGCCTCAAGGTTATTCTGATTTGTTTAGTTCCCTGTTTTATACACACTGGGACTGATAGCATTTCCCTTCCCTTTTTGGTTATTTTCTGTTCCTTCATCAAATCTCAGGAGCCTCTAGCGTTGTGTCCTAAGGGCATCCGCCTGCCAAGAGCCTTTTTATTATGCTTGTGTCATTATTTACAGGCCTAGTATCTACTTAATGTGTCTAAAGCCTGATTTATACTTCCAACTAATGTAAATTTACATGCCAATCTTGTTTAATCTCCTCCTGCCAGGCTCACACACTTGATTGCATAGTCACAGAACAGATCTCTTGCTATTTGATCACATTAGACTCTCTGAATTCAGAGCTCTGCCCTATTTAACCCCTCCTAATTGCAGACCCAGAGAGATGGCTGGATAGGTGGGTGCAAAACTACTCAATACCATGATCTAGAAACTAATTTTGTTTATAATTCTGGGTTTGTGCAACAGCATGCTGTGTATGAGCTCTTATATGAAGTCTCTGCTAATCTGCAGAGGCAGTAATGTGATTTAGCGTACTTTGAGGAGCAATAGAGGGCATTATACATGCGAAAAAGCAATGGGCTGTGTCTTCATGGTAGATAATATAACTTGGGAGCTGCACCTAAGTACTTCTTTCCTTACCGTGCTGCTCTGAGGCTGGCTGCTTTGCCCAAGCAATACAGGCAGAGCTGCCATTACAGTATTTACATCTCATTTCTCAAAATGAACGGGGAAGAATAGGCAATGATAATGCTTCTTTACTGTGTATTGCCTCTGCAGATCCTCACTCTTGGGAGCATGCCTCAGCAGAGCCTATAGAACACCTCTGGCACATCACTAGGGATTGCTTCATGCATATTTATAAAGCACTTAGTTGTCTTTCAAGTTAAGGCGCAAGGCATGCGTTGTGTTATTTTTAAAATACGGTGAATACACTGCTCCTAGCGCTGAAAATTGCCTATGCTAGGCCTTCAGAGTCCACACACTCGAAGCATCTAATAGCAGGTGGTAGCAGGCAGTAAGAAGCAGTGTTCAAAAGGTTTGTAAACCAGTTAGGCGGAGCAGAGCAGTGGCATGGACCTCCACATGTGTGCCCATCGGTAGAGTACTACGAGAGTCACTCACCTCTGCTATTTGCGGAGTTGGCACCTGAAAGGAAGTCTGTGGCTATTTCTCTTTCTTCCTTTCTTCCTTTACATTATTTGGAAAATGCTGTCTCAGTCATTGGTAAGTGCTGGTAATGAATGGCTTCCTATGTGCACAAACGATGCCAGTGTCTGGAGCAATGGCACCACTCATAAAGCCAGGTTGTGGAGCAGAGGTGGTTTCTCTAACTGTTGGACTGTGGCAAACTCCATCTAAGCACTGCCTCTACCTGGCTAATGAGCAGCTTAAACTGGGTACCCACCTCTTTGCCTATGTGATAACCCCACATGTCCTGACTGCTCTACACTCTGTGTTAAAATATCAAGCAGGTCTGTGGTCCTACCTCAAGGCTGAGGCCTCCCACCCACTTCTGTGCTACTGAATCAGGGAATATGTTACACACAGCACAACAGCTTTCAAGAGCAACTAAGATGTTGTCCAACAGGAGTTTGAGCTGATCTCTGTCAAAGCTCTCCTTTTTCTGCACTGCCTGTCACCTTCCACCCTAAGGGAGCCCTCACATACATGTGACCCCTAGTGAGCTGCTGAGAAGGGCTGATGTGACTGAAGAATCAATCCAGAGATGAGATCACAGGCAGATCTGAGTTCAAGCAGTTCTTGTTGTTAATGCTGACAGAAGAGGTTGGGAAATTGAGACTCCTGAGGGAAAAGAGAAGGCTTGTGCCGCCAGGATTTAGATCGTATTGCTAAATGTCTTCTATTGGATTTTTAGTGGCACATGGAGACCAGGTTTTAGTCTGATAGTTCTAGTCTCATGTGCTAACTTTTTCCTCATGGAAGCTAAACATGAATGTCTAAATTCAGATAACTGATGCTTGGTACCCCCACAAAGAGTGAGTTTTAAGAAAAAAAAAATGAATTCACAACCAAGCAGCCTCTGATGTGACACTGAACTGCTGATTTTTGCAAAGGGCTCACTATGCCTTGCAGGATAGGGTTTCTTTTTAGCAATATGGCACACAATATAATAACATAGAAAATAAGGCTTTTTATATATGTGTGTGTATATGTATAACAGCATATATAAATATGTATGTAATATATATATACATATATACTCATACATAAACTTAAAGTGACATGGTTATTACAGTCTTAAGTCACTTGTTAGCTAGAGTTGCCCTATATTTGTAGTGATAGTGTTACATGTGCTTTCAGGTTTTACTGATGGTAGGAAACAAATTAAAGCCACGGTTGCTTGGAAAATTATTTCCAAGCATTTTGGGCACACATTGATGGCGTGTTGCTCAATTTAACTTGCTTAGGCACCACAGATCTCAAGGTGTTTTCCTTGTCTTAACCTCTCTTTGCCACTGTAGAGGACTGCTGCAAAACCCAAGCTTAGCCCGGTTCTAGGCAGCTGATGGGAGAGCTAAAACCTGAGCTACTCACTAGCATTTTGCCACTGACAAAGTTTTTTGGATCTGTTGGTCTCCAAGTTCAGTGGTGGTGCTCTCTGTTGTTTTTTTGTTGCACTCTGTATTCTGTTCCAGGAGGTGGTTTTGCAGAGTGTTTATGTCCCAGGGGATGAGATTTAAGTTTGAACTAAATTAGGAGTAAAGGGCTACTTCAGCGCTGTCCTCAGTAAACTCTTGTTTGACTAACAGAAAGCTCTGCTTGCTCTGAGCCAAAGGGCTGAGGCAGGGTTTGTGTCAGTAGAGGACTGACAAGGCACAGCAGTAGATGAAGAGGGAAAAATTCTACCAGGCAATGCTGAGGAAAAAGGTTTTCAGTAGAATGAGGGAAGGAGCACAGCCATTCACATGCATGGGCATGGCTCAGGTGACAAACTGAAAAACTTCTAGGCCTTTTCCTGTCCTCCAAGTGGAGTAGAAAATCCCTTTCCTTTTCAGGCTTTCCAATGGAAAGGGATCCACCATGCAGGGCTGGACAGCTCAGCCCAGACCCAAGATGACACCTCCTTTAGCTCCTGCATGCTAATGGAACAGATCAGCTCCAGTCACCTCTCACCTTGCAGTAGCTACACCAGGCTTCCTGCCTCAGAGGAGAAATGAGCTGCAAGAGAGAAATCTTTACACAAGCCCTTTGCCTTTCCTGTCCCTTTGGCTGATCAGTGCCGGCACAGGCACAGGCACATGGATCCTGAGCAACCTGATCTAGTTGAAGATGTCTCTGCTCTTTGCAGGGGGGCCTTGGACTAGATGACCTTTAAAGGTCCCTTCCAACCCAAACTATTCTATGATTCTATGGTTCCGATGGGGCTGAGGTGCTGGCAGTGCAAGGGATATGGGTGTTGGCATACAGAGCCTACGTGCAAGAGGTGAAGAGGCATGTTCTGTGCTTCCATTTGGGCTCCGTCCAAGCTGGCCTTGAACACCGCCAGTGATGGAGCATTCACAACTTCCCTGGGCAACCCATTCCAGTGCCTCACCACCCTCACAGTAAAGAACTTCCTCCTTATATTCAATCTAAACTTCCCCTGTTGAAGTTTTAACCCGTTACCCCTTGTGTTATCACTACAGTCCCTAATGAAGAGGCCCTCCCCAGCATCCCTATAGCCCCTCTTCAGATACTGCAAGGCTGCTGTGAGGTCTCCACGCAGCCTTCTCTTCTCCAGGCTGAACAGCCCCAACTTTCTCATCCTATCTTCATGTGGGAGGTGCATCAGTCCCCTGATCATCCTCGTGGCCCTCCTCTGGACTTGAAGGCCAGTTGATTTGCCTTATTAATGGGAAGCTAAGATGTTGATATCACAATTTTAGGTGTGTTTACCTTAGTAAAGAAAACACCCTGAAAAAAGAGAGAACCCTGTAGTTTAACCAGGAGAGCAGCAAATTCAGGCTAGAAATAAGATACTTGTCTCATCCGGTGACACTAGTGCTTTAATTTCAAGATCATTTTATACTAGCAGCAGCCAGTGAGTGAAACAGCCTTGACCTTTCAATGCTCACTTCAGTTCCCACACTAGCCCTCTCTTGGACAGCATTAACATAAGCGTTTTCAAGGCTAAATAGAGAATTGGATTGGCAGCCGGTCCAGGTTAGTCACTCTTGTAAAAAGGAAAGGTTTGTTTTAACCCAGATCAGAATCCTGATTTGATCTTGAATGCATAGGATAATGGGAGGAAGTGAACAGTATGGGATAAGGCTGAGCAGCTAAGGGCTGAGGGCAAGATCCCTTTTTTGGGGTTGTATTTTGGCTGATGGTGACGATGAAACAATGACCTAATCCCATCCCAACTCCATAATTTGTCTCGAAACCAAAATAAAATCTCTAAGAAGCATGTTCTAGCTAAACAGGTGGACCAGTTCTGTGAAAATCACTGTTTCTGTGGTAACTGATAACAAGCCTCATGCTGCTTTCAAAGTGATGCCATTCCCAGTGGGTTCATACGTAATTCAGAAGTAGAAAATCAGCAGCTAACTGGCAACATGTTTTACCTCATCCCATGGGAGAGGCCTGCAAAGGAGAGATTACTTCTTCTCATGGTGGGTAGAGGATGCCACTCTTGTTCAAGACATTTAAAATGATCCAAGGTGGAGTGCTTGAGAATTTACCATCTTCTGCCAAGCAGGGTGTAACAGGACTCTGGCAGTCCATGTTTCTCCAGTAGTCTGAAGTGTGACTTCCAATATATTAATTTGGAGATAAATGGAAATATTCATCTACTCTGGCTTTTGCCTTCTTTTTGTATTTGGTTACTTTTTTTAGGAACAGGGGTGAATACTGCTTACAAAACAAAGTTAAGCCCTTTAAACAAAAAACCAAAAATGTAGTCTTCTGCAAACTAAAAGTTTCTGAATATTACTTTTATGCTCAACAAAATGAATGAGGAAGATTTTAAGAGGTTAGGAAATCAACATTTTCTATGCTTACTTGTTCTTTTAGATGAAGTCAGTTGTAAAAAAGAAGTGCTTGGGTAATGAATGGTAAGTTATTCATTACTTTTTGGAAGAAGAAATAACAATGTTCCTTCTGTGAATATTAAGTAAGAGGAACCTTAGGGGGATGGGTTGGGCAGTGTGAGTCACACACAGGTTTTGAATTATTGATGTTCTACAACTGTCCGCCTTTACGAGCTTGCACTCTGTATCTGAGCCCCTTCAAGGCAGGTGGAATAAGTTTCTGCAGATCCATGTAAGTTTTCACAAAAATATACTATGGCAGCACAGGAGAAATCTGTATCTGTGCTGATTTTTGAACTACCTTTTTGCAGAGTGCACGCTCTCTTGCATAACAGCACGTAACCATGCTTCTCCTAGGGGCTATTCAGGCACACTCTGTGTGCTCCAGTCCAGTACATTTCTATGAGCTACTTCTCATCTGCCTATTTTGAATAGTCCTTGATTGCTTCGGGATGCGTTTTCACTAGTTGTTTCTCAGAGATGAGTTTGATGGAGGTAATAATGATGGTTTAATAAGTTAATTAAGCCCTACTGTGTGTTGGTACCTTCAATCTAAGAAAAGAGAAAATGTGAAGATTGGGACATAAAGTGTTGCAAGGAAGAAGAATTAAACTGCTGGCGTGTTGTCCATCCCAACTGGTTGCATGTATGCAGTGTGATGTGGTTTCCGATTACATACTCATGTACTCTATTTTCTGTGACACGATGGCCCCTTTAGTGTGCTGGCGAGATGGTGCTCATTGATGGGGTAGCAATTCATTATTAGTGGTTCATTCTCAGCATCGTGTGTGGCCCAGGCCTTGTTTACTGCAAACCATGTAAATCCTGCAGAAAATCCACCCTGATTTCCTCAGCTCCACTTTGGCTTAAATTTTACCACTATACAGTATGCAAGCACTACAGATAAAATTCACCCTTTGACAGAGAATGGAAAAGCTTATGCTCTGTTGAAAGCTTTCCTGCAAGTTCTCTGAAGGGAGGTTGAGGAGAATTGCAGTGGTCAGTAATCCTTGGACTACTGGGAAGTTTCATCCTCTGTTTTATGGATAGTAGTAATGGGCAGACACTACTATGCCTTGACTATCATTAGGACAATCAGCTTGACAACTGCACCAGAGTGACAGAGGAGGTTATGTTGAGGTCCTGGTCTGTGTTTTAGAGGAAGCTCAAGGAAACATTCCCAGGCTGGGGGATTTCAGGTCTCATCAAAAGATCTCTGCATAGATGTGCTGTGCATGTTTGCATGTCTCCCTTTGCCTACAGTTGCAACCACAACCAGTAAGTCATTGGCACATGCAGAACCTGTGTCAATGGCTGTTCCTGATGGTATGACAGTGGTCTTGGCAGCTGCGGAAAATGGGATGTGTGTCACAACCTCAACACTGGCTGGGGGTAGGACAGAAAACCTCTTGTGTGTGTGCTCTCTTCTTTTGGAAGACATATTGGATGTTTTCTTGCTTGTGCTGCTTCAAGCATGGTTGTTATAGAGGTCTCAATGAATATTTTGGCCTCACAGTGCGTGGTCAGGGATTCCCCAATTCCTCCCATTGCACATCAAACCCTACAGCAGAGACACTCTGGGGCTGCAAGCCCATGTGCTGGACAGAAGCTTCAGGGCATGGAGGCAGGGAGGGGGAAAGCTGAGGGAATTGTCACCCTACTGTGCTTGTGTGCAGCAATATATGTACATCAACAGCTTTCTAATAGGTGTGGTATTATTTAATCCTAACTCTCTTAGTAGTCCTACATTCAGGATTTAACATGAGATGATATAGAGAATAATGTGTAATTACTACTAGAGAGACATTACAATAAGAGTAGTAATTTAGGATGGATAAATAGTTGTGACAGGCAGTGTGTGTCAACATAAAATTAAGTATGTTAAACAGAGATTCAATGATCAGGAAATACTGGAGGTGTGGACAGGAAACAGATGAGCTGGGTCAAAATGTCAGAAGAAATTCCCTACTAGCCAGGTAGCCAGTCATGTTTTTACCTTATTTATAGTAGGACAAGATCATGTGATCATATCCAGTTATCATACCTAGGCTGAGATAGTTCATATTATTAATTACAATTATTGTTACCTGTTACTGGAAAAGATGGATCTTGTCAACTGTTATGGCTTCCAAGGTTGTGCCTGGGAGCCAGCAGTCTGGGTAATAGGGATTGGAAACCGCATGGATAGCAGCTCTGACCTTCCTGCTTGCCTGGGCAGGAGCCTGCGGGAGCTGCACTGGAGCAGTGAGCAATCCCACCCTCTGTGCAATTCTCCTCATATGGCCCTTCTATTCCTCCTTGCAGTAAATGGTGCAGCTGCCTGTGGAGCCCAGCCAGTATGGCCGGGGGGGCTGGCTGAGAGCAAGGAAGAATGGGGCTGAGCCCTGACAGCTGGCATCATTGCCCACTGCAGTGAGCTTTGCTGTCTCCTGCAAGCCTGGCTCCCTCTACTCTTTGCCCAGGAGGGCTGACGAGTTTTGCCCAAAGGGCTTGGATCAGCCTGTAGGTTTATGGGGGGGAGATAGAGTCTTGGTCTGGATTGGCCTCCCTGCTCCTCCATGCTCTTTCATGCTCCTTCACCATGAGCTACGGTGGTGCAGAGAGAGGCAGTGGTGCAGGGAAGAGCATTGCCATGCTCCTGTCCTGAATCTGCACACCCCACTGAGGCTCGGCTGTCTGGCATGGCACCTTCGGACTTCCTCTGTGCCTGGCACCAGTGGTAAATGAGATGCTAGATTGTTGTGTCCTGTGTGCAAACATGCAGCAGGCAGAGAAGCTCTTCCCATCTCCTCTCCTCCTTACACAGGCTGTCAGCTATGGGGAAACAGAGTGGGGTCTTCCAAAGAAGGCCATTGCTCAAAGCACCTTAGGAGGCAACCTAAGAGGGGACTGTGGTCAGTACTCCCTAGCTACTGTCAAGGGTGGAGACAGTTCCTAAGAATTTGAATGCTCAAGTACATTGATAGTCTGCTTAAAATAGAGTGCTGGGGAGTTTATGACAATCCTGCAGTCTCTTGGGAAACTCCAATGAAGCAAATGGTTCAATGTAAATAAAACTCGACAGGTCAGGAAGAAGCTTTTCAAGCATAAAATACTAGAGCCAGAAATATCAACTGGAAAATGGCCGAACATTTTTTTTTCTTTTTTTTTTAATGTGAAGTCTGTACCAAATGATCTTTGCTGGTTGTAACCATTGCCTCAGCCCCAAGTACTAGTCTGTCTTCATTTGCTGCTACGTTTTGTTTAGGTTCAGAGCTTTTACAGACTGAGATCTATCTGCTTCATGTGTTTATAAAGCTCTTCATATGTCTTAGGAGTTGTTTGAACAATAATAGTAAGTAAGTAGCAGGTAATTTGGGCTGAAATGCTGCAAGATATATACTTCAGAGTCCTGTAAATTGCTTGATTAAGTATATATTTGTTTTGGGAATGCAACTATGTGTGAAATCAGATGACAAGTGTCCAGGTGCGATCTCAAACTGGAAGTCAGCTGTGTTGTGAAGATGTTTCCATTCTCATTAATGCCATGGTGCTGTCTGAAGGGCTAGTCTTTTCCAGACATCTGTGGTACAAGCCTGGAGTTCTCAATAATAAAAAAGAAATAAAAGTACAGATGAAAGTGTCTGCATTTTGCTGAGGTAAATGACAGTTGTTGATAAACTGGGTCAGCTGAAAAGTGTGTGGAGGTGGGATTCATGTTACTGAGCTTGGGATATCTGGAGGTAGACGTTTGCATTAGAGCTGCTCCCCTGAGGTCTTTTTTGCCCTAATTTAGATACCTGCTTGATGTTGAGATGAATCATGCCTGCAAAGCACCTCAGCTGGCTGACTACAAAGGAAGCCAAGCTCAGTGGTTGGTGGCTGCGCTGGGGGAAGCCTGCATTTGGGGTAGATTAATCCTGACTTGGAGGTTTTTATGCACAACAAGTTGATGAATGTTGTGAAGGAAAGAAAGAAATGTTTCTTTTTACTTTGCATAGGAAGATGAAGGCAATTGCACCTTTGGGAAATGCAGTACCTTGGGTTTTCCTTGGATGCTTTTGCTTTTCTAGAGTTGGTGCTTCCAGAAATGACACTAGGGAGAACTGTGTGAGGAAACTTTTATTTTCCAGGCTTGTATTTGGGATTATCAGAAAACATGCCAGAGGGCATATCTTCATGGGCATGTAACAGTTAACTTCTGTCTAGAAGTCAAATAGCTGCCTCAGCACACCTGGCCATGAAGACATCCTGGAGCACACAGAAGATGTCAGGTATGTCTGTATGTGTCTACATAGTCATGATCTGAAGCAGTTGTCTAAAAAGGACAAAAAACCCTAGTGCTGTGATTGAGAAAGGTGTGAATCCAGCCTCTTTGAGATACATACGCAGGTTATGCACAGTGAAGTGCTGGATAATAATAAGTGCCCTTGATGTAGCCCAAGAGCCTGAATCACAGGAAATGTTTCAGAGATGGGGGAGTAAAAAAGTAGTTAGGGATGGAAGGGTTGTGGAAATAGCAGAGAAGCAGTCTTGGAGGAGCTGTCATGATTCATAATATCTGTGTCATTACAGGATAGCCAGAGTCAGAGCAGTCCAGAAGGTACAAAGCCAGCATCAAGCCCCCACCCTCACTCTCTGCTTGCATTCTACCATTCTTGGGAAAAATGAGTGGGAGCTGGGCATGAGGCACTCTGGGACACTCCTGGCAGTGTGTCCATGGCACAAAATCACTGCTGTGTGACATAGCTAACAGCAGTGACCGTTCGCAGTCTGCCCACATGACCATGCCTTCAATTGCTACGTGACCTGGCAGAGCTTTCTCATGACTGAGGGATGAACTATGTCCTCAGAGGATGCAGAGTAGAATATAGCATGTGATATTGAGCTGTTTATAGCAAGGTGTTACTAGTTGCCTTGAAGCAAAATCTTTGCTCTGTAGTAAGCTCATGGCACGGTGAAATGGGAATCAAGAAATAGATGAAGCCGTGTCAGATGCTAAGAAATTAGGTCTGAGATACCCTCTAATTGCAACACAGAGGGTCTGCAGTTACTGACAATCACTGTATATGAGAAAAAGCAAGCCAACATACAAAAACAGTCATCATAAGTATGTCATCATAAAAAAGAAGAACTGACAGAAGGGGGAGACTTAGTAACTGTGAGCAAGAAAATGTTCTGCTGTCATTTGTTTCTACTTTTTTCCTTTATTCCTGGGAAACGGGACTTTGTGGGCATGCTTTGTAAATAGGATTTCACCAAAGAATCCCTCTGATGTTGTCATTATTTTTTTCCTTCTTCCGTACACAAACTTAATAGCAACTAGCTCTAACACTACGGCAGAATATGCTCCTCAGGAAAAACAAAGCCTACAAGTTGCTTGAAATAAAAACATTGGAAATGTGATTTGTGGCACAATTTTTATTTAGAACCGGATGTAGGATAAGATATACCCATATTTGGCTCCAACTCTTGACATGAGACTTAGAAGAGTTAAAAAAAGTGGCCCCATCTGAACTGAGGACCTGAGAAAACTTAGGTTCCAGCCATATCCACATTGGTCTTTCCAAGATAAATTAACAGCGGACCAACTTGTAGATGTTCAGCTGGATGTAGATTTACAGACCAAGATGTGAAAGGAGGCTAAGAACACTTCACACAGCTGTGGAATTTGCCAGGGAAACTGAACCTTCATTTGTAGCAGCTCACTGAGAAAGGAAGCAGACAAAAAGGTGGAATCCAATTGCTAGGAGCCTTATTAGTCAAGACTTGTTTCTGGTAGGCATCAAAGACAAAAAGCTATCATAGCATGGTCTATGATATTTTTCAACTCCTGGAAACATTATTAAATTTGATTTAGAAAGCAAGAGGATAATGCAGAAATCCAGGGAGGCTGTCCAGCTAATTGCTACAGTGGTGATCAAAAAAAAACCAACCAACTGGCTAGAAGAGGCTTGTTAAAACCTTAAAGTTGGCCAAGAGAGAGAACCGCAGTTGCCTAGTGAAAGTTCCTTGGAACCAAGCTACTGAAATGCAGCTTGCATGTCAAAGGTGGCCTGCATGCCTTTGGTTTGGATCTGGGAGTGATGCAAGAACAGTGGGTGTTTGTCTACTGAACGGGCAACAGAACTACAAAATGCATGGTGGCAATGGACAGCAGTTCAAACATAGCTCTTCTTGGAGCTTTTAACAGTCCAAGAGAGCACTGTTCTCCAAGGCCTTGAGTTCCTGCCTACATCTTGGACAGCAAGAGGCAGCACAGTCTATGTGAAAGAAAGGGAAGAGTTTTTCAAGTTCCCTAATGAAGCTTTAGGCTGGAAGAGCTTTTTATTAATCTGTTACTCTCTGTGCCTTCTTTTGGTTAGCACGCAGATGAAGCACCTAAGATCTGAGGGATGAAGAAGTCCTGAAAGCTCTGGTTTCTCCCAGGGTATGCAGTTTATTTCTGCACGTAATTGAAAATTGGCCATGACATCTGCTCTATCTGTCAGACAGTAGCACAATTACAAATTAGCAAACTTTCTCATGCAGTAGCTGAACACACTGGTCGTCACCACAGCGAGAATAGAACCCGGGAGCCACATGCTCCAGAGGAGCAACCCCACCACTGCATGGTGTATGAACCCAGGGAAAGTGTCTTTCTAACCTTGGCAATGATCAACTCACAGAAGATGAGCTTCAGCTATTTTCTCACATTCATAAATCCTGATGTAACTTGTTCTTGTAGGAAGTGGGAGGTCTAGACAAATGAAAGATTTTAGGCACTCCTATTTGGGGAGTACCCGAGGGAAGGACTGTTTGAGTAATTTGTTTGTACGTGCCTAAAATAAAGGGGCCCTGGTCCATAGTGGTAGGGGAATAGAAATACTAACAACAGTAATCTTTCCCTTTACAGAGGGGGCTCCTCACAGGATGGATGTAGAATGCAGTAGGCTGGGATTTGACCTAAGAGAGACTTGTAAAGCTTTTTTCAGCTTTGAGTGGATGGACCTTTTTTGACATCTGAATATGACTCATGCTTTATCAATGTGACTAGTGAGGAGTAATGTCAGGGTTGGCTCTGGCTTTGAACATAGGCAGATAGGTTTCCATTGAAGATGAAGGGTTGGACACGTGCACCCAAGTGTGGATTTTGAAGTACCAAAAATGCATCTGTAAGTTCTGAGTACATAATGCCTATGCTACAGGTCATTGATATCCAAACCTGTTTTATACCTAGTGGTTTTCTCCATGTGACAGACAGGATCTATTCTTTTTGAAGGGCTCTGGCAGCCCTGGCTTTGTGCAAATGCTACACCTTCAGAGGATGCCTGCATGCTGGGGGGCATTTACTGAGATTTGAAGGTGTTGACTTGAATAAGAGCTGAGCATTCAAGTGTTCCCAGCTCAGCTTGGCTCCCCGCTGGTGGATCTGAGGCATGCAGAGGAAGGGAATTCAGCTGTTGGGATCTTCCTTTTTGTTCAAATATAAATGCACAGAAAAGTATGCAAGTTCTTTCAGACTGAGTGTCTTCTTCCTCCTCAGTAATAAAGATGTTAGCTTGGGTGATGCAGTGTTTTCCTCCTTTAGCCTGTTAGCAGCTCAGGCTACTATGGAAGCTGCTCTATGTTGAGTGCCACTTGAAAGGCATGTGCTTTTCACATGATGGGGTAGCAACTGTCAAAGCGAACTGGACCATTGGGGTTAAAAATTGCTTTTGACCTGTCATTCTGATCACCTCCCCTTGCATCAGAGCTCCTGGGTAATGGCTGTATAAACACCTGGCCTCAGAACCCCTCTTCATCTGTTATGGTAGGTTGTCATTTTTTGGGTGGCACTGTGGGCTAATGCAAAGATATGCTGTTTACCTAAGATGCTGAAAAGGTCGTGGTGCTTTCAGCAAAGAAAAGTTGCTGTATCTCGATCCTTGCTGTTTTGTCCTGCAGTTTGTTCAGCTTTGATTCCACAGAAGACTTCTCTTGCCTTTTTTTTTCCTTCTGATTGTTCTGTCACTGAATTGTGTAATTAATGTCTTTAATATAGCAATCATAACGTGGAGCAGTAACAGAGACACTCTGGCAACCAAAAACAGTGAAAACCCCTGTAAGATTAATGCTCTTGTTCTTTCTCCCATGGTAAAATGTCAGTATTTTAGGAGAGAAAATATTTTCAGCTGTGCACAGAAGGGTTTTTATTTGACCACAATTTCAGAGTCTCCATTGTGTTCTCATTCTCCCTCTCTCTTTCTTTATGAACAGGCTAGTATCATTTATTTAAAATTCTCCCTGTTTTCATTGGAATGTAGTTAATTGACTTGTAAGGAGTATAATCTCTTGAAGAAAAACACGCTTACCATGTAAATAGTTCCTTCTCAAAAGGTATGCAAAAAAAGCAGATTATGTACAAATTCTTAGAATACTCTGTTGTGCCAAAGACTGTTGAATTTCCTTGAATCGGTCGAGTCCTAGCATCAAAGCATGACATTTATACAATTATTTATGTTATTTATTAACTGATGTATAGCTGTGATAGTTTAATTACTACTGCTCTAAGTATGGTTATAGAAGCTGTTCACAGCAATAGCACAAACCACATGCAATTTGGCTGGTTTCAAGTTTAAGCAGGGAAGTAAAAATTACTGGTTTTCATGCAGAACTGTTTGGCCCATGAACCTTTCATCAAATCTGCAAGAATAACTTACTTGTTTTTTGGCTGCCCCCCTCCTCATCACCCTACACACACCACTATATTATGGAGAAGCTTAAATGAATGTTGTGGTTTTGTTATGTAACTTCAGGTCAGTGGCTGAAAATCAGGCATATGATAGGTTTCCTAGCTACTGATTAACCAAAGCCAATGTCTTTCATTATATGTAGGCATAGCAATGTATCTCTGCTGTGGCCCATCCTTCATAAAATGATGAAGTCCTTGACAACACATGCTTCAGGCTGAGACCCAGCTCTGCTGGGCAGCCTGGGTGGGACACAGTAACCTTAACTTCACTGTAAATGTTTGGATTCAATATTTAGTTCCACTGTTAAGTTGCCTCAGGAGCAGCTGAAGTCCATGTTCATCTGCCTCTCTCGATGAGAAAGCAGCTGAAAGTTACGGCAGTAACACTGTTTTGACAGAGTCAAAGAAAGAAGCCTCTCTCTCATGCCCAACCTCCCTGATGAAGACCATAAGCTTGGTGCTCCCAGTCTGTGTTACCTGCTATGCTCTTGCTCTGACCAAATGTGCCCAAAAAACACTCCCTGTACCACATCACCCATCAAAGGAAGGTGGATTGAGAGTACCACTCTTATTTCCAGGCTCCCCTCATTCACCCCTGCTGTTAAGGTCCGTTCCCTTTCTTGCCTGACCAGATACAGATCTGTATCAGAAGTAAGCCAGGGGAGCACTCACTTAGCAATCTCTTTGTAGCCCTACCTGGGGCACACCATCAGCTAAATCAGTTGAACCTGTAGGAAGGGTGAGGAGATTTGTGGGTTTATATGGCTGTGCCAGCAGGTGAAGTCAGTGTCATGCTGGTTTCATGCCTGAGCCTATCCTACAAGGTATTTCTATGTGTTGGATCAGAGTTGTGTAGGCAGCAAGGGGGTGTGCTTTGCTGTTAGATGTGCAAGGTAGGTGTAGTTCCATGCTCCGTGGTGGCAAAGGGCTGGAACTGGCATCAATATGCACTCTCTTGGCTTGGGTGGAGCTAACATGTGACTGCATGCTGTGTCTGACTGTATAGATGTGCTCTGTATCTCCCTAGCACAGCCCTTAAGGCAGTATGTAAAAAAGAGAAGGATGACTGCAAGTTGTGGTACTACTGGGCACTGAATAGGAAGGCCAAACACAGGCAGATTACACAGTTACCTACAGCAGCAGCCTGTGTAGGAGTGATGAGAGGGCAAAACCACCCCACTGTCTCTTCTGTCAGCTTTGGAAAGTCTAGGCAGAGATGCTGCTGCTACCTAGGAAAGTGTCTGGGATGGTGATGATCCTCCCAGCAAAAATCACTGCCCCTGTCTTCCTTGGAGGCCAGCAGGACCAGCAAAGCCTGGATTTCCAGGCTCCAGCCCCTGATTCTAGCACTACCCTTTCATTTACCTCTTTCCTCCCCACGCCCTGTAGTTTTGAAGCAACAGCATTCAGGTCTACCTGCACTGCTGAGAAGCCTTTAGCTGCCTTTGGGAGAGAGAGGACTTTTCTGAAAACTGCTGATGGCATTTGAGTCCTAGAGAGGGACTATATTGAGACATACCCATGTTTTTGGCATTTCCTTCTGCTGGCTCAGCAAACTGCACTTTGTGGCTCTTGCTTTAAGGCGTGCTGTTCTCATGCCTCATTGTGGGAACAGAGGCCCACGTATCTTGGATGCTGTGAATTCCCCATGGCAACCCAGCATCTAAATATTGGGCATGGCCTCATGAAGTGTAGCAATGCCCTAGAAAGCCTCAGCTCAGTGTCAAAGTATAATGGACAAAGGCAGATCAGAGAAAGAAATTCATGATAGTTGGAGTTAGGCTTTGACAGACACACGGTTGTTCCAGGTTTTGTTCCCTGTTTCTTCAAAATAGGTTTACTCTACCATCTTCTGAACATTTCATTTGTTTTAAGCAGCAGCATAGCCTCAGGGAAATGAATGGATGGCTCAGAAGGGTAACTTTGTTGAAAGAGATGGCTGAAGGGGGGAAACGAGAGCACTTGTGCTTTGGTTCTCAGAGATCAGGGATGTATTCAGCTGAATTCTGCAGTTCCACTGTCCAAAATTACACAAACAAACATGTTTTATTCACACACAGAATTACTGGTTTTGTGCAGCTAGGGGAGGGAGGCAGGCAGGGAGTGGCCGGACAGAGAAGGGCTTTTTGTTCTCATTTTGCCTTTGGCAAACACTCCATCACCCAACTCCAGCAGCATTTGCGGAAGACTTGAGATTCTCTGTTGAAAGGTGCAGAGTGCTGGGGTACTGCAGCCTCTTCTGCAGGCATGAAGCTGATGTGTGTGCAGCATGGGCCTGCGTTACAGGCAGAATACCAGGGCTTTCTGCCTATAGTGATGGGTTTGAAAACACAGGCCTGTGTTGTGGGCAGAATACCAGGGCTTTCTGCCGATGGTGATGGGTTTGAAAAAGAAAAGATATAACTACAAAAACACCTTTTTCTTTTTTTTATCCCCCCCCCCCCAAGCAGCACATTTCTAAACAAATAATTTTTAGCCAGCCTGAGAAAAGACAGATTTAGCCTATGTGTACTCAGTCCATGCTGCCCTCCACCATCCCTCATTCAGGATAACTATAGATTTTTGGTTTATAGTTCAGTCAATGTCGGTTGATAAGTCGCTCTAATTTGTTTGAAATACTTTCCAGACCTTTGGTTCTTTGTAATTGCTCAGCAGAGGGGAAAGGAGGGGCATGAGCAAGTTTTCAGATACCTAGTGGGATTTGGAGGCTTGGAAGAAATAGAAAGCTCTTGCAGATGCATCAAGCAACCATGCAACATTATTTCAGAAGCAGTCTCTCTCACCAGTCAGCTACCATGGGCACAAGCTGCCCTCAGCCTCCTGCACTGCAGTTCTCACGTCCTTCCAGTCTGTGGACCAGGAGAGGTGCTGGCTTGCGTATTTACAAGTATAATATATCCTTTATGCAGATCCCCTTAAAGGTAGGGAGGAATGCTTCTGTCCACAGACAAACCTTTCTACGGGGTATGTGAACTACAGTTTGAAAACCACAACCTGTAACAAACCTGCACCAAAAGGCATCAGAGCACAATGTGGGACTGAAGAGCATCAGGTGTGGCCATGTGGACCATCAATATTCTTGATTTCTGCAGTAGTAAGGGCTGGGAATGGTAAAAGCACCTGGATCGTACTGAGAAGCCTTTGCTGGGACAGAGGAATGTAAGAAAACCCAGATTCCTGTTTTCTGTGAAGCAAATTCCTTAATTATCTCTTACGATTTGGAGCAGATGTGCTAGGTACCCCAGTCAGGCACTTCTGAAGTGCACTTTGCATGTCACCCCAGACCTACATGAATAGGTCACTGTGAGGATGGGCTAAAGAGACAAAGGGGAATGCTTGAGGGAGGAGTGCAAGCAGAAATGGCAGAAGGGAAGAGGGAAAGGAATTTAGGGCATAAGGCTGTTTTATTACAGAGCAGTGGGAAACAGGACTGTGGAGAAAGACAGAGATAGCGGAGCTAGCCAGGTTGTTATGGGGATTGTAAGGTTGCAGTGGTGGGGGAGCCTGGGAGAGCTCCTGGGACCTGAATTTGAGTTCAGCAATATGCTCAAGATTATTTATTAGGAGTATTACAGGCATGCCCTGGAGCCCTAATCTGGGACCAGGACTGCACTGTGCTAGTTGCTGCCTTTTCCTTCCAGGGCTAACAAATCATTCAGGCAGCCTTTTCTGCTGCTTACTAACTTCCCTTCAAAGCCCAGTGTCTCTGTGAATAATTTCTTATGTAGCTAATATTTTATTATTAGGTATTTGGAAGCAGACAAACTTAAAAAAAAAAAAAGAAACTCAACCAGCAATGTCTTGATTTGTCTTTTTTTTTTTTTTTAATGAACTACTGAGAATGTGAATAATGCTTCCTATCCTCATCCAACAAGGTACTGGGAACCTGTGCTGACTGATTTACTGAATCATTTCTTGTGTAGGTTTGTAACGCTGGTTCTGGCACACTGGGAGGCTGTGCTGCTGTGGGAAGAAGAGGAGGTCAGACAGGAGGAAGTAGGATGGTGCACCCAGACAACTGCCAGCAAGGCCTGAAGTTTTAGGAGAAAAGGCATGTTCTAGCTCCATCCTTGGACTGCTAAATCCTGGCTTTTTAAACGGGAGCCTGTCAGTAGGCTGTGAGAAAGCAGTTATGGTTTTTGTTTGCTAGGTAACTGGAGTGTGAAAGAGTCTTCACAGCCATGGCTTATAGCTCGCTGCATGATTCAGAGCTTTCTAACTGCTCCACCGGCTCTTGCCTCCACCCCGGGAGTCACTTTTGTATTGCTGCCCTGAGAGGAATGACCATCACCCTCTTGAGGGAGAGGGATGAACTGAAGCAAGTATAGAACAGGAGAGGCAGGGGGAGTCTTTGATTTGCCTTTGTCTGACAGTAAGGGAAGCAGGTCAGTGCTGCCAACAGCATTCTCAGTTGCTTATCTTGGTCGTATTCACGATCTTCTGTGTTCACATTTTGTGGCAATCACAGGGAGACACGGATTTTTTGGGCTGGCTTGTCCCTTTTTCATGCTTAGATACATAGAATGGTTTGGGTTGGAAGGGACCTTCAAAAAGCTTCTAGTTCATCCTCCTGGCATGGCCTGGAACATCTTTCACTAGACCAGTTTGCTCAAAGCCCCATCCAACCTGACTCTGAACACTTCTAAGGATGGGGCACCCACATCTTCTCTGAGCAAACTGTTCCAGTGTCTCACCACCCTCATCGTAAAAAATGTGTTCCTTATTTCCAATCTGTATCTACCTTCTTTCATTTTAAAACCATTGCTTCTTGTCCTGTCGCTAGAGACCCTGGTAAAAAAGGCTGTCTCCGTCTTTCTTACAAGCCCCCTTTGTATACTGAAAGACTGCAGTAAGGTCTCCCTGGAGCCTTCTCTTCTCCAGGCTGAACAACCCCAACTGTCTCAGCCTTTCTTCATAGGAGGGGTGCTTCAGCCTTCCCAAATGGGAGATCCCATTTTTTTTGGCCCTCCTCTGAACTACTGTAACAGGTCCATGTCTATCTTGTGCCAGAGCTGAGCAGTACTCCAGGTGGGGTCTCACAAAGTGGAGCACAGAGGATGGGGAATCACCTTCCTCTGCTGACTGACCATGCTTCTTTTCATGCAGCCCAAGATATGACTGGCTGGATACTTCCTGGGCTGCTGATTTATGTCCTGACTTTTTATCCACCAGTATCCCCAAGTCCTTTTCCACAGGGCTGCTCTCAATCCATTCATCCCCCAGTCTGTATTGATGCTGGGGATTGCTGCAACCCAAGCGCAGGACCTTGCACTTTGCCTTGTTGAACTTCAGTAAGGTTCACACTGGCTCGCTCCTCAAGCCTCTGAGGGTAGTTGTGGGTGGCAAACCTTCCCTATAGGGTAATGACTTCTTCACTCAGCTCACTGCCATCTGCAACCTTGCTGAGGGTGCACTCAATCCCGTTACCTATGTCATTAATATTAAATAGTATATTAAACAGGATATAAACAAGGGCTATCTGTGCACCAATTATACATTGGATATTCTTTCTCTGTCATTCCTTATTTACTCATCTGTGTGTAAAAATGGGGGGATGAAGGCAGATTTGTTTCCCTTTCTGAAATGTTCAGTCTTGCAATCAGGCTAGTTAGGCCCCTGAAAATATTTTCAGCTATTAGGTGCTATGTGAACAAAGTTCCCCATGTTTGTTGGGTTGGGATAATGTGGCAAATTGGTGATAAACTGCTATGTTGTCTGTTACTCAGTACAATTCTCCCTTGAGCAGGAAAGATACTGGACTAGCCAGTTTGCTCTGATTCATAGGACACACATGATTCTATGAAGTCCTAGCAAGAAGAAAGTGTCTACAACTTACAGTGGGAGCTCAAACCTGAGAACAGGCCAGATGGATGATAATGAACAGGAATGCAGAAAACCTACCACTGCAGGACTTCCCAGCCTTGCTAGGCCTCAGGGCATGATGAGAGAATTAGTGAAATAAAAACTCACTGAGGTCCCTAATAAATAAGACCCTCAAACAACCTAACCCTCTGTCTTTGGCTCAGGAGCTGTAGGCTGCTGGAGACTGGAAGAGCATATCAGGGAGGCAAGATATATCTTTCTCTTGTTCTGGTAGACCTCTCTAGATGTATGCTGTTGGACACTGCCCACTGCAGGGTGTTGGACTAGATGGAGAGTTCTCTAAGCTGGTATGGGTTTTTCCTAGGTTCATCAATGTCCGAAATTTTCTACCGTACTTTTAAGTACAATACTGCACCAAATCTTTGTTAATCATTAAAATATTATGAGTTGAAAAGCCCGTGAAAGACATTTTTGTTAACAATTATCATCATCATCACAGTGGCAGAGCTCTGAGTCTTCAGTGACAGCCATTTCCTGCTTTTTATTGGTCTGTGTGCAAGCATATGGGATGCACATGGCTTGCAAATAAAAAGGAGAAACTCAACTGCATATTGTTGTTAGTGTGCAATAGAAATTTCATTTGGTGCCAGCTTTGTGGTCCTGGAAGTGGCTTCCCCGAAAGAGAGATAACTGTCCCTGAGGTCCAACTGTGAGAGAAAGATAAGATCGTCCTGCAAACTTCTATGGGTTGTTTGAGGACCACAGGATCACTGTCATCTCCTGGCGCTTTCATGAAGAGACTCTTGGCATGACACTGGAGCATGGCTTGCATCAGAGTGCACCATGCAGGGCTGCTGCAGATGGCAGCAATTGATGGTGAACAGGCACTGGAGGGCTGCAGCAGTGCCAGTGCAGAGCTCTGTGCAGGTTAATTTAGTAAGCAGAGCAGGTAGACAGCTGGGGTGCTCAACAGGTGGAGAAGCAGCAAAGGGGATATTGCTTTGCTGTCTATGCCTGTGCCAGAGCCATAGGGAGGTGAGGTAAGAGCTGGATTATGTCAAGAGGTTGTTCCTGCTGGAGGGCAGAAGAGGAAGGCAGGGAGAGGACCCCTAGCCCCTCCCCTGGCAATGTCAGACCTCATCTCCTTGGCAGCAGCAAGAGCTGGTGTGGGGATGCAGGATTCTCCTGTCCTTACCAGTCTGATAGATCAACCCTCATGCCCAGAGCCTGGCAGCTTCTCCACCCTCTCCCACAGGAAAGACATAGGTCCTTCTGGCTCTCTTGAACAGGAATAAGTCCCCATTCATGCTGATGCAACATTCTTTTTCACCTCCCATGCTGTGAGGCCTTGAGCATTTAATGCCCAGCTGCTCAGCTCTGTAGTGCAGACAGACTATGAGGATAACTTGGGAAACCTGCAGGCTTTTTGTAGCAGAAATTTCCAGGCTTAGGTCAGCAGGTCCCTGTCGTGAACTTCAGCAGCCTACGCCACCTCCGTGGGGGCTGACCAGACTTGAAGCTTATGAGGCTTGGCAAGACCTCAGCGAAACAAATCAGAGCTCCATAAAGGTTGGGAACCTGGTGCTGACACTATAGAGTTCCCCCATGATGAAATCCCATTTCTGCTGCAGACTGGTGTTTGCTAATTGGAGAGAAGATGCACTGGTACAAGTGAGAAGTGAGTTCTTCGTGCCTGCCAGCGTCACAGGCAAGCCTGTCAAATTGAGGGTGTGCCCAAGAGCTTTGCTGAACCTCTGCTTGGACTTACTCAGCAGCTTAAAAATATGCTGTATGCACAAGTGCTTTCCTGAAGCAGAGCCCTAGATAACGCAGACCTATTGGTCAGGAAGTGTCATGTTTTTCTTGCTAGGGATGTGTTTTGTCCCTCTCAGCATGAAGTTTTAAAGCTTCATAATTTCTCTAATAGGACTAATGCAATAGGCCAGACTCTGCACTTGAAGCACATATATGATTCCATGAAAGCTAATGGAAAATATATACAAATTCAGTAGCTGGTCTATCCTCTAAAGTCACCTTCCTCAGTATCAAGCTAGGCAAGTATTTTATTCTCTCTTGCTGAATGATTTGCAAAATACAAGCTAACTTGGCTTCACTTGAAAAAGGCTGTCCCCAAATTATGATTTATAAGAATCTAGGTCCATTTCATTTCATCTTTAAATTCATGTCAGATCAGAGGAGGGTCGTAGTAGAAGATAAACATTTTTCTGAAACAATAACATCATTACGATAGTTGCAACATAATTTACTCCATTTACTGTGTGGGTTTTCTTCTTTTTTCCTAAATAAAATAAAAAAAATATAAAAATAATTAAAAAAAGAGGGATAAATGGTTAGAAAACCACGCAAAACCAAACCAAACAAACAAAAAACCCTCATCGATTTTTAGCCAAATGTTTGTCTGTTGTTAATTATAAGAATCTGAATTTGCTGCCTGACTTATGGCTATCTTTCCACAGAGAATAGCAAACCATATGTCCCTTAACTAGTACTAACCTGTCAAAGTCATGTTTTTTTCTGAAAGCAGTCTGGAGTGGCGAGTGTACTCGCTGCATCTGTTTTGCAGATTAAGAGAGAGGAACACAAAGAAAACCATTGTACTGTTGCTTTTTTATTGGCATGTCGTGTAATAGCTCAGAGGAATATCACAATAGTTAAAAACTGAGATGAAAGTGCTGTGAACCTGGTAAGATTGTTTTAAGTAATTGTGCTAATTATAAGCCTATTAAGCCAGGTACATGTGTCTGGAAAATATGGGACTCTTATATTTCTGATTTCGTAGTACCTTGACAGAATTCTTACAAAATGGTATGTATGCATGTACATTTAGATGTATGTTAAGTTCCAAACCTTGCATATGGAAATGCCTCCTTAGGGAGTACTCCTTAAAAGACAAAGGCATTTATTTTTTTCCAAGTTTTGTTACTTTACTAGTTCAACTGCTTTGAATAAGGCTATGGAATTGACTTTTCATCTGTAACTAATTCTTGCCAGAAATTATACTGTCTCACTAAGAAATATTTCTTTGTTAAATTTGTCCAAGAGGGAAATTGCAACATCACTTAAAAAAAAAAAAATCTCTGTTAACTTCATTTTATAAAACTGCTGCTAAGCATCATCAGTTCATGACAACCCAAAGAGAATATCCCTGGAAGCTAAGCCTGTAACATTATTCATGTGAATGATCCTCCCTTGCATATCCATGGCTATGCTTATCTGAACTGCGAGATCTCAGGACTGAGCATAGCTCCCTGCTCTTACACTGGAGCAGTCTTATTTTACACAAGCAGCCTTATGAAGGCCAGCAATCTCTTCAGATAAAGGAGCTCTTTGCAGAAATGAAGGGCTGTTCCTTTGTTTAGTCTAGGGATGCACCCTATATTTAGGTCACAGCAGTTCTACTTACCCAAATGTCATCCACTTGGTAACAATTTGCTAAAAACTGAATTCCATTCTTGACTAGTAGTCAGACTTGTTTTCTAGGCAACCAGCACTGTCCTGCTTTTAAGCTTTTTTGGATCTATCCTCCCACTTAGGTAAGGGGAGCACTTACAGACTTGTGTACTTTAAGCACTCGGGCATACTCATACTTCACTTCCTGGTAATGTGCATGGCTGGATAGATTTTTCAAGCTTCTATTAGAGAAAGGAGAGTGCAAGCTAAGTTTTCCCTGACGGGATTCAGACAAAAGGCCAGCTCTTTGGCTGCAGGTGTTTATTTTAGTAACACCTTTCCAAAGCTTTTGTGGTCCTCCTTGTAATGATACTTAAGCCCTGTGTGATTTTATGTGATTGAGCACGAGGCAACAGAATAAGAAGAGTTTTTCCACTTCAGTACCTTCCTGTGAGGGGATTAGAGATACGCTTTTGAGAAGGTCCTTTAGTTTTAGTGAAAAGCTTCTTCCCTATTACTTTTCTCTGGATGGCAGATCCCAATGGCGTCCTGCCTACAGCAAGTATACATGAGTTTCTGTAGCAGCATCTCACGACTGCTAGTAAGTTGCAGAGGAACGCTTTTGTACACTGTTTTCTCTTGGACTGAGCAAGGTGACAAGGAATTCTTTCAATGCCTGTACATGCAGTGGCCACTGTCCTAGGAGTCCCAACTCCTGACAGCTTTCTGCTTGAGGTGGTGGAATACCAGTCCTCATCCAGTTTGCTGCATCAACCTCACAGCCTTCTCCTGTGGTCTCTCTTAACCTCTCTCTCTGGTCTTTCATGACATGTCTCTTTTAATTCCCTTTTTGCTGTAAATACTGTGTTTTGTTTTCAAGAAGGATATATTGCAGGGCAAGGGTTATTTTTGCTGTTGCTAGCATTATTTGGTGAGCATCCTCTCTCCCAGTCTACATAAACACAGCTCAAGAAACATAACAAGAAACCTCTTGTCCAAAAGAATTAATAACTAAAAGCGATACCAGAAACTCCAAGTGGCAACTGGTCAAAGGAGCTCAAGGTTCTGCTAAGGCAATATTAAACACTATTAAGTTTGGTGACCTTGAATGTGTTGGTTGCTCTTAGCAGCCTAAATAAAGCAGATGCACAACCCTCTCCTGTGCTCATAAGCTCACAAACTCCTGTGTTAGTTTATGTGTTGTTAAGAGCTTATTACACTTACAAGGCTCCCAAGGGGTTAAACACCACTTGGGAATAGTCCCATCACTACAATGACCATGACTTCAGCATGGCAGGTTCCTAATTCTGTCATGCCTTAAGTGAGGGCTTTTTAACTCAAAGGATGTTGGGATTAGGCCTGATTTTATTTATTTATTTTTTTAAAAACCTAGGATTTCGTACACTAATCCATGCAGGACAATTACCCTCTCTGCCACGGGTTTCAGCAAGCCCAAGGAAAGGAGTAGAGTGGGACTGTAAAGCAACAGGGAGGTGGTCCAGTGAGAAGAGCAGCTTGTGCCATCCCAGCATTTACCCAGCTCCCACAGTCTAATGGGAATAATTTCTTTTCCTTCTCTAAGAAAAACAATGAAAAACTTCAGTATGTTGTTGGTGGAGCACAGTAATGTACTTTTCAAAGACAGGCATGTACAAGGACATTAGGGAATGTATCTTTGTTAAAAAGAAAAAACAAGAGAAAAGGAATTGTAGAAGACATAAACAAGTGGTTATTTGACCTACTAAACAGAGGAGGAATTGTTTTCCCTGATACATCTTTTTTGTGTGTGGTTTCTCTGGTGTCTAATAATACCTTGTAGTAATTTGCACTAATTTAAGGGTGTCCTTCACTAGCCTGCCCATTCCTGTGAAATACTGGGTGAATTTGATATCTTTGAAGCTTCTGTAAAGTTTTGTAAATTGGTCAATGGCTTCAAAAGGCGTCAGTGAGAACGGGTAGTTTGTGTGAATACCTAACCCTGGTTTCCTTAGAAAACCAGGGTAAAAACCTCATTAAAAAAATGAATTCACTACCTGCAGCAGAGCAATTGCAGACAAGGGGATTTACCGGTTTAGGATTGGGCCTGATACCAGCACAATTGTTTATGTATTAACCACACTTCTCTGCAAGATGTTTCTCCTCTCCCTAGTTCCTAGCATAATTTTTCCTAGCATAAAATTGATAGCTGTAATCATTTTAAGAAATGTAATGATACTTTATAACGAGGGTGACATTTACAGGAGGCTTTGTAAATTGAAGATACATCTTGAACTTCCTCCCTAAGGGAAAAAAGAAGTGTAGTCCAAGAAATTTGCAAAATCATGAACTTGAATTTTGTTTGGTCTTTGCAAATTATCTCAGTTGTTTTGAGTATGAGCCAGATGACCTTAGCGTCTGCTTGAAAATATTTTACATTAAAATATTTGCATTAAAAAAAAATTATTACAAAGAAGCATTTAAAACAATTGTGTGGGGGGAAGAGCAAGTTTAAAACTGATTTTTTTATTGAATCAACTGATTCAGCTTATTCTAATTAATGCTGATTACTGGTAAGAAATAACTGCTTTATTTGTCTTCTGGACTGCAAATAACTCCTCTGAAAACAGGTTCAGCTGGATGTGTACCCGCACGTCTGGCTCTAAGCAGTGATAATTTCAAGTGAAGTCACTTGTGCTGAAAGGTCAGCTCATTTTTATTTTTATATCTTTTTAAACTGGATTCTGATAATTACGAAACCGCCACAGTTAAACAGTATGAAACTGATAGAACTCTGATATTCCTCACAGCAGTCATGTTTCAAAGGGAGTTAGCCAACTAACAGGCAAATTAACCAGTTTGGGCCAACTTGATCTTCATCATCTTCATTTTCTAGCTGCTGTGTACAAGTTTACAAACTCTCTAGGATAGAGGTGGGAACCGACTTCTGAAATTGGATTTATGTCACCACATGCCTTTCCTTGAAGGCTCTGTATACAGCTCATATCTTTGATTTCCTGGGAGCTATTGTTTTAAATGAGGGTTGTTTCTGTCTAGATCACTTTAGTTTTGGAAAAGCATGTAGCAGCTAATTCTCGTATAAGAACAGGAAGTTGTTAATTTATATTTATTTTTTTTTTGTCAGAGGTTAGATTTTTGCCCTGAGGGTTACACATTTTGCAACTTTTGTGACATCTTTGTTAAGCAATTTGCACCTTACACCATGAATTGTCTGAATACCTACTGAATAACAGGACTGGCTGTGAACAGAAGTGGCATGGATGTAAGTCTGCACGAGGGATGAGTATTAGTCTTGCTCTGTATGAACTTGCAGAAAGATTATCCTTGCTGCAGAACCTAAAGGGCTTTCAGTGCTACATTTACGCCCTGGCTAGGCTACTGTTTGGAGACTGAAACCTAATTTAGCTCTTATACCATGAGTGCTTTTCATGAGCATTATTTCTCCCAAGGCCAGTGCTACTGCATCACAGACTGCATCACTGGTACATTTTGTTCTCTGCCTATCCATGAGGGAGCAGACGCATTCCAGCAGCATCCTGAGCCTGTGCTGGCTGGTCACATAGGGTTGTAGCTAGCACCACTTGCTGCACACGGCTGCTCCACTCCCATTTCCCTCCAGCCAGTTTGATGCCAGGTGCACTGGCTAAATTAACTGGAGTAACTCCCGCTGCCTTATCCTACCTGAAAACTTGGTTTGTAAAACATAATCTCTTACAGAGGGTCAGAGAAGTCTTTAGAAGAGGAGAAAGATATTTATATGTGCCTAGGGGGAAAACTAGGAGGAAATATAAAAGGGTCATTTGTTTTTACATAAAATAATGAACTCAATTTAACCTGTCACTTAGAAGTACAGTTCTAATTGTGTATTGAACTATGTAACGTGCAGTGCAAATGAAACTTCATAATGCCTAGCATGATAAACCCCAGAAAGGCTGTAAACTGAGTGATTCCAGTTTCACTTTGAGAGACATGGATCCTGCAGACACCTCATTGCCTTGTATTACACAATTGTCCAGAGACAGATGCTCGAAGACAAACATTGTGCTGCAGGGGGATGAGGAATACATTGTCACATGATATCTTCATCTGCTTAACCCTTGGGCTGCAGCTATGAGGTCAGAGCTTGCTAGCATGTTTTGCACAGACTTTCGGGCTATGCTTTTGGATTTTTTTGGTATTCTCACAAGTTTTATTGTTTAAACACTTTTCATAAAGGAAAAAAAAAAAAAACAAAAAAAAAAAAAAACCCAGAGGAACTGTAGCTAAGAGCTATTAAAAAGACCAATTATAATCTGTTAAAATAGTGATTCATCACCTCAAAGGTAGCTGAGTCCCCATAGAAATAAGGATCTAGAACACTAGTTGAAAGCAAAGTTGTATCTGCTTGGTGTGAGTTTGAGGAGACCTGATTATGGTTAAGCATCCTATCATGCTCGTGCATGTGTTTGTGTGCTTATTTTTAAATACAGAGGGTAAGCGATCTCCCAGCCTGCAGGAACCATAGAGGAGAACAAAGATGCCTTTCTTTAATGTGAGTGGGAAGGATATAATGGTGTGAGGAGTACTACTTTACAAATAACACAGACACAAATGGACAGAATCCAAATTAAATCAAGAATAGGTTAATTTGTGTGTGATTATGTTTCTACAGCTGCAGCTTGAGAGTCATGGGAGGTATATCTTGTCCTGCTAAAGAGGACAGAGGGCTTCAGTAGTTTAAGCCTGAATACAGGGAGGAGCTAATTCCATTGCAGCATGGGTAGCCTAGTGCACACATTATTTCTGTTAGTGCAAAAGTATAGCTGCGTTGTATTTAACCTACTTCTCCTGGCAACTAAAAGAGGCATCTCACACAGCAGAGAGAAAATCTGTATGAACCATATCTGAGAGAACAGAGGAAGACCACTAAAGGACTGTACTGGTGTGTGGTTAACAGCAGAGGAACCTCTGAGGGGCATGATGTTTGTTAGGTAGGCTGCAGTTTCTCAGCAAGACTTCCAACTAGCTCAGAAAAAAAAAATTAGGTTCATGTAGTGCAATCACAAACAAATACTAAGAAGATAAAAACATTGGCCTCATGATTCTTGGCTTCTTTCCCTTCCTTTTTCTGCCTCTCTTCCCAATTCTCAGATATGTTTCTGGTCATTGTCCAGCAATTCATTCTTTGCATCTGTTCATTGTTTATTGGCTTGTTTGGTGATTCTGCAGTTATCTTTCCTTTTCTGTTACACTCCTTTATCTTTTTATTTTTTTGCTCTATTTCCCCCTTGATTTCTGATTTTACTTCAGTTTGATGCCTTTCTGCCTCTGTAATTCTTCTTTCCTTTTTTCTAGGCTTGATTCCGGTTTCTCCATGATTTCCTTGCATGTTAACTGAAGGCAGTTTCAGCTGGTATAAGTTGCCACAGTGGTCCTTCCTCTTACAGAATTCTTTGCTCACTCTTCCTGAGAAGCCAGCTTTTCAATTCCTTTAGAAATATCAAGGAATTCTCCCTAAGATGTGTTCAGCCACCTCACAGGAAAATGTTATCTGCTGTCATTGTTGGATCCACTGGAAATCCAGCATCTCATGAGGAATGCCTCATCATAAGATTATGAATCACTGTTTTGCAAAGAATAATTTAGGAGGTTGCAATTATTTGACAAGCCCTTCTGATAAATCTGCGATTGTAGTGTGATTTCAGCTGCTTTCAAAATCCAAGGAGCAAGG
Source organism: Myiopsitta monachus (assembly GCA_017639245.1). Lineage (NCBI taxonomy): Eukaryota > Metazoa > Chordata > Aves > Psittaciformes > Psittacidae > Myiopsitta > Myiopsitta monachus. Next base: position 10,931,440 of record CM029927.1, read on the forward strand.
CTATCTGCCCTTCTTGCCTGTTTTCAGGCTATCTTCAGCTTGATCACCTGAACACAAAAGGGCACGGCTGAGAAGAAAATCATATTTCTGCAGTGTATGTGTGTGGACATGAAAAAAGCCTTACTGCTTAGTAGAGATCTCACTGTGATCTGAGAAGTAATAGCTTCTTAACAGTATGCAGCCAGCATGTACTCTATCTGCTCTGTGTTTCAGAGAAAGAAAAATCAGCGAGCAGTTTGCACTTTTTTCTTCTGTGTAAGATTAGCAGCACGAACTCTGATAAATTCATGGCAACATCTTACTTGCATATTTTACTTTGCCAAATTCCATAGTAGTTTCAAAGTGAAAAAAAATTGCTCAGTACTTCAGGTAGTATTTACCTTACCTCTTCATCACCATTTAAATGCTAGCTATCCAGCTTAAACTTGTTGATGAGGAATTCTCTGGAGTCCATATGGAGAGATAATTCTGTCCTTGGCTGTGTCTGGTTGCCTTTCGGAATGGTCTCTCTTACCCTACATATTGTACAGGCAACTTAAGTAGCTCAGTCTATACCACAGAGGCTTTTTTCCCAAGCAAGGTAAGCCGAATCTCATTCTTCTCAAGTTGTCTGCAGAGCTACTTCACCCTCGCCCGATACAGCCTTGTAAGTGGAATAATTTCTATGGTGCATGAAGTGAAGCCTGTGCACAGACTGAATCAATTATACAAATGTTTTCAACAGGTTATGGTTATTATAGTAATATAAATGTAGGATTGTTCTTGAGAAATAATTTATTTCAGAACTTGGGAGCAGCTGATCTGTAGTACAATTGGATACTAAAGAAAATCAGAGTAAAACTCTAATACAAAACAAATCAGTGTTATTTTAACCTTTAATTTGGCTTTCAGTCCTTACAGTTTTACAGTAAGGCACTTTGAGTGCTTTCCGATCTCATACTTTTCAAAATGCATAAGTAACAAACTCACTGCTGATATCAGATGAATTTTGGGCCCATTATTCTTCAGGATACTAGGTGCCCTTTTCTACACCCTTTCCTCGAAAGAATTATTATGGGCCTAAGTGATAACTCTTCTGGCAGGTCAATTTTTGGATGGTACAAAAACTATAGGAATATTCGGTCTCACAAATAGCTCCCAGAGGCATTGAATAGGTCTGAAAAAAACATCAACCCAGATAAAGTTTTTCAATGAAACCAAAGCCAACTTAGCAAGGTGTTATGTTAGAAAGGAATTGTTCTGTGCAGTATGGACAATAAATTTCTTCGTATTTCTTTCACTGGAACTTAAAGTTAATGGCACATTGTACAATAGTGAAATCACATAATGGTATCACCAAGCCCCTGGCAATTAATCACACACTTCTCCAAACACATTTCAGTATAACTGTAGAAAAAGTTTTGGAAGCCTTCTGTACGTTGTCTGACAAGCCATTCTGCTGACACATACGCTAACTGCAAACCTGTCTGGGTTGGGGAGGCAGAGCGGTGCTGAACTGCTGAGTATTAGGGCTGTGCTGCGCAGCCAGCTTTGGGCATCTCCCTGGGTTGATGAGGTTGTGCCACTTTCATCATATATTATCCCTTTTGGTTTTGCAAATTGATGTTTGGCAAGCATGTAAGGCTAAATTGTACTCTGCTTTTACTATCTGGGAGTTCTCTCTAAATGAGATGGGTTGAAGAAGCGTGATTTACAGCAGACTGTAATGCAATGGCCTCCATTCACTGGGTGCCACATCAGTGCACATGATCAATAACAGCAAGCAGTGCCTACTTGTTCCAGGCTCAGCTGCCTTCAAAACCAATTTTTCTGATCATTCCCTCATACAAATCAAGGATCCCAGGCTCTGAGGTTAAATAGCTGGCACTCAAGTAGGTGGAGCTACACTGGTATATACAAACTAACAAAGCCTTGATAGAGGAACGCTGCTTGCCTGAAACATAAATGCCTGTTTGGGGAAAAGCGTGGCCTTCAGTCTGTCCTCGAAAGAATTATCCTGAGGATGGATGGTCTGGAAGAGGAATCTGAACACAGACTTATATTTTGTTTTTCCATCATCTGGTATGGGAGAGGATGTGCAGCCCTCAGTGCTTCTCTAGGAGGACATGTCACCTCCCTAAAGGGAAGGTTTGTTGCTCTGATCCAAAATATTTTCAACTGATTCCTCCCTCCATCTCCAGTGACTGCAGATTATACAGAGCAGAAATGTTACCCCATGCAAACAAGCAAAAGATCACGTGCATGTCTTTACGTGCGTAAGTTAAATCACCTCTGCTGTCCTCAGGGAAGCAAAGTGCCCTGAATACTGATGCCATGCACGTCTGCTTGCTTCAGGCTCTTTGGCAGGGACTGGTTTATCAAGACTAAGGTTTATCATGACTTGCTTTGTATAACAAGAGGTATTATCTGGCAACTGCAGATTTCCTTTTGATTTTATTATATTGGAAGTTAGACTTCCTATATACAGTTAATGTATATCTGCTTGTATCATTGCTGATAAAACTGCTTCTTTGGAAATGAAGATTTGTTGTTGCTGAACTCTGATTGTGCCAGTTAATACTGTAAAGGGTTTCCATTTATTTCCCTTTCAGATCACCTAGGCTCTGAGGAAGTGTATATAGGCTTAGTTACTGTATCTTTCTAAAAGCTTTTTGATGCATCCATGCTAGGGCTAGGTTCTCCTCTTTCCTGTGCTTTATCCCTATTGTAGCATGGTTACTCTTGTGCAGCTCAGAGCAGAATCTGGCTTTGCAGATGGGTGTAACTGCTTTATAAATTGGAACATGATACAATATGTAAGCATGACGAATGCTCTATTAGGAGACCAGACCAGACTTTGATGCCAAACTGGTAATAGTTTACCATCTGGATAGCCACCTCAGGCTTCTTTGCAGCAAATAAAAAAAAATGGAAAACTGAGATTGTACATTCAATGCGAAGTATTGGACTGCTATATTTGCATAGAAGTTCTTGTATGGGGCTAACTGCAAGCTAACTGACAGCTGGGGCCTTGCTTTATGGACATCAAGGCAACATTTTTGTGGCACCTCTATTTCATGATGAATAAGGTAAAAGAATAGGCTGCCAGCTCTAAAGTTTATTTCAAAGTCCTTTCCTTACCTGCTGACCAATCCTTCTTCTGGGAGAGGGAGGATGACGTTAGTGAAGGACACACTTCGGGAGAGAGAGGCTTGGTCATGTAAGCACCGATTTCTGTTTGTTCACGCTTTGAATGATGTTCTAGAGGGTCTTCCTGGGAAGCCCAGAGCATCAGTGAAAATAGAGCTTCTGTCCATGGATAAACTTGGTTGGGAGTTATCCTGTCTACTATAAAGGTAATTTCTATAGTAGACAGAAATCTACCTTTTTCCGTTACCAGTTTGTTCTTCACAGTCTGTTCAACTGGCCATAACAGTCCCTTTGGTGTAAGTGAAAAAAGAGAGATCTATGAAAAATTTGAAGTGGACTTGCATTCCCTGAAAACCTGAAAGCTTTTAAGGGAACACAAAGAATTCTTCTGGCAAGCAAACCAACAAAACAACCCCAGCATTGCAGGTGGCCTGGCTGCCGCTCTGTATGGACTCTCAGCAATACCCTGAAAGTCCAGAGGAACTGCTGAGCTCCATCCCGGCCCTACAGCAGGAGCCAGAATGCTTCCAAAGGTAAGAATCATTATTTTCTGTGAAAGCTTTTCATGTTCTTTACATAGGAAATGACGGTTCAACAGTTTCAGCTGTGTGTTCCAGGTTCCAACTTCTAATATTTGCTGGAGTTAGGATAGTATGAGCACACAGGAGAAAGGAAAAAGAAAAAGGGAAAGAAGGAAGTTAAGAGAGATATTATAAAGTGTCCAGTGTAAGACTTTTCACTGACCTTGAACAGTTCTGTGATTAAGAGAAGCCTTCTCTGGTGATGGCTGATCTGCCTAAGGAGACATTTCTTGCAATGAAATACAAAGTACCCTGGATGAAGGGTCTGGGTTTGGTGGCCTGCGGGTACAAGCAGCTGGGTGCTGCTGTGGCTCTTTGCAGGAACTGGCTGGACTTGATGTGTGCTGGAACAGGGCTTGAGTCTGAATGGGAGTAAATCAGAAAACATATTTCAGGCTGATTCTCGTGCAATTGGGGGATATACAGAATTGTGTTTTCTGTCAGTCTGAATGGGCTGTTACCTCCAAACAACTGCTTTTGTTTTTTGGACTTTAGGAGATCTTCCTGATGAGATCCAGCAGCGTAACATCTCAATCAGGCAGATAACTCCCTCCAAGCGTCCTCCTCAAAGTGACAAGTAACAGTTTGTCCACACAGTTAGTACGGTGTGCCTGAGTTGTCAACGGTAATGAGGTACTACGATTTCCTTTACATCAGCAGGGCATTACTCTGCTTTATGATACTGTACTGACTCTTGTTCTAGTTGTGCTGGGGGTTTTTTATGTGTTTTCATTTAAAAAGTATTGAGAGCAACTTGGCAAAATAATTTGGCTGAGCTAAGAGCTACAATAGTTTAATCCAGATTTTATTATGCTGAGACTTCATTATATGAGTGAGTCACTATGCAGTAAGAATTGAACGTTGAGGAGCTTGAGGTTTAGCAAATAACAAACTAATTTGGGATTCGTGAATAGTGAACCTTTTACCACTGTGGCATTCACCCCCTTTTTTCTGCAAGGGAGTGGTGAACTAAAAACTCGTAAGGCTCATTTTAGCCACAGTGAGAGAGAGAAAATTCTTCCCCAGAGCTATGCTGGCAGAAATGCACTCCCTACACATTGCAGGTACATTGTGTTTTCAGATGAGACATTCTGTGTCTTGCCCCTTCATCTTTCCTTTCATGTTCTGTGTGTATTGATTTTGTAATACATACTTCTTGTTCCATTTTCATCACGCTTTTTTTCTCCCTGACTTTTTATTTCTTCTCTCTTCCAGCAAAACACACACCTAATAACATTCAGGTGCATCACTTAATACCAGAGTGTTCACATGGGTTCCAAAAGAAGGAAAGTGAGTTTACTCAGTCTGACATCAGAGAAAGGACACGATGTAGGACCCTGTTCAGCAGAACAGTCAGGCATGTAGATGCAGGAATAATTGTGTGCTAGAAACTGGGCAGCCACCTAAACATGTTCTCAAACCATGTGAATCACAGCCATGTCTAACTAAGCATATACCTAAAATACAACAGGCGCAGGGTTTCATCCTTTGTTCTGCAAGGGTCACACCAACACAGGGGAAGCAATGCTGGTGAATTTGGGCAAGGGCCAGGGCAGAGCGAGCACCAGCGTGCTGTGGGAAGGCCGGAGCTGCCTTCGCGCTGGGGCTGAGAGACCCAACCTGCTGCAGGCCAAGCTCCATTTCAGGCTGTTCTATTGCCTCTGCTTCAGGCTCCTGGAGTCCTGGGGCTCCCTGGGATCTGCTGCATGACTTGGTTCTTCCTGAACCACCTCCTAGCTCCTGGATCCTACTCTCTCCTTGGTGACAGGGATTGAAAGACAGGGTTATTTTCTATTGCCTATCAATCTTCCCTTTCTATGAGCGCAATAGCAGGAGGTCCCGAAGCCTGCCATTGCAAGAGCTATTTGCCAACCACTGGACCATTCTCAGGCCCTCTTTTTACTTCTGTTTAGCATTCCCACATCCTTCATGAAGTGTCATGTCAAATTCACCCAATTCCTTTGGCCAAAACCACAAACAAACCCCAAATAGAAAAAAGAAAAAAAAAGAACATTTTGCTTTGACTGTCCTAAAGAAAACACTCTTTTTTTTTTTTTTAAATTTATAGCACCAAACAGTTCAGAGTGTGCCTGAATTAATGGAGTTGTTTCCTTTTTGATCAAATTAAGCATCTCATTTGGCCTACAATGTTTTCAACCCTTAGTGTTTTGGTCTACTAGAAATAAATAAAGGAAAAGCTTACTATTTCTGACTGATCTGTAGTGATATGAGAATTTTATTATGACCTGCTAGTTAACTGAAGTGTCACAAATATGTTGCCATTCATGCTTGGAGTCCCAGGGGATGAGGCACTTCATAGTCATAAGGAACTAAGAAAAAAATCCCTTTTATTTCAGTCAACTGCCAAAGCAGCCTAACATTCCTACCCATACAGACATTATCTCCTTAAGTTTACAGAGAATGTATTTTGTTTTGCATGTCACTACCACATCACCTTCCATTTTTATTTTTCATGAGTTTACCCATCTTAGTTTAGTAACTATCCCAGCTGAGAACTGCTTGCATTAGTGCCAACAGTCATATGAATTTCACATAATACAGAATAATTAAAGAAACACTTTCAAGTTTCCACGTGAGGAAGAAAGCCATAGGGCACTGGTCAGTCATATGTTTTGGTACTTTCTTTATTTTTAGAAACTCCCATAAATCAACCTATTAATAAACAGAGGGAAGACAGACACAGCTTCATTTTTATCCCCCCACGTCCTAACTTCTTGTTGCTGTGGGATTCACATACCACACTTTCCCCTCAGGGAGAGAGAACACTGAGGTTTTGTGCAGCCTTTTCTGGAAAGTTTTCTTCTTCAAGTCCACATTATGAGGGGTAGCTCTGACCTGCTCACACACTGTCTAGACCTTTGAGGATGCTCATTTCAGGTCTGTGTGAGGATAGGCTGTTTTTTACAGCGCAATTACTAGAGTTTTCTTGCCTAATTTTATGTGCTTCAACCAGTAGGAACTCGTGCTAATTCCTCTTGGAGGTTACTTGCAATATCCACAGCAGAATTTTCTTACTCCTGCAGGTGATAGGCATCTTATGACCTTCTTTTGCATCCTTGAGTAAGGAGTTCTCAGTAGCTAATGCAACTCAATGATATAAAAAGGCCTCCAAGTGTAACTGCAGTTACTTAGGTTCAGTAACTACTGGCTGTGCCAATAGTTGAACATATGCTCAAGTATTTTGCTGTGCTGTGGGCTAACTCTGGATGGATTTATTGCTGGTAATGTGAGAAAGGCAATGTAAGTGGGAGGTAAGGTTACCAGCTGGAATTCTTCATTTGTGAATTTCTCCTTCCAGGTCATGATTAAAAAGTGTTAAGTATTATGCAAAAATTCAAAAGCTATTTGAATTTATAGGGTGAGTGAATAAATAGCTCCCTCGTTCCCTTTCTCCCTCCCAAACCTCAGCTCCACACAATGATAAGATCTACACAGAGCAATGTATTTCTGGGAAATCTCATATGGTATTACAAGGACAGTGAAGGAAATACATAAACGGCACAGAGTGAAATACTCTAGAAAAAAGCATACGGTCTACATTGACTTTTAAGGTATCACTGGCCCTGTATTTTAAATGACACTAGCTAGAATTTTTCTTTCCTATCCTTTAGCAGCTCTGACTTTCATATTGTTTATTGCAAAACAAAAATAATAATTTTTTTTAAATAAAAGTTTTTATGTGGCTCTGGAACAAATGTTTTACTGAGAGGTTAATGTAGCTGTAATACATGTATTGCTTGGAGTAGACTGCAGTCATTTTTTCAAAGGTATGGCTGCCATATCTTTCTGACCAGATTTATTGTCCTGATTATTGCTCAAAAATCTGTTGTTTTCCAGATGTAATTTGGAATGTATTCCAGTAATTTATTTTTCTTAGTATTTTGTCCATTGCTGTTAGATATGGTAGTCAGACTTATGAGGGGGTAATTTCTTAGATCATTGAATTTCTTGTTAATTGCTACTCATTTTTGTTGTTATTATTATTAGAGCATTTAAAAGCCCCACCACATCAGGGCCTATTGTGCAAAGCACAATGTGTACATTTAGGAGGAGACAAGATTAAACAGCCCAGTATAATAATATAAACTCCCATTTTATTGAAAATCAGTATTTTGCTTTCCTCTAGCACAGTAGTTCCCCCAGTTCCTCACAATGAAGAAAGAATTTTTGGCATGGCAAATTCATTGAGTAACTCCTTTGATACACTAGCATGAACACCACACAGCTAATAAAATGTATTTGTACCTCACATAATCCTTCTCATATTCTTTCACAATAGTTTTTACTGATTGGTCAGCATGTAAATGTTTTTTCTTAATGTTTCTAGTTAAATGGGAATGTTAGAAAGGGGATAAACACCTTTTTGGAGGGTTTATGAATACAGACCTATCCCCTCAGCTGTTGGTAGGTGTATTTTCTGCAGTATGTCTTTACCTTGCCTATGTTGTCAGTTTTTCTGTTTGCTAGCTTCAACAGCATAGTGAGGTGCTGTTTTTCTCTGACATCTCGTTCGAGGCTATCTAAAAGCATTGAAGGAGAACATAGTTGTCCTAGTTGTGAGCTGCAGGATAACGATAAATCAAAGGTAAGTCTGCCAAATAAGTGGCAGTGAAACACTGAAGTTCGCTTGTGCTGAGCTTTGTTCTGTCAAGCCCAAAGCATGGTTGTTTAGGGTTATTCAGGTACCACTGCACCTACTTGTGACCTACAGGGCAGATACATCCTTTGTCTCTACCATTTCTCTTTAATTTTGCCTTTGTTTTCTCCACTTCCATAGGCTGCTTGTGTCACCTGCCTGAGGAACATCTCCAGGTGACCCCAGCTGAGACCTAAGCTGGAGCTCTGAGCTCTGAGTTGCTTCACTGTAGCCTTCAATGCCTTAATTTAGTGCTAGAACCCTGGAATCCCATCCCAGGGTGGAGCCCTTTGGAGTGAAGAAGCTGCTGTCTCTTAAACTCATGCTGTGAAGCTATAACCCACTTTAATAGGCAGAGGAAGGAGCTCTGGACTGTGACAATGGGAGATGCCGGTTTGACCACTCTTGGCATGAACACCAAGTGGACAACTTAGCTTTGCTTGCAGCCCAGACAGCCTCACACTCACTCCTTCTGATTGATGCAGTTTTAGCTCTATCAGTGGTGACCAACCTTTTCAGCTGGCAGGCCACAATAACCTTAACCTACTCACTAAGCTGTAGTTTGCAATAACCAGAACATTTCTTAAAACTCATAGACAGCTCTTGGGTAGCTCATGCATTACTCAGCCCATGCCCCCGAGCAAGTCCGTGAGTCCTGAGCAGCACCTAGGAAAGTAGGAAGCTGTGAGCATGTGGCTGCCTGCAAGAGCAGCATTCAGTCTGCTGCTGCTGGAGCAGACTGCAGGAAGCATTTACATGACATAGGCCTGTGTTGGTTTCCTGCTTTCTCCTGAGAGATTCTTGGGTTCAGCACCCTGGTACATTGTGAGCCAAATGAATTTCTCTGGCAGTGGTGGTAACTCAAGATGTTTCTTAGCGGCTCTGTGCCCCTTGTCCCTAGAGGGATGTGTGGGGAATGGCTAGCAAATATCACAGAAAGGAACCATTTAAATCTCCCAGGAGCTGGATGCAAATGTTCAGAATTGTTCTGGTGGGGTGTAGATGTTCATATTTCTGTACCGATACCCCTGGTTGCCATAGATTTCAAACCTGCAATGCCAACAATGTGAGCAAAAAGATCTCCTCCCGGATAAATTTGATATGCGCTGATTATTGCTTGGCTATGTAATTGCTAGTGGGACTATCACCAGAAGCTAATGGCTGTTTTGATCTTTCATTTCTGAGGCAGTTTCCTTGGAGGCAATGTAGTAAGATCCTTCAGTAAAGTGTCTCCATCTCTGCTCATGCAGTTTGACCCAACATTAAACTCATTCTGATACGGCAGCTAAAGAGTCTTTGAAAAATCTCTTGACTTGAAATCAAGCCTAAGAACTATATTAGCCATATTAAGCGAGACAGCAGATATATGGGTCTTCTCAGGTTTCTTTTTTGTGAAAGGAACCCAGTACTAAGAGCTTCTTGTGGTCCAAAGAATGTATTTTCCACATTTGTAAAATTCACACAAGAGGCGGTGCCATCATGTAGCAGCACAGGTTTCGTTCCCCACAACTTCTCAGCAGTGGTTTTGTGTCCGTAGTTAAGATGTCTGCTCCTACCACATAACTTGCTGTGTTACCTGCTAAAGACCCAAGTATTTCTTTTTTCTAGCATGGAACCCAAGAATACCAGCATTATTTCTTACCAAAAAGCGCAAAACTGCATGTCAGGCCTCAGAAATACGTAGGATTTGCCTCTAAGTTAGGCCTGTATTAAAAAACTAAGATGGGCAATTTCACTGTGGTGTTGTTAGGGCTGTAATCCTGGCTGAATCTTAGAGCTAAAAAGGCTGCTGTGCCTTATTGTACCCAGGTGGGTGGTAGCTTGCTTGCATTTTTGGAAAGTCTGGATGAGATGCTCACTTTGGTGAAAGAGATGTGAACAGCATCACAGTGCCCATGGGCAGCAGTTAACTCCCAGCTAGCAAAGGTCAAAACAACAGCAGAGAGCATTAGGACTATAAGTAAGCGAAAGAGTATTACTCTATTTTCTCCAGGATCTGGAAACATTGATCGCAGGGGAATATCTACATGTAACTTCTGAAAGGGGACTTTCTTTCTGCTGTTTTGCCCTCAGCATGGTCTCTGAGCATTCAGGTAGCACCCCTGCTGTACTATTGAAAGTGGGGTCTGTTCCCAGGGTAGTCTCTTGCATTTTCAAAGAACTGTTTCTGGCTAATAGCTTTCTTTAGGAAATGTGCCTTACAGCTTGGGATCCTTTCAGGTGACCCTCTTAGGTGACCCTTTCTGGCAGTGGGTATTTTTGATTCTAGGAGATCTGGAAATGTATTCAAGTGTATGTTCCTTATTTTGTAGTACACTGCTCAGTGCCAAGTGCTGCATGCTTTACTTGTCTCCAGCTGTTACATGTGCTCTCTAAGGGTTTGGACTAACATTGGTTTTTAATTCCCCTTCTTTTTTGCTTTTTCTCCTTTTTAAAAATCATATTTTAACCTGGAAGCACAACAAAAGGCTTGGAAGTATTCTGGACCTTTTTTAATTTGTTTACTCTGTCTCTACACATAGTTCTTATACAAAAGATTTTGAAATAATTGGTGATTAAGTCAAGGGCTTATTTATACATTTAGCCATCCTGGCTAGACATTGGCACCAGCAGCCTGACAAACATTATAGAGCGGTCATCTTCCTGCTAAAATAAACTCAAATTATTGTAGAATCAAATAATGAAATTCTAGCTTACTTTCTTGACGTGAATCATACACTGGCTTAGTATTCATCTGCTGTTTGAATGGCTTTGTACTTTCAGTGGTTTATAACCTTTCTTCTCCTTCCTCAGATTACCTGCCATTTTCCAGGACTGTAAAAGACGCTGAAAACTGCAGTGATTTTTTTTGTTCTGTTGGGTTTGGTTTGGGCTTTTTCTTTTTTCCTTTTTCTTTTTTTCTTTTTTAATGTTTTTAAACTTGCCTGACTGTAGCTGAAGAGTCCCGAGTCCAGACTCATTCTCTTTTCTCCAGGATGCTATAACCCCCTTTGACAAAAGTTTTTACAGGTAGCTCAACCCAAGATACAGAAACACAGACAAGTTAATAGCTTAACGTGTGGAGCAACTCCTCAAGTGCTGCCCATGTGTACTTTCTTACCCTGTGCTAAGTCGGGTTGTTTTCCCTGCCTCTTGGTAGAGATGGCGGCAGCTAACCTGTGTTGGCTGTAGGAAAGGCTCAGCCTGCGTGCAAGCCCTAATGAGAAAGCAGCTGACTAGCTGGAAGTGCACAATCTAGTTTACACTGTGGTAACTACTGCTGTTCATGATCCCCTAGGTATTTTTGGGACTGCTTTTCTCAGGTTCCCTCTCCTTGTCCCCATACAGTGCTCGTTTGGCTGGGATTTGTTTCTTGGCCAGTTGTGGAGGTCTGCGGCAGGGCTGAGCCTTCCCACCTACTCTCCTCTTCACCAGCACCTCATCTGTGTTGACATCCTCAGACTCTTCTGTTTCTCCTGTGTCCCAGGCAGCTGACTTTCCTTGGTTCTCTTCCCACTCAGACCACTGGCTGCCTTCCTTGCCTTCCCTGCAGTGCAGTGCTGTAGTGTTTGCTCTCCACTGCTCCTTGCCCAGGAGAGGCGGCAGTCTCTGAGGGAGCACGGTGGATGTCCTAGCACATCCTGGACCCTCTGCAGTGCCACTCCATCTTAGTGCCTTGCAGCTGTACTGCTGCAGACTCAGAAAAATCCATACATCACTCCATCTTCCTCCTTTGTCCAATAGCTGTTTTCTAACAGAAAAGCAACAGCTTTCTCTGTGCTGTAAACCCACTGAATTAGCAATAACTTTTACAGTTTTGCTGCTGCTGCTGTTAACGGAGAAGTGTTAAGCGTCTGTGTATTCCTACTGGGCTACTGGCCACCCTTTCAATTTCCAGTGCAATTTTTCTTTTGACATTCAGAGCTACTCATTGTAAAAACAGACCAGGTATGTTGCAAGCTTTGGGGTAGCCTTAAATCTTATTGTCACTTTTAGGGTATTCCAGCCTTTCCTAATGGAGTTATTGTTTCTTTCCACTGCAGCTGATTCTTTCTAGTCTGACCCTGCCAGTTGCTAGTCAGCCCTGTGCAACTCTCAAGCAGGGATTTGTTAAGTGTCCTCTGCAAAGGACTAAGAGAGAAGCAGGAATGGGGGTGACAAGAAGGACAAGGTGAAAGAGACAGACAGGAAAACCTGAAGTAGGTGGGTGGCAGGGAAGCTGCCTCTGATGGCAGTTGTCTTGCATGGGAGAGGAGGTATTTCCTTTGTTCATCTATGCTGCCTGCTGGCATTTCAGACATATCATAGAATCATAAAATCATAGAATAGTTAAGGTTGGAAAGGACCTTCAGATCATCTAGTTCCAACCCCCCTGCAAAAAGCAGGGACACCTCACACTAAACCATGCCACGCGAGGCTCTGTCCAACCTGGCCTTGAACACCGCCAGCAATGGAGCATTCACAACTTCCCTGGGCAACCCATTCCAGTGCCTCTTCACCCTTACAGTAAAGAACTTCCTCATTATATCCAATCTGAACTTCCCCTGTTTAAGATTTAACCCATTACCCCTTGTGTTATCACTACAGTCCCTAATGAATAGTCTCTCCCCAGCATCCCTATAGCCCCTCTTCAGATACTGAAAGGCTGCTCTGAGGTCTCCACGCAACCTTCTCTTCTCCAGGCTGAACAGCCCCAACTTTCTCAGTCTATCTTCATAAGGGAGGTGCTTCAGTCCCCTGATCATCCTCAGGGGATATCTTCTCATGGTGGCCACATGGTATGTGGGCAAACATGTGGCAGAGAGCGTGGGGAGGCTGCTGGCCTTTGAAATCAAGATCAGCTACTGGAGGAAAAACAAGACCACTGTACTATGTTAATGTGGACATAGAACCATATTGGCCAACCCAGCCTTAGTACTCCTTGAGACTGCCAGGTGGTTCTGGGGCCACCTTCTGCTGTCTTTGAGAGTATGGCTAGTATTACAGGATTGGAAGAGCCAGAAGGAATGGCTAGAATAACCCCGTTTTGTGTAAGAAAAAGCCTAGGCAGTTTATGAACCTTTCAGCAATGAGAAAGCCTGTTCAAAATCTTGCAAGAAGGAAAGATGTTTTCAAAAGCCTTGACATAACTCTTGTCTGGATGATCTATGGAGATTGTGACATGTCCAGATGGGCATGATGCCCACCCCATTTCGTAACCTGTTGACCAGAGACATAGGGATAGGAAGGGTTTAAATAAAAGAGGGCCAGGTTGTGTCAGCAAAAGGGTAACTTCTTCCATGTCCCAGATCAGGTTGGAGCTCCAAGGACTTCAAAAATGCTATTGGCTGACTACCCTACTGTAGAGCTTTCATAAGACTATAGGTGGGATTGGGCATCTCTGGTGAGCCACCTTGCAAAATCAACAGAGGAAATGATCTATTAATGTACTGCTTATAGCACTGTCCACTTCCCACTGTCCTATCCATTGCACAGGGAGCTTGTGGCAAGAAAGTGGGCTCTGGCAGATGCCTCATATCCCAGTGGGCTGAATCAAACTGCCTTCAAGACTGCTGTGGAGGGACTGATGAGATGCTTCAGCTGCTCCCACTAGAAGGGTTTGGGTGAAGCAGCCCTAAGTTTTCACTTGCCAGCTAGCTTCTGAATCATAGTCTCGTTTCATTTGTATATGAGCTGGTTTTTTGGCTGGGCTGGCAGATAAGCAGGAAATAACTGAGTAGTGACACTCTCTTATGCACAAAATATTTGTCCATCTTTCTCAGTCTGATATGGCACAGAGGATGACAAGCTCTGTCATACTTCACCTAATGCTGTTCATCCTTACATGGCAAAGGGATATTTCTACTTATCCTGCTACACAAAATCTCCCACAGGAGATAAATGTTGGCTCTGTTGGCAGGGTTTACTATGAAAAATGGATATTGCTTGCAGTAAGCTAAGATTTTTATTCTTTTGCTTTAATTTCTTGTACTTATTTTTGATGCAAATGTGTTAAGGAGATTGGTGGTGTTGAATATGCTCAGTTGCCACTAACTATGAATGAATGTGGGTATCTCTTACTTTTAAAGTTCAGGCCATAAAGGAGCATGTATGTAAACAAATACACGCAGTGATAAACAATGAAAAAGTAGTATGTGAAAAGTGGCTTCATTTCTGCTCTCAAGGTCTGTATGCAGTGGAGGGGTTGGCCACTCTAAATTATTGGTACCTGGAAATCTCATGCAAGAGACCAACTGGGTGACTTTTCTGATCTCTCCTATTCCAAGATTAGATACACTGGACTGTTGCTTTGCAGGTGGATGTGATAAATCTGTGCATCACTCTGACTAATTCTTCAGCCAGAAGTATGAAGGGCCTTAACATTTTAAACATGAGTCACCTAGATCCAGTAATGTGCAGAATCTACTTCCTACTAGAAAACAAACATGGAAACCGTAGATCAATAAGATGTCATTTTTGCCTGTTCTAATGTCTGTACTTTTCCAGTACCAGGTATTTTAATATTATTGCAATTATTCCAGTGTTCTTTTAATATTTGAAAAAATGGTAGATTTCCAATATATTAAAATAGTTCTTATATTACTGAAATTCAGTGAGTTGGGCTCCCAGCTCTAAAACCAAAACCCCCCTTGGTTCCATCTAGTTCTTCCTAATTCAAGTTAATCTAATGGAAGTCACAGAGTGAACATGTAAGATACAAATATCCCCTAATGCTCCCCATGCGTCAGCATGAGGGAGGAGAAAGCATTCAACCGACCCAGGCTTGCAGTGAGACTGCTCTTAAAGAACCAAGGTTGTAGTCAGGTATCATGAAATCAGAGGTCAGTTTGCTTCCCTTTGCGGTGTTTAGGGTTGGACTGGAAGATTCCTCCCACAGTTGCTTTCAAGGTTCTTTGGCCCATGGACAGGACTTGTGTGATGCAAAGCCTGATGGTGGAGTTACTGGCACATAGGGAATTTGGTTTCAAGTTCCTGCCTTGCCCAAAGGAGACTTAAAGTTTTTCATTCCAAACCTTTACTGTGTTTGAATCTGGGTGACTTGAATTTAAGATTCCACATGCCAAATGCAGTATCACGACCATCAGGGTATGGAGCATATTTCTTGAAATGGAAATATTTCCATTAAAACCCTAGCAAAGCAACCTACCTGGATGAAATTGTGTTAATTGATGAAGTTAATTTCTTAGATGAAATTACTTTTTTGAGAATAGAGCCATTGTAGAGCTGGTGCTAGCTGAAATACAAATGCACTTTAGTAATGCCCTTCTGGAAGCTGAGAAAAGTCAGTGAAGACCCAGGTGGGAAGAGCTTATGACACCTGAGATTGTCCATGGCACAGGACAACTTCTAAGAGAAGAAGCACCAAGCAGGTGCAAGTCAAGTGATCATCTGTCCTTTGGTCCAGTGCACTAACACAGTCCTTCCTTTGTGCAAAGGAATAGACCACCTCACCTTTTATGGTTGTGAAGACTGGCCAACATGCTATAGATGGCCAACTGAAGTGGCACATAGATCAACCTGAAGACAAGCTATTTTGCGATGAAATGCATCAGTGTGAGTTGTCTGTCCTAAGAATAAATCATCTCTGGACAGATCCTGAAGTCCTCTCAGTCTGTTTTTGTTCACCTTTTAGTGAGGCAAAACTGCTGTTGAAGCCAAGATTTTTTTGTTTTTCTCTCAGTGGAAAACAGCAGTGATGTCAGGATTTGGTCTGGTAAAGTAACAATAATTCTCTGCATTTTATAAGCTTTGTTTCTATGATGATCTCAATCTATTTAAAAGATGTTAATCAGGCTTCAGTACCTGTGTGTGAGCTGGATGGCAAGTGGATGTTTTTGCAAGCTAAGGCAGAAGGAAACTAAGGGCTGCATCTGTGGTCTTCTTGTATGTTGACGACCTTTTAACCATTTTTGCAAGTGGTCTATTGGCTCCAGTTGACTCTCCTCAATACTGACGAGCCAAAGATGAAAATATGAGGAGGTGTGTACATATATTACATTATATTTATATACAAAACAGTGGCTCAGCACATCCATGTGCAGGCTGGTTTTAGAGAAAAATGTAATGATTCAAATGGCTAATTTTAACTTTGCTAAAAGCAGCTAAATGATGCCCCTGCCCTACATTAAGCTATGCTGCTATCAAAGAGGGCAAATGCCAAGTACTCGTGGTTTTACAGCTTTCAAATAGATATTGCTCAACCTCATAAAAAAGAGCAGGAGAACAGTGAGTGGATTTTTCCTTTATTTGTTTGTTTATTTCCAATATGCTTTACAGGTAAAGGGAGTATTGCTGCTACTCCTTCTCAGGGTGGCTACAGAGCGTTCAGCTGTGAATGCTGCTTGACCTCAAATCCAGTTAATTTAGTTTGGCACTCTCTATCTCAAAACGTTTTATGAGCTGGCAGATAGAGCACCCTGGCAGATCTGCCTTGGAGCTGCAAAGTTCCATACCCAGCTGAAACTTTCTTTAATTCAACACTGTCATTTTTAAATAACAGTGCAATTGCAAAACAAATTGGCAGGTACTTAGGAACTGAATACTGCCTGGGGCTCTGTCTTTTCATTTTGCTGACCAGTGTGCCTGGTCTTCAATTTAGAAAAGCACCCAGTAGTTAAAAAGCACTGGTGAAACCTTGTAATGCAGGGTTAACCTCGCTGTTCATGGAGAGGGAGATGCTTGCTCTTACTTGTTGATCCTTACAAACTACTTAGCTTCATGGAGGAGGGCAACGTCTAAAAATTCAAGTGCTCCAAACTGCCTGTTACAGCAACCACCTGAACATGAACCTTCTCTCCAAGGCTTAAGCATTCTGCCCCAGATGCTGTGTGAAGCTTCAAGGGATTTTTGAATATTAAACTGGAAGTCCCTGTTGGGTCACTGACTCCCAGTGCTCTGCTATCTTGAGCAGCCACCTCACATGTTCTGTTCCCTGGACAGTAGATTGCATCAGATACATGTGGGCCGTCTCTTATAAATCAATATAGCTCTGCTGAAGCTGATCTGTGAAGCTCCAGCATTTGTTGTGTGGCTTTTTAAAAGTCCTTGCTGCTACAGCTATACATCTGCATTGCTGTCTCCCTGAGCATGGTAACCAGAGGCTGAACAGGATCTTTAAAACAAGTAAAGGCATTCAAGTTATCAGCTCTACATGAAGCCCTTACGTTGTCAGTCTTCTATCAGTCAGTCTAAGAATTAGTCAATTTATCTGCCTGTAAGCCAAGGTAATTTGTAGTGATATGGCCAAAAAAACAAAAATGAAGTGCTGTGTTTGGAATGTTGCCTCACATGGGCTTTGATGACCCAACGGAAGATGCAGCTTTCATAGGCTGAAGTCTTCAGCTAGTTGTCTTGTAGGATAGAACTCTGCCCAATACTAGCATCTTTGAAGACATTTCAGTTGCCATGAGCCAGGATGATCCAAGTGTGGATCTACTAGAAGAAGGAGCATCTCAAAACAATGTAATCCTCCGGCCAGTAGGTCACCATATGGTGACCACCATATGGTCATGTGTCATATGGTGTGGGCCTGAACTGTGCTGTGTTTAATAGGCATCCTGTGTTTGCACAATTTACTCTGCAATGCAGCTACAAAACAAAGGGTGCCCTGCAAACTCTGTGAACATCTCCAGTCATGGGACTTTGTGAGTTACACCACTGAGAGGTGATGTTGAGCTGCGGGGACAACAGAGTATATCTATACATTATGGGTTTCCACTTACCTGTGAGCTCTCCAAATCTTAGCAGTCACTGTGGCCATAATAAATCCTGTTGTGGATGCTTGAGGATGGTGTATTTTACTGCTTAGGTGATGTAATCACTTCCTTAAGGGAGATCTGCACAGAACATTTACCAAGACCTTTTACTAGCTGGTTAACACTGAAGTAAAAGCTGTTGTAGTCTTTGGGCTGCAAGTGATCCATTTCTGAACATTGTCTGGAAATGAATCTGCCATTCTGCTCAATGGAGATGGGAGCATAAGGAAATCTTCCTCAAAAAAAGTTTCACATAAAGCACTAGGAACTCTAGCACTGGACCGAAGAGGCAAGGATAAAAAGGACTCTCCTTGCCTCTTTTCTATCAGCTCAGGCCACCATTGGAAAATGGCTTGAAAAGTCCCTTTTCCCAATTCACAGCATATGTATAAGCAGCGAAGAATTCAGTCAGAATACTTCAGCCGGTTGTCTTGTAGGATAAACAGAACCCAGGAAGCCCAAAGGAATCTCCAGAGTGTTTGAAAGTTCACAGTACTTGCTGCTGGTATCTGTATTTATCCCTAGAATTATATGGGATAAGATATTTTCCCTATTCCAAAATAACCCCATTGTGTATTCATCTTGAGTGAATGTATCTTTAAGAGTACTGATTTTTCAGAAGGCCTTTGTTCACTCTAAAAGTCAATTGCATTTAAAAAATAAGAGACAGGCTGACTCGACAGCTCTTCCTCCAGAATAATGGCCTCGGTAGCCATGAGAAAAGGCACTCAACTTGAAAGGAGACATAGAATTTCCTGAAATAAAATATATGTGAATAGGAGATATAACAAAAAAAGATGGTAGTCATTGTCATTCAGCAGGACGGAAGTGTTTGTGCGAATGTTTGTGCAGGAATTTTATGGCTAGGCATGTAGAATGTTGAGGTTTTGGTCACCTGGTGTGCACTTGTCTTTTTGCCAGCACTGAAAGAAATGTCTGGGTATACTTCTTCATTAATTCAGTTATGTTGGTCCTTGTAATCATGAAAGTTCATGCAGTGTGTTATGACTCTAAGAAAAGTTAAGGAACCCATTGCTTTTTAAGGCAAAATCTTTTGTTTCATGGCTTTCTCAGAAATGTGAATCATTTAGCATTGGGTGAGTGTTTTGGTCAGTTGTCTCTGCACATTGACCAATTCAGCTGATTTATGGCCACATGAAGTCTTCTTGAAATTTCTGGCTAAGTGCCATAAAAGTTCTAAAACAGTCTTCGAGGTTTTGAGTCCCTCTCCTTCTCCTCTAGGGAAGGGAAGCTTGTATAAATGCGGTTATTCTGAGAATGCCTATGGTTTTAATTTCTCTCTCAAGGGGGTATAGATGTCCTCCAAACCTAGTATTGAGAAAAAGAGCCATAGGAATATCTCAGGAAAGAAGATACAGCTTGGGAGGCTAGTCTATTTTTTCTTTCCAAAGCTTTTTGAAGGAGAAGATATGAAGCTGTCTGGAAATCTGTCACCTGGACACTGTCTTTCCTTTACAGGAATCTTTCTTGCAAATGCAAAACTAGAAGCCAGTGAATTCATTCCAGTGTACCCACACTGAGTGGGTGGAAGAGGTATGTGAAAATTAAATGTGTTATTTGGAAGCTTCTCTGGATGCTTCTTGCTTTCCTGCGGGGAGGAAGGACCTAGAACTGTTTGGTCCTATCTTTTCATTTTTTTTCCCCCTTAGTTGGCCTCAGGAAAATCTATCAACCATTTCTGTCTAAGCAGTGTGTTAACACGTATCCAAAACCAGCTCTGTTCTGAGGGCAGGCTGGTACTTGCTGGCAGGTAGGATACAGAAACATTCCATTCGTCTCAGTTTTAGGCTCTATTCACACTAGTTTAGTATTCCCTTTGGTGCGTCTTACATGTCAGGCATATCAGCACACACCAAAATTATTTGTTTCTACAAGTATCTCCCTCCCAAACCTGCTACCACACACACTCATTGTTTTGCCCATCTGAAAAGGTGAAGCTCTTCAGAAAGCCCAGCTTTGGAGCCAGGTGGTTCTCTTGCCCTGCCTTATCAGGCAGTGAAACTATTGCTTCCCCTTGCTTTGAGAAGAGCCAAAATGCCCTTGTGGCTGCTCCCCTAATAGGCTCAGTCCACCTCATACTGTGAGGGACTCTTGTTGATGTTCTGAGTGTGACACCAAGTGACGCGCTGAAGAAGACTGAGACTACTTGTGCTTTTGAGAACATTTCTCCGAAGGTTAATCAGTTTGCTGATTTGGGGCTTTAGTCATAATGCGGGGACATGGACTATCACGTAAACAAGGGATCAGGTTGCTCTAATGGAATATCATTTATGAACTCTAGAGCTTGGCTGCAGATGAAGAAAGTGAGAAACATAAGAGTAACAAATACCCAGAGCTTAACAAAATGCTGTTGTTACTGAGGTTGACATGGTTAGCTATAAATTGGGTCAGTGGTTCTCTCCTGGCTCAATCATGCAGAAGGAACTAAGGCACTAGGTAGATGGAGGTATTAGCCTCCTGCAGTCTTAATGCTGAAAGAAAATTGTACAGCATGTGTTCTGCAGGCAAATGATCCTGATTTTCAATTCCATTCTTAAAATCCAAGGCACTGACCTTCTCAAATGCATGACTCATCTATTGCCAGGAAGGTGAAAATCCGACTATTAATGACTTGCTTCATTGTACACAGCCTTCAAAGCCAGACCTCTGCAATCAGCTCAGCTGAACACTTTGGACGTCTTCCCATCACTTGATCCTAATAGTGGGTTTGCACCTGGTCCAGCTTTCTGTTTGGGACAATATGTTAAAAATCTATTGTTGCACTTTTTTTTTTTTCTTTTAATTGACTTCTTCTTCCCCTCTGAGTTAAATGAATGTTTTATAGGATGAGAACTGAACAATGTCAATGGAATGAATTGTGCAGGAGAGCCACAGGAATGGCTCATATTCAGGAGAAAGCAGGAGCATCCAGCTGTGTTCTGCTTGCTTACTTTGATGTCTTTGGCTGGAGGACTGTTGTGTGATTCAGACCACCTACTCTCTAGGCTGTGGCTCCCTAGGTGGTCAAAGGGGAGAAGAAATCATGAACCCAGCACACCCCACCTGTAGGGTGCCTTGTGCATCCTTCTTCACTGACTACACAGGCAGCAGACATTTGGCAGTCCTGAGCACTACCTGGTTTTATGTGGTTGTAACTTTCTTGAACTTAAGCACTGTAGTATGGGCCTGTGTGCACCTGAGGTGCCATAGGATGAAGTCGGACTGCGCCTTGCCACGAGCACACTGTATTGGTGTTTGCCTTGCCATTTCTGAATTTTGCCAAGGACAAAATCTACCTGGCCTTGAGGGACTATTTCTGGAGGCAAATTTGTCTGAGGTAAATCCAGGCAGCACCTCAACTTCCTGCACACTTTTTTTGTCTTATTTGTTTGGGTTTTTTTCCATGTTTTGTTTTAAAGTCACCTTGTTTGGTTTTTTGCTTGTCTTTTTTTTCAGTTGGGAAAGGCATGAGGAGGCATGGGGAGACTGAGAAAGCACTTTGGAAGTGATCCCCACACATTACTCTTCAGCGTGTGGAAGTAGTGGGGACTTAGACCTCCATGGTAAGCATCTCTGTGCACCTGCAAGTGAAGTGGGCAGCAGAGAAAACTGCTATAACAACTGTGTGCATGAAGGAAACAGGCAGTTAAAGGCAGCTTATCTGTTAGGGCTTGCCCAGCTGCCAGTTATCATCCATGTTGCATCTGGCTTTTCTCGGTACATCTGTTTAGCATAAATAACTTTTTTTTTAATTGAAGTCCTATGGTACATCCAAACAATGAGCAGAAGAGAAAAGAGAAACTGTAAATAAATTTTACAGCATCAGTAAGAGCATTCGCATTAAGAGAAACTATTTTGAGTGAATGCCAGTTCTTAATAAATTGCTATTATTCTGGTGTTTTTACAAAGACCACAAGGAAAAAAAGAAGAAAAAGCCCACAAACGGTTGAAAAATGGAAACACTGAATGTCACTGCTCAATCACTCCTTTTAATAATAAATACTTCTAGGAGGTTCTCCTACCAAATTGGTGCCAAGATTGTTTTTCATTTTTTCTTTGGGTGTCTATCTGAAAGCCAGTGGCATAAAAAATGACCATGAGTCAGCTGGCTGAGCTCCCTTTCCTGAGTGCTCCCTGGGCAACTGTGCTTCAACCCACATTACCAGCCCTGGGTCTGAGCAAGCTTTCTGGCACTGTGGGGCTCACCTGCCCAGCCCAGCACTCAGCAGAGGTGCCCGCGCTGTCTCCAAACCCACAGGCTCTGCCCTCAGAAGGAGGAGACCCCTGCTGCCATTGCTTTGCTGATGTGCCACACTAAGGACCAGCAGCACTTCACAAGACAGCAGGTTTTGCTAAGGTCTTTTCCTACGGTCTTAATTCCTGGTTACCGACACCTTGTTTGTTGTGATTTGTCAGAAATGGGATCTTACGGTCCAGTGTACCAAGAACTCTGCTCAATGATCCAAATCACCTTGGAGATAAAACCCACCCTTTCTCAAACATTATCTCCTGGCTACTCCTGGTTTACCTCTTTAGGGCCACGTGGACTTTGCAAGGAAATTTCTTAATCTCCGTATAAGTGCAGCTGCGCGGCAAACCAAAGTTGTGGGCAGCACACTGAACAGTGAGAGAAGTCTTTTCCCGCAGAATTCCTGTTGCTGAGCATCATGGGGATAAGAGGTGCCCATTTCAGGGGTCCCAGAAAATCTTCTTTTTTACCTATTTTACAACTTTTTTAGTGATCGGGCTATTTTAGCTGTGTCTGGTTTACAGCCCCTGTGTGTTTACCTCAGTTAATTCCTGAATGCAGGGATTCTGGGAAGCTGCAGTCTTTGTCTGGTATCTCCACACTTAGGGGAGCCTTTTGTTGATAGAAAGCCCCCGTTACCATAGGAGTGGGGTACGTAATGTGTGGCTGTCTTGGAAATCTTACATTAGAAATATGGATGCCCCATCTGGTGTTGGAAAATCAAGGGTTAGGCTGACCACAAGAGATGCTGATTGAAGGTTATGGTCCAACAGGCAGGCACAAATAGGGGTGTCTTGGAAATAATGACAGAGGAGGGGGCTCTCAAGCCACAACATTGCCATCATTTGCCCTTCCAAGATTTACAAACCTTGCAGATACAATAATCACAAGGGATATTGCTTCCTTGTTGGGCAGGATTTCCTGGGCAGCATGGCCATGCTCCTGCATGGTGGTGCAGATGGCACTAAGGTCTGGGGATATCCAATAACTACAGAGGAGCTTGGGACAATGTAGTGAGGACCTTGATGTGCCATCCTCTCTCTTTCTGACATGACATCTGGAGTTGCACCCAGAAGGCCTGGGGTGTGTGCAGAAAAGATGGGTCTGCCAACAGTGAGAGGGCTCTTCCTCCAGGATCGTGAGGAAGCCAGCTCTCCTGGTCATGGTCTGCTGTACCCACCACAGTCTGCCAGTCAAGGAAGTGGGCCTGGGACCTGAACAAGCCCTTTTGCCTTTTTGCACACCCTAGAGGTGCTTTTATAATGAAACAAGGCCAGAACCCAGTGAGCCAAAGGGAATTGGAGATGTTGTATGTGCTCACATGCTTGCTTCGCGGGGCAATTTTAATGAGTAATTGATTGCTAATTATATGTGCTGCTTTGTGGTGAAACATCATGGTACTTTGATATTGACCAAGAACTGAAAGTTTCTGTTGTGCTTATTTTTGAAAAACTTTTGGCCTGCTGATCTGTATGGGGTATTTTGTGCCTGATTAATTTAATGTATTGTCTTGGGTGAGTGTTGATTTACTTGCTGAATTCAAGATCGATTTTAATGAAGCTCTTAGTGCATGCTGGTTTGGGGACACAGGGTGCCATGTTATTGGTTTGTCTAGATTGCTCACTGTTTTGTTAGACTTCAATAAGAAAACTTCTGGCATAGAGACAGCTTCCCAATTCCCTACAATTGAGTAGACAACAACAAAGCTTAAACAGACAACAAACTTTATTAAACTCACATGTACATACATAACAAGTAGAAACTTCAGAGCAAGCTAGTCTGACCTAAGGGCCAATAGCAACAGAAAGTATATTCTTTTTTAACTCCCAAACCAGGTGCAATCAGGAAAACAGCAACTACAGCTGAAGTGCCAGGATGTACATTAAAAGGGAAAATGAAATGCAGACATCACCGAGGATATTAATATCTGCTCTGTTCTTCACCAGCACTGTTTCCCTACACCCTTTCTCTTTTCCTACATCTGGGGCAGGATGTTGCCATCATTAAAGTCTTTCTAGGAGAAGGATAGGGAAAAAACTCAGAGTGCTGGGAAATGCCTCATGGAGCTCAATGTAACCAGAGCATAGAGATGGGATGCTGCTGGACTTTCAGTGTGAAGCCAGTCATGGCTTTTCAAGGTGCTACGAGTTTGCTGTGGAGCTGCTCAAATCCAGAGGGCTTGCAATGGCATCACAACCACGACTACCTGTGGCGATGCAGCTGAAGCACTGGTGTTTGTTTTTATTTTCCCTCTTCAGCAGGATATGGCTGTGCCCTCTGGATCAGCGGCTGCATGTTTGGGAGAACATCCTGCTTGGACAGAGCAGAAGTTAACTAGGGCTTTTGGAGCTCGTAGTGGTTACGCTGGGAGTAGACCAAGGGGAATATTTGCTTTCCAATTCCAAACAGGAAACTATAAGCAGATCCAGCTTACAGGGAGTGTGGTGTGGGAGGACACACAGAGACATATAAACAGGGAGAAACAAGTATGCTGGTGGAAGACTTTTCCGCCCTTGAAATGCATGGCCACAGTTAGGTCCCCTTAGCAGCGAGGTAAATCACAGCTACATGCCTGGAGAGCACCTGTGAACTGCTCTTACCTTGGGAAATAGCATTTGGCCCTTCCAGCTTAGACAAGCGGGTGATGCTGGCAGGAACGTGAGCATCAGTTCTTTCTCATTCTTCAGAGAAGACACACACTAACTTGTCATGCTCTCTTTAATTTGATTTTGTGTGACAAAAAACCCCAACTGTTTAATGTCCCGTGGACAAGAAAGAGAAAGCAATTGCTATGTTATTTGAGGGAAAAAGCCATTTGCTTTGCTTCTGTAAGCAAAACATGAATTGGCACTTCCAGGGCTCAAAGGACCACAGAATTTTCTACAGTATCAGTTTCCAGAATGCTGATGTTTCTTTTTCAGAGAGATTTAATAGCAGGATGAGACAAAAGGATACGCAGCAGGCCTGAAGGGTCCTTCCTCTCCTGAGTAGTCCCCATCAAGTCAATGGGAAAATGTCTGCAGAAGAGGACCACACTGAAGTTCTGTTGGTAGGTGAACAGCAATGCTTACCAAACAAGGCACCCTATTCAATCTGTTTTCAATGATATAAAACTGAACTAGAAAATGCGAATCCAGGCAGGAACTTGGCATTTAAATTGAGCACTTGAGATGACTGAGCCTTTTTTTTTTTCTAATGCAATTTTAAAAAATTATAATCCTGAGGGATGTGAAAGGAGTTAGATCATGGAGACGACATGAAAACAGAGTCCTTTCATATGCTGCTTGACATTTCAGTAATTCTTCAAGCAGCATTTTTGACTCTTTTAAAGGCAGAGTTTTCTTAGCCTAGTTTGCGTCCTGAGAAGACTGAAGTTTAATCATTTCAACATACACAGTCGTCTTGGTATAGAAATCGTTCTTTCCTATATGTTTGTGATGTCCTAGCGTACACATATGTACACCTGGCTTCAAGCCTAGATGATACTAGCATCAGAAATGTTGCAGCTGATGCAGTAACTAAGGCATTTGGCTATGTCATGGACTCAGGTGATATTGAATGAAAGGGATATATATAGATAAAAATGAAAGTGTAATTCATATATTGGATATTTACAAACTATAGGATATATACGTAGCATAGAAAAAAAGTAAGTGCATTTAGGAGTGTTTCTAGCGATATCCTGCTTCATGATTAATAAGATCAGCAAAAAATTCATGCAACTTTTCTTCTTAATAGTGCTAGGAAATAATGATTAATGTAATAAATCTGTATTAATAATAGAAATATGACATAGGCATCAGGGGATTAACCTGGGCCTCAGAAGCTCTCTCTTCATTTCCCTGCACTCTTCGACTCTTCTTGACTGACTGCTGATAGTATCAATTCAGTATTTGATTACCTGACTCTTGTTAAAATCAATGGTGGTAATGTTTGAGTGCGCTGCCAGCAAGTGCAGGAGTGAATAATATTCAAGTGGCTTTTCAAAACTGTGAACTGAGATACCTATGAAGCATTTAGCCCAGAGAAGCTGATGTTCCTGATCTTCAAGCATCTAAGTCTATGCATTCAGCAGTGGTGATGAAAAAGCCATCTTGCCACCAGTCTCTTTCCTAGATCCCCTTCCACTACCATCTGACCACTGTAGGTGCACCAAGATGCTGTATAGCTCTCCTATGCTACAGCTGGGGCCAGCTTCACTCCTCAGTCCAAGCCGAAGTTCCTCAGTAGAAGTCTTGGTTTCACCACTCTAAATGGCTGCCATACATCTGTTATTACTGTTATTATTTGTTATTCAGTTTCCCCCTGGTTACACCTCTTTTATTTTCCCACCTAAAAA
The DNA here is from genome assembly GCA_017639245.1 of Myiopsitta monachus. Lineage (NCBI taxonomy): Eukaryota > Metazoa > Chordata > Aves > Psittaciformes > Psittacidae > Myiopsitta > Myiopsitta monachus. The sequence goes on from CM029927.1 coordinate 10,958,129, forward strand.
TGGTGACTTGGTAGGTTCCAAGTTTTTCTGAGAGCTTCCAGCTGCCTGGTTGTCAACCTTGAGAGCCAGAAGGTGCTACTTCATTTTGACTCATGGTCATAGCATGGATAAACACAAAAGCTCCTTGTGTTATGGGTTGAAATCATAGTTATGTTTTGTTTTTCCTTCTGCACCAACTCCATGGAAGCTGTGTAGTGTATCTCCATCACTTCAGTCTGCAATGGATGTATCTACTGCTTATGTTCTGTGTGTAAGTGCTAAGTTCAGCACTCCCTGCTGCCAGGCACAGAGTGGATGTTGCAGCACCTCCAGAATAATGTTGATAGCTCTAATATTGGTCAGTGGCTCTGAGGCCATGTTCAAAACACAGAGCATGAAAAATATCTAGGGTGGGAGTGCAGATGTCCTACTCATATCCTGTGCAGCTTCTTGCTCCCAGGCATTTAGCTCTGTTCCTCTGAGTCTCAGTTCATTTGCTTTCAAGGCCATCTCCCAGAGCCATCTAATTGTCCCCAGGCTCTCTGCAAGGAGCCTGTATGCCCAGGCTCTTGGGTCACAGCAGGAGGTAGCACACAAGCTGTTAGGGCCTTGAAGGGCTAGATGTGACCACAAGGAGTGGCAAATGCCAAGAGTTTTGCTATATGAGCAACATGCACACACTGTGCTGGCTGTTCCTAAAGACCGAGGATGAAAATTTCCCCATCCTTGGCTTTCTCCTTTCCTCCACACTGGAGTGCCCATGTATCTTGGAAGCTGCAGCTTCAAGTAACCCTCCTGAAGATTCCCGTCAGTGAGCTGGGTGGTCAAAGCCGTTTACAAGAGTCACATTGTCTGGTTCTGCTCACATGCTTTAAGTCCAAGGCTATTCTTCTTCCTCTTATCTGATCACAGTTCCCCAGCTGTGCAGTATGTGCCACATACAAATTCAGAGAACATAATTTGTTTTGTTGAAAAGCAACCCATGATACACTCATTGCCTCTTCCTCTTTCAATCCACACTTGCTCACAGTGCCTTCCTTGCCCCTTAATGCTCTCTGCTCCCTCGGCATGAGCATGCATCTTCATTTTTATCCCACTTTCAGGACCACTAATAACTCGCTCACCGGTGCACCATGAAGGCACTGGAGGAGAGCTCAGGAGTGGTAATTCAGGGCTGTGGTGCAGCCCCGAATCCCTTTGCAGCTGCAGGGAGAGGCTCAGATCATTGTGGCATGTCAGCATGCTGCTGGCAGCTGCGCACCATCTACCAAAAACAAGTAGCCCTGCTGGCATTCAGCTGTGCTGCTAGTGCTCTAACACAAGAGCATCGTCACAAAATGGCGATTTGCAAGCTTTAGACACAGGAAGGTATTAGTTGTGCTGCAGTTGTTTGCCACTTGAAGCAGGATGGTGGGCTCAGAACTGCTGGTGTCCCAACTTTTCGCTAATCTTGCTGTGTTATTATCAGTGTTGGATGTGGCTGATGGGAGCTCTTGTGAGAAGTCACCCTTGTGCAGCATGATCTAGTAACTCAGAAAGTTACCACTGTATGAAGAAATGCGTTTGAACTGAAGCTTCAGAAGGACTTGATAGTGAGCAGAACACCTGGCAATTAACTGTGACCAAGCCATTGAACTTACTAAGTTTCTGCATCATGGAAGGATTTCTTGTGCAGTTTTTTGACATTTAGTTGGTACTAGAAAAATTACTTCCCTCTGGTGACTTTTTTAGGTGATGAAAATAGTGGGAAGCTTCCGTGAACTTTGAATTAGGCCCTTAGTAAAGACAATGGTCATAGTAGTCATCTGCCCTTAAACTCAACTTCCTGACCTACTCACCTCTCTGTAAGACATACATTCCCTCGTGCATGGAGGGCTGGATAGGTATGGCTCAACTCTTCCCCTGTAGCATGACCTAGTCACATCACAGCTGTTGGTAATGGGAAAACTCAGCTCATTCAGCCCCTTTGGTCATCTGACTTAAATGCTACCCATGTAAGCTTGAAGTATCAGTGGGGTTTGTTTAGTTAGGGAACAAAAGCGGGGATTGACAAAAGTAAATTTTACACCATTTGTAAATGCATATGCACCGGTGAGTGTGAAACTGGACTGGGGTGGATTAGCCCTTTTGTCTTTGTTCTTGTCCACATGCCTTACCTTCCCCTGAATCCCAGAAAGTCCTCTTTGTTGGCATGCCAACCATTTTTTCCTGACACACTTCTAGAAATCCCTGCTGAGTATATATTGTTGTCTTCCTAAGAAGGTACAAGTGCGGCACTGCTGTTAGAGGCAATGTGTATATATGCATGGCAACTCATTAACCAGGGCTATTTTAAAAGATCTTTTAACTTCATATTTGGTTGCGTCAGCTGAAAGGTCAAAGGAAGGTGCAGAGAAAATGAAAAGCATTTAAAAGGAGGAGTGGCTTTGTGTTGCATTAAGGGATCTTCTATGCCTTTGTTGTTATATAAAACCCATCAGAAGGAGGGGGGAATAAACAAAAGAATTTTCTTCTCAGCATGTGCTGGGACCCAGCACTGCAAATAAATGCATTGTTAGTTGAAATCGGTGTTTTGGTTTCTCCCTTCCTTTGTGAGATGCTGTAGAGGAAGCAGATTAAAGATTGCCAGCTTTCTGGCAAAATATACCGGTGGCATCATAATGACTTCATTATGGCCTCTAAATGAGCTAACAGGCTAATAATGTGCTCAGGAAAAATCCCACATTATGAACATGCAAACAGGTGTATGGTTAACCCCTTCTGTGGCACCCCTTGTTCTTAATACAGCTACTGCAGCTTAAGCCACATTTCAGCACACTACTAGCTGGGCAATAAAGGATTCAGTTCAATAGCTGTGTGCCAACTAATTGCAGCTGTATTTTCTTCTGAGTTCATCTACAATGCAAACAACATGGCAGCTGTTTGTTTGTTTGTTTGCTTGGCTGGGGTGGCTGGGAATGCTTCTGCGAGGTGGAAATACCAGCACAATGGTGCAGAGGCTCTGCAAGGCCCTGCAGCTCAAACCTCCTTTCATTAAAAAGGCTTTCAAAGTGGCTTATATGACATACCCCTCCTTTGGGTTTCCCTTATTGCTTTACATGTTGCATAAAACATGCTCACTAGAGGAAACAGAGATTGAACAGTAGGTCAATTCCTTCTGCCCAAACTGATCTTCTTGCCTTGCTTATGTCTCCTCCACCTCACCTTCAGCATCCCTGGACTCTTAATTGTTTTCATCGCAAGTCCTGTAGCCCTCCTGCCCCCCCATTTCTGCCTTCACCATTTCTACCTCTACTCATCTCTTGCTTAAGTCTGTTCATAGTTTTTAATTTCTGGATTATGTAAAAATAATCCAAAATGTCCTTGTTAGCTATATATAGCTCTTCCATGTTTTCTTTTGAGGTTTTTTGGACATGGTAATGTGGACATTATGGTTACAGAAGGAGAGCATGGAAGAACAGGATACACAGGGTGTTCTGCACATGCTTGGCAAAGCCAACATTTCCAAAACATGTGGGACTTTTATTATGTGTGAAGACCAGATATGAAACATGTGTTCAGGCACCACTGATACGGCTCAGAAAACTGAGGTCTATCTGCCATTAATAATCTTGTACAAGTATCTATTATTGTACAAGTGATCTTGTACAGTAATGGATACTAGTCAGGCCCTGTTAGTGTATGGTGGGGTGTACTCATGTACTGGGAGTATCTAGGATGTAAAAAAGTCTCTTATATCTGCTGCCCAGGTCTCCCTGCATCTGCCAGAGGTCCAGAAATCCAAACAAACATAGGAAGTCCTGAAATATCCTAAAAAAGGGCGGAATTTCTAGGTGGAAGAAGAGCATGGGTTCAGAAAAACATAAGCACATGGGAACAAAGCCATCTTTAACCTAAGCCACCTTTAATATACAGACATTTCTATCCTCCATGAATATATGAACTTACGTATCCTGTTTTCTGATGGATTTGTATCTAAAAACTAACTTTGGTATGTAACAATATGCAACATCCAGTGGAAGCTCTTATGTTATTGGGATCATATATATGGCCTCTTTCTCTCCTGTATGATGTTTAATACAGAGTGCATTCATAATATGGGTGATATAGTCAAGACAAAGACTCTTCTAAGGTCTCCATCTTCTGCCTTCTATTTTCATGAACTGTGTCTGAATTTTGTATTTTGAGATGCCTGTTCACCTGACAGGTGTGGCTGAACTTAGTCAATGGATATAAAAGTTATTAAACAGGACAAAAGGTAGGTACTAACACATGGAGAGTAGGGTCATATTGGAATTATTTCCTTAGGAAATGAGACCAAAATCTGTTAGTCTTTTGCTCCTGCTTTTCCACCCCATGAAGTGCCACAACACCCTTTTCCTGACCTTACTCTACCCACCACCCTACCCAATAGTTTTCTATTGAGAATGTAGTCTAAGGAATATTGTGCTCACTCTGCCAACCCTCTCTGTTCAACCCATCCACTGATTCTCATTCCCTATTATAAGCTCTTTGTCCACATTGTCCTGATGGAGAGATGCTTCTCTCCCTCAGTGAGATTCTTGTGGTATCATGTTTGGTGATAATTCATCTCTCACCTGCGTTGTTATCAGCACCTAATGTCAGTGTTAGAACTTTAATCTGAGTTCTTTCTGTTCTCATATAGAGTGCCCATTTGCTGAGAGACCTTCCCAGGAAATTCTGCGAAGTTACTTCATTATGTGTTTTCAGATTCTCCTTCCCTGGTCTTCTGCGACAGCAGCCTGGCTGTGACAACAGTGGTACGCTATGACTGCTGCTGACTGTGCCCTGCAGTATTTCCTCTTTACTTCTTGGCATCCCTAATCTACACCCATTCATTGTCTTCAGTCACTGTCCATAAAGCCTTTAGACCAGAGTTTAGCCAGAGGGTTTGCTGTTTCTAGCACAATGAGATGCTAACCTAAAGACTGAGTTTCTTAGGCAACATGGTATGACAGTAACTAATAACAACCCATGGATAACAGTGGTAACAAGTCCAGCCATTTCCCAGCAGGGGAATGGTACATTAGGATCCTTTGTGAATCAAGAACCACACCTGAAAAAGAGGGATCCGTACCATGAGTTAAGCTTCTACAGCTATACATTCAGTCCTCTTTCGGCATGCAGGGCAGTGGAAGTATCTAGGAAACTAAATGGTCAGCAAACTGGTTGGAAGGACCATTGCTTAAATTGGCCTGCTGCTGGGGAAGTGCAAGAGCATGGGGAAGACATGTCTGAATACTAATTATTCTGCAAGGCCAAGATGATGTCGGAGCAGTGCTTATCAATCTGGTCCACTGAATGTCACCAACCTTTTCTTTAAGAAACAGCATCTTCTGGTGTATTATTCCTGATGGCTTACACTTGCCATCAATTTAAAATTAAATTAAGAGAGGACTACTCTTGCAGTTCTGATCCACTTTCCCCCATTTGATAGAATCATAGAATCATAGAATGGTTTGGGTTGGAAGAGACCTTAAAGATCATCTCGTTCCAAGCCCCCTGCCATGGGCAAGGACACCTTCCACTAGACCATCCAGCCTGGCCTTGAACACTTTCAGGGATGGGGCAACTGTGGGCAACCTGTTCCAGTGTCTCACCACCCTCATAGTAAATATTTTTTTCCAAATATCTAATCTAAATATCCCCTTTGTCATCTTCAAGCCATTTCCCCTTGTTCTGTCACTACACGGCCTTGTGAAAAGTCTCTCTCCACCTTTTTTTTAGGCCCCCTTTAGGAACTGGAAGGCTGCTAAAACCTCTGCCCTGAGCCTTCTCTTCTCCAACCTGAACAACCCTGGGTATCTCAGCCTGTCTTCACAGGAGAGGTGCTCCTGCCCTCTGATCATCTTCACGGCCCTCCTCTATACTCGCTTGAGCAGGTCCATTTTGTTGGCTCTGTGGGTGGCCTATATTAAAGACTAATTAGAAGCCTCTTGCACTCACTTTCTGAAACCTTATCACTAGTCTTTGATAAGCAGGTTAAAACCATCTCCTTTGCAGAGCTAGACTGCAGAGCCCAGGAGTCTAGTTGGCATGCTTCAAAATGGACTAAACTTAAATAGCAGAAGCATTGCTTCACTACTTTTATTGGTCAAAGCCATGACAACTAGCCTTCTGCAATGATAAATTCCAGGGTAGTCTGTGAGCCTGGTTGATGCTGAGTTACCATGCTCCACGCTGTCCTTGCCAAAATTGATGACTATATGCAGATGTACATGTAAGAAAAAGACATCTGGGAATCATTTATAAACAGCATATAACGAACAGTTCTTCTGTAAAACAAGCTATTGTTTATTTATAACTGTGTCATCACTTCATCTTTTTAGGGTTTCTGTAAGAAGTGGGCAGTTGCCTTCAGCAAGTACATAAGTGGCTTGGCTGTTCCATGTAAAGTGGAAAACAGAGAGAAAAGCTTTATGACTGAGGGTGAAATTTAAGGTATGAGTGGCTATTATCCATATCTTCTACTTCTCTGAGTCTGCAATAAAGTAGACCAAGGGGTAATAAAGTGATTGACCTAGCATGAATGATTCTTTTGATGGTGTTCTATCTAAACATCCATTCCTTTCAATCTATTTTCTTGCTTTAAAACTACTTCTTAATGTATGTTGCTTAGGAGCTATATGTCGCAAGCAGAGAACTCTGGCTACACACAGTTACCATTCATAAATAACAAAGTCACCTTGGACGAGTGTATGGATTTTCTTTGGAGACACAAAGGAACTCTGTTTATTGAAACAGATAATGTGTATTAGAAGTAGAGAGTCATTTTCTTCTGCAACTGAAAATATTCAGGATAGGATTTTCAGATTGATTCAGGTATTGGGCAGCCTTAAGTCACTTGGAATATGGTGACCTGTGTATACTGTTATTCAGGAAAATGACCTGAAGCAAGTCTGGGCTTAGGAGAAAACACTGGTGTTATCAGCGCTGTTCCCAGGCCGAAAGTCAAAAACACAGTGCCGCACCAGCCACCAAGGAGAAAAATGACTACCACTGCTGAACCCAGGACACTTTACTGCCAGGTCTTCAAGAAGCTGGTGAGCAGTCCCCGTTCTCAGTTCATGATTACAACCTGGTTGCACTGCAGACTTAATGGACCATGTCTTCCTTCTTTTCTGACATTTTTCTCTGGAACATAGAGTCAAAAATACAGCACACAATGCACTGGCTTCCTGTTCTAATCCTATGAATGCCTTATGGAGATAAGCCAGCTTTCTTCCCTGTAGTGTGTTTGCATAGGGTATGGATGCAGTGTTCCTATAGGGACAATGCGTATGTCACCTGGAAAAGCAGCTGTTTTGCATATGATCTCAGATACTGAGACATTCAGTGCCAGAAGTGAACAGTGTGGCACCCATAAAATCTTTCATTCATGCCAGTATAAAGCTAAGAAGCAGTTGAGTTTGCATGGTCCAACTACCTTTCTGTTTGCCTGCTGTAAAGGTAAAACTTGCCACCAGCATGGAGAGCATATTCATGAGTGAAAGTTTATTGATAGGAAAACAATTAAAGGAACTGAGCATTTCCCAAAAACAATAAGTGGGCTTTAAGGAAGGTATATTTGAGGGCAAAAATTCTTGTTACTGTGCAACACCCCTTGTGAGGATACAACACCCAGCAGAAATATGCAGGAGTAAGTGGGAACAAGACTGTTCATGTAGGAGAAAACAAAATTATTCTGTAACAAGCTGTAATTCAAGCCTATGTCCTTTGGAGGTGATACAAAAACTTCCACTAATTCTGAATAAGGTTTGGATGAGGTTTGAACACTGTAGCAAGTACAAACTGAACACTACATGGAACCCAGGTCCTAGCAGTAGGATCGCCATTCTCAGTCAAAAAGAGTGATTGGGAAATGATGTTCACTTTGGGGAAGGCTCTTTTTTGGAAAGTTTTCATCATTATTGGACTGGTGTAAAAATGAAAACTATCATCCATACTGATAAGAATAGTACAGATTCTCAAACACAAACACATGCTTACACTGAGATGGAAAAATTAAGTCATTTGAATTAAAACCATCTGTAATGGGATGAAGGAAAATAAGAGGCCTCTCAGAGAATATCTTGAACGGAAAGAGAAACTGAAACATTGTTTGGAGAATGTAGGGCATCTGTGACAGCTTCCAGCCGATTACACACTGTAAACATGGCAATCCACTGGCTGCTTTCTGAGCTTGATATATAGGGGAGAATCTGCGTTTAATCTCTCAGCATTCTTTCCTGCCCCCCTTGGACTGGCATCACTCTGTAATGCACTCACAAGACATGATTGTAAGGAAAACAAAGATTGAGGGCTTTTTATTGGTTTTGTTGGACTGTTTTTTTTCCAGAAAGACTCTAGCGTTGACCTAAAGCTGTTCCTGGTGAAGTCAGCAGTAAAGTTCCCACTGACATTTCATTAGTGAACAGTTGTAGTGTCACAAAGGCTTTTTGAAAACGCTGCCCTCTGCACACCAAACAAATAGAGTAAACAATGCAAAACAGATCCTGCAGTTGAATCTGATTCTGTCCCAGTTTCTAGCCCAGAAGCAATAGGAAGCACGTACAACCAAGTGAAGACTGGAAGTGATGGGGTGGGGAGGTATGCAGTCAGTGTATTTTACAATCTCCTTCCAGTAGAGGTGCAGAATAGTCACATGCTGACTTTAAAAGAGCTGTCACACCATGTAGGGATGACCTATCCATCCTTCAGGTTTATTTGTTCCTATCTTCTAATTTGGATTAGAATCATTCAGGTACATTAAGGTAATCTTTTTTCACCTCCTGCTTTTTTCTTACTTTAAATATTAGATATCCATAACTCATGAATTTATCAGCAAACTCTTTTTTCCATAGTAGTTTTGTTTGTACTATGTGGAACAAGACCTGTGAGGAGAGCCTTCAACAAGTCAGCTGATATTTTGATAAATGTCATTAGGAGGTCATTTGGAGCAGTGTTTTCCAATGTCTCCCAATTAGTGGACCCCTACAACATTTTTAGCAGAGGTGAAGTATGTCATGAGCCCAGTGACATTTCTACTCAGTCACATTTCCCAGATCCCTTGTAAATGGTTCACATGCTACCATCAGCCTGCAGGCCAGAGGATGGTCATCACTAATTCAGAGGCTCTTTTAAGGCTTTTGCCCTGGAGCAGTGCGAAGAAACATTGGAAGAGACAACCACTGACCCAGACAAGTGGGAAGTTAAGCAGAAAAGATCTGAGTTATGAAACACAAAGAGGGAAAAGACTTTGAAGTCTTTTTTTACTTTCTAACGATTGCCTGAAAATTGACATTTTTTAAAAAAGATTTGCAAAGAACAGTACCTGTAGTCTCTATTAGTCCCTCAGACCACCTCTATCATTATTTGCCTCGAGGGAGGCCAATCTGGGGATATTAAAAATAGCCCATATTTTGTCAAAAGCTTTTTTGTATACAAAGTCTTTTTTTTTTTCTGTGTGAAAGGCATCTGTGTGCTCTGTTTCAAGTTCTTTGGTAGACAAACTCAGCTTCCTCCTTCTAGAATATTCCAAAAATAGAGTCTTGGTTTCCCGATTTGTGTAAATACCTGTCTCACATGAATGTTAGTGAGAAGACATTAATTTATGCTGAGAGAACACTGAAGGTCTGAAACATTGTACATGTCACATACAACTATTGCAATGGGCCAGATCCTTCAGATTTGGTACACTGGCTGGCTTTGAATAGACATGGAAATGCCATGTACCCTGTTCTTAAGGGTACCATAGGCATAGCTAATTCATGTTTCTTTCTAAATACTCAGAGAGTGCATACATGGAAGCACTGGCCTCTTTCTTTTGTGCTTAGACATGAACCCAAGTGCTCTGAGACTGTCACCTGGTGCAGCCATAAGAACCTGGAACTCCATGTCCTAGTGCTTCACATTTTGTTACACACGATGAGTGAAAAGACAGCTATGTACATTTCAGACCACTGACTGGGCAAAACAATACAGGCAAAAAGTCAGAGGTAATGCCTTTCTAGTGCCTTGCTTCTTTAAGGTCTAATTCCAGAGCTTTTATGGGTTAAGATGTAAGGCATTTGTCCTAAATCAGTTGCAATATGGATTTCATTCATCATCAAGGCATGCTCTTTTCTAATATGCCTGCCTCCCCCACCCCACGTGTTTCTGGCTATTACTGTATGATTTTCTCATGGCTTAGTCCAGCAGTTTTCAAGCGTGTTCATTTCCCAAATGACAAATTTTCTAGCCCAAATACTTAATGACTGTGGTGACCATGACACCAATGTCGTCTTCGGTTTTGCTTCACATCTTTTTATGCAGTCTGTTGGTTTATTTCCTGCTGTTGTATGGATCCTCTCTCTTTTGCTTACTCTGCAGGCTCAGCAACCTCAAAGTGCTCTGCAAAGCTGTGCTGTTCTTTCCCAAACTACACATTGGATAAGGTCAGCAGCTGCCTCCTCCTAGAAAGTTAAGACGCTTCCTATTAGTTGAGTGACTGTAAGTTCTTCCCAGGTGAGGCCAGAGGGTGTTGCTCTGGCTGAGTTCTGGGCTTGCTGGAACCCAGGAGATCAAGTGCTGTTTTTTAACCTGAGAACTGGTGACCTCCCATTTACAGCACCATACTGAACCCAGGATTTGTCCTGTACTGAGGCAACCCTCCCGTGGGTTTCCCTCTGGTGTTCCTCCCCACTTTCTCAGGTGTGATTATCCCCAACTGTTCTGCAAGAAGCCAGTCATTTGACATCACTTCACAAATTTATTCCTTATCTAAGGTCTACCAGGCCTCTGTAGTGGCTTTCCTGTGGCTGAATTCTGTGGGATCCAGATCAGATCCTTAGAGAGGAAAAAAGATGTCCACCCATTTTTGGGAGTGGGTACTTGTTCTGAGCGAAGGGGAGCTGTTGGCTTTGCATTTCCCCTTGAATTGTTCAGGTCTGTACTTGTGCAGGGTGAGAGGCCTGAGATGAGCTCCCATCCACGGTTGTTCATTTTACAGTTCTATTAAAAAAAAATAACATGGGGGAATTTTCTAGATTCCATCCAATCCATAATAACTTTTGAAAAGTTAATTTGCTGCAGCTGCTTTATAACTTCTCCTAAGGCCACAACTCAACATGATTACACAACCGCAGTAACTTTTATGGCTGAGTGGAAACACTATCCTGGATTTGTTGTTCTACAAAAGCCAATATTTGGTTTAAAGATTCCCTTGGATTTTTAATCCACTTTGCTAGGAAATCTCACTCACCACCAGTAGTTTTAGAGACTTCACCTGCTTTTGTACCTGCTTCTTGCCACATAATCTGACAGGTCTACCTCATACAGGGAAAAAAAACCCACTAGCCCTCAGTCTTTCTGGGTATGAAATATGTCATTGGTGTCTCCAGTTAGGCTCCACTATGGAAGTCTTAATGAGAACTAAGATTAGATTCTCTAGTTCTCCTTCCTGATAACCCCCTCCGGTGTAAGAGCAGTGTGTTGAACACAGCATGCAGCTGGCCACCCTGTGGGTTTGCTTCTCCAATCAACCAGCTTTGCCTGAGGAGTCTGTCAGCAAAAATAAAAAGGATATTTCTATTAAACTAACATACAGTGTCTGCACATTGAAAATATTTTTACCATGGTAGCATACATGCCATTGCCAATAAGGGTGTATTGTTATAAGTTGGCTGTTAAAATTCAGCCAGCACTAAAAATTGCCATTGAAAGTTGCAGGCTAGAAGGTATTTGTTTATTTTGACAGGTTATTTAAAACAAGGAATGAAAAATAATAGGTGGTTTTGGACTTCTACCTTGCATTTTTCTGTTTAAAACAGTACTAGATTATATTTTCTGGTGATTGTATCCTGACAGAAGGCTTATATCTTGGGGGAGGTGAGAACAAAAAAACTAGCAGGCAAATCTGGGGTTCTTTTTTTAGGGGAAAAAAAAATCTAGTTAATTTTCAGGATGAGAGCAACTGCTAGACCTTGCTGCCTAGCGATTGTTGAGCTTTTCCCCACTGAGAATACAAAAGGGATATTCAGTGAGTGTCCAAATCAAGTATAACTGCAGGGATATAATAAACACCAGTACAAACGATCATTTTTGCATTTCTGTGTTTGGATAAGGGAGTAGAGCATTGCCACCTGTGACATGCTGAGCATCTGAAAGGCCTGAAGGTCTAGAAGTGTGGTCTTGGGTCCTCTTCATTTGTAGGTGGAAATTCTTGGCTTAGAGAGATGAAGCCCCACATGATCAGCTTTGTAAACTGAAGACAGGCACCTAAATTCAGATGTAGATAATTGGCCTGACATCAGCACTGTCCCCCGATTTGACAGGGGGTTTGGCTGGCTGTATAACATGGCCATATAGGTGCTGAATCTGAGACACACAGGCTAAAGATTTTTAAAAAGTGGATGCCAAAAATAAGGGTCCTAAATCTATACTTACCCAAATAAACAAACACCTGATTTTCAAGCTGCTGAGCACCCAGTGGCTTGGCCCCAGGTTTGAATGCTTTGGCTTACGTGACTTGTCCAAAGCCACACAGGAAATCTGCTGCAATTCCAGGAATAGAGCAAAGATCCTGTGCTTTAACCGCAAGTTGGCTATGTTTTATTTGTAAGCAGTCATTCCCACAAGGAAGCTAAACCAGGGATCTCACTGCATCTAAAGTCAGCAGGATTACCTACTGCTAATGAAGCTGAAAGATGTTCCTTGTTCTCTGAGGAAGTAAATTATGCATGAGACCCCAGAGCAGCAGCTGGGTGCTTTGAAGAGCCAGTCTCCTTAAGACACACAAAATTAGATATCAGAGCTAAGGACAGTACACACTCTTCTGCAACTTCTGCATTTCAGGCTGCTGCACAGGCTGAAACTGTGCAGATTGGAAGAGCTGTTGTAGGCACAGAGAGGAGAGGTGGGGCATCTCATTCAGTTTCTTTAGGGAGCTGCTTCTGGGGTACCCAACAAGAGAAAAGCTCCTCTTCCCACAGCTGATCTATTTTTCATTGCTAGCTGTTAACATGCTGCTTCTCAGCCACATGAGGTGGGAAGTCTAAGAGTATTTATGCCAGTCCTGACCTTGGAGACATCACTCTTGGTCCCTACCTGCCGTTGCCAATAAGGCTGCGAAGCCAGCGTCAGCTTCTGTGTCACACTCTGGCTCTGAACCTGCTCTGAAGTCTAGGCTTGCTCCTACCGCCATCCCTCCCTATTTGCATGCATGTCAGAGGGCAGGTGGCCAGGAGGGCTTCTGACTCTCTAAAGCAGAGGAATTTGGAGTTCAGTGGCTAGAGTTGGAGCCCTGGCTCTTCTGTCAGTGGGCTGTGCTCAGGAAGGGTGAATGAGCCAATGGGCAGCAAAAGTGGGGTTCCTCCAAGGACAGCATGGATGTGTAGGTCATGTATGGATGAGAAGTGTGCTTGAATCCAGCTTGTATGTCCACCTTACTTTGCAATGTAGGGATGATCTTAGGCTGCTTTTAGGAGATCTTCACATAGACATAACTGCTCTTATGCTACCAGGCTGTGTGTGGTGGCTGATATCAAACATTTTCTGACCAGTTGAATCCGAAGATGAGGCCTAAACTGATACAAGGAACTATTCATTAACGATATATTGCTTTATGCTATGAGGGAACTGAACTTTTATGAAAGACCTGGTTGCTGCCTCTCTAATTGCATTTAACAGCATTTCCTATGAATACCAGAATGGATTCAAAAATTTATGATTTAAAAGTCTGTTATTCCTCATTGAGGGTTATGCCTATGTTGTGGTTTAAGCTCAGTCAGTAACCCAGAGCTTTAACTATTTTATACAGAACTGTTGTACAGGTGAGGAGGTGCTGCAGGAAAAAAGCATTGAGCCATAGGTTTTGTAAAGAAAATGCTGCGAATCTGTTCAGGATGCATGCATTTGACATCATATATGCCAGACAGTGGTTTCCAAATGACATCTTATGTAACTCCTGAGTCAAGAAAGATAACAAAAAGTTCTGTGTTGCAGTCAAACAACCATAACTAGAAACTCTCTGAACATTATACTTATATACTTATTGCTAAACCAGTAAGGACAATTACAAATTATAATGTAGAAAATGTTTGAGCATTCATTACCATATTTCTTCTATCAAGGCAAACCACACATTCCTCTTAGACACATGTCAGATGTGAGGCTTTAAATAAAACGTTCCACGAGTTATCCAAGTATAAGGAGCATCTGAGTAATTTTCTTAATTGCTTGGATTGTTCAGTGCTAATCTGAACATATTTTCTTCTCTCTTAACAGAAAATACATTGAATATTGAATCCTGGACCAAAACCAAACATGGAAAATTTCAGGCTATGCAGTAACATGTAGTTGGGGAGGGAATTGTAAGTGACAAGCGGGTTATATTGGAAGTCCCATCTTGGTTTCAACAATAGGACTGGTATCTTGATACATGTGTTTAAGAAATGTGGATTTCCACATACTAACCATCTTTCATGAATTACTGCAGATCTGACAAATTTGAGTTATTGTGCTCCTCCTGGGAGATTTTTAAAGCCAATTGTAACAACAGATTATATGAAACAGCTGGTCAAACAGAATGAGGAACCAGTTCATTGGCATTTGATGAATTAATAAAACCACGCACAATGCAAATTTCAGCAATAGCTAGCAATTCTCCAGGAGAATAGGAACCAAAAAGAAAGAAGCAGGAATCAAACTACAGCAGCTGTTTGGCCAACAGGTAGGAGGTAATTATTTCTACATGGTAAGGCTTGGAAAACTCTTACAAGGTTCCCTGGAAAAAACCGCGCTCTTTGCAACTTGTGCAAATGATAACAGAAGGACAGTGCTTAAATGAATTTCTGGCTGTTATTTTGAGAAAAAAGCCAGTGAAAGAGAGAAAGGTTGCGCATCAGATTGTCTGCTAATGCAGAGACCGAGAAGAACAGGCTTGGGTGTCTTGTGGGGAATGAGTGGCTGTAGGGACAGCAATCCTTTCACTGTTGCCTTTAGAGTTCCAGTGGCAAGTGGAGACCTTTGAGAGCCAATTCCACAACTGATTCATCCCAAGTTAAAGCATTAACATGTCACCATAGCAATCTGTTTGCTTTTTGGATATTGCCTTCTTGAATTTTATACAACTGAGAGGATACAGCAGCTATTGTTGCTGGAATAGGAAAATTCAGATCAACGTCAGAAATAGCTTCCTGAATCTTTGCAAATAAGGGTTTCCAATCTTCCTGAGGATTGTAACGGTCACTAAGGTTGGTATACCACAAGTGTGTCAAGGTCCCTCTGGATGGCATCCCTTCCCTC
This sequence comes from Myiopsitta monachus, assembly GCA_017639245.1. Taxonomy (NCBI): domain Eukaryota; kingdom Metazoa; phylum Chordata; class Aves; order Psittaciformes; family Psittacidae; genus Myiopsitta; species Myiopsitta monachus. The sequence continues at coordinate 10,973,393 of CM029927.1, forward strand.
CAATATATCAACCGAACCACACAGCTTGGTGTCATCGGCAAACTTGCTGAGAGCACAATCAATCCCACTGTCCATGTCACCGATAAAGATTTTGAACAAGACCGGTCCCAACACCGACCCCTGAGGGACACCACTCATTACTGGTCTCCAGCTGCACATTGAGCCACTGAGCACTACTCTTTGCATGCAGCCATCCAGTTCTTTATCCACCGAGTGGTCCACCTATCAAATTGATGTCTCTCCAGTTTAGAGACAAGGATGTTGTGTGAGACAGTGTCAAACGCTTTGCACAAGTCCAAGTAGATGACATCAGCTGCTCTACCCCTGTCCATCAGTTCCGTAGCCCCATCATAGAAGGCCACCAGATTGGTCAGGCAGGATTTCCCCTTAGTGAAGCCATGCTGGCTGTCACCAAGCACCTTGTTGTTTTTCATGTGCCTCAGCATGCCTTCCAGGAGAATCCGCTCCAAGATTTTGCCAAGCACAAAGGTGAGACCGACTGGTCTGTAGCTTCCCTACTCATCCATTTTCCCCTTCTTGAAAATGGGGGTTACATTTCCCTTTTTCCAGTCATCGGGAACTTCACCTGACTGCCATGATTTTTCAAATATGATGGACACTGCCTTAGCAACTTCATTCGTCAGCTCCTTCAGGATCCACAGATAGATTTCATCAGGTCCCATGGACTTGTGTACGTTCAGGTTCCTAAGATGGTCTCGAACCAGATCCTCTCCTACAGTGGGCCCAGGGTCTTCATTCTCACTGTCCCTGTATCTGCCTTCCAAGACTTGGGTGGTGTGGTCAGAGCATTTGCCAGTGAAGACTGAGGCAAAGAAGTCATTAAGAACCTCAGCCTTCTCCAAATCCAGGCTAGCCAGTTCTCCTGATAGCTTCTGGAGAGGGCTCACAATGTCCCTAGCCTGTCTTTTATTTGCAATGTACCTATAGAATCCCTTCCTCTTATCCTTAACATCCCTAGCCAAGTTTAATTCTAAGTGGGCCTTAGCTTTCCTAATCTGGTCCCTAGCTTCCCAGTCAACATCCCTGTATTCTTCCCAGGCCGCCTGTCCTTGACTCCACCTTTTAGAAGCCTCTTTTTTCCTTCGAATTTTCCTCAGCAGCTCCTTATCCGTCCCAGGAGGTCTCCTGGCCCTCCTGCAGCACTTCCTTCTAGTAGGGATGTATCGCTCCTGAGCTTGCAGCAGGTGATCCTTGAATATCAACCAACAGCCTTGGGCCCCCCTCTCCTCTAGGGCTGTATCCCATGGAACCTTACTGAGCAGGTTCCTGAAGAGGCCAAAGTCTGCTCTCTTGAAGTCCAGGGCAGTGAGCTCGCTGCACACTCTTCTCACTGTCCTGAGGATCTCAAATTTGACCATCTCAGGATCGCTGCAATCAAGGCTACCCTGGAGCAGTCACATTTCCACCCAGCCCTTCCCTGTTGGTGAGGACGAGGTCAAGCATAGCACCTCTCCTTGTCGGCTCCTCTATTACTTGCAGAAGGAAGTTGTCTTCCACACAATCAAGGAACTTCCTGGATTGCTTGTGCCAGGCCGTACCATCCCTCCAACAGATATCAGGGTGGTTGAAGTCCCCCATGAGAACAAGGGTCTGCGAGTGTGAGGCTGTTCCTATCAGTCTATAGAGCGCTTCATCCACCGAGTCCTGTTGATCAGGCATGATAATGCATACAGGGGGAAATAAAACACCCTAACTATAAGCAGAGTGAGAATCTGGTGAGCTGCTGCTGTTCAGAAAATTGGTCTGGGAGTCTGCACAATTCGCTGAAAAGCCAACTCAGTGTTCATTGATGGTCAAAATGAGAGAAAGACAGGTAGCAGTGACTAGAAAAGAACTAAAACAAAAGACAGACTAGATTATGCCTCTGTTCAGATCCGTTACACTTACCACAGCTAGAAAAAGATAGGAGGGAAATAAAGCTGCTGAGAAATATTGAATGGTTCCTGTAGGAGAAGAGATTACTAGATTGGAAAAGAGATGAATGGTAATGTAGGTTCATAAAATTATAAAGCATGAGGAACAGGGAAGGATTACTCATTGTTCCTGGTAATAAAAGAAATAAGGAGAAGCTAATAAAAGTATCAGACAGAGGTTTTAAAACAGACCAAAGGAAGTACTTTTTAACTCGATGTGTAATTAACTTGTGAAACTCTTAATCACAACATATTGTGGAGGCCAAAGGTTTAAATCAGTTGGAAGACAGATGAGACAAATTCATGTACAATACGTTTGTTTGTAGCTAATAAACACTGGCTACAGCCTCCATCCCAAATGGTAAATCACTCATTGCCACAAACACAGAAGGTGTGCCAGGGGAAGAACCATATGATATGCCCTGTTTCTTACACTCTTTTAACAGAAAAACCTCTCACATCTTTGGAGGTAGCAAGTTGCTCAGATACAGCAAAACATATCTCTTCTGTTTGGATTCAACTTGGTGTAAAGAAGTGGTTGGTGTGAGAGTTTTAAGAGAGGGTGGTGAGGCACTGGAATGGGCTGCCCAGGGAAGTTGTGAATGCTCCATTACTGGCAGTATTCAAGGCCGGGTTGGACATAGCCTTGTGTGGCATGGTTTAGTGTGAGGTGTCCCTGCCCTTGGCAGGGGGGTTGGAACTGGATGATCTTAAGGTCTTTTCCAACCCTAACTATTCTGAGATTCTATGATTCTGCAGCTCTTGCAGACATCTATTTGACCTTCTGTACATATCAGTTTAAAGATATGCACAACTGAAACAGGAAACTAATTACTGTTTCAGTAGCTGCAGGTAGTATGAATCTCTACCTTCCTGGCATATGGCCAGTTCCATACCATGGACAGACCTTCTGGGGGCAAACTCAGAATAATGTCTATGTCACAAAAAAGTAGCTGCGAGTCATGAGCAAACATGTTCAGGTTCTTTGGGAGGGATATTTTCCCAAGGCTGTCCTCAGGCTGTGGATATCTAGAGAGGAGATAAATCTTGAGCCCTACTCTTGGCAAACTTGCAGCTTTGTAAGAGGAAGCAGGCTCTGCATTGGAAAGGTAGGTGTTTGAAAGGAAGGGTCAGGTAGTCTCTGAAGGAAACCCTCCATTCTTGAAGACTCCACTACTATTTGAGTGGTTGTGTGTTTGAGTATATGTGTCTGCAGGTATCTTGGATTGTCTTTTTTATCAGCTTAGAATAGGTGAACCTATATACATAACCTATGTCCCAGGCTGTGTAGCAGGAAAGCTCACTGCCATCTATCATTCGCATGAAATTAGCATGGAGCAAATTTGAAGCAATAAACACAATCCTTTCCCAGTTTTGGTACTGGACAAGTTGATCATTAACTAAAGGTTTATCTACTTACTTTACAGGAAATACATCTGTAGGTCTTGCAAATGGAAAAGGGGTTGTATTGAACCCCTCATGACAAACACAGATTGTTATTGCTACTATGGAGGTAGCCTTCATGACAATAAGACTGGCATTAAGACTTCCTCAGGTATTTAACCAGTGTATATCTTTATTACATACAAGATTTTCTGACAATACTTATTCATGCTGTCATTTTTCTTTGCATCAAAGAAACAGCTGTGCCCATAGGAGCTCTACCTCAGCAGACTACTAGCTGCCAGATGCTAAAGTATTCTTAAGGAATCACAATAATAAGGTTGAATGACGACTGGAGGGTTTGTATTTGTTTCTGCATGTTTCTGTCCTCTACCGCACTAGGGAGATCTTACCCTAACTATGGACATATCCTTGTTCTCCGACAGTAGCTTGTTGGCATTATACTGAATGCTATCACTTAAGGTCTTAAAAGCATAAAGACTACAGAGAAACACCTTGGAATTTCTTGTAATTTGTTAAAGTGCATTTAAAGGCAAGAAGATGTTTTTGACTGATAATATTGGAGACTTTCTTCAAATTGGCATGTTTTTTCAATGGCAACACAAGCTCCTCTACAGTACTTCAGGTTCTTTAGCTCTGGCCAGAACAATCCAGAATACTGCATTGTACATGACATTTTGAGGCATGAGACTCTACTAGGAGAAATAATTAAAGACTCAACTCATTCTCCTGCAATAGGTTGCATTATCATTATTACCCAGATGGTAACAGTATGTGAAGGAGAACAGAGAGCTATATAGGACTTGTGGCAATTAAACTTCAAACTATTGGATCCTTTAGCTCTTTTAGTCTGGAGTAATTTTCAGGAGTGACCTGGAATAGTTTTTATGTGGTATCTCAGTGGAATAGCACTCCACCTCCCACCAGCAAACACTCTGAATAATTTAGATGTTCCGCACCCACACAATAAGGATTTTCAAGCCAAGTTTTTCAATGGATATTGCACATATTACTTTTTCTGGGGAAAATGAGCTTTATATTTTTCACTAGATGTAATAGAGTTTCATTTTTTTAACTGAAGACTTCCTTAGACAAATCTTTCCTCACCAAATCTAAATGATCTATTGGGCTCTATTTGATGGGACTCAGTTGTGACATTGTCTCAATGTGAATTTATCTAGGATAGAAAACATCAGTTAGTCCTGGAGTCTGAACTCAGTTAACAATAAACACTCCATTGAAATATCCACAAGATTTTTTCTCAGCATGAATAAGCCAAATAAATTCTCAGCTGTTCAAAACATGTAAGAATGTGTAAGAAAAAGTTGCAAAAGCTATAGGTTGAAAACCTATGTATTCAGTTATCATGAAGAAAGTCAATCAAGGATTTTCCCCAGGCGACTCTGCTAAGCTGTTTGGCTGGTTTACTGAATAGTAGTCAAATATTTCAGGCCTTGAGCCTTTTCTAAAGTAATTTCAGTAGATTAAATTGGAATAAGGGAAACTATTAATTTTTCAGTCATATGATCTTATATTTACTCTTGTAATCAAATCACATTCTCACCCCCTCAGTTTTACTGAAGAAATGTGAATCTCATACTCTGCCTACAGTTAAAAAAATTAAGTTACAGTGAGTTTACTTTATATGGAATAGATTAATCAAAATGCAGAATTCCTCTAATGATATTTAAATATAGTGACTGTAAGCCAAACGCTGACCTTAGGTTAAAAGATTTTTATGGATTACTTAATGGAGACCCATTTATAGAGCACTACAGAGAATTCTAAATCATGTAGATGCAGGGCAAAATGAGAAAATTAGAAATGAAGCAACGAACTGCCACAACCATTGCCATGCCTTGGAAATGGTATTATTTTAAATTGCACCAGCTGTAGAGCCACTGTAAGTGCAATAAAAATGGTGGGAAAGAAGCAGGAAAATGATGATTTTTGGCTTCCGGACAGAAGAGATTTCCAGAAGGTAAATGTAAAGTGTATTCCATATGCACCTCAGACCTTTATATTTCCAGCACACTCTTCTGGCCTTAAACACAAGGTAGATGTGTGAAGGCAAAGATGCATGTGTGAAAATGTCTGCCTGTCTATGTCTTCCTAATTTTCCATCTTGTGGTAGTAGCAGTGTCAGTGATGTTTCTCAAAGGCACAAACAGATGTTTAGCTGCATAACTAACAAAAAAAAATTACAGGGAATTAAATGTTTCCATGACAAGCCGTGGCACTGAAAGTCTCCCCAGAAAGTGCTAGCATATCGTGACTGCCATGATTTTGCTAGCTTTGCTCATGGGAGGTGTAGCATTGGTATAATTTTAAGTCTGTGGCAGGTAGAACAAGAGTGGTTATTGGTATCACAATGTAAAGCTGTAGTAAAGGATTCAGCTGAGAGTCTGATCAGCATGTACAGCGTTGATGGATATGACTTCAAGTGAGCAAACTTGAAGCAGGTGGACCTGGTACTTTTGCATGGTTTCTTAACATGGCACTATTTTCATTGCTGTTCTTTATGATTATCTGTGGAAGAATTTCTCTGGACTTCAGTGACATGCAATTGGCTTCAGGAGTTAGTGTGTCAAGCAGAGCCTACATCTTTTTTCTTATCTACCAGAAGTACACCCATTAAACTCTTAAAGCTCATACATTATCACATGCAGTTTTTATAATAAACACTTATAAAGATCAAGCTTTCTTTGCCTTCTAGTTGATTTGCAACAGCAGACTCCTTTCCCTGCCCTGCTCTATTTTCGTTTTACTCTCAGTTTAATGCTGAGTCTTGTTTAGCTAACATTTCTGAGAACTGGAGGCAGAGGTGGGTTGGCATTTTCCTGAGCGCAGAAATGGCTGAGCTAACCAGTGAGTGAATGTGGGCCAGATAGCTTCAGAATAACTGCAGTGTTGACGGGCCAAAGTTGATGTGCTTCATCCCAACAGTCCCTTGCAGCTGGGCTCACAGGAAACTAGCCTTTAAATTATTATCTGGGTTCAGTCAAGTCATTATAGCCTGTGTTAGCCTTCACTGTTTTATCTTTCAGTGCAGTAGCCAACTCTTCCAGGTTCAGACAGGCTCTTTGGGGAAGCTCATGTTGCGGCACTGAAGCTTGGGTGAAACCCTCTCTCTGTCTGTCTTTCCAGACCTAAACCAAGATATTTATATTCTGCACCTCACTGAAACAGCACTGTGCCGAATTTATGGATCCCACAAACTTGCATGGATGTGAGTAAGCAGAACTTGGCCTTGACCAGCAAACTCTGAAGCTGAACCAGCCATTTCTCCTTTCAGTCCTTCACAACTTGGTCCATGGGATGGCTTCTGCTGTTCTGCACCTCACCCAGCCAGCACAGCTTTCCTGAGGTCTTGGGATGTTATCTGCTCATGGAAACAAGGGAGCAAGTTCCTTAAGGGGAATAGAGGAATGCAGATGTGCAGTTGGTAGCTAGTCAGGACACCAGAGCTTGCATCCAAGACAGGGAAAAGGTGCAAGACAAGCTATATATAGTATCTGATTCTGGTTTCTCTTCTGTACAGCCAGACCATTGACCTGAAAGACCTTACAGCCATACTCATATGTGAGGCAAGATCTCCTTGGCCTTTGCAAGGGAAAAGACACACATCTTAAACCCAGGTGAAGATTAGAGAATAAAATGTCAGCTGCTCCTGGCCATTATTTCCCCCCTTGCTCTGCTCTGGGAACCAGGAGAAAAGATGTTTCCACCACTGAAATGACAGCACCCCATTCAAAGGGAGCAGTAGCAACCCTGAAACAAAATACAGTGACTATGGATGGCAAAAAGACCGTCCTGAACTAAACTCTGGTAAGTAGATCAACCTGTGCAGAGGAGTATGATTAGCCCAGAAAATGTCAGGGTTTGCACATATGGAGTAAATGTGTGTCCTGTATTCAGCAGTAGCAGTCATTTTTTCTCGTTCTTAGTAGCTGGTGCCATGCTGTGTTTTTGACTTTCAGTCTGGGAACAGTGCTGATAACACCGATGGTTTTCGTTGCTGCTCAGTAATGTTTTGGTCTGACCAAGGACTTTCTGAGCCTCCTGCTCTGGCAGGGAGGAGGGGAAGCCAGGAGGAAGCAGAGACAGGACACCTGACCCAAACTGACCAAAGAGATATTCCATACCATAGCATGTTATGCCCAATATATAAGCTGGGGGCAGTTACCCAGAAGTGTTAGATCACTGCTCAGTCGGGCTGGCTATTGGTCGGTGGGTGGTGAGCGGTTGTATTCTCTTCCCTTGTTATTTCCCTTATCATTATTATTATTGGTGGTAGCAGCAGTGATTTGTGTTATACCTTAGTTACTGGACTGTTCTTATCTCAGCCCGAGGGAGTTACATTCTTTTGATCCTCCTCCCCATCCCCCCAGGAGCAGGGGGGGAGGAAGGAGGGGAGTGAGCAAGGGCTGCATGGCTGATTTGCCAACTGGGTTTAAACCACGACAATGTGACAAAAGGAGAGCAGCCTTGGGGACAGGGTCGCATGTTCCCAGGGAATCGAAGGAGGAAGGAGTAGAAATGGGCAACTGTAAATGCAAGTGAGCCTTTCCCTGTGCCCTGTGTCCCACCCTTCTTCTACAATGGGACCCAGGCCAGCAGTGACTTGTGCCATTGTTGCACAATGGAGTCCTTCCTGTGCAGGTGACTCAAGATAGTCAGATGTGCCAAGAAAAGACGGTAGAGTAATTAGCAAGAGGGCAAGAGAAAGACATCTCCCAAACTTCCCACAGACTTCCAAACATCTCCTGGTTTCCCCAGACCTCATTGTTCCCATCGTTGAGGTTGTGGCATGCAGTTTGAACAGTTGCACTGACGTACATCCACCTCAAGGGGCTACAGCGTGGATTTGAAGGTTTGAGAGTGCATGAGTAGGTGAGACCTCTGTGTTAGATGATCTCTCATCATAGAGACATATGTCCTGTTCCCTTCTTCAGCTGCTCTTTTGTTCTGCCTTTGGTTTCCACATGTCTCTGTGAGGCTGAAGGACAGAGAGAAACAAGACTTGGTGAATGTACAGCCTGATGCCCAGAGCCATGAGAGTGCAAGAAAACTGCCTGCAAGGATGAGAAAAAAAGCATGGTCTCCCATTTTGTCAGGGAAGGTTTGGGGAGTTAAGCATTGTACAGGATCATGGTGTAGGGATCTTTCAAATTTGATAGACTTGGGGACCCATGAAGTACAGAGGAAAATTGCAAAAGCAGATAAAATATTGCATATTTCATCTATTCTAAATGCTCCATCACCGGCAGTGTTCAAGGCCGGGTTGGACATAGCCTTGGATGGCATGATTTAGTGTGAGGTGTCCCTGCCCATGGCAGGGGGGTTGGAACTGGATGATCTTAAGGTCCTTTCCAACCCTAACTATTCTATGATAATTGCCTATTTTTGGCCAGCTGAGTCACACCTTAAAAACACTTGTTTCATTCTTGCCTAGTTAATGTGAGCAGTTTAATGAAGGTTTCCATACTGTATATATTAAAGCTAACAGGATCCATCTCCCCAGGTAACTGTCTTAAGTATAAGCCCAAAATGGTTGGGTCCAAGTAGCTCTTCACTTACTGATCATAAGGCAGCTCATGCTGCGAAGTAAAAAATACTGCAAAGTGGAGGACAATACAGGAGTGCTCAGCCCAAGGGAACAAAAAGTTACTCAGTTCAGTTGTGCACCTAAAAGGGACTTGAGATTTGAAATATCATTTTGGCCATTGCTTATGGATCTCTTCAGTCCTTCTCTATCCCAGCTCTCTCCTTCAGTGAAGGAGTGTACAGGGAAAGGCAAAGTAACAAATTTCAGAGAGCATGGTTTGGAGAAAAAAGCCATCAAGCAGACAGCTACCAAGAAGGAAGAGACTCTGTTAGAAAGGTGGAATAGGGAGCACATACTTCTCCTCAACTAACAACTTGAGAATTGCCATCTCCATAAGACTCATCAGGGACCTTGTCTCAGAGGTAAAGGAGCCTTTCTTTTAAACTTTTCAGTTCTGCCTCAGATAGTAGGGTAATTTTATCTTAGCATTGGCACTCTACAGAGTTCCCTACGGAGTATCTTGAAGCTACACAAACCCAAATCCTAGAGAAACAATATTTAGTTTTCGAAGACAAATAAAGTATTTTTAAGACCAACCACTGTTTTGGCCCAGGGTATGTACTTTCTGCATGGCAATCTCCAATTTGTACCAGATGCAAAGGTATTTACTACACATACCCAAAACTGCACAAGTTTCTTTGTCTTTGTGTTCAGTAACCTCAGCTTCCATTCCACATAACTTACTTCACCTCAACTATGTTTCTTGGAATAACGTTGAATTTTGGTCAGTTCATTATTGGCTCTGTTTGTCTTTGGTGCACTGTGCCTTACAGGGTTGGCTTGAAATACGAAACACTGTGGAGAAGGAATCCAATATGGTAATACAATCATTTGCCTACTCCTGCAGGAATACTTTCCATTATAGCCCCTATTTTTCACACTCTCCTAACTTTCCAAAACACTCACCTTTAGAGATGGAGTTTTCCATGCTTGGAGTTTGCCTGAAGGTTAAATCTGCCTGTGTGAGTGAAAGTTTTAGCAAAGACATCTAGTCACTTTCATGTTATGGGAGAGTGGAAAAAAACCCTAAATTTTTTCCAGCTTGGGAAGAAAAATATCTAACCACAATTCTAAGAAGGGCGACAGCAAATCTGCTGAGGGTTGAAATTTGAAAGGCACAATCAGTGGAGAGACCAGTCATATGTTATGGACCTTGCTCTTTGAACTCATCTCTATGTTTCCCAGTGTCTACAGGGAGCTATTTGTGTTCAACAGCCTGCAGGATAAGAACACAACCAACCAGTCACCCCAACTGCCAGCAACTAATTCGTGTTCCTTTTTTCCCATGTAAGCACGAAGTCAGGATCTCTATTAACATCTCTGTTCCCAAGGGTCTAGAAGTGGTAAAGTTAAACTTCTAATTGTGTTAACTCAGTCTTTTGAAATGTGTATAAGATTGTGAGTAAAGGAGTTGTTTGTCCAGTTAAACAAGAAGAACTGACTGGTATTAAAAGAGTTGGCATCTTTCTTCTGCTGTTACTTTTAATTTTCCTGCTTAAAACCTGATCTTTGTGAAGTGCTTGCAGGCCTTCTGAATCCTACATGAAATATGGCTATAGAGGTAACTATCTTGTGACTACAGCTGGTTATTGGATTATTACCTGCATGAAGAAGTTGTCTTACTTTAACACCAAGCCATTAAAAAAAAAAAAGGAAAGAAATCAATGTTTCCATGAGAGCAACTTCTTGGCTAACATATTAGGAGCTCTAAGAAATAACACCTGAGCTAGAAGCTGTGAAGAAGCTATGTGCACACAATGTGAAAGTCAAAAAAGCCAGAAAGATCACCATCGTTGAAAATGCAAGGTGCATTCACAGAGATCTCACTGACAGACAGACTACATGGGAGGCCAAGGAAGCTTGGTTTGCTCAGGACCAAGAGCAATTGCAAGCTGTAGGTGAGATAAAGGTGCAGATTTTATCATCATTTTGGGAAGTCAGACATGCATGGAGAAGGTTTGAAGCTTTAAAATTAGACATCATGCTTCTACTGCTAGGAAGACACTTTTAGGTCACCTACATTAATGAACAGTCATAAGCAATTGGTCAGAAATTCGTAGCTTATTTCATCAGTGGAAGTGCTAAAAAGTTGCAGCTAGGAGGTCTGGCAGGAGGTTTGACACTAGGCATGTGCATGGTGAGACTGGAGAGGGGAATGTCCCTGCAGTCATGAAGCCAAATACTTTCAGTAAGTGTCCTGGTTTCAGCTATAACAGCTAATTTTCTTCCCAGTAGCTGGTGCAGTGCTGTGTTTTGGCTTTAGTCTGAGAACAGTGCTGATAACACTGCACCCTAGGAATTACTGCAGTAATTCCAGAGCAAGAGCAGTGAATGAACAAATCTTCGTTCTTGGTTGTTATCATTGCTCCTGGCTGTATCAGTATTGCTCTTTAGATGCTCCAGTAAAGAAGCAGAGCACCCTATCTGTCTCTTTGTATGACATTCCATAGTGTATGGGATTTCTCCTGTAAATCTCTGCAGCATTTCAGTCAAGCCCACTTTAATACTTAGTCTCAACTTACCTGCCTCATGCATATCCTTTTAGCTAACCATGCTTGAGCATGAGGCTAGACTAGATGACCTTCTGAAGTCACCTCCAACCTGAATTATCCTGTGATCCCATGACCACATTGCAGAGCAAGCCTGCCATCTGATATGTGTGTGGCACAGCAGATTACTGCAGTGTGGCCAGTATCACTGTGGAGGTCAACAGGGCCATACACTGGATGTATTACACTTCTGTTCCTGCTCTCCAGGACATAGCAAAGCATCTTCCCCCTTTTCGAGCTCATAGGCAGGATGTGTGATGTCCTACAGTGTCCCCTGAATGTGCAGTCACAAAAGGTTTAGTTGTACCTGTGCCTCTCTTGGTCACTCCATGTGGCCCTTGAGCACTCCAATCAGAAGCTCTGACTGCGCGTGTTGTTCTAGTGCTTCCTGGAAGTTCTCTGCCCAACACCCACAGAAAGTGTTTACTCTCTCGACTGTTGACACAAGATACCAGTCTCCATGATGTGATGATCTCCACTTTCATCTTTATCAGTGGTGTGTGACCCTCTGCAGCCTCCATCCAAATGGCCATGGGGAGTTCAGTCACATCCTGAGCTCCTGCCAAGTGTATCTTTGGGTGCCTGAGAGCTGCCTGGGCAACTGGGTGCAAGACCTGGGACACCTTCCTCACCAGCCTGTCCTACAGGTGCAGCTGGTGCTGCTCAGTGTTAGACAGGAATGGGATATGATGGGGGGGGTGCTCTGTCTATGAGGTGAAACAGCAAAGGTCAGGGAAAGATCCTCCTACAGGTCTATGAATCCAGAGGAAGGCATGTGTTATAAAAACACTTTCTGGTAGACAAATGTGAAACCTTTTCCTGTGGTCAAGGGACAGCAATCTGCATCAGCCTCACACAGAGAAGCTTCTGGCAATAAATTCCTGAAAGCTAGCTCCCATTATATTGCATGTCTGGGACTACTGGCTCCATGAAGGGAGCACAGCCCAGGAAAGATATGCAAGCTGGTCAGCTCTCTCTTCCCTATGCCTCTTCTTACTCTGGGGACCAACTCATAGCTGTGAGAAACTCCAGCTGCAAGTACTACAGTCCAGGCTTTGTACATGGAGGCAGAAGGTGCAGAGAGGACCAATAGCAGCAACGAGTTTGCCATACAGATCCCCTGCACTGCATGCACCCTGCAGGCCTTGCTTAACCAGAAGGGAAGGAGTGAAAGCAGCTCACATGAAGCACCATGCAGAGAAGAAAGCTCCTCATTGATCACTGGGGCAATGTGCAATCCTGGAGTCAATCATATTCACTGTACCCAGAAGAGACGGGTCATGATACTGGGAGAAAGGCTGGCCTGGTTTTCCTCTTAAACAAGCTATAAGTAAATCAGACCTCAGATCTCTCTGCCAGCTATTCATGACAGCAACTCTGGGCTAAGGGCTATTTGCTCTTCCGCTTGCTAAAGTCTGTGGTATCACAGCCTGTAAAAGAAGGTGCATGAGGCATCTCTCCCTAAAGACAATAAAACCCAAGAGGACTGAGGAAAAATAGAGCTGAAACAGACCCCCAGGGCTCTCAGTTACCCCACTGGCCCCATTTCAAGGAACTCTCTGACCCTGTTGTCCTGACTGCCTCTAGTTTAAGGACTCAGCCTTGATGTTGAGGACGTAGGGTTGAGCTTCCTACCGCTTTGCCTGACTGATTTCCTGCAGCCACAGACAGGGGCCCTCAAGGAGGACACTGTTGGACTGACCTGATCAAAGCAGATATGATCTGATCTGATCTGTAGGGGAATGGGTGACCTGAATGAAAAAATCCCATTGGATTTTGTGGAGCCTTCTCCCAGGAGGACTCTCAGTGCAACTAAGTAATTTCTGGCAGGCATTTTCTGTGATAGCTGTCCTCCAGCTCTGCATGGCCATTGTTGCTGCATGAGGTACCACTTGACCTCAGGACCACTTGCTCCCCTGATTTACTCCATGGCCTCCCATGGACTTTCTGGCAGTCAAGCTTTCACCTGCTGGTCTGCTGGGGGGCGTAGGATGCAGGGTTTCTCCACAGTTCAGGCCTGGATCCATGTGTACTGCCCATAGCAAGCAGACTGTGCCATCAGTAATGAAACTGTGGGGCAACTTGCCTGTACTGGGTGAGGGAGGTTAGGGCAGCTATGATTTTCCTGAATAAGACAATCTTTTCCATTAGGATGGTACATGCAGGGCAGGAGTCCATGTATTGCTATGTCTTTAAGCCTATGTGGTAAAGGAGGGAGTGAACATTTGGGTTTTGGATCTGATCCCCAGTGCTTATCTTCTGACTTTCCACTTGTGCAGCTAGGGCCACAAGGCTGTGTCCCATAGCTCTCCATTGGGTTCCTCCACCATGATCCATGAACATGAAGTTATGTTGCTGTCCTGGGTTCAGCAGCAGCAGTCATTTTTCTCCTTCTTAGTAGCTTGTGCAGTGCTGTGGTTTTGACTTTCGGCCTGGGAACAGCGCTGATAACACCGATGTTTTCAGTTGCTGCTTAGAACGTTTTGGTCTGACCAAGAACTTTCCAAGTCTCATGCTATGCCAGGGAGGAGGGGAAGCCGGGGGGAAGCAGAGACAGAGCACCTGACCCAAACTGACCAAAGAGATATTCCATACCACAGCACGTCATGCCCACTATATAAACTGGAGGCAGTTACCTGGAAGGGTTAGATGACTGCTCGGGTCAGGCTGGGTATCACTTGGTGGGTGGTGAGTGGTTATATTCCCTCCTCTTGTTATTTCCCTTATCATTATTATTATTGGTGGTAGCAGCAGTGGTTTGTGTTATACCTTAGTTACCGGACTGTTCTTTTCTCAATCTGTGGGAGTTACATTCCTTCAATTCTCCTTGCCATCCCCCCAGGGGCAGGGGGGGAGGAAAGGGGAGGAGTGAGCTAATGACTGCATAGCTGATTTATGGCTGGGCTTAAACCACAACAGTTGCTCAAAACCAGACTCACTGGTTCCCTTCTTTTGCTGCTCATGGTGTATTTTTGGGGATCATCCTGAGGAACAGGAGAATTCTCAGGAAGTTAATGAGGAGCAACAAAAATGGTAGCGTCATCTGGTGACTCCTTAGGAGAAGAGTTCTTGATGCTAAATGGACTGAATGATGGTGGCTGGTGGTGTGATCTGGGTAGGTGGAAGCATGACATGGGTACCTAGATGAGGTAGGGCTGGTGGTCTAGCCCTAGGGGCAGACAGCTTGCTCCCAGGAAGCAATGATCCTAGCCAAAGAGTGACTATTGCTGCCAGGCTTGTGATGCATCCATAGCAAGATAAGGCCCACTGTCACATGCACGTGCTGACATGTCACTGCCATCCTCTCTGATGAGCACTGAGTTTTCCTTCGAATCTGCTGCAACCTACTGGTGGGTGAGGAGTTATCTTTCTCTTATCCAAGAGCTTTTCTGTCTGTGGGCTTCCTGAAAATTTTCATACTCACAGTATCTTTCTATGTCTCAAGATGGTTGTTCCTGCTCTTGGTTTTGAAAGCATCCCTTAACTTTTTCCCCTCTGCCTAGCACTGCCCTGCAATCTGCATTTCCTCTAGTGAGCAGTCTGGCCAGGGATCCCTTTGTATCCCATGGTCACTGCAGCTCTGCTCTATGAAATCATAGCCCTGCATTGTATTTCTTTCCCCCATAGCTCTCCTCCCATTTAAGTGAGGGCTACATGGGCCTTATCTGGCCCCAGAGTCCCACCCTTAGGTGTCAGGTGATGTAGAGATGTAATTGAGAGGACCCTGTGTCCTACCTGCAGTGCCTAGCTTCTGAAGAGACAAGCTGTGTTTGAAGAGATAACGAAGGGAGGTGAAATATCATGACCCACATTGCTCTGCACTTCTGGATACATGTTGGTGTTCCAGCGGTGTTGTTGCCATGCACAGCATATCTGTTGCAGTCACACAGATATGGAGGTGTCCTAAAGGTTGCTGAAGTGGGCTGGGTGCTTCTGAAACACCAGCTTCTGTATGTGCTGGGTGGTCTCAGGTCTGTGTGCCCAGGGAGGTCAGGGAGGTTGCTTGCTCCCACCCTGCAGGGGCAGCCGAATTAGCCTGATGGCTAGGTGGGAACTGTTTCACCTCCATCTCTTGGACAGGGAGATATTAAGGGCAGAGGGAAACAAATCCCCACATTATCACTTACTGCATGGGTTTGGGAGTGTGGTCCAGTAGGGTGAGGCTAGATAGACATGAGGCTAATCAGGTTCAGGTCTGCTATGCACCTTTGTGAGGACTTGGCAATTGGCTTACTTGTCCATTTGCGAAATGGGGCTAACACTGCCTACCTTTGTTTTCAGTATGTTTCAGGTCTCAGCATGAAATGTATTATGCAAACGAGGGAGGTTTCTGGTGTTATTTCTTAGCAATGAGCAGCAGACCTTGAATTTTGACCTTTACATGTTGTTGGAGGGGTTTTTTTGTTGGTTTTTGTTTTGTTTTTTTTTGACTCTCCATACTCGCCTCACCAGGCCTGAACTGAGTGGACTGGTTGCAATTGAAGGTCAGAAGCATTTTCCTGCCAACTCTAACCATGTAAGTAGGGGTTTGGGCAGCGCTGGAGGGGGGTGTATTTATGGGCATGCAGATGAGCTACCATTTGGATGGGTTTCTCCTGGTAGGCGGAGGGATGGGAGTACGGCTCTGTGGGGACACTGTGTGGTCGCTCCCGAAAACGGCACCCGGTACGGGTGAGCTGAGCCTGTGGCTTGCTCTCTCCTTAGCTGCGTGTGGGCAGAGAGCAAGAGCAAACACCAACGTGAGGGTCACCGTGGGCAAGTAAACATTACGTGCCAACCCGTATGGTTATCTGGCCCTCGGCGCCAGCCCCCTGGGGGGCCAAGCTCCAATGCTGACCAGCTTGCAAAGAGTTAAAATATTGATTCTGTTTGCTGCACTGTGAGTCCTGGTAACTGCCCTCGATGTGCTCAGCTGGATTCAGAGGAAAGGCTAAGTGCGTCTCAGCCAGTGTAAATCATGCCTCCTTCTGCCTGGCTCCACCTGTAAATGATACCAGCCTAGGCACCAGAGTAACCCCATGTGCACAAGCATCTTGCTGTGAGCATTAACCTAACTGGGAGAGTTACTCCTATGCTCTCCTCTACACACTGCAGTGTTCCCAGCAAGCTTGTACAGCTGCAGCTGCCCTTCCACAGGAGTTTCTTCAGTGCATTGGAGTCTCCTAAATTCAGGCCCCATTTTAATGGGTACCTCATACATAGACTATGTATGCAACAAACCTGAAGTTCAGTGACTGATTCCTTACAGCTTATCATCTAGCTGGAGGGATGCTCATGTGTTACAGTGTCGGCAAGTTATTATTCATTAACTCAAGTGAGCCAAGCCCACATGTGTGCTTATCTGCTGCAGGTGCTGCTATCCTGATTTCTGAATTAGAGCAAGCCCCGAGGAGGGACACTGTTTTGACGTCCATGGGTTAACCTCTGGGTTAGTCTGTCTCTGAACTTTTTCATATGTGTACTTAGGAGCTCCTGTCAAACCTCTTGCAGCAGCCAGTGGTAGGGGCAGAGGGAGAGTGATCCCCAGAATACAAGAGTATTTCATTAGCGCCCTGTCTGTAGACTGAATCTATCACCATGACAGCTAGCTGAAGAAGCAGCAGCAAAACAAGGAGTTCACCGGCTTGTTGAAAGTTTTAGGTTTGGATGAGGTTTTGACAGACCCATCTCACAACTCCTCAGTAGCCCAGGCACTGTGCAGACTGTCCCTGGGCTCCTTCCTCCCTCTTCCCACCCACCTGCCTGAAACTCTATTCCCTTTGCAAGAGTAAGATGAAATGTTTGAGTTTTAATCTGGGGTGGAAGGCAACTAGATTTCATAAGGGAATTACTGTTTTCTGCCTAGGTCTTATTGTGATGCTGTGCAGGCTCTGAATTTTGATCCTGGTTCTGCACACACATTTCATGTATTTCCCTGATAAGAGCTGAAGGTGCTCTAAAATTTACCAGGAACATTGTTTTGGGGTTCCAGTTAACCCAGGAAGAGCTCAGCTAGAGCAATATGAATCAGAATAATGTTCTATTGCAAAGATGACTATAAGCTCCTGAATTCTTCCAGTTAAATGGGGTAGTTGGTTTCAAATCATTATTAATGATTCCTGACACAGCATTTGATCTCCAGTTCCACAAAGTCCAAGACTGTTCAGATGAGCCTTTGGTCCTTACTCATCTCATTATGTGAGCTTCAGCCACTTGTGATGTGATATTAATGACCAATTAAAAACTCTGCTCATCTATGAATTAATGATAGGGGTCCTTGTTTAAAAGAGCAAGCACAGTTCTAGGACACTGTCAGATTTGTGAGGACTTCGAAGCAGACTTTCATCATGCAAGTAGAATGGATGTTCAGTGTAAGGTAGGGTTTTGTATAAGAATTAGTGTTTTGATGCATGTTCTGTGGAGGATGACATTCCTACATCAGTCTCTACGTCAAAGGTATCAGGAGTCAGTGAGTCAACAGAGACAGCCACAATCGAGAAGACGTAGCTCCAGCCTCTTGTCCCATCACAGAGTCATTCAGTGGTCAAACCACTCAGCTTCTCAAAGCTATTTTGGTTCCTAGCTCCCACTGACTTTAAAAGGTATTACACACCTCAGTATGCTTGAACGTCTACACTTTCAGTTGCTTTCCCGAAAAAGAGTCAGCAAATCAATGTTTTCATTCAAACTGCTCAAGTCCATGGTGGTCCTGTTACCAGAAGGCAGCCCACAGATACTAGGATAGAGGACTGCATGCAGTCCTGCAAATGTAGACCTCCTGGGATAGCATACCTAGAGGTGGCTCTGTGCCAGCAGCCAGGCTCTGTCTCTGGGTGGTGTGTCCTTCAGAATCCATGTTCTTACACTTCCTTAGACTTGTATAAGCTGCGGGATGCTGCAGGGTACCGCTCATGCTGTTCCTGCCTGGTGAGATAAGGCTCCCATCAAAGTTCCAACTTGTTACAGAAAATCTCACACAAAATGCAGTGCGTCAAGAAGCTTCCAGATTGTTTAGAGTTACAAGAGCAAAACTGTATCTGTATTTTCAGCAAATATCTTCTGATGTTTGCTGAAATGATATGTGAGCTTTAAAATATAGGTTGTCAAAAGATACCACCAAAAAGAGCGGTCACTGTAAGAGCAAGCTGGTGTTGTGGTTAAAGCATCTTTGAGACTTCCAGACACAAATCTATCAGTGCAAGCCAAATAAGCAAAATGCCTGTAACTTTTCGGGTTAAACCACCACTTCTTCCTATTTGGCCTGCCTGTTTGTTTCATAGTGTTCAGCTGCATACACAAAAACCTAGGAAGAATCTATTCTGGGTCACCATAAGATGCTGACCTGGACTTTGCTACTGGACTGATATCTGACGGGAAAGATAAACATTTCACTTCTTTAATAAGACCTCAGTTGGACTTTCAAATAAGGAATGATATTTAGAACAACCATGCCAGTTAGAGTTGGTGGAATCTGCATCCTCTGTGGTGTCCCATGTGCTCCAAGACAAAAAGTAAGGAACATCCCATTGTCCTGATTTACAGAAAAATACGTCTCTGGAAGAGATCAAATCTGCTTTTGCTGGCAAAAGTGACCCAGGTATTTTTATATCTAATCATGTTCCTTTTTATTTATCATGATGTTTAGCCAGAGTTGTAGGTCAAACAAATGGCTTTGTGCTGTGTGCCAAATGTAGACTGATACGGAGCCTTTGAAGTAAGAAATGTGAGCTGTCTTCTCCCCACAGATCTTAGTCCTCCTGATAAGTGGATGCACAACTGACACACCACTCTTTGACCCATTTGTGAGCACTTCACTGCTGTATTAGCTTTATGGTAATTCTCAGAAATTAGGGGAATACTTATCAAAAGTATAGAAAACTTTGACTAGAGAAAGCAGAATAAAACAAGTTTTACAGATCAGTTTTAAGAGACAGCCTGTCCTTGGTGAGAGCTTTGGGACACTTCTGAGAAGACAAAATTCCTCTAGGTGAGCCCTGAGCTATGGAAACTGTTTTTATTTTACTTACGCAGAATATGTTTCTGAGTGTGGGCTGGCAAAATCAACCCCCAGAGATGGGGACCCCTTCAATACATGCCTTTTTTAGTTCAACCAACCCATCACATTATTACATTTGGATTTTGAATGTTTGGGGTCCTTCTGGGGGAGATTCAGTTTTCTGTAAGGAACCTCTGTTTTTCACTGCAGGCTAGGATCAGAGGCGAGCTCATGACACAGAACTGAGATCTCAGGTCAAAAGTGAACATACTGACATGGAGGAACATGCACAGTTGAAGCTCAGCTTCACACAGATATACACATGTATGAATGGTCTGCAGCATTTGAATCCAGGTCTGGATATAATATTTTGAACCCTGTCTGAGTTGAGGGAATTGTGGTCAGAAAGGTCAGCTTTGTGTCCTTGTCAAGCAAGGCTCCTGAATTATGTCACTAGAGAGATGCATGATGATTTTTTACTTGGGATACCCTTCAGGCTAACTTCAATGGAGACATGCAAAACCAGGCAAGCAGTCTAGCCCTTATAGTCCACTGATTCCCTGCTCCACAAAGACAACAAGCTGAAGTTTGTCAGCTCTGAAAGCATCTGGAGCAGGCAAGGAGGAGACAAACAGACAAATAAAAACCCACTTGAAGCCAGACTATTCCCTTTAATATTTGTGGGACCAAACTGCTGACTTTTAGCTCAAATCTGGTTGTGTCTATTATAACCAATTTGCATTAGGAACCTTTTACTGGGTTTTCTGCCATTACAATAGCAATAAGTACTTTAAAATTAAGATCCTGAATCACCCTCACTGAGTTAGATAACTCATAGTCATGCTGCACACAAGTGTCTTAAGACTCCTCTCCTCCATCATATGGATACCTTGGTTGATATACATATGGATATATGGTTGATACATCCAGTCCCTGAGCTCACATGCACTATGTGGGCCTTGCACATTGTTGGATGTACCAGTCCAAGCTCAAGTACAGTGCTGTTTTGGGGATGGAGGGTTGCACTTAATGAGGCTCATAGCTACCTCTGGTGATGGAGATGGAGTGATGGTAACGGTAAATCTCTGCATTGCAAGTGCATGAGGTATGGCAATCCCTGCAGAAGAGCACAAAACCGGAATTTGAGTCAACACGTTAGACTGGAATATGAAGCTACCAGTTGTCCTAGAGTGCTCGTGGTACTGAGCCCAGACCTGCTGCCGGCAGCCTGAGCACTGCTGTACTCTGGTGCCTTCCATGTTGCTCTGAGCAGCTTCATCCCCATCCAGGAGATACTAGCATGGGGACTGTGGTTACCCCACTGAGAAGATGAGACTTCTGAATGATCTAGGTCAATGCACAAGCAGGGTAAGGTACTGCCATGAGATGGAAATTTTCTGAACACATTCTTACATGAACCACAACAATTGCATACACACAAAAAGGTGTGTGTACTCCAGTTGCGCAGGTCTGCAGATGTTTTGGGACACTGTGAAAAATCTGATCTATTTTAAAAGTGACTGAATTTTTGTGAAAATGGTAATTTCCCCTCTTTCTTCCATCTCAGAAATGGCCAATGAGAGGCAGCAGCAGAAACACTAAACTCATCCTTCTCAAGAAGGTGCTTTGAGGATCCACACATTATATAGTCCTGAAACTAAAAGAAAGCAGGACCAAAACATACTTCCATTACTTTGGTGGGATAAATGTACATGCCATACCACAATGCTTGCAGCATATATTCCTGGCCACCACATTCACAGTATTTTTGAAATCTAAGGCGAATCAGCTCTTTAGCTTCTACTGCAGCCTTCAATGGAGATGCCAGAATATGGTTTATAAACTACTGGATGTTAGGAGATCCAGGAGGGTTCATTAATCAGATGGAATCCAATTAAAAGATTACTCTCCTTTTCTCCAGATATGGTGCTATATGGATGCACAAATTTATCTGTTAAAATCCCTCAGGCAGCTTACCTGGAATAACCTTCTTCTGGATCCACTCCAGCTCCCAGCGGAGGCTCTAGTTCAGGAAATCATCCCTATTCAGAACAGCACTTAAGCTCTTGCTTAAAGTTAGGCATGTACACAACAGTCACTTCCCACAAGGCTGTGTTTAATTGCACCCTAGCTGCCTTTCTAAATTGAGATTAAAGTCAATGGGAAGGTTCCAGCTGATTTTGGAAAGCTGGAAAGAGGCCATTGCCATCTCCATGGAGTCACTGAACATCTTGACCATGTGAATACCCACAGAGTTATGCAGTGCATGGTATCTCTAAAATCACACATTCTTTCAGGCCTGGGAGCCATCCCGGGGAGGCTGAAGATATGTGGCCCAATGGATCAGGGTTGCCAGGCTGGTTGAAGATGTGTGGCCCAACAGATCAGGGCTCCCAATGCCTTCCGGGTGGAGCTGGTTCCAGATGGGGAATAGCAGGGAGCCAGCCCCACTCAGAATGGGGTCAGCACCAGACCCAGCGCAGGCAGGTGCCAAGGCTGGGTATCAAGGAAGGTGTGGGAAAGATGTTGGCATGGGGAAGGTATGCATGCATGAGTGGCATCTGTCTGCTGCTCCGGAGTTGAGGAGGTTTTCTGCTTGAAGTGGGAGCTGAACATGGGCCAATTGCAAGGCCAGTCTGTGCAACTGGATTGCGGCCACATAAGCAAATGGCCCAAGATCAAGGAAGGCTGAGGAAACAAGAAATGTGCCTATGCTCATACAACATATACGAGGTTAAATGAACAATTACTTCCTAAGTCATGTGCTGACATACTTTTTTCCCTTCCTTGTCCGTGGTCTTGAAATGATCAGCTGTCATTTCTTTTCAGAGCTCTTAGCATTATGTGGGGCCTTGGGATATGTTTTGGCCTCAATGACCTCTATGGGTTGTTGCGTGTAAAACAGACTTTTTCTGCCAAAATAAGTATCAGTATAATGTAATTTTCTCTGACAGTGGAGCTGGGCTAAGAAGATGCCACTGCACGAGGTTCTGTAAGGTGACTGCTGTGGTTTTCTATTTCAATAGAATGTCCTGAGCTGGCCTTTGCTTCCCCTTTTACTATCACTATGTAAGCAGTATCAACTGGTTCCACAATCACAGGATTCTATTGAAGTCCAGAGTATTAGCAATGAGCATTTCTACTAAGCTGTATCCCCATCTACAGGTGGGGAAAAATAAACAATGATGGAGTGCATTAAACCCAAAATACACAGCAGCTCTAGACCTAACTTGAGATTTCTGCAAAACACCGAGCCACAGTGATCATTTGATCATATCAACTAACAAACACTAGCATGACCTATGACAGGTGCTCTCCTCTTCTTCCCACCCATGCAGCATAACATGGCACAGGTACTGCACAGAGGTTGCTGGTGCCTGAGATGCACAGTAACAAAGCTGCCCGGTACCACAAGATGAGTAGCTCCCAGCATTCTTTCTTTCCCAACATGGGAGACAGAGCCATATGGACTTGTGCAGCTGAGGAGCACCTGCTAAGCTCAAGCAATGTGCTTGCTCCTTAGCACCAAGGTTTTGAACATGAGGCCCTACCAGGTAGCACACCACAGGCTAGCAGCCTTTCTCCAGTCTGAGATCCAGGGCCAGCAGCAGCTCCATCAGACCAGCAGCATTTGCCCACTAGGTACCTGGGTGGAAAGAGGCCTTGGTGTACTCCTAGAAGAAGGGCAGTGCAAGCTGAGCTCACACTGAGGGCTGCATCTGCACAGGCATGGATGAGGTAAGTTGAGCTCTGTTCTGCTCGTGCATTAAATATCACCAATTTGCACCCTGACTTGCTGTCTTATCAGACTTTCCAGTTTAAGCTCAGCCTCTGCAAGCCTCAGGCTGTATCTTGGTATCTCCAGTCCGTTTCTCCTCCTTGGGTACTTAGTAAAACACTAAGTTTTAAGCCTTTACAAAGGCGTAAAACACTAAATTCTAAGCCTTTACAAAGGCTTAAAACATAACAAGGGCTTAAAATATAGAAATGTGTATGTCCGTATGTAGGCATGCATTGGCATGCAGGTATACAGACAATGATGAAGCTTTTAACACAAGGTTGTTTAAAATGAGACTGGGCTGCTTGCAGGCACTTTAATTTGGCTCCTGTGCAAAAGGGACTGGTTTGCACTAGGCTCTGAGTAGAGGGAGACAGGCATGCTATTTGGCAAGCATTTTAATTCCCAGCTTCTGCCAGTCGCCAGCTCCCGTGGGTACCTGCTGGGAAGGCGTGCTGCCTGACAGTGCTTCCTCTCATGGCCTCCGAGAAATGGGCAGTGAGTGGTGCCCCGCTACCTGCCAGACTTTCAAAGGAGGCAGGATCATCTCACAGCCATGCAGGCCTTGATCACAGGCTAAATGCATCTGGTAGGGGAATGATCAAGAGTGAGGTAAGGCAGAGTCTTTCACATGTGGCTGCAAGCTGGTTTAAAGCACAGAGTGTTGTTCTGGAGCATATGAAATTGTCTGTGTAGATCTATCCACCGGATGAGTAGCAGATCTGCTGTCAGGATCTGCAGTGTTCAGTAATATGATGAAATGCTTCCAACAGAATTTGAAAGGCCCAGAAGTGTCCTGTAATATTTTAGACACCCAGGGGCTAAAATTTAATCCCCAACTTCAGCCTTCTGTCTTCTAAACAGCATTGATTTAAAACACGTCTTGAAATGCATCCTTACTAAGGAGTTGCAGCAGTCGTTATGGAGAAATGGTTGAACTCTCCTGCCTGTGTGAATCAGACCACTTGTTTTGCTGAGGAGTTATGAAAACAGATGATTCACTTATATGCCACTTTTCAGCAATGAGCCCATAAGTCTGCAGACATGTGAGTGAACAACATTAAGCCCTATGAAAGTAGGTATTTGCAGTAACTGGAGCTCCAGTTCAGGCTTTCCTTGCTTTGTTCCATCCAAATTCCCCACTGGCTTCTGTGAACTTCAGTTGATCCAGGAGTGCAGAACTAGCTTGCTTATAACCTGGGCCATCCTCTTTTTATTTACCTCATCCCATCTGAACCTCCATCAAGCCATGGCACCCTTGCCAGAAGAGGGAGACATCTGATGGACGCATCCTTGTGACTTTACATCCTTGTGACCTTTACATCCCTATGACCTTTAAATCCCTGTGATTTTTACATCCTTCCCTTTGTTTTCTCTGATGCCTAGTGGACAAGTTAATTTCTATACACCTTTTCTTTTCCCACTGACCTCTTTCCTGCCTCTCCCTCTCCTTTAGGAGACAGGGTGGGGAGGCTTTGTTAAGTGAAGGAATCAGTCATGGGAATGGACAAACCAGGAAGCCTAAGGAAAAACATAAAAGTGGGGGAAACATAGTCATGCTTCCCCAGAACAATCTTCAGCAGTCTGCTGTGATATGGCATGATGTCATTTTGCTGAAACACCTTTGATACTTTTTTCTTCTCTAAATCAATCTTTTACATGCTTGCCAGCTACTAGTATCTACAGTGTCCTGTGGCAAGAAGGTTCGCAGCTTATAAGTGCACTCTGCAAAGAAAGAAGGGGACCAGGTGCTTTTGTAAAGACTCAGAGACTCAGGATTTGGATCCATCTTATAAGCCACCCTCTGTGGTTAAAATATGAAAGAAGAAGGAACAAGACTTGTAGCCACCAGTGTTACTGTGGGCATTCAGTAATAACCCATCAGAAGCTGCGAGCTGCCCTTGCCCAGAGGAGCTGTTGCAATCGGTGACCTCTGTCAGTGCGTGACCTCCTGCCAAACCCATAGCTTGTTGCTGTAACTCCTATTCTCCCTTCCCTCCGCTTTATGAAGACAGGACTGCAATAAAACATGGTTTCAGCAAGAGTGCCTCTCCCAGTTTCCATTCCCCAGAAGCTCCTCAACACTATGAGCACACTCTTAAGGAGACCTGAGGCTTCAGTGAGTTTGGTTGTAAGAAACAGCTTCTTGCTAGAGAGTATCTGTGGCATGATGCCTGCTACCATTGCACATCTGTGCTGCAGTTTCTGTGAACTGCTGCCCAGTGCAATCCCAAACAAAACCTCAGGTCAGCTTGAGAACAAAGCACATACCTTTGGCCCTCTCACACCTCCTAGGGTCTGGCTTGCCTGTCTCTGGATGCCTTGTGGGGAAGCGGAGAGAACATATAAAGCACTGTTTCATTTCCCCAGCACCTAAAGAGCCAACACACATGGAAGGAAGAAACATTCATCTGCCATCATGTTCAGCTATGGACGTCACTTAAAGTCAAATTGAGGCACCAGTACAGATGACATCTAAGTGTTAGAAAGGGCTGGGTCACTGCACAGTGCACTGCACAATGCATTTCTTCATGATAACAGCAGTCACTACCCTTAATACCTCAGAAGGTCTTATTCTGCCTGTTACTTGAAGTGCACACACTTCTTTAGTTAGTCTTTAGCTACACATATAGTGTTTATCAGAGCAAATGCCAGGACAAAATGACCTCAAAACAACATTTGAGGCTGACAGATCACGATGCAAATTTATTTCCAGGACTAGGAGTGTAGCTGTCAAGCACATAAGCATCAGAGCAGGGGGCCCAGACCTCAGTGTACGTGGGGGCATGAGAGAATCCATTGGCGCTAGTTCAAAGCACTGATGGCAAATGACCTGTGGTTGTCAGAGATACTCCACAGAAGCAGAGAGCAGGTGGGCATAGCTGGTACCTTGCTGTGTGCACTGCCCTGGGTGACATTTATACATCCAACTCTTTACTACCATCTCTCCAATTCTTTAACTTCTCTGGCTGAGCTATTGACTCTATTCTTCCATAAGGGTCTGCAGAGTGTGGGTGAGGAGCAGAAGGCAGCAACGTTGGGTAGTACAAAGAGTACTTGTGCATGTGTGCCCTGGGTTCAGCAGTAGCAGTCATTTTTTCTCCTTGGTAGCTGGTGCAGTGCTGTGTTTTTGACTTTCAGCCTGGGAACAGCGCTGATAACACCAGTGTTTTCAGTTACTGCTTGGTAATATTTTGGTCTGACCAAGGACTTTCTGAGTCTCATGCTATGCCAGGGAGGAGGGGAAGCCAGGAGGAAGTAGAGACAGGACACCTGACCCAAACTCACCAAAGAGGTTATTCCATACCACAGCACATCATGCCCAGGATGTAAAAAACTGGGGGCATGAACCCGGAAGAGTTCAGTTCACGGCTTGGTGAGCAGTTGTATCCTCCTCCCTTGTATTTCCCTGGTCATTGTTACTACTGGTGGTAGCAGCAGTGGTTTGTGTTATACCTTAGTTACTGGACTGTTCTTATCTCAACCTGTGGGAGTTACATTCTTTCAATTCTTCTCCCCATTCCCCTCCCCCACTGGAGTGGGGGGGAAGGAAGAGGGGGGAGTGAGCGAGTGGGCTGTGTGATTTATGGCTTAAACCACGACAGTTCTTTTTGGTGCCCAACGTGGGGCACGAAGGGTTGAGATAAGGGCAGGATTAATAGCCACTCGTCACAATGCTGATTTATTGGCTCTCAGAGTTGTTGCTCTGGTTCTCACAGGTTCAGCATATGATACTTTACTTACAGCCGGTATTCCTTATCTTAACATTTTTCAGACATGGGTTTTGGGTTAAGTTTTTTGTTACATTGTACTTTATCGCACTGATTTTTAATACAATAGACTCAGCAATCATGAAACTGACCCAGCTTTTGTTCCCAGTGTGGTCACCAACTCTATACTTTGGGAGGTATATAATGGAAGTGTTTAGCAATTACACATTTCTTTTCACCTCCTCGAGTGGTCAACCTGTGAAGGAGACATTCTTTTATGCTCCCAGCCCCCCCAACAGACCATTTACAGCATCATTTGAGAATTTTGAAGGTTTTGAACGGCCTTTAGATATCCTTGAGACCTGCCTGCTGGTTGTGATGGGGATCGCCATGCTGGTGCGCATACTGAGTATGTTGTACTCACGACCATTTTGTCTGGTCCCGAGAGTTATGCAGAGTCGGGTTTGGGCCTTGTCCAGGGTTAAACGATGATATAGGAGGTCCAAGAGATTTTCCCAAGGCTGGATAGTCATGAGTGACAGGGTGTGTGGGATAGTATGGGCAAGTATCTAGGCCAGTGGGCCCCTCCAGTGCTTTGGAACTTCACCAATGAACAAGTGCAAAACCCAGAAAAATTAGTAAAACACTTAAAGGAGGTGTGCTGTCATTCTGGTGACACCAGAGACGGACAAATCATGGCAACGTGCTGGGGCTTGGCCTATGCTTACAGAGCCCTGTTCAACACTATCCAGCACCTTCAAAAGGAAAAAAATGTCCCTGGATCTGAGGGCGGAGTAATGGACAGCGCAGCTACTCCAGCTCCAAGCACAGCAGCTACACCACCCCCAGGGACAAGTACAGCCACTACTCAAACTTTGACAGTAATGGGCAGCGCAGCTACTCCAGCTCCAAGTACAGCCGCTACACCACCCCCAGGGACAAGTACAGCAGCTACTCAAACTTCAACTGTAATGGACAGCACAGCTACTCCAGCTACCAAGAAGGAGAAAAAATGACTGCTACTGCTGAACCCAAGACAGTATAGTAGGAAGGCGGGGGGGGTGTATCTGTGTGCAGAGCTTTGTGGTTCCTATCTACAACCCAACAAGCAACTGACCTGCCACTTCCCATACAAAGGACAGACTCAGCTTAATCTGTTAGGAACAAAATTTCTGTTGTCATTTATTACCATCACCTTTGCCTTTCATGACACTGGCCTCGAGCAGGACCTTGCCTTCAGATAACCGCAGATGTTGCACTGCAATTTAACTGCAACAATATTTTAATTACAGCTGAAAGTATGGTGAAAATACACCTGATATTTAGAGGGGAACCTGTGTGAGCACTTCAAGTTTCCTTCCTTCTCTAAGGGACACACGTACATGTATTCAAGGTGTGACATCTTACTTTCCCAGCCTGAAGGGTGCTGTCCTCAGACTGTGGTGATGGTAAGAGGTGACAGCTTGATCAGCTGCCTGGGCTGCAGTGAGGATGGGGTTTCCATGGGAGAGGTGATCAGGTATTTGGCTGTAAAAGGTAGCCCTTGTTCTGGTGTTAGCAGATGGGAGGGGTGCAGTGCTGGCAGCTGCTGCGCAGTTTCTCAGTAGTGCATGCAGACATCACCCCTGTTACCCATGCTGGGAATAGAGGTCACTCAGAAGCTCAAGTTCTCCAGGGCTGATGTGAGGATGCCCTTTACCTGCAGCACGTTGGACAATGCTTCCCTCAGAATTACCTGTCCCAAGCAAAAGCTGTCACTGTGGAAAAAAAGCCATAATTGTTTGGAAAGGTGTTTAATTTCCCTCTTACTTTAAGAAGGGTAATCTCAAACAGGTTGAGGAGACAATTTCCCTAAGTCACTATAAGCTAAGCATCAGACACGGCGAAAGACTAGCATTTCTTTTTTTCATTTAAATGCTATGTGCAGGCAACACCCTTATTTATCCTCTACAGTTTTTGCAACAGCAACACATAAAACCATAGCAACAAAGCTGAATGATTGCAGACTCCACCTGGCCATGATTTCTCCAACCCTGCAGCTTGGGCTGAGGGAAGCAGTGCATTTTTTGGGAGGGTGGCAGATACTGGTATCTCACTT
Organism: Myiopsitta monachus; assembly: GCA_017639245.1. Classification (NCBI taxonomy): domain Eukaryota; kingdom Metazoa; phylum Chordata; class Aves; order Psittaciformes; family Psittacidae; genus Myiopsitta; species Myiopsitta monachus. Next base: position 11,002,449 of record CM029927.1, read on the forward strand.
GCAGTACAGACCTGGCACTAGAAGCAGACAAGAGTTTGGGACCCAACTTGTTCTGCTTTTTTCCAAGCATTCAGTGTTGGGAAACTGCTTAGGCTGCAGTCCCTCACTGTCGAATGCATCCTGATGAGATACACTCTTTTCTCATAGACACAAAGGGTTTTCCTTCACAATTTTGCTTACACTTGTGCTGCATAACAGAATATGGTTAAAATTCACTTTTCTTCTTAATGCTTTTCCTCTCACTTCTGTGGTGACTGGAAAATACTACTCTGTCAAACATGGTGAGACCCCACCTGCAGTACTGCATTCAGTTCTGGGGCCCCAAACACAAGGATGTGGACCTGTTGGAGTGAGTCTGGAGGAGGGCTATGAAGATGATCAGAGGGCTAGAGGACCTCTCCTATGGAGATAGGCTAAGAGAGTTGGGGTTGTTCAGCCTGGAGAAGAAAAGGCTCCAGGGAGACCTTACAGCAGCTTCCAGTACCTAAATAGGGCCTAGGAAATCTGGAGAGGGACTTTTTACCAGGGTATGTAGTGACAGGAAAAGGGAGAATGGCTTTAAGATGACAGAGGGGAGATTTAGATTAGATATAAGGAAAAAATTCTTCTCTGTGCGGGTGGTGAGGCACTGCCACACGTTGCCCAGAGAAACTGTGGCTGCCTCATCCCTGACAGTGTTCAAGACCAGTCTGGACAGGGCTTTGAGCAACCTGGTCTAGTGGAAGGTGTCTGTGCTCATGGCAGGGGAGTTGGAACCAGATGATCATTAAGGTCTCTTCCAACCCAAACCATTCTGTGATTCTATATTTTTATTTAGCCACAAAGGACTATTCCAGATGTCCCTCTCCACCATCTGCACTTTTCATTGTTTCTATATACAAGGTATTAAAGACAGTGCATCTTGTTGTGGGTCTCTGATGTAACAAAGGAGCAATCTTCAGACAAGAAGTTATTCTAATATTTAGAGATAGGTTTTACCAGCAATGAACATTTTGGGGACAGCCTGTCAAGATCTCTCTGAATAGCAGCCAACCTTCCAGCAGATCAGCTGTTCCTCGTGGCTGGCACCCATGTCAGTTGTTATGTGAAAGGCTGGGGGCTAATACCTTTGCAAACTTACCCAAAGTGTTACAATAGGTGTTTAAACTGCATAATACACAATTAAGTTTCAGGATCTCTCAGAAAAACAGAACACCCCAACTGCTGAACCAGCAAATGTATTTACCAGCCAACAAAGGCCCCAGAAAATAGGCTAAGGATGAAACCTCTAAACGCTGCTCTCTGAAAGACGGAAGAACAGTTATACACGAAATAAACAACAGCAAAAGGATTTCCTAATTTAAAAAGAAAACCCAACCTCTACAGGGCAAGACATCAAAACTCCCAGCTGTGCTGAATCCCATGCCCTTGGGAAGAAACAGTGTACAAATCCTAACACCCTTACCCTGGGAAATAAAATAACATTCATCATGCATGGGGTGGATGCAGAAAGAAGATCAAATGAATAAGGATTTGATAAGAGGAATGACAAACAGAGGTAAAGTTAAATGTTCAAGAGGTGGAAGTTAAAGCTTCTGGAGATGTGATAGCTTACACATCATGATCCATTGCATAGGCTCTGCCCAAGAATGTAAGAAACAGGTAAGAGACCTAGCTCTATAGCTGCAAAACTAAAAATTAAGAGGTGATATCTTCAATTACCAGCACTGTTATGAGAAACCAGAAGGAGCTGGAAAATGTACCAAGATGTAGTGAAAACTGGATTATAAAGAAAAAACAACATAAAGAAACAGTTCAGAGTTAATTCATGTTGAAATCTTGAGTAATCATAACACGAAACATTTCATCAGTAACAGTTAAAGTAAAACTATAAAACCTAGTGGTCTTGGTAGGTCTTTTTGTTTTACAGGGTGATTGCCTGACAGTCAACTTGAAAAGCAGCAGACAGACCCAGAGATAGAACTGTCGATTTCATTAATGCTCTTATAAGCAAATATGTAAATACCGGAAGGAATCTAGGAGAGCTATCAAGAAGTTAAAAACCTTAAAGCACTGGGGAAACTAATTAAATGCTATCAGCACTCTAGGTATCAGTAGTTAGCAGTACAACATATCGGCAGTTAAAGGCTGAGAAGATTGTGTGCTAAGTTTGTGTATACAAAGGCATGAGGTCTGAAAGGCACAGTGAATAGTACGTTATGATTTAACCAGAACAGAAGAAATATTGAAGGAAAATTACATAGGTAATATGCGAGGATACTCATACCTCTCCAATAATCGTACTTAACACCTATATTCTTGTCTTTCTAAGAATTTACCCTATAACCAACACTTCTATAAAAAGAAGACGGGAAAGGCTGTGTAAAATACATCAGCTGATGACTTAAAATAAACTATAAGGTTTGTTTGTTTATTGTAGAGAATATGGGGAAACAACTAATGCAGGAAAAAAAGTGACCAAGTATATTTGTAAGAAGTCCTTCTCCAAATTTCTTGTAGGCCCCATTTAGGTATTTTGGAAGATGGCTGTACGGTCACCCCTGTGGCTTCTCTTCTCCGGGCTGAACAACCCCAACTCTCTCAGCCTGTCTCCATAGAGGAAGAGCTCCAGCCCACTGATCATCTTTGTGGCCCTCCTCTGTATAAAAGGTATGACTGTTAAAAATTCCCCTACAGTCAGTGAAATATTCACATCTAATGCCTCAGCATTTCTTAGCAGGTGAGGGTTGTGTCTTAGGAGTGGGGGACTTGAGCACAGGTTTTCTCTCTTGGCAATGGTCCTCTGATTACTGCAGACTTGAGAGTCTGCAGACTCTGAGGGACATCCCACACAGAGGGAGATGCTGGTTGCCACCCACTGCAGCACAGGAGAGCTCAAAGGGCCACACTTTGAACCACTATTCATAGGGTTGCAAAATGATTGGCTTTAGTCATTAGTAAATTTCCATCCTGGGCACAATCCAAGTCAATAATTACTAGGAATTTTTCAAAACTCCAGTAACAATGGTACTGTTCCACTCAGGCTACGATAAAGAGAAGGAGTGTTCTAAGGCTGCCAGGGAATGACTGATTATCCCTCCTCTCACTTCCCACCTTAGCCAGGGAACAGAAGTCCCTAGTACACTCAGTGCCTTCCTCCTTAGCCATGCAAGAGTTCCTGGTATGGTCAAGGGACGCTTCATTGCTCAATTCATTACACAAAGTCTAAGGTCCGGCATGAATTCCTGAGATTGTGGAGCAGCCCAGAGGATGAGGTGGGGAAGTAAGATGCACCACCACCAAAATACAGAAAATTGAGCACCCCATTCCAATCCCATAGCTAACAATCTATGTACGCTATGTGTATGCATGCTTATTTATGAGTATCCCTTTATAAGTTTACAATAGGTATTGCAAAATCTTGGGAAAGATGAATCACTAATGAACTCAAACCCTCCTATGAGATCTGGGTCTAATCACAACATCTTCAGTATGTCTGCTACCTTCTTCACCATCTCACCAGTAAGACTAACAAAGGATTTCTAAAATAGGCAACAAATAAATACATTGCTGCACAGACACAGAAGGATTATCAACAATTAAAGTTATGAACAATTATCATTCAGTTCTGAGCCTACTGTACATTGAAAAAGGAAATGTTTTCCTTCAAAACCACAGGGCTGTTACATGTGAAAATAAATCCAATTATAATGTTGTTTATATTGATAAATACTGTGCATATTTACATGTGGTGTACCTCCTGCTGATGACAATACCCTGTCATGGGATGGACCCATCTGCTCCACAACACCTAGGAGGCAAAAGCAGATATTGCCACAGCACTGCCTCATCAATGAATGGTCAATTGCTGCAATGGAGCTGGCAGATGGGTGTAAAAGCTCTAATCTCCTTGGTTCTCACATACAGCCCAGGATCCAGATCTGCTATGGGTTGTCACTTCCTCTATCTTGCCCATGACAGCAGTCCAGCTAGTTCTAGAATCCAGACATCTAGTCCATAGCTCTCTAATATGGCTACAAGGATATTATGAAAGACCATGCTGAAACCTTGCCAAAGCAAATATAAACCACCACTACCACCCTGCCTTCATCCACTGAAACAGTCCTCCCATTATCTCACAATAGAAAGCAATCAGCTTGATCAGGCACAATCTGCCCTTGGTAAATCTATGCTGCTGTTTCCAATCACCTTTTGTTCTTCACATGCCTGATAACAGCTTCCAGAAGGATTTGTCCCTAAAGTGTCACATGGTTTGGGGTGTGGCTGATCATCCTTCACCTCCCTGGACCTTCACTGCCCTTCTCAAGGAGGAGTATGATATTTGCCTTTTTCCATTCACCAGGGGCTCTTCCCCGTTGCTATGACCCGGCCATTCTTGTGTACAGATAGGAGGCTCAACCAGGTTCCTACTTCTTTCCACTGAAATCAGAAACATTTTACTTAATGTTAGTCTCCATTTGGGAGACTAATATTAAGGCAGTCACCTTTCCTGCTCAAGATATTTGGCTGCCCCTCCTTCTTTTTAACCAGTTCCACGCTATCTGCCCTTGATCATCGCATTGCTATAAAGACTAAGCAAACCCCGAGCAAATGTGACCTTCCAGAGGACATGCAGCACAATGGGATTATTCAAGGACTCTTATAATTTCATTGAGAACAGAGTTGGCAGTTAAATTTCATGTCTGTTTGACAACCTATCCATCTCTTATATATGTAGGTATGACTGTGTGCATGCATGAGTGTATGCCTGCAAGTATTGGTTAAACAGGACTGGCCAGGAACAGATGGTAGAAGAGGTTGGTTGGAGGAAGGATAACTCCTTTCACTCAGTTATTGGCAGTCCATGGCAGCAGTTCCCAAGCTACTCTGCTTGGGAACCTCCAGTGCTATGGCTGCTCTCTTACTGCCATAGCAAGGCTCACATCCCTGCATCTGGGAGTTTCTCTAAGAGCATGCTGGTGGTTCTAGGTGGCTTTATCCAGCCACGACCAACCAGGGCATGTATCTGGCTACATGATGCAGGAGGCTGGGCTTGCCGTGGTCTCTCTGACTTATGGATTTCATCAAAGCAAACAGAAGCAGCTTGCAAACTACTTTGACTTTGAGGGCCAAGCCAAGGGCACATGGGAAATTGCCAGAGAGAAGAAGGGGATCAGAGAAGAAATACTGCCAGCAGCTCACCCCCGTGCTGGGAGATGCTCATACACAGAAAATTATCCAGAAGCAATGATAGCAGTAACCATGACAATGTCAGAAGCACGGCACTAGCAAGGCTCCCTCAGGGATTTACACTTTTGCATACCATGAGCGTATCTGCCTTTTCTGAGGTGTGCTGTTGTTCCAGTGGTAGTCCATGTTTGCTTCATCTTCCTGAAAGCAGAGCTACCTGAGAAATTGCTTTCTCTGCAAATAGCTTAGGGAGGATTACCTGTAAAAAGAAAATATTTTTTACAAAAAGTCTGTCCCAGAGCATGTGCTTGTGGAGCACTTTGCACCACAATCCCGCCCTAATCCCCTTCCCACAGATGGTCCTCATCGTAGCCAGGAACCACTGCTGACTGAAACCAAAGTTGCTTCATTTCACTGAATGCACTGTCATTTTCTAAGATGTGACTGAGGGCCTTTCAGTTAGGTGTCAGCATGTGCTATTTGCTAGAAATGAAATCAACATTAATTCTACTTTGGTTTTTAGTAGTTTTTTTGTCTTTTCCTGTTCCAGATCATGAATGCGGTACACAGGGAGCAGAACTCAGAGAGATTGGGCCTGGCTGTGTACGAGGACCTGCTTCTCACAGCACAGGCTTCATGCAGGGGTTGGTCGCTAACAAGCACTATCTTGGTGGAAGGGAAGAGAAGGCAAACTGTGGGCACTAAGTAGCCTGACAGCTTGGCAGACCTTTCTCATTGACTGCTCAGTTCTCAGCCTTTCATGCCCTCACTAGCCAAGGGAATTATTATTATTATCACCATCATCTTCTTCTTCACCATCATCATCATCATCATTATTCTGCATAGTTCATATTTACTCTTCTTCTGTATGGGTCAACAAAGATTGAGCTGCACCAGTGCTTACTCCTAGGAAAGCCCATCAGTGGTCTTTCGCAGTACAAAAAAATTGCAGTAGTAAGCATAAAGAGTAATACTCAGCATCTGACAGGATGACTGATGTAAGTTGTCAGCCAATATTTGACTTTCCAGGTGAGATTAGATTTAGCCTTTAATTTAACACAAAGTGTGCAGTACAAGGCACTTATTTAACAGATGGTTGCTTACAGCCTTATGCAGGCTGGAGACTAAAACTTTAAGCTGTCTCTGCTCCTAACAAGAGTGTCATCATATATCCAGTGGAGTTTTAAAATCCTGAGTGCTATCGTGAATCTCATTAGAGAAGGGACAGGAAAGGTAAGTTTCTGCTGGTAATTCTTTATTTCCTATTGAAAAAGCACAATAGTTTTGTTTCGAACTCAAGGAAAAAGATTTTACAAAGTTTCAAGACAGTTTGTATTTGGTTTTGTTCATAGCTTGTTTACTTTAAATAGATTAGCTTTATCCCCTATGTTTGATTGTGAGTGTGTAACTGCAGAGATCTACATGCACATGTACCTGCGTCCTTCTGTGTGTGTGCACGCTGCTATTGCAAAGCTAGCTCTACAAGTAAGAGGTACGTAGACTGCTGAACTCCAGTTTGAAAGACACTGCAATTTCTTATTAGTGATGAAAATTTACTGTCTCTTACTAAGAGTTGCAGTAAGCTGCAGTAAGCTCATCACTGCTTGAAGACTGCACTGAGATCGAGTCACTTGTTTTGGAAGTTTTTGCCCTTTTTGTAGTGCTTGGTTGGCCTGAAACATTAAAGGACAGATATTATAGAGGAGCATCAGACTGAAATGCTGTAACACACCCTTCACTTTCTGCAGGCTAGGAAGCCGCAATCCAGTCAAACCCTCCTCTTTATGTAGGAGAGGCAGATGACAGTGGCTCTTCCAGAGTTTCTTCAGAGCTCCTTCAATGGAGTCCATATGTGCAAGTTTCTGCCCGGATCTAGCTCAGTTCAAGCAAGACCAGATGGATCAGGGAGAGTGACTGGATCAGGGGACAATTTAGACTAACAAGTAATCAGCTGCTGAGTAGGCATCTCTCCCTCATCTCTCCCCATTGCTCTGTTAAGGGTTAACAGCCTATAACCCTCAGTGGGATCCTTCTCCCACACTTTGCTCCTCTGCTAGCAACACTAGCAACACTGAAATCCAGCCTTTGAGAATGTCTCCTGTGGGATGGAGACCTGATTCATGCTTTTCTGAGCAGCAGCTGGGTCTGACTGTGGCAAGGTTTGGGATAGCTGGAAGAGGGGCAGGACAGATGCGGCTCTGCAGCACCACTTAGCATCCCTGCCCCTTTGGGATGGCTGACCCTAATGACCCATGAAGCTATTTCAGGTATGAGGGCTTCCTTGTCCCTTCTCTGTCTATCAGGCTAATTTAGGAGTTAGCTGTCTGGTTATTATGCTCCCAAGGACTCATTTGACATTGTATGGTACACCAGCCTTCACACCAGATGTAATGTCTGAGACCAAATAAGAAAGGGGGAGTCACATCCCTCCCTGAGAGATCCTAGGAAGCTGTGTGTAGTGGCAATGTGCCAGCCCTAACACAGGACCTGGTATGTACTTTTTCTTCTGGGCAAAATGCTTCTTCACTTAGTGTTTTGGCTTGCTAGGGAAGGCAGTGTACCTCAACCCCTATAATGGGGCTCATGGTCTTCATCAAGGTTTATCTGGCTTCCCACAGGCTAAAAGTGACCCAAGTGAGGGGAGGAATAAGACCTCCTTGGGTCTCTGAACATACTGAACCTCTCAGAGATGCATATTCTCAGCTAATCTAAAATTAGTAGTGCACTTTCAAGTGGCAGGTGGCAAGTGCTATTAGCTAATTGTCATAATGTAGACAAAAGAAAGCAATGTAACTGTTTCAGTATAGATATTTATTTAAAATAAATACCATGTTGTCTTTAGAGCCATAACTTGCAAGGATGAATGAGATACAAAACTTCACTTGGGCGGTAGAAGATATTTTCAAGGAAACTTTTCTCACTACATGAATGGCTGGAGGAGAAACATGACGAAGCGGCAGATAAATTGCAAGCCAAGGTTGATGCTGAAAACTTTGACTATGTATTCTTTATTTGATGGTGATGATTGGGATTTCTCCTTCATTATTGTGGCAATCCTGGTGAGTACTGTGAAGTCAAAGAGGCGAGAGCACTCCAATGATCCCTATCATCAGTACATCGTTGAGGACTGGGGAGAAGTATAAAAGCCAGATTCTGAATCGAGAAGACCTCAAGTGTGTGATCCATGAAAACCCGGGTGCAAGGGACAAAACAAGCCCTGGATCACCTTGACTTTTTGAAAACATCTGCAATGAGGAAATCATAAAGCCACGTGCAGGGAACTCACTGGAATTACAAACAGACATGATTTGCTTTGATACTCTGTTCTTCAGGAAAATAAACCCAGGAGAATGAGTGAATGAATTACTTGATTTTTTAAGCCTTTTTTAAATCCAGAAGCAGATCTGGATGTTCCCAGAACAGAATAACTATGAATTAGTGGCCTAAAGTGTTGATTCATATCCAAACTGCATGACTTAAGCTCATCTTAAAAATAACTTAAAAATGTACAGTGAAACCCCAAAATCTCCATTTATTGACTGAACAATGTGTTATGGTATGAATCATAGGAGGTAACCCCACATTTGTTCCAAACTGTTTTCTTAATGATCTGTCTCCTTTTTTTATTATTCATTGGCAGCAAAGATTGAGTCATGATCTTCTGATAAGGCCTGGTTTATAGCAGAAGAGCTGCTAAACTCATGTCCTAGTTGTATAGGGCAGCTTCCAGAGGTTCATTATCTGTTCTCAAGTCCATAACTGGTCAACCTGTCTCTCCTGCTGCTCCTTGGTGCTCCAGAGTAATCTGTCTACCTGGGGTGCAAGTCGTGTGATGGAGGTGTTGGTTACATCACATCAGTCAGGGCTCAGTCTAAACCACTGAGATCCTGCCTTCTGGTTTTTGGAGGAGAATTTCCAGATCCAGTTACCAAAGCTGTCCCATTGCCATGCTTCCTAAGGGATTCCCATGGTAGGTACTCATTTCCAGTAGCTAGGAAATAGGTTTTCAAGATGGTTTGTCTTCTCCTGTGCTACTGAAGTATCACAAAGCCTGCTCTTGGGAAATAATAAGAAGCAGAACTGGTGCCACTTCTGGTATTAAACACGTTCATTCTGTAGGTTTAGATCCTGTTCATGTTGCCAGACTTAGATTGCTTAAGCTAAAAGTTCCCATGTTGGCTGTCTATCGTGTGGGCTTGTTTTTGTTTTTAGAAAGTTTTGGCTGAAACACTTCAGCCATGTCTGGCACTGCAATTCCGACAATTTTGTTTTGCTCATGTTAAAAAGAAATGAAAAGGGCTTCTTCTCTTGGGAAGCTTTGGCTTGTTTTGGAGACTGGTCTTGAGGCTGGGCACAGCAGCTGCTGTCATGCTCCCAGTGTGCCTTTTGCGGGCATGTTAAAAAGCCTTTGACACATCTCAGCCTGCAAGGGCTCGGGAAGACTTTGTCCCAGAGCACAGCCTTGTGGGGAGCTTCTCTTCCCTAGCGTGCCCCCTTTCCCCACCTCCCCAGGTGGTCTGGAGTGTCTGCCAGCAAACCTGCTCTTACCATGGGTGTGCTCCACAACCAGGCTGTGAGGCTTCCCTTCCTCTCGGTGCCCACAGGCTGCAAGATGCTGTGCTGCACTGATCGGCAGCGGGGCCACCAGCGCCTGATGCTATGGCCACGCTACACTCATGGAGCCCCTTTTGGCAAGGTACAGGCGGCACCAGCATCCCTAGCAGCGGCCAGACCCCCTCAGGCCCTGCCTGCTCTGGTAAAACCAGGCAGCAGCTCCCACCTCTGGCCCAGCCCCGGTGGCAGGCTGAGGTTGTGGCCAGGCTGGATGAGGCTTCGGGCAATCTGGTCTAGTGGAAAGTGTCCCTGCCCATGGAAGGGGGTTGGATCTGGACGATCTTTAAGCTCCCTTCCAACCCAAACCACTCTACGATTCTATGTGGACCTGGTCGGCTTTGCCCTTGCACCTACACCCCTCGGCCATGTAAGAACTGTTTTACCTCACAGTTATTATTTCCGGGGTAAAAAACATAGAGCTCTTTCTGCTCCGGCCTCAGCGCACTGGGGCTGGGGGACGGCGCAAGGGCGCGGCAGGGGTACGCGGCCGCTCTGCCGGTCCCGGCCCCGCGGTCCCTCCCGCGGCCGCTCTGCCGGTCCCGGCCCCGCGGGTCCCGGCCCCGCGGGTCCCTCCCGCGGCCGCTCTTGGGAGATGTAGTTTGTTGCGCCCCGCCGCCCGGAGCCGTGGCCGCGCCGTGAGGTAGGAGACGCGTCTGCTGGGCCTCCACACGCACCCTTCTCCCGAGGCCGGCCGCGGCGCCCTGCGGGTTGAAACCGGGCTGCGGGGAGGCCGGGAGAGGTCGAGAGGAGCAGAGCGGCCCCGGTTTCCCCTCGACCCGGCCTGGGCTGCTGCCTCCGGCCTGCTCGCCTGCCTGCCTGCCTGCCAGCCCCAGAACCCTCACTCCCGTCGGCCTTCCCCTGCCTCCCGCCTGTTCTGCTGCCACCCGCCTGCTCGCTCCTGACCAGCGTACCTTCCTTTGCCCGGCCTCCTGCCCCCCTTTCTTGCCTACCTGGGGTCCTACCTCCCCCCGCCTGCCCGCATGCCTGCCCGCGCTTTGTCTGTCCCGGGTCCTGCCCGGCCCCTGAGGGTGTGCGAGGCGGCAACAGAAGCTCCCTCGTAATAACCTGTGGCCTCCCGGCTGCCTCTCAAACGAGGGACTGTGTGGTTTAAAAGCTGCTAGAGGCATGTTCGCTTGCCATAAACCAGGGCAGGCCTGATACGGCAGTCTCACTGCAGGATACAGGGCAGGGCCACCTGGAATTGTGCTTTACTCTGTATGGATCTGCCGAGTTTTATCGTGCTCTAAAAAAAAATGAATAAGTAAGAAAGAGGGATCTAAAGATATCATTTGTTGATAAAGTTTGGTATGGGTTACTGGCTGTGCTGGGCACTGGTGCTGCAGGGACCAGCACACGCACCAGGGCAGAGGTGGGGAAGGAATGGAGGCAGGGAGAGCTGCCAGCCCAGCAATCCCTCCTAGAGGCAAGGTGGTAACAGCAAGCAAGGGCCTGCAGCTTGCAAGACCCCTGGTATGTGGCTGAAAGGATGCCCTAGGGAGCCGCGGGGGAACAGTCAGATGTGCCACTGACATTTTTGGGTTTGGTTTGATATGATTTTAATCCAGGTGCCATGATCAGTACATCCCATCTGCTCTGTTCTTATTTGCCAGCGTTTGGAGCATGTGAGGAGCTGCCAGAGGAAATCTCTAATTTTAATTTCTGCTTCTTCAGGTATGAATATCTTACATGGCTTTAGGTTTTTGATGTTCCTTGAGTTGGTGTTAGTTTACGAACGTCTTTGTCACTGACACTACTGTAAACTGAATGATTACACAGGTCTTTTTATGGAGTGAGGTCTTTGCCCACCTACACATAGAGAGGCAGTAAATGTGTGCAGGTCTTAGTGCTTCTGACTTAGTATAAGGACTGCATCTTGTGGCAGTGATCTATGAAGTTTTCTTAGCACAGCAGCTCTGGCTCTCAGGTGTTTCCATTGTGTTTCTTTGCAGCCTGGGCTGCAGCAATTTTGCTTTTCCATATTGCTATGTTTTCCCATGATCCAGTAGTCTTTTTTTGTTTAAGGAAGCTTGATCTTGTCTTGCAGATGCTGAGCCTGAAGCGTGACACAGCATATCACATGTAGTGGTGGGTCCTCCAGTGACTGTCCATATGGGAAACACTGGCTTTGCTTTGTGAAATGCGTGCATTAAAGAAAGCAGTAATGAGACAGGTGGAGTGAAACCACTTTTCTAGCTCAGGACATACTCAGCCATTGCACCATTTTAAACGCAATCACATAGCCCTAGTAGCTTCCGGCTTTCCGAGGCCTTGGGGCTGGTGGCTTTTATAGCTTTTCACAAAGTGGATAAAATGGAGTTGCTCAGAAATCCCTAGTAGACAAAATAATCTCTCAAGTCCCATTTTGTTGGGTAGATGGAGTTATTGGCAGGCTGAGTGAGACATTCAGCCAAGACAACTCAAGTGGGTTTGTGAGTACCCAGATGCCTGTGTAGATGTTTTCTGGTGCATTCAGGCCAGTTGATACTCTGCTGCTGCATAAGCAAACAATGGCATGAGTGGCTGGGCTGTGATGTGGTTGCTGTGGTGGACTGGAGCTGTAATTCAGTGGCTGAGAGACCTGGATTCAATTCTGTGCTCTACCACAGACTTCCCATCTGACTGGGACCCAGCTCCTTAGTCTGTCTGGGGTGGTCTGGCTTGCACAACAGCGTTGCGCAGAGATCCTGGGACTGGTATCAGCCAAAGTCTAGCTCTGGGACTTGGCGCAGCCCTCCCTGGGAGCTCTTTAACCCTGCTGAGGATACGAGCCTCTAGGGTCATGTTGGTGACCCTCTTTGCCTGCTCTGGACCAGGAAGACCTCACAGCATTTGGAGCTAATGGAGGATTGCTAGTATAGCACTGAGGTGTGTGATATAGGCAGACCTTCGTTTCCCATCTGCATTAGTTGCTTCTGCTTCACAAAGGAGGTAAATATGCTAGTGATTGTGAGGTGCAGTCATGGTGAAGAAGGTCATCAATACCTGTTAGAGTGATACTGTTTTATCCCTACCTTGCGTAGGAGTCTCTAAGTACGTGATGGATAGCTTATGGAGTCTCAGGCAGGGCTTCAGGCAGAGCCTAGTGCTCCTGTTTCTTTCTCACGTGGCTCAACACGAGACCTCCTTGCTTGTGAGTGAAGGTAATAGTGACCTTCTGTGGGGCCCAGTCTCTGTTCCCAGTAGTGCTGTTTGTTAAGGAGCTCACATTTTCCTGGAGAACAAACAATGCCTGACTGTAGATGTTTCTGAACTCCTATCTGTGCCTTATCTGTCTCTGAAAGAGCCTTTTGCCTTTTCCATTTATCCGTCTTCCTTTTGCCTTTGGCCTCTTGCCTCTTTCCTTTCTGCAACTGGCCTTCTGCCTCTTGTCTTTAGAGTTTTGCCTTCGACATTTTGCCTTTTGACATTTGACATTTGACTTTTGACTTTAGTATTTCTCCTTCTTTTGCCTATTTTTTTGCCTATTTTTTTGCCTATTTTATTGCCTATTTACTCCTTCTTTTGCCTTCTATTTGCCAAATTTCTCTTCTGTCTTCTGCCTTTTGACTTTAGACTTTTGTCTTTTGCCTTTTGTTATTTTTACTTATCCTTCCTGCTTTTGCCTCTTTTTCTTCTGCCTTTGCCTTTTTAAGTTTTGCCTTTTGACCTTTCACTTCTGCCATTTTCATTTCTACGTCTTCTTTCTGACTTTCGCCTTAAGACTTCTACCTGTGGCATTTATTCTTCGACCTTTTGACTTTGGCCTGTTTCCTTTTTGACTTTTGCCATTTGCATTCTGCCTTCTGCTATTTGCCTTTGCCTTTTGACTTCAGAATTTGCATTCAGGCATTTGCTTTTTAACTTAGACTTTTGCTTTAGATGTTTGCCTTTTGCCTTTATCCGTCTCCTACCTTTTGCTTTTTTGCTTTCTGTCTCTCACCGTTTGACTTTAGCGTTTTGCCTTCTATCTTCTACCATTCCCTAAATGAATAAGAATTTGCTCTAGCATGAGGTATTAGTCACTTGAATTAGGCCATGCATTTATATCGAATTACATATTGCTGTCTTCAACACAGAGTTGGTTACAGTTATGCAAAGTTTTGCAAAGTCTTGCAAGAATTTTCCTAATTATGAAATTGATAATGCACAGAATCACAATTGTTAGGGTTGGAAAGGAGCTCAAAATCATCCTGTCTAACCCCCTGCCACGGTAGGACCGCCTAAAGCAGGTTACACAGGAGCACGTCCAGGCAGGTTTTGAATGGAGGGAGAGACTCCACAACCTCCTGGGGCGGCCTTTTCCAGTGCTCTGCCACCCTCAACCCTTCTTCATGTTGAAGTGAAACTTCTTGTGGTTTTGTTTATGGCCACTGTTCCTTGTCCTGTCACTGCGCACCACTGAAAACAGCCTGGCACCACTCTCTCGGTACCTGCCTTTGAGAGGTTCATATGCATTAATGAGATCCCCTCTCAGTCTTGTCTTCTCTAGACTAAACAGGCCCAGGTTCCACAATCTCTCCTCCACAATCTAGAGCTTAAAGGAGATGCTCCAGACCCCTGATCATCTTTATGGCCCTCCACTGGACTCTTTCCAGTAGCTCCTTGTCTTTCTTACACCGAGGAGCTCAGAACTGGACTCCAGATGTCGCTTCTCCAGGGCCAAGTAGAGGGGCAAGATGGTCACTCTTGACCTGCTGGCCACACCCCAAGATACTATTGGCCCTCCTGGCGCCAAAGGCGCACTTAGATTGTCCATGGCATAGCTGTTACCTAAGGCATCAGAAATTTTGTGAAATTCATTCAACTCTCTGGGGGTTTTCCACTGCTTATTTCAAGTAGTCTCAATTACTTGAGGCAAACTCCCTTCCCTCCCCCCATACTGGAATGTTCTATGCACCTTTTTTAGAACAGCTGAGGAACAACTTTAGCCTTCGACTAACTAGACATAAAATTTGTAAAATATAAGAAGCGGACCTGGAGACAATAATGAGGTCCCGCATTTACCCAAAACATACGCAGATGTAATTTAGTTAAAATTTTTGTCTTGTTTTGGACAAGTCAGAGAATAATAATGTTCATGTTAATTAATTTCATCTTTGCTATTTTCCCCTTCTCTTTTCTTAATACAGAATCAACTAGGAAAGGCCTTCATGATCGTCAAGTCCAGCCGTTACCCCAGGACTGCCAAGTCCACCACTAAAGCAACTCACGCTGTGATGTCCAAGCCATATCATCAGTTCAGTCCTTCCATCTGGGCCATAATATGAACATTTTCATTAACCTGTTTGAACTTTGGTATATTAAGTGCACAGAAATAGTTACATATTCAGTGTAAATCCAATTCCAGTGGCACTAGTTAAGAAATAACTGCTTTCCAAACTTGCTCTCATCCAAGTTCAATTCAGGAAGTTAAAAGAATTCAATGCTTGCTACAATTTTTACAACTGGCCATCTATGATCTTTGCATTCAGTGTTATTCACTGACTATCTCTGTGAAATAGTTTTTTCTCAGTTGCAGTAGAGTTGTATTTCCATTTGTATGGTAATCTAGGATTAAATAATGAAACTCCTTTTAATTTTCTTGCAGCAGCTCCAAAGAAGGTGATACATGTTTCTGCAAATCAACTCAAATATAATTAATTCTCTCCAAAACATTCTCAGATTTACATAAGTGCTTCTTCTATCTTCCGGAATGTTTGCTTTTCCTGCCTGATTCCCATCTTACAATTTGCTATGACACCTACAAAATGACATGGCGTTAGTTTTTTACACCTGTCTGCCAGGACAAATAGGCTGATAAATTCAATGCAGTAATCTCTAACACTTCACAGCGTTACTCTTATGTGCAATTTTACTGTCTAAATGAACTACTTTTTAATGTAAAACTGATGAGAAAGAACTTAACTTAGGAAATTAATCCTATGTTATAGGTGGACTGTGACACTACAGATGGAGAACATGCAGGCTAATAGATGTGTTGTAACTGCTGCCCACCTGAAAGGGATGGTAGCACCTGAGCATACCACTGTCTTGTTTTGAGGGTCTGAATCTGCTAAATATTACAGATGGCTGGAGGGTAAACAAGAGAGCGATTGACAGCTTCAGAGACTGATTCATAATGCTGACATGGTGGCAGTTACTGTATTCAACTGTGGATATCAGTAAAGCTCTCTAAATATTTTAGTGAAGGACTTGGTGTACACCTAGTGTTCAATGAATACTAACATCTGAAGCCTTCAGACTCTAATACATCCCTCATAATATGCTCTGCCTTCTCTCCAGGCATAACATAGATAAGGCTTTGTGTGTCTTATTCACAAGTTAAATATCATTACCTACTTAAAACTGTAAAGACTAAAACTGAAAAGATATGTATCAGCTATTACTTTCAATACTACAAACAACTGAGCTTTATCAGGATGCCTATACATTTCAGCTTCCCTTCTGGAGAACACAACTCCTGAGACGTCCACAGAACCCAATCTTCAGTAACTCCAATGAAATTCTTCAGAGAAATAATCAACTGAACCAAACAGAAAGCAGCATCCCTGAGCCAGAGGCTAATATTGTCAAGTCTGCCTTTCTGCAACAAAGCATGAGGGACAGTTCCACAATGGACAACAGGTCTATTAATGCAGTTCAGATAATATGAGTCAGTTCAGCTTGTTGCATGCTTCTAGACTCCATTCACCCACTTGCAACTCTTTCAGAATCAGAGTGGATTTTTTTTTCAAAGCATGAGTGCATATGTATTTCTAAAATTTTCTTCATGCACAGCGTTACCATTAACTCTAAAATATAAAATAGTATTTTTCCTGCCATGAGTTGACAGCAGGCGTCTTTTCACTCAAGTCCGTTGTTTTCAATCCACATCACTGCAAAAAACGCCTGGAGACAAGCACTTTCATGCATTAGCAAAACCAGAAGCCATTTTCAGGGAAAAACAAGCTCACCTAGTAATGCAGCAATACTGTAGTTTCACCATTATACCGAGGCCAAAGAGTTGCCAAATTCAGTGGCAAGTCTGCAAGGAACACTGATGATTCGTTAAGCAAACTTCTCATTATCCAATCGCTTGTACGGCTGCATCATCCCTGTTGTGAGTATCAACTTGTAACACAACTCTAGCGACCCCGTGAAAGAGCAGATCTGCGTGTTGTAGTCACTATGAAAAAGAGGATGCAGCCTCGCAACCTGTAAAAAACTGCGTGAGCAGAGACGACATGATGTTAACAAAGAGCACGATGTTAAAGAACAAAAAAGAAGAAACACAGGAAAACATGATCAAGGCCTACGTATCTCAAGATCCTTGTGCTATTACTGGTGTCCTGCCTGGGGGGTGAGAGGGGAGCTGATCTTCTACAGCACTACGTGGTTTGCAGGAGAAACCACAGGCCCGCCAGAGACTGGAAACAAAACAACGATTGATTTTATTGTAAACTTCCCTAACACTGCCTCAGGTTTCACAAGCTCTTACTTTCATAAAAGACTTGAAGTAGCGGTAAAAAAAGATTAAGGAAAGAAAGCAAAGATTAATAAGCTCATCACCCATCAGATCCATCAGTGACCCCTTACAGCAAGTCATCCAACGATCCCACCATAGAGGAGCACAACCCATGCGGTCCAAGGCCGCCTTTTATCAGGTCAGGCTCTCTTGGTTCCTCCCAGTCATTTCCATCCCTGCACATGCGTCATGAGCTGGTCTGGAATGTTCCAGACTGTGGCAGGGGGATCTGGTGAGCCCCAGACCCAGTTAACACTGTGCACTGATGGGCGCCACAGTGTCTGTGCCGCTGCCTCCGGGCAGTTGATCTTCTCGGTCTCAGAGCAGGCACACAGGAAACCATCCCCCACCTTCCTGGAGCGTGATCCCTGTTCTGCCCCTCACCACCAACCCGCTGCTCACCAGGGACAGGCGCTCAGCCTCCCTCAGTGCCTTCCACCTTTTCAGTTGCTTTGAGGCACACACAGAAAGGGTCTCTTGACCATCACAACTGGGTTTAAGAAGTAAAAAGCCACAAGAATGTAGCATTGGAGCTTTTTATGAAGTGATCTTCCTGTAATAGGAGCTCAACAGGGAGGAAAGCAGAGGGCGGGCAAAGGCTGCAACTAAAATAAGATGACAGTTTTGATAGGAAACGAAGACTGTAATAACACCTGAAAATCTAATAGAAGCTTGTTCTTCCTGAAAGTGAATTCCATGAAATCAAATGCAAGCCCTTCAAAAAGTCTAAATAAGGTATTGCCTATGCATAGGCAAGCATCAAATGAGAAGTTCAGTAAAAGGGAATATACAGTGGTGTGCCTATCTCCACAAGCATTTACAATTATAAATCAATGCATTTGGCTTGTAACAGCAATCCATCTTTCATCTTGCCTTCATTACCATGATATCTGAAGCTCTGTGAGTATTCAAGCAGCTAACAAAAATATTTAACTTGGCGACTTAATAACACACCTCAGTCAGAGACAGAAGTACCCAACGATAAATGAACTCTATAATACCCTTTCTGGCACTCATGTTTACTTCTCATAAAAGGAGAAACAAAAAATTACTGTAAAATATTCTCCGTATGATTTTCTACACCATATAATGAGAAATACATCATCCCTGAAAACAGCACTGGTGAAATGACTATAGCATACAGGAGAACAGGTACACAGCTTCATTGCTCTTACAACCTAGCATTATCTAACCAGCCAGATTCTCGGTGCTTCCTGGGGCCTCTGGCAGCAGAATACCCTGGCGGAATTCAAGCAGCATCTGGAGGTTGTTACGGTTCCTCAGCAACCGGCTGGAGGGAGAGCAGGTGCTGCAGGATGAGACTTTCTACGTTGGGTGTGGAGAAAATGTTGAACAAACAGGTGGATTGCTTTTTCTTTTAATTCTCAAATTTGTAGCTTGCAGCTGTAGCTTTTCCAGGAGTGCCCTTGACAGAGTCATGACTTTGTTCTCGGCTTCAAATGGGAATATGTGTGGCTGTCCCTATATGTATGATTTTATATGTGATCGTCTTTTCTTGGAAAGTTAGTCACTCTTGCTGGTAACAGCAACGGCACTTTCACTCACTCTTTGTTTTGATTTAAATGATGCGTATCCTTAATTCCATTTGATTGGCTACCAACCAGAGAAGAATTATCATTTCAATGTTAGTTCATTACAAAATAATACTAACACATTTTAGGGATGAATCAATATTTTCAGTTTATATTGCTTAATGGTTTTATGTTGATTCCCATTTGCAATTATACCTCTTTCCACTGTTTGGAAATCATAAAGAAAACTGTAAGAGGAGTAAAATTTTTATTATTTTTACAAAAAATTTACCGTTTATTAAAAAATTTACTATTTACTAAAAATTTGCTATCTTTACTTCACTGGCATCTAAACTACCTTCACTGTCTTTAAAACCTCTCAAACAGAAAGTTTTGCACTTGACAGGACAAGGTGCAGAGGCTTTCCCGTACAGGGCAAATGGACTCCTGAAGGTCTATACACATTATAACATATTATTACACATTATTACACATGACCACTAGAAGTCGACAGCAAAACACCCATTTTTAAAGTATTTCTTATCAACCAAACATCATAACATTTTTGGAAACCGCAAAACTATTTTTTAAGCCCTGGAGTTGTTTATTTTCTTTTGATTGCCAGTGACATCAAAGAGTTAATACTGGCATAGGAAAATCGTTTTGCTTATAAAATCCAAATCAAAGAAGAGTGTATCAGCTCTTCCTGGCAGTCAAGAGTAAATTTCAGGAAATATGAAAGCTGGGGAAAGAGATACTCTGGGAATCGGTACCACGATGCTGCTTTCCATCTTCATCTGCTGAGGTTTTTCCACGTATATCTTCAGAGTAATTAGGAGGAGCAAGATGCAGAACATCCGGGTTACTTAAGAGACAAAATGTTTTCATCAGTAAAATAGTAACATAATGCTGTAAGATTAGTATGGAGAATATCGTACAGTAGAGTTTTTGTTCTGAAATCAATAGCATTTATAAACTGTCAGTGTAGGAGAGAGCTTCAGTATATTCTTGAGGTACAGAAATGTTTAAGTCCATCTTTATAGTGAAATTGTTTACAGACACTGGCTTAGTACAAACTTGGTACAAACAAGTTACAAACTCATTGTTTCATTCAACAAACAAACAAACAGATTTTTTTATGTGACAATTATTAGACTTTTCTGTGCTGCGGAGTTGTCGTGGTTTAAGCCCAGCCATCAAAGTTTGAGTAGCTGCTGTACTTGTCGCTGGGGCTGGTGTAGCTGCTGTGCTTGGAGCTGGAGTAGCTGCGCTGTCTGTTGCTTTGCCATCAGATCCAGGGATATTTATTTCCCTTTGAAGGTGCTGGAGAGGGTTGAAGAGGGCTCTGTAAGCATAGGCCAAGCCCCAGCATGTTGCCATGATTTGTCCGTCTCTGGTGCGACCAGACTGACAACACACCCCCTTTAAGTGTTTTACTAATTTTTCTGGATTTTGCACTTGTTCAGTGGTGAAATTCCAAAGCACTGGAGGGGCCCACTGGCCTAGATACCTGCCCATACTACCCCACACACCCTGCAACTCATGGCTGTCCAGCCTCGGGGAAGCTCTCTTGATCCACCTATATCATCATCTAACCCTAGATAAGGCCCAAACCCAACTCTGCTTAACTCTCTCCAGATCAGACCAAACGGTGTGGGTAAAAACACACTCTGTATGCGTGCCAAGATGGTGATCCCCATCACAATCAGCAGGCAGGTCTCAAGGGTATTCAAAGGCCATTTCAAACCTTCAGGACTCTCACATGATAACATTAAACGGTCTGGTAGGGGGACTGGGAGCATAAAGGAATGTCTCCTTCATGGGTTGACCACCCAAGGAGGGGAAAAAAGATGTGTAATTGCTAAATACTTCCATTTTATACCTCCCAATGTATAGAGGTGATGACCACACTGGGAACACAAGCCAGATCAGTTTCATGATCAACGAGTCTCTATTGTATTACAAGACATTACCATCAAGCACAATGAAAGAAGAATCTTAGCCCAAGCCCCCGGGCAGTAAACGTTAAAGCAGCAAATCCTCGGCTGACCCACCGAGGAGGTAAAAAAAGATGTGTAATTGCTAGAAAATTCCATTATATGCCTCCCAGAGGAGCACCTCCCGTATGAAGATAGGCTGAGAAAGTTGGGGCTGTTCTATTCTAATAGAGAATAGCTTTTAATTCAGCAGCTACTTTTTAGATGAGGTAGATTTGAAGTGGCTGTCCCCGTGTAACTTAACAGTTCTTTCTAACTTTTCCAGGTGACAAAATACAATCTCCTCTCCAAAAACAGAAGTTCCCTGCACTCTTTAAATTACTCTCCTCCAAAGACAGTCTGTGGGATGGCAAGATGGCCAAGAGACTTGAGGCTTTGGTACTGAATGTGAAGAAGGATGGAATGAAAGCATAGCCAAATCACAGCAATACTGACCAGTGGCCTTCTGGGCAAAAGTAATGCTTTTGCTTTTCAGGTGAGAAAAGGAACAAGATGCTAAGTTCTTTCCTTGTCAAGACCTTTTCCTGGATGCAAGTGCCTCCTCAGGTGTTTTGGGAGAAAAACCAAAGTTCCTGAGAGAGAAAAAAAGGCTTCTACAAGTGCAACCATCGCATGACCTTTTTGACTTCTTGGACAGGTAAGTATCAGAGAGAGAGAGAGAAGTGAAACCCAGCGATGGAGAGAGGAATAAAAAGGGAAGGGGCTCATCCAAATACAGAGACTGGCCAGATATGCATTGGACATTTTATTTCTGTATAGAAATGGTTAGAAAATTCAGAAAGGCATAGTACACACATGATGCTGTCAACACTGAGAACTGCAGGCAGTCTGCACAAGGCATTCTAGCAAATGCAAGGGGAATAAGCGCGTACCAGCTGCTCACCCCTGCTACCAACACTCTGTTGGTACTGATTTGAGACAGCTTTGTTTGCAGACGTCTGCGACCCCTGCTATCATCTCCAGTGCTTCTCCCATCAGAGTGCAGAAGGATCTGAGGGATTTTTTTTTTTCCCCTTTTTCCAAAATAGGACTCAGGGTGGGAGGCAGTTGTTGTTTGCTTCTGTGATGGCTTTCTTTTATTATTGCTATTTTGTTTCCTTCTTGCTGCTCTTTTTGTTTCTGTTTCTGCACCTCTCTGCCCCACCATGAACAGTTGTCAATGAAAACACAGTGCTGCAATTCAGTGCTCCTTTCTGTTGCCTGCCTGCATTTTCTTTCAGAAGCAAGTTTCTCTTTACTTCTGGACCTTAACAGGTGTCTGAGATATGCAGCTGCATTCCAAGAGCAGGCAGTACTCTTCTGGAGCTTAGCTGAATCTTTTTCAAGGTGTAGCAGTAGTTCTTCTGCATTCATAAATATCTTTCAGTCATTTCTTTCCTAATCAAAGACTCTCTCAGTATACTTTCTTTGCTGTTTTCCATTCCGCAGGATGCAGATGGCAAGGCAGAGAGATAGGACTATTGTAATACTTTTTGCTTTTTTGCTCATACAGATGAAAAGCCACTCGAAGAGTAGTCTTGTGACGTAACATGAAATTACTGGAAGTCCTTTCCAACCCTAACTATCCTATCCTAATCCTAACTATTCTATGAGCCTACGAAGTGTGTACTCACACAATGTGAGATAACTCTTATCCTATAACATGCTTCCTAAACTATCTCCTAACTCTATCCTAAAGTGTATCCTAAAATTTGTCTTCAAAAGACACAATAATAAAATAATAAACATAGTTGTAAACACGGTAACGACTGCAGTAACAAACATCGCAACAAGCGCAGTAACAACAGCAGTAACAAAGTCCAGAGGCCAGCTCCCCCCTGGGGAGATGCTCCAGCGGGTGTGCCTCTGCTGGCGGAGCTGAGGAGTGAGCCAGCAAGGCCTCCTGCGAGGGCCGGGATGGGTCTGAAGGCGCTGCTCCGGCTCCGGGGGCAGTTGGTGGAACCTTCCAGCCAGAGCAGAAGGACGCGGTGGATCTGTCCTCGCCGCTGCCGAGGTGGTGCTGGGGCCGCAGGGTGGAACGGCAGCCCAGGCAGCAGAGCTCCCCTGGGGAATCCAGAGTGGTAAACGGGCACCTACAAGGGCAGAGTCAGAAAGCGCAGATGAAACCATGAGGGCAGGAGCAGGCGGGACTTGCCTCCTGGGGTTTCTTGAAAATGGGGTTACATTCCCTTTTTCCAGTCATCGGGAACTTCACCTGACTGCCATGATTTTTCAAATATGATGGACACTGCCTTAGCAACTTCATTCGTCAGCTCCTTCAGGATCCCACAGATAGATTTCATCAGGTCCCATGGACTTGTGTACGTTCAGGTTCCTAAGATGGTCTCGAACCAGATCCTCTCCTACAGTGGGCCCAGGGTCTTCATTCACTGTCCCTGTATCTGCCTTCCAAGACTTGGTGGTGTGGTCAGAGCATTTGCCAGTGAAGACTGAGGCAAAGAAGTCATTAAGAACCTCAGCCTTCTCCAAATCCAGGCTAGCCAGTTCTCCTGATAGCTTCTGGAGAGGGCTCACAATGTCCTAGCCTGTCTTTTATTTGCAATGTACCTATAGAATCCCTTCCTCTTATCCTTAACATCCCTAGCCAAGTTTAATTCTAAGTGGGCCTTAGCTTTCCTAATCTGGTCCCTAGCTTCCCAGTCAACATCCCTGTATTCTTCCCAGGCCGCCTGTCCTTGACTCCACCTTTTAGAAGCCTCTTTTTTCCTTCGAATTTTCCTCAGCAGCTCCTTATCCGTCCAGGAGGTCTCCTGGCCCTCCTGCAGCACTTCCTTCTAGTAGGGATGTATCGCTCCTGAGCTTGCAGCAGGTGATCCTTGAATATCAACCAACAGCCTTGGGCCCCCCTCTCCTCTAGGGCTGTATCCCATGGAACCTTACTGAGCAGGTTCCTGAAGAGGCCAAAGTCTGCTCTCTTGAAGTCCAGGGCAGTGAGCTCGCTGCACGCTCTTCTCACTGTCCTGAGGATCTCAAATTTGACCATCTCAGGATCGCTGCAATCAAGGCTGCCCTGGAGCATCACATTTCCACCCAGCCCTTCCCTGTTGGTGAGGACGAGGTCAAGCATAGCACCTCTCCTTGTCGGCTCCTCTATTACTTGCAGAAGGAAGTTGTCTTCCACACAATCAAGGAACTTCCTGGATTGCTTGTGCCAGGCCGTACCATCCCTCCAACAGATATCAGGGTGGTTGAAGTCCCCCATGAGAACAAGGGTCTGCGAGTGAGGCTGTTCCTATCAGTCTATAGAGCGCTTCATCCACCGAGTCCTGTTGATCAGGCATGATAATGCATACAGGGGAAATAAAACCCCTAATATAAGCAGAGTGAGAATCTGGTGAGCTGCTGCTGTTCAGAAAATTGGTCTGGGAGTCTGCACAATTCGCTGAAAGCCAACTCAGTGTTCATTGATGGTCAAAATGAGAGAAAGACAGGTAGCAGTGACTAGAAAAGAACTAAAACAAAAGACAGACTAGATTATGCCTCTGTTCAGATCCGTTACACTTACCACAGCTAGAAAAAGATAGGAGGGAAATAAAGCTGCTGAGAAATATTGAATGGTTCCTGTAGGAGAAGAGATTACTAGATTGGAAAAGAGATGAATGGTAATGTAGGTTCATAAAATTATAAAGCATGAGGAACAGGGAAGGATTACTCATTGTTCCTGGTAATAAAGAAATAAGGAGAAGCTAATAAAAGTATCAGACAGAGGTTTTAAAACAGACCAAAGGAAGTACTTTTTAACTCGATGTGTAATTAACTTGTGAAACTCTTAATCACAACATATTGTGGAGGCCAAAGGTTTAAATCAGTTGGAAGACAGATGAGACAAATTCATGTACAATACGTTTGTTTGTAGCTAATAAACACTGGCTACAGCCTCCATCCCAAATGGTAAATCACTCATTGCCACAAACACAGAAGGTGTGCCAGGGGAAGAACCATATGATATGCCCTGTTCTTACACTCTTTTAACAGAAAAACCTCTCACATCTTTGGAGGTAGCAAGTTGCTCAGATACAGCAAAACATATCTCTTCTGTTTGGATTCAACTTGGTGTAAAGAAGTGGTTTGTGAGAGTTTTAAGAGAGGGTGGTGAGGCACTGGAATGGGCTGCCCAGGGAAGTTGTGAATGCTCCATTACTGGCAGTATTCAAGGCCGGGTTGGACATAGCCTTGTGTGGCATGGTTTAGTGTGAGGTGTCCCTGCCCTTGGCAGGGGGGTTGGAACTGGATGATCTTAAGGTCTTTTCCAACCCTAACTATTCTGAGATTCTATGATTCTGCAGCTCTTGCAGACATCTATTTGACCTTCTGTACATATCAGTTTAAAGATATGCACAACTGAAACAGGAAACTAATTACTGTTTCAGTAGCTGCAGGTAGTATGAATCTCTACCTTCCTGGCATATGGCCAGTTCCATACCATGGACAGACCTTCTGGGGGCAAACTCAGAATAATGTCTATGTCACAAAAAAGTAGCTGCGAGTCATGAGCAAACATGTTCAGGTTCTTTGGGAGGGATATTTTCCCAAGGCTGTCCTCAGGCTGTGGATATCTAGAGAGGAGATAAATCTTGAGCCTACTCTTGGCAAACTTGCAGCTTTGTAAGAGGAAGCAGGCTCTGCATTGGAAAGGTAGGTGTTTGAAAGGAAGGGTCAGGTAGTCTCTGAAGGAAACCCTCCATTCTTGAAGACTCCACTACTATTTGAGTGGTTGTGTGTTTGAGTATATGTGTCTGCAGGTATCTTGGATTGTCTTTTTTATCAGCTTAGAATAGGTGAACCTATATACATAACCTATGTCCCAGGCTGTGTAGCAGGAAAGCTCACTGCCATCTATCATTCGCATGAAATTAGCATGGAGCAAATTTGAAGCAATAAACACAATCCTTTCCCTTTTGGTACTGGACAAGTTGATCATTAACTAAAGGTTTATCTACTTACTTTACAGGAAATACATCTGTAGGTCTTGCAAATGGAAAAGGGGTTGTATTGAACCCCTCATGACAAACACAGATTGTTATTGCTACTATGGAGGTAGCCTTCATGACAATAAGACTGGCATTAAGACTTCCTCAGGTATTTAACCAGTGTATATCTTTATTACATACAAGATTTTCTGACAATACTTATTCATGCTGTCATTTTTCTTTGCATCAAAGAAACAGCTGTGCCCATAGGAGCTCTACCTCAGCAGACTACTAGCTGCCAGATGCTAAAGTATTCTTAAGGAATCACAATAATAAGGTTGAATGACGACTGGAGGGTTTGTATTTGTTTCTGCATGTTTCTGTCCTCTACCGCACTAGGGAGATCTTACCCTAACTATGGACATATCCTTGTTCTCCGACAGTAGCTTGTTGGCATTATACTGAATGCTATCACTTAAGGTCTTAAAAGCATAAAGACTACAGAGAAACACCTTGGAATTTCTTGTAATTTGTTAAAGTGCATTTAAAGGCAAGAAGATGTTTTTGACTGATAATATGGAGACTTTCTTCAAATTGGCATGTTTTTTCAATGGCAACACAAGCTCCTCTACAGTACTTCAGGTTCTTTAGCTCTGGCCAGAACAATCCAGAATACTGCATTGTACATGACATTTTGAGGCATGAGACTCTACTAGGAGAAATAATTAAAGACTCAACTCATTCTCCTGCAATAGGTTGCATTATCATTATTACCCAGATGGTAACAGTATGTGAAGGAGAACAGAGAGCTATATAGGACTTGTGGCAATTAAACTTCAAACTATTGGATCCTTAGCTCTTTAGTCTGGAGTAATTTTCAGGAGTGACCTGGAATAGTTTTTATGTGGTATCTCAGTGGAATAGCACTCCACCTCCCACCAGCAAACACTCTGAATAATTTAGATGTTCCGCACCCACACAATAAGGATTTTCAAGCCAAGTTTTTCAATGGATATGCACATATTACTTTTTCTGGGGAAAATGAGCTTTATATTTTTCACTAGATGTAATAGAGTTTCATTTTTTTAACTGAAGACTTCCTTAGACAAATCTTTCCTCACCAAATCTAAATGATCTATTGGGCTCTATTTGATGGGACTCAGTTGTGACATTGTCTCAATGTGAATTTATCTAGGATAGAAAACATCAGTTAGTCCTGGAGTCTGAACTCAGTTAACAATAAACACTCCATTGAAATATCCACAAGATTTTTTCTCAGCATGAATAAGCCAAATAAATTCTCAGCTGTTCAAAACATGTAAGAATGTGTAAGAAAAAGTTGCAAAAGCTATAGGTTGAAAACCTATGTATTCAGTTATCATGAAGAAAGTCAATCAAGGATTTTCCCAGGGACTCTGCTAAGCTGTTTGGCTGGTTTACTGAATAGTAGTCAAATATTTCAGGCCTTGAGCCTTTTCTAAAGTAATTTCAGTAGATTAAATTGGAATAAGGGAAACTATTAATTTTTCAGTCATATGATCTTATATTTACTCTTGTAATCAAATCACATTCTCACCCCTCAGTTTTACTGAAGAAATGTGAATCTCATACTCTGCCTACAGTTAAAAAAATTAAGTTACAGTGAGTTTACTTTATATGGAATAGATTAATCAAAATGCAGAATTCCTCTAATGATATTTAAATATAGTGACTGTAAGCCAAACGCTGACCTTAGGTTAAAAGATTTTTTGGATTACTTAATGGAGACCCATTTATAGAGCACTACAGAGAATTCTAAATCATGTAGATGCAGGGCAAAATGAGAAAATTAGAAATGAAGCAACGAACTGCCACAACCATTGCCATGCCTTGGAAATGGTATTATTTTAAATTGCACCAGCTGTAGAGCCACTGTAAGTGCAATAAAAATGGTGGGAAAGAAGCAGGAAAATGATGATTTTGGCTTCGGACAGAAGAGATTTCCAGAAGGTAAATGTAAAGTGTATTCCATATGCACCTCAGACCTTTATATTTCCAGCACACTCTTCTGGCCTTAAACACAAGGTAGATGTGTGAAGGCAAAGATGCATGTGTGAAAATGTCTGCCTGTCTATGTCTTCCTAATTTTCCATCTTGTGGTAGTAGCAGTGTCAGTGATGTTTCTCAAAGGCACAAACAGATGTTTAGCTGCATAACTAACAAAAAAAAATT
Source organism: Myiopsitta monachus (assembly GCA_017639245.1). Lineage (NCBI taxonomy): Eukaryota > Metazoa > Chordata > Aves > Psittaciformes > Psittacidae > Myiopsitta > Myiopsitta monachus. The sequence continues at coordinate 11,030,365 of CM029927.1, forward strand.
ACAGGGAATTAAATGTTTCCATGACAAGCCGTGGCACTGAAAGTCTCCCCAGAAAGTGCTAGCATATCGTGACTGCCATGATTTTGCTAGCTTTGCTCATGGGAGGTGTAGCATTGGTATAATTTTAAGTCTGTGGCAGGTAGAACAAGAGTGGTTATTGGTATCACAATGTAAAGCTGTAGTAAAGGATTCAGCTGAGAGTCTGATCAGCATGTACAGCGTTGATGGATATGACTTCAAGTGAGCAAACTTGAAGCAGGTGGACCTGGTACTTTTGCATGGTTTCTTAACATGGCACTATTTTCATTGCTGTTCTTTATGATTATCTGTGGAAGAATTTCTCTGGACTTCAGTGACATGCAATTGGCTTCAGGAGTTAGTGTCAAGCAGAGCCTACATCTTTTTTCTTATCTACTAGAAGTACACCCATTAAACTCTTAAAGCTCATACATTATCACATGCAGTTTTTATAATAAACACTTATAAAGATCAAGCTTTCTTTGCCTTCTAGTTGATTGCAACAGCAGACTCCTTCCCTGCCCTGCTCTATTTTCGTTTTACTCTCAGTTTAATGCTGAGTCTTGTTTAGCTAACATTCTGAGAACTGGAGGCAGAGGTGGGTTGGCATTTTCCTGAGCGCAGAAATGGCTGAGCTAACCAGTGAGTGAATGTGGGCCAGATAGCTTCAGAATAACTGCAGTGTTGACGGGCCAAAGTTGATGTGCTTCATCCCAACAGTCCCTTGCAGCTGGGCTCACAGGAAACTAGCCTTTAAATTATTATCTGGGTTCAGTCAAGTCATTATAGCCTGTGTTAGCCTTCACTGTTTTATCTTTCAGTGCAGTAGCCAACTCTTCCAGGTTCAGACAGGCTCTTTGGGGAAGCTCATGTTGCGGCACTGAAGCTTGGGTGAAACCCTCTCTCTGTCTGTCTTTCCAGACCTAAACCAAGATATTATATTCTGCACCTCACTGAAACAGCACTGTGCCGAATTTATGGATCCCACAAACTTGCATGGATGTGAGTAAGCAGAGCTTGGCCTTGACCAGCAAACTCTGAAGCTGAACAGCCATTTCTCCTTTCAGTCCTTCACAACTTGGTCCATGGGATGGCTTCTGCTGTTCTGCACCTCACCCAGCCAGCACAGCTTTCCTGAGGTCTTGGGATGTTATCTGCTCATGGAAACAAGGGAGCAAGTTCCTTAAGGGGAATAGAGGAATGCAGATGTGCAGTTGGTAGCTAGTCAGGACACCAGAGCTTGCATCCAAGACAGGGAAAAGGTGCAAGACAAGCTATATATAGTATCTGATTCTGGTTTCTCTTCTGTACAGCCAGACCATTGACCTGAAAGACCTTACAGCCATATCATATGTGAGGCAAGATCTCCTTGGCCTTTGCAAGGGAAAAGACACACATCTTAAACCCAGGTGAAGATTAGAGAATAAAATGTCAGCTGCTCCTGGCCATTATTTCCCCCCTTGCTCTGCTCTGGGAACCAGGAGAAAAGATGTTTCCACCACTGAAATGACAGCACCCCATTCAAAGGGAGCAGTAGCAACCCTGAAACAAAATACAGTGACTATGGATGGCAAAAAGACCGTCCTGAACTAAACTCTGGTAAGTAGATCAACCTGTGCAGAGGAGTATGATTAGCCCAGAAAATGTCAGGGTTTGCACATATGGAGTAAATGTGTCCTGTATTCAGCAGTAGCAGTCATTTTTTCTCGTTCTTAGTAGCTGGTGCCATGCTGTGTTTTGACTTTCAGTCTGGGAACAGTGCTGATAACACCGATGGTTTTCGTTGCTGCTCAGTAATGTTTTGGTCTGACCAAGGACTTTCTGAGCCTCCTGCTCTGGCAGGGAGGAGGGGAAGCCAGGAGGAAGCAGAGACAGGACACCTGACCCAAACTGACCAAAGAGATATTCCATACCATAGCATGTTATGCCCAATATATAAGCTGGGGGCAGTTACCCAGAAGTGTTAGATCACTGCTCAGTCGGGCTGGCTATTGGTCGGTGGGTGGTGAGCGGTTGTATTCTCTTCCCTTGTTATTTCCCTTATCATTATTATTATTGGTGGTAGCAGCAGTGATTTGTGTTATACCTTAGTTACTGGACTGTTCTTATCTCAGCCCGAGGGAGTTACATTCTTTTGATCCTCCTCCCCATCCCCCCAGGAGCAGGGGGGGAGGAAGGAGGGGAGTGAGCAAGGGCTGCATGGCTGATTTGCCAACTGGGTTTAAACCACGACAATGTGACAAAAGGAGAGCAGCCTTGGGGACAGGGTCACATGTTCCCAGGGAATCGAAGGAGGAAGGAGTAGAAATGGGCAACTGTAAATGCAAGTGAGCCTTTCCCTGTGCCCTGTGTCCCACCCTTCTTCTACAATGGGACCCAGGCCAGCAGTGACTTGTGCCATTGTTGCACAATGGAGTCCTTCCTGTGCAGGTGACTCAAGATAGTCAGATGTGCCAAGAAAAGACGGTAGAGTAATTAGCAAGAGGGCAAGAGAAAGACATCTCCCAAACTTCCCACAGACTTCCAAACATCTCCTGGTTTCCCCAGACCTCATTGTTCCCATCGTTGAGGTTGTGGCATGCAGTTTGAACAGTTGCACTGACGTACATCCACCTCAAGGGGCTACAGCGTGGATTTGAAGGTTTGAGAGTGCATGAGTAGGTGAGACCTCTGTGTTAGATGATCTCTCATCATAGAGACATATGTCCTGTTCCCTTCTTCAGCTGCTCTTTTGTTCTGCCTTTGGTTTCCACATGTCTCTGTGAGGCTGAAGGACAGAGAGAAACAAGACTTGGTGAATGTACAGCCTGATGCCCAGAGCCATGAGAGTGCAAGAAAACTGCCTGCAAGGATGAGAAAAAAAGCATGGTCTCCCATTTTGTCAGGGAGGTTTGGGGAGTTAAGCATTGTACAGGATCATGGTGTAGGGATCTTTCAAATTTGATAGACTTGGGGACCCATGAAGTACAGAGGAAAATTGCAAAAGCAGATAAAATATTGCATATTTCATCTATTCTAAATGCTCCATCACCGGCAGTGTTCAAGGCCGGGTTGGACATAGCCTTGGATGGCATGATTTAGTGTGAGGTGTCCCTGCCCATGGCAGGGGGGTTGGAACTGGATGATCTTAAGGTCCTTTCCAACCCTAACTATTCTATGATAATTGCCTATTTTGGCCAGCTGAGTCACACCTTAAAAACACTTGTTTCATTCTTGCCTAGTTAATGTGAGCAGTTTAATGAAGGTTTCCATACTGTATATATTAAAGCTAACAGGATCCATCTCCCCAGGTAACTGTCTTAAGTATAAGCCCAAAATGGTTGGGTCCAAGTAGCTCTTCACTTACTGATCATAAGGCAGCTCATGCTGCGAAGTAAAAAATACTGCAAAGTGGAGGACAATACAGGAGTGCTCAGCCCAAGGGAACAAAAGTTACTCAGTTCAGTTGTGCACCTAAAAGGGACTTGAGATTTGAAATATCATTTTGGCCATTGCTTATGGATCTCTTCAGTCCTTCTCTATCCCAGCTCTCTCCTTCAGTGAAGGAGTGTACAGGGAAAGGCAAAGTAACAAATTTCAGAGAGCATGGTTTGGAGAAAAAAGCCATCAAGCAGACAGCTACCAAGAAGGAAGAGACTCTGTTAGAAAGGTGGAATAGGGAGCACATACTTCTCCTCAACTAACAACTTGAGAATTGCCATCTCCATAAGACTCATCAGGGACCTTGTCTCAGAGGTAAAGGAGCCTTTCTTTTAAACTTTTCAGTTCTGCCTCAGATAGTAGGGTAATTTTATCTAAGCATTGGCACTCTACAGAGTTCCCTACGGAGTATCTTGAAGCTACACAAACCCAAATCCTAGAGAAACAATATTTAGTTTTCGAAGACAAATAAAGTATTTTTAAGACCAACCACTGTTTTGGCCCAGGGTATGTACTTTCTGCATGGCAATCTCCAATTTGTACCAGATGCAAAGGTATTTACTACACATACCCAAAACTGCACAAGTTTCTTTGTCTTTGTGTTCAGTAACCTCAGCTTCCATTCCACATAACTTACTTCACCTCAACTATGTTTCTTGGAATAACGTTGAATTTTGGTCAGTTCATTATTGGCTCTGTTTGTCTTTGGTGCACTGTGCCTTACAGGGTTGGCTTGAAATACGAAACACTGTGGAGAAGGAATCCAATATGGTAATACAATCATTTGCCTACTCCTGCAGGAATACTTTCCATTATAGCCCCTATTTTTCACACTCTCCTAACTTTCCAAAACACTCACCTTTAGAGATGGAGTTTTCCATGCTTGGAGTTTGCCTGAAGGTTAAATCTGCCTGTGTGAGTGAAAGTTTTAGCAAAGACATCTAGTCACTTTCATGTTATGGGAGAGTGGAAAAAAACCCTAAATTTTTTCCAGCTTGGGAAGAAAAATATCTAACCACAATTCTAAGAAGGGCGACAGCAAATCTGCTGAGGGTTGAAATTTGAAAGGCACAATCAGTGGAGAGACCAGTCATATGTTATGGACCTTGCTCTTTGAACTCATCTCTATGTTTCCCAGTGTCTACAGGGAGCTATTTGTGTTCAACAGCCTGCAGGATAAGAACACAACCAACCAGTCACCCCAACTGCCAGCAACTAATTCGTGTTCCTTTTTTCCCATGTAAGCACGAAGTCAGGATCTCTATTAACATCTCTGTTCCCAAGGGTCTAGAAGTGGTAAAGGTAAACTTCTAATTGTGTTAACTCAGTCTTTTGAAATGTGTATAAGATTGTGAGTAAAGGAGTTGTTTGTCCAGTTAAACAAGAAGAACTGACTGGTATTAAAAGAGTTGGCATCTTTCTTCTGCTGTTACTTTTAATTTTCCTGCTTAAAACCTGATCTTTGTGAAGTGCTTGCAGGCCTTCTGAATCCTACATGAAATATGGCTATAGAGGTAACTATCTTGTGACTACAGCTGGTTATTGGATTATTACCTGCATGAAGAAGTTGTCTTACTTTAACACCAAGCCATTAAAAAAAAAAAAGGAAAGAAATCAATGTTTCCATGAGAGCAACTTCTTGGCTAACATATTAGGAGCTCTAAGAAATAACACCTGAGCTAGAAGCTGTGAAGAAGCTATGTGCACACAATGTGAAAGTCAAAAAAGCCAGAAAGATCACCATCGTTGAAAATGCAAGGTGCATTCACAGAGATCTCACTGACAGACAGACTACATGGGAGGCCAAGGAAGCTTGGTTTGCTCAGGACCAAGAGCAATTGCAAGCTGTAGGTGAGATAAAGGTGCAGATTTTATCATCATTTTGGGAAGTCAGACATGCATGGAGAAGGTTTGAAGCTTTAAAATTAGACATCATGCTTCTACTGCTAGGAAGACACTTTTAGGTCACCTACATTAATGAACAGTCATAAGCAATTGGTCAGAAATTCGTAGCTTATTTCATCAGTGGAAGTGCTAAAAAGTTGCAGCTAGGAGGTCTGGCAGGAGGTTTGACACTAGGCATGTGCATGGTGAGACTGGAGAGGGGAATGTCCCTGCAGTCATGAAGCCAAATACTTTCAGTAAGTGTCCCTGGTTTCAGCTATAACAGCTAATTTTCTTCCCAGTAGCTGGTGCAGTGCTGTGTTTTGGCTTTAGTCTGAGAACAGTGCTGATAACACTGCACCCTAGGAATTACTGCAGTAATTCCAGAGCAAGAGCAGTGAATGAACAAATCTTCGTTCTTGGTTGTTATCATTGCTCCTGGCTGTATCAGTATTGCTCTTTAGATGCTCCAGTAAAGAAGCAGAGCACCCTATCTGTCTCTTTGTATGACATTCCATAGTATATGGGATTTCTCCTGTAAATCTCTGCAGCATTTCAGTCAAGCCCACTTTAATACTTAGTCTCAACTTACCTGCCTCATGCATATCCTTTTAGCTAACCATGCTTGAGCATGAGGCTAGACTAGATGACCTTCTGAAGTCACCTCCAACCTGAATTATCCTGTGATCCCATGACCACATTGCAGAGCAAGCCTGCCATCTGATATGTGTGTGGCACAGCAGATTACTGCAGTGTGGCCAGTATCACTGTGGAGGTCAACAGGGCCATACACTGGATGTATTACACTTCTGTTCCTGCTCTCCAGGACATAGCAAAGCATCTTCCCCCTTTTCGAGCTCATAGGCAGGATGTGTGATGTCCTACAGTGTCCCTGAATGTGCAGTCACAAAAGGTTTAGTTGTACCTGTGCCTCTCTTGGTCACTCCATGTGGCCCTTGAGCACTCCAATCAGAAGCTCTGACTGCGCGTGTTGTTCTAGTGCTTCCTGGAAGTTCTCTGCCCAACACCCACAGAAAGTGTTTACTCTCTCGACTGTTGACACAAGATACCAGTCTCCATGATGTGATGATCTCCACTTTCATCTTTATCAGTGGTGTGTGACCCTCTGCAGCCTCCATCCAAATGGCCATGGGGAGTTCAGTCACATCCTGAGCTCCTGCCAAGTGTATCTTTGGGTGCCTGAGAGCTGCCTGGGCAACTGGGTGCAAGACCTGGGACACCTTCCTCACCAGCCTGTCCTACAGGTGCAGCTGGTGCTGCTCAGTGTTAGACAGGAATGGGACATGATGGGGGGGGTGCTCTGTCTATGAGGTGAAACAGCAAAGGTCAGGGAAAGATCCTCCTACAGGTCTATGAATCCAGAGGAAGGCATGTGTTATAAAAACACTTTCTGGTAGACAAATGTGAAACCTTTTCCTGTGGTCAAGGGACAGCAATCTGCATCAGCCTCACACAGAGAAGCTTCTGGCAATAAATTCCTGAAAGCTAGCTCCCATTATATTGCATGTCTGGGACTACTGGCTCCATGAAGGGAGCACAGCCCAGGAAAGATATGCAAGCTGGTCAGCTCTCTCTTCCCTATGCCTCTTCTTACTCTGGGGACCAACTCATAGCTGTGAGAAACTCCAGCTGCAAGTACTACAGTCCAGGCTTTGTACATGGAGGCAGAAGGTGCAGAGAGGACCAATAGCAGCAACGAGTTTGCCATACAGATCCCCTGCACTGCATGCACCCTGCAGGCCTTGCTTAACCAGAAGGGAAGGAGTGAAAGCAGCTCACATGAAGCACCATGCAGAGAAGAAAGCTCCTCATTGATCACTGGGGCAATGTGCAATCCTGGAGTCAATCATATTCACTGTACCCAGAAGAGACGGGTCATGATACTGGGAGAAAGGCTGGCCTGGTTTTCCTCTTAAACAAGCTATAAGTAAATCAGACCTCAGATCTCTCTGCCAGCTATTCATGACAGCAACTCTGGGCTAAGGGCTATTTGCTCTTCCGCTTGCTAAAGTCTGTGGTATCACAGCCTGTAAGAGAAGGTGCATGAGGCATCTCTCCCTAAAGACAATAAAACCCAAGAGGACTGAGGAAAAATAGAGCTGAAACAGACCCCCAGGGCTCTCAGTTACCCCACTGGCCCCATTTCAAGGAACTCTCTGACCCTGTTGTCCTGACTGCCTCTAGTTTAAGGACTCAGCCTTGATGTTGAGGACGTAGGGTTGAGCTTCCTACCACTTTGCCTGACTGATTTCCTGCAGCCACAGACAGGGGCCCTCAAGGAGGACACTGTTGGACTGACCTGATCAAAGCAGATATGATCTGATCTGATCTGTAGGGGAATGGGTGACCTGAATGAAAAAATCCCATTGGATTTTGTGGAGCCTTCTCCCAGGAGGACTCTCAGTGCAACTAAGTAATTTCTGGCAGGCATTTTCTGTGATAGCTGTCCTCCAGCTCTGCATGGCCATTGTTGCTGCATGAGGTACCACTTGACCTCAGGACCACTTGCTCCCCTGATTTACTCCATGGCCTCCCATGGACTTTCTGGCAGTCAAGCTTTCACCTGCTGGTCTGCTGGGGGGCGTAGGATGCAGGGTTTCTCCACAGTTCAGGCCTGGATCCATGTGTACTGCCCACAGCAAGCAGACTGTGCCATCAATAATGAAACTGTGGGGCAACTTGCCTGTACTGGGTGAGGGAGGTTAGGGCAGCTATGATTTTCCTGAATAAGACAATCTTTTCCATTAGGATGGTACATGCAGGGCAGGAGTCCATGTATTGCTATGTCTTTAAGCCTATGTGGTAAAGGAGGGAGTGAACATTTGGGTTTTGGATCTGATCCCCAGTGCTTATCTTCTGACTTTCCACTTGTGCAGCTAGGGCCACAAGGCTGTGTCCCATAGCTCTCCATTGGGTTCCTCCACCATGATCCATGAACATGAAGTTATGTTGCTGTCCTGGGTTCAGCAGCAGCAGTCATTTTTCTCCTTCTTAGTAGCTTGTGCAGTGCTGTGGTTTTGACTTTCGGCCTGGGAACAGCGCTGATAACACCGATGTTTTCAGTTGCTGCTTAGAACGTTTTGGTCTGACCAAGAACTTTCCAAGTCTCATGCTATGCCAGGGAGGAGGGGAAGCCGGGGGGAAGCAGAGACAGAGCACCTGACCCAAACTGACCAAAGAGATATTCCATACCACAGCACATCATGCCCACTATATAAACTGGAGGCAGTTACCTGGAAGGGTTAGATGACTGCTCGGGTCAGGCTGGGTATCACTTGGTGGGTGGTGAGTGGTTATATTCCCTCCTCTTGTTATTTCCCTTATCATTATTATTATTGGTGGTAGCAGCAGTGGTTTGTGTTATACCTTAGTTACCGGACTGTTCTTTTCTCAATCTGTGGGAGTTACATTCCTTCAATTCTCCTTGCCATCCCCCCAGGGGCAGGGGGGGAGGAAAGGGGAGGAGTGAGCTAATGACTGCATAGCTGATTTATGGCTGGGCTTAAACCACAACAGTTGCTCAAAACCAGACTCACTGGTTCCCTTCTTTTGCTGCTCATGGTGTATTTTTGGGGATCATCCTGAGGAACAGGAGAATTCTCAGGAAGTTAATGAGGAGCAACAAAAATGGTAGCGTCATCTGGTGACTCCTTAGGAGAAGAGTTCTTGATGCTAAATGGACTGAATGATGGTGGCTGGTGGTGTGATCTGGGTAGGTGGAAGCATGACATGGGTACCTAGATGAGGTAGGGCTGGTGGTCTAGCCCTAGGGGCAGACAGCTTGCTCCCAGGAAGCAATGATCCTAGCCAAAGAGTGACTATTGCTGCCAGGCTGGTGATGCATCCATAGCAAGATAAGGCCCACTGTCACATGCACGTGCTGACATGTCACTGCCATCCTCTCTGATGAGCACTGAGTTTTCCTTCGAATCTGCTGCAACCTACTGGTGGGTGAGGAGTTATCTTTCTCTTATCCAAGAGCTTTTCTGTCTGTGGGCTTCCTGAAAATTTTCATACTCACAGTATCTTTCTACGTCTCAAGATGGTTGTTCCTGCTCTTGGTTTTGAAAGCATCCCTTAACTTTTTCCCCTCTGCCTAGCACTGCCCTGCAATTTGCATTTCCTCTAGTGAGCAGTCTGGCCAGGGATCCCTTTGTATCCCATGGTCACTGCAGCTCTGCTCTATGAAATCATAGCCCTGCATTGTATTTCCCCCATAGCTCTCCTCCCATTTAAGTGAGGGCTACATGGGCCTTATCTGGCCCCAGAGTCCCACCCTTAGGTGTCAGGTGATGTAGAGATGTAATTGAGAGGACCCTGTGTCCTACCTGCAGTGCCTAGCTTCTGAAGAGACAAGCTGTGCTTGAAGAGATAATGAAGGGAGGTGAAATATCATGACCCACATTGCTCTGCACTTCTGGATACATGTTCGTGTTCCAGCGGTGTTGTTGCCATGCACAGCATATCTGTTGCAGTCACACAGATATGGAGGTGTCCTAAAGGTTGCTGAAGTGGGCTGGGTGCTTCTGAAACACCAGCTTCTGTATGTGCTGGGTGGTCTCAGGTCTGTGTGCCCAGGGAGGTCAGGGAGGTTGCTTGCTCCCACCCTGCAGGGGCAGCCGAACTAGCCTGATGGCTAGGTGGGAACTGTTTCACCTCCATCTCTTGGACAGGGAGATATTAAGGGCAGAGGGAAACAAATCCCCACATTATCACTTACTGCATGGGTTTGGGAGTGTGGTCCAGTAGGGTGAGGCTAGATAGACACGAGGCTAATCAGGTTCAGGTCTGCTATGCACCTTTGTGAGGACTTGGCAATTGGCTTACTTGTCCATTTGTGAAATGGGGCTAACACTGCTTACCTTTGTTTTCAGTATGTTTCAGGTCTCAGCATGAAATGTATTATGCAAACGAGGGAGGTTTCTGGTGTTATTTCTTAGCAATGAGCAGCAGACCTTGAATTTTGACCTTTACATGTTGTTGGAGGGGTTTTTTTGTTGGTTTTTGTTTTTTGTTTTTTTTTTTTTGACTCTCCATACTCGCCTCACCAGGCCTGAACTGAGTGGACTGGTTGCAATTGAAGGTCAGAAGCATTTTCCTGCCAACTCTAACCATGTAAGTAGGGGTTTGGGCAGCGCTGGAGGGGGGTGTATTTATGGGCATGCAGATGAGCTACCATTTGGATGGGTTTCTCCTGGTAGGCGGAGGGATGGGAGTACGGCTCTGTGGGGACACTGTGTGGTCGCTCCCGAAAACGGCACCCGGTACGGGTGAGCTGAGCCTGTGGCTTGCTCTCTCCTTAGCTGCGTGTGGGCAGAGAGCAAGAGCAAAGACCAACGTGAGGGTCACCGTGGGCAAGTAAACATTACGTGCCAACCCGTATGGTTATCTGGCCCTCGGCGCCAGCCTCCTGGGGGGCCAAGCTCCAATGCTGACCAGCTTGCAAAGAGTTAAAATATTGATTCTGTTTGCTGCACTGTGAGTCCTGGTAACTGCCCTCGATGCGCTCAGCTGGAGTCCGAGGAAAGGCTAAGTGCGTCTCAGCCAGTGTAAATCATGCCTCCTTCTGCCTGGCTCCACCTGTAAATGATACCAGCCTAGGCACCAGAGTAACCCCAAGTGTACAAGCATCTTGCTGTGAGCATTAACCTAACTGGGAGAGTTACTCCTATGCTCTCCTCTACACACTGCAGTGTTCCCAGCAAGCTTGTACAGCTGCAGCTGCCCTTCCACAGGAGTTTCTTCAGTGCATTGGAGTCTCCTAAATTCAGGCCCCATTTTAATGGGTACCTCATACATAGACTGTGTATGCAAAAAACCTGAAGTTCAGTGACTGATTCCTTACAGCTTATCATCTAGCTGGAGGGATGCTCATGTGTTACTGTGTCGGCAAGTTATTATTCATTAACTCAAGTGAGCCAAGCCCACATGTGTGCTTATCTGCTGCAGGTGCTGCTATCCTGATTTCTGAATTAGAGCAAGCCCCGAGGAGGGACACTGTTTTGACGTCCATGGGCTAACCTCTGGGTTAGTCTGTCTCTGAACTTTTTCATATGTGTACTTAGGAGCTCCTGTCAAACCTCTTGCAGCAGCCAGTGGTAGGGGCAGAGGGAGAGTGATCCGCAGAATACAAGAGTATTTCATTAGCGCCCTGTCTGTAGACTGAATCTATCACCATGACAGCTAGCTGAAGAAGCAGCAGCAAAACAAGGAGTTCACCGGCTTGTTGAAAGTTTTAGGTTTGGATGAGGTTTTGACAGACCCATCTCACAACTCCTCAGTAGCCCAGGCACTGTGCAGACTGTCCCTGGGCTCCTTCCTCCCTCTTCCCACCCACCTGCCTGAAACTCTATTCCCTTTGCAAGAGTAAGATGAAATGTTTGAGTTTTAGTCTGGGGTGGAAGGCAACTAGATTTCATAAGGGAATTACTGTTTTCTGCCTAGGTCTTATTGTGATGCTGTGCAGGCTCTGAATTTTGATCCTGGTTCTGCACACACATTTCATGTATTTCCCTGATAAGAGCTGAAGGTGCTCTAAAATTTACCAGAAACATTGTTTTGGGGTTCCAGTTAACCCAGGAAGAGCTCAGCTAGAGCAATATGAATCAGAATAATGTTCTATTGCAAAGATGACTATAAGCTCCTGAATTCTTCCAGTTAAATGGGGTAGTTGGTTTCAAATCATTATTAATGATTCCTGACACAGCATTTGATCTCCAGTTCCACAAAGTCCAAGACTGTTCAGATGAGCCTTTGGTCCTTACTCATCTCATTATGTGAGCTTCAGCCACTTGTGGTGTGATATTAATGACCAATTAAAAACTCTGCTCATCTATGAATTAATGATAGGGGTCCTTGTTTGAAAGAGCAAGCACAGTTCTAGGACACTGTCAGATTTGTGAGGACTTCGAAGCAGACTTTCATCGTGCAAGTAGAATGGATGTTCAGTGTAAGGTAGGGTTTTGTATAAGAATTAGTGTTTTGATGCATGTTCTGTGGAGAATGACATTCCTACATCAGTCTCTATGTCAAAGGTATCAGGAGTCAGTGAGTCAACAGAGACAGCCACAATCGAGAAGACGTAGCTCCAGCCTCTTGTCCCATCACAGAGTCATTCAGTGGTCAAACCACTCAGCTTCTCAAAGCTATTTTGGTTCCTAGCTCCCACTGACTTTAAAAGGTATTACACACCTCAGTATGCTTGAACGTCTACACTTTCAGTTGCTTTCCCGAAAAAGAGTCAGCAAATCAATGTTTTCATTCAAACTGCTCAAGTCCATGGTGGTCCTGTTACCAGAAGGCAGCCCACAGATACTAGGATAGAGGACTGCATGCAGTCCTGCAAATGTAGACCTCCTGGGATAGCATACCTAGAGGTGGCTCTGTGCCAGCAGCCAGGCTCTGTCTCTGGGTGGTGTGTCCTTCAGAATCCATGTTCTTACACTTCCTTAGACTTGTATAAGCTGCGGGATGCTGCAGGGTACCGCTCATGCTGTTCCTGCCTGGTGAGATAAGGCTCCCATCAAAGTTCCAACTTGTTACAGAAAATCTCACACAAAATGCAGTGCGTCAAGAAGCTTCCAGATTGTTTAGAGTTACAAGAGCAAAACTGTATCTGTATTTTCAGCAAATATCTTCTGATGTTTGCTGAAATGATATGTGAGCTTTAAAATATAGGTTGTCAAAAGATACCACCAAAAAGAGCGGTCACTGTAAGAGCAAGCTGGTGTTGTGGTTAAAGCATCTTTGAGACTTCCAGACACAAATCTATCAGTGCAAGCCAAATAAGCAAAATGCCTGTAACTTTTCGGGTTAAACCACCACTTCTTCCTATTTGGCCTGCCTGTTTGTTTCATAGTGTTCAGCTGCATACACAAAAACCTAGGAAGAGCCTATTCTGGGTCACCATAAGATGCTGACCTGGACTTTGCTACTGGACTGATATCTGACGGGAAAGATAAACATTTCACTTCTTTAATAAGACCTCAGTTGGACTTTCAAATAAGGAATGATATTTAGAACAACCATGCCAGTTAGAGTTGGTGGAATCTGCATCCTCTGTGGTGTCCCATGTGCTCCAAGACAAAAAGTAAGGAACATCCCATTGTCCTGATTTACAGAAAAATACGTCTCTGGAAGAGATCAAATCTGCTTTTGCTGGCAAAAGTGACCCAGGTATTTTTATATCTAATCATGTTCCTTTTTATTTATCATGATGTTTAGCCAGAGTTGTAGGTCAAACAAATGGCTTTGTGCTGTGTGCCAAATGTAGACTGATACGGAGCCTTTGAAGTAAGAAATGTGAGCTGTCTTCTCCCCAGAGATCTTAGTCCTCCTGATAAGTGGATGCACAACTGACACACCACTCTTTGACCCATTTGTGAGCACTTCACTGCTGTATTAGCTTTATGGTAATTCTCAGAAATTAGGGGAATACTTATCAAAAGTATAGAAAACTTTGACTAGAGAAAGCAGAATAAAACAAGTTTTACAGATCAGTTTTAAGAGACAGCCTGTCCTTGGTGAGAGCTTTGGGACCTCACTTCTGAGAAGACAAAATTCCTCTAGGTGAGCCCTGAGCTATGGAAACTGTTTTTATTTTACTTACGCAGAATATGTTTCTGAGTGTGGGCTGGCAAAATCAACCCCCAGAGGTGGGGACCCCTTCAATACATGCCTTTTTTAGTTCAACCAACCCATCACATTATTACATTTGGATTTTGAATGTTTGGGGTCCTTCTGGGGGAGATTCAGTTTTCTGTAAGGAACCTCTGTTTTTCACTGCAGGCTAGGATCAGAGGCGAGCTCATGACACAGAACTGAGATCTCAGGTCAAAAGTGAACATACTGACATGGAGGAACATGCAGCATTTGAATCCAGGTCTGGATATAATATTTTGAACCCTGTCTGAGTTGAGGGAATTGTGGTCAGAAAGGTCAGCTTTGTGTCCTTGTCAAGCAAGGCTCCTGAATTATGTCACTAGAAAGATGCATGATGATTTTTTACTTGGGATACCCTTCAGGCTAACTTCAATGGAGACATGCAAAACCAGACAAGCAGTCTAGTCCTTATAGTCCACTGATTCCCTGCTCCACAAAGACAACAAGCTGAAGTTTGTCAGCTCTGAAAGCATCTGGAGCAGGCAAGGAGGAGACAAACAGACAAATAAAAACCCACTTGAAGCCAGGCTATTCCCTTTAATATTTGTGGGACCAACCTGCTGACTTTTAGCTCAAATCTGGTTGTGTCTATTATAACCAATTTGCATTAGGAACCTTTTACTGGGTTTTCTGCCATTACAATAGCAATAAGTACTTTAAAATTAAGATCCTGGATCACCCTCACTGAGTTAGATAACTCATAGTCATGCTGCACACAAGTGTCTTAAGACTCCTCTCCTCCATCATATGGATACCTTGGTTGATATACATATGGATATATGGTTGATACATCCAGTCCCTGAGTTCACATGCACTATGTGGGCCTTGCACATTGTTGGATGTACCAGTCCAAGCTCAAGTACAGTGCTGTTTTGGGGAGGGAGGGTTGCACTTAATGAGGCTCATAGCTACCTCTGGTGATGGAGATGGAGTGATGGCAACGGTAAATCTCTGCATTGCAAGTGCATGAGGTATGGCAATCCCTGCAGAAGAGCACAAAACCGGAATTTGAGTCAACACATTAGACTGGAATATGAAGCTACCAGTTGTCCTAGAGTGCTCGTGGTACTGAGCCCAGACCTGCTGCCGGCAGCCTGAGCACTGCTGTACTCTGGTGCCTTCCATGTTGCTCTGAGCAGCTTCATCCCCATCCAGGAGATACTAGCATGGGGACTGTGGTTACCCCACTGAGAAGATGAGACTTCTGAATGATCTAGGTCAATGCACAAGCAGGGTAAGGTACTGCCATGAGATGGAAATTTTCTGAACACATTCTTACATGAACCACAACAATTGCATACACACAGAAAGGTGTGTGTACTCCAGTTGCGCAGGTCTGCAGATGTTTTGGGACACTGTGAAAAATCTGATCTATTTTAAAAGTGACTGAATTTTTGTGAAAATGGTAATTTCCCCTCTTTCTTCCATCTCAGAAATGGCCAATGAGAGGCAGCAGCAGAAACACTAAACTCATCCTTCTCAAGAAGGTGCTTTGAGGATCCACACATTATATAGTCCTGAAACTAAAAGAAAGCAGGACCAAAACATACTTCCATTACTTTGGTGGGATAAATGTACATGCCATACCACAATGCTTGCAGCATATATTCCTGGCCACCACATTCACAGTATTTTTGAAATCTAAGGCGAATCAGCTCTTTAGCTTCTACTGCAGCCTTCAATGGAGATGCCAGAATATGGTTTATAAACTACTGGATGTTAGGAGATCCAGGAGGGTTCATTAATCAGATGGAATCCAATTAAAAGATTACTCTCCTTTTCTCCAGATATGGTGCTATATGGATGCACAAATTTATCTGTTAAAATCCCTCAGGCAGCTTACCTGGAATAACCTTCTTCTGGATCCACTCCAGCTCCCAGCGGAGGCTCTAGTTCAGGAAATCATCCCTATTCAGAACAGCACTTAAGCTCTTGCTTAAAGTTAGGCATGTACACAACAGTCACTTCCCACAAGGCTGTATTTAATTGCACCCTAGCTGCCTTCCTAAATTGAGATTAAAGTCAATGGGAAGGTTCCAGCTGATTTTGGAAAGCTGGAAAGAGGCCATTGCCATCTCCATGGAGTCACTGAACATCTTGACCATGTGAATACCCACAGAGTTATGCAGTGCATGGTATCTCTAAAATCACAAATTCTTTCAGGCCTGGGAGCCATCCCGGGGAGGCTGAAGATATGTGGCCCAATGGATCAGGGTTGCCAGGCTGGTTGAAGATGTGTGGCCCAACAGATCAGGGCTCCCAATGCCTTCCGGGTAGAGCTGGTTCCAAATGGGGAATAGCAGGGAGCCAGCCCCACTCAGAATGGGGTCAGCACCAGACCCAGCGCAGGCAGGTGCCAAGGCTGGGTATCAAGGAAGGTGTGGGAAAGATGTTGGCATGGGGAAGGTATGCATGCATGAGTGGCATCTGTCTGCTGCTCCGGAGTTGAGGAGGTTTTCTGCTTGAAGTGGGAGCTGAACATGGGCCAATTGCAAGGCCAGTCTGTGCAACTGGATTGCGGCCACATAAGCAAATGGCCCAAGATCAAGGAAGGCTGAGGAAACAAGAAATGTGCCTATGCTCATACAACATATACAAGGTTAAATGAACAATTACTTCCTAAGTCATGTGCTGACATACTTTTTTCCCTTCCTTGTCCGTGGTCTTGAAATGATCAGCTGTCATTTCTTTTCAGAGCTCTTAGCATTATGTGGGGCCTTGGGATATGTTTTGGCCTCAATGACCTCTACGGATTGTTGTGTGTAAACCAGATTTTTTCTGCCAAAATAAGTATCAGTATAATGTAATTTTCTCTGACAGTGGAGCTGGGCTAAGAAGATGCCACTGCACGAGGTTCTGTAAGGTGACTGCTGTGGTTTTCTATTTCAATAGAATGTCCTGAGCTGGCCTTTGCTTCCCCTTTTACTATCACTATGTAAGCAGTATCAACTGGTTCCACAATCACAGGATTCTATTGAAGTCCAGAAAAAAAAAAAATGAGCATTTCTACTAAGCTGTATCCCCGTCTACAGGTGGGGAAAAATAAACAATGATGGAGTGCATTAAACCCAAAATACACAGCAGCTCTAGACCTAACTTGAGATTTCTGCAAAACACCGAGCCACAGTGATCATTTGATCATATCAACTACCAAACACTAGCATGACCTATGACGGGTGCTCTCCTCTTCTTCCCACCCATGCAGCATAACATGGCACAGGTACTGCACAGAGGTTGCTGGTGCCTGAGATGCACAGTAACAAAGCTGCTCGGTACCACAAGATGAGTAGCTCCCAGCATTCCTTCTTTCCCAACATGGGAGACAGAGCCATATGGACTTGTGCAGCTGAGGAGCACCTGCTAAGCTCAAGCAATGTGCTTGCTCCTTAGCACCAAGGTTTTGAACATGAGGCCCTACCAGGTAGCACACCACAGGCTAGCAGCCTTTCTCCAGTCTGAGATCCAGGGCCAGCAGCAGCTCCATCAGACCAGCAGCATTTGCCCACTAGGTACCTGGGTGGAAAGAGGCCTTGGTGTACTCCTAGAAGAAGGGCAGTGCAAGCTGAGCTCACACTGAGGGCTGCATCTGCACAGGCATGGATGAGGTAAGTTGAGCTCTGTTCTGCTCGTGCATTAAATATCACCAATTTGCACCCTGACTTGCTGTCTTATCAGACTTTCCAGTTTAAGCTCAGCCTCTGCAAGCCTCAGGCTGTATCTTGGTATCTCCAGTCCGTTTCTCCTCCTTGGGTACTTAGTAAAACACTAAGTTTTAAGCCTTTACAAAGGCGTAAAACACTAAATTCTAAGCCTTTACAAAGGCTTAAAACATAACAAGGGCTTAAAATATAGAAATGTGTATGTCCGTATGTAGGCATGCATTGGCATGCAGGTATACAGACAATGATGAAGCTTTTAACACAAGGTTGTTTAAAATGAGACTGGGCTGCTTGCAGGCACTTTAATTTGGCTCCTGTGCAAAAGGGACTGGTTTGCACTAGGCTCTGAGTAGAGGGAGACAGGCATGCTATTTGGCAAGCATTTTAATTCCCAGCTTCTGCCAGTCGCCAGCTCCCGTGGGTACCTGCTGGGAAGGCGTGCTGCCTGACAGTGCTTCCTCTCATGGCCTCCGAGAAATGGGCAGTGAGTGGTGCACCGCTACCTGCCAGACTTTCAAAGGAGGCAGGATCATCTCACAGCCATGCAGGCCTTGATCACAGGCTAAATGCATCTGGTAGGGGAATGATCAAGAGTGAGGTAAGGCAGAGTCTTTCACATGTGGCTGCAAGCTGGTTTAAAGCACAGAGTGTTGTTCTGGAGCATATGAAATTGTCTGTGTAGATCTATCCACCGGATGAGTAGCAGATCTGCTGTCAGGATCTGCAGTGTTCAGTAATATGATGAAATGCTTCCAACAGAATTTGAAAGGCCCAGAAGTGTCCTGTAATATTTTAGACACCCAGGGGCTAAAATTTAATCCCCAACTTCAGCCTTCTGTCTTCTAAACAGCATTGATTTAAAACACGTCTTGAAATGCATCCTTACTAAGGAGTTGCAGCAGTCGTTATGGAGAAATGGTTGAACTCTCCTGCCTGTGTGAATCAGACCACTTGTTTTGCTGAGGAGTTATGAAAACAGATGATTCACTTATATGCCACTTTTCAGCAATGAGCCCATAAGTCTGCAGACATGTGAGTGAACAACATCAAGCCCTATGAAAGTGGGTATTTGCAGTAACTGGAGCTCCAGTTCAGGCTCTCCTTGCTTTGTTCCATCCAAATTCCCCACTGGCTTCTGTGAACTTCAGTTGATCCAGGAGTGCAGAACTAGCTTGCTTATAACCTGGGCCATCCTCTTTTTATTTACCTCATCCCATCTGAACCTCCATCAAGCCATGGCACCCTTGCCAGAAGAGGGAGACATCTGATGGACGCATGCTTGTGACTTTACATCCTTGTGACCTTTACATCCCTATGACCTTTAAATCCCTGTGATTTTTACATCCTTCCCTTTGTTTTCTCTGATGCCTAGTGGACAAGTTGATTTCTATACACCTTTTCTTTTCCCACTGACCTCTTTCCTGCCTCTCCCTCTCCTTTAGGAGACAGGGTGGGGAGGCTTTGTTAAGTGAAGGAATCAGTCACGGGAATGGACAAACCAGGAAGCCTAAGGAAAAACATAAAAGTGGGGGAAACGTAGTCATGCTTCCCCAGAACAATCTTCAGCAGTCTGCTGTGATATGGCATGATGTCATTTTGCTGAAACACCTTTGATACTTTTTTCTTCTCTAAATCAATCTTTTACATGCTTGCCAGCTACTAGTATCTACAGTGTCCTGTGGCAAGAAGGTTCGCAGCTTATAAGTGCACTCTGCAAAGAAAGAAGGGGACCAGGTGCTTTTGTAAAGACTCAGAGACTCAGGATTTGGATCCATCTTATAAGCCACCCTCTGTGGTTAAAATATGAAAGAAGAAGGAACAAGACTTGAAGCCACCAGTGTTACTGTGGGCATTCAGTAATAACCCATCAGAAGCTGTGAGCTGCCCTTGCCCAGAGGAGCTGTTGCAATCGGTGACCTCTGTCAGTGCGTGACCTCCTGCCAAACCCATAGCTTGTTGCTGTAACTCCTATTCTCCCTTCCCTCCGCTTTATGAAGACAGGACTGCAATAAAACGTGGTTTCAGCAAGAGTGCCTCTCCCAGTTTCCATTCCCCAGAAGCTCCTCAACACTATGAGCACACTCTTAAGGAGACCTGAGGCTTCAGTGAGTTTGGTTGTAAGAAACAGCTTCTTGCTAGAGAGTATCTGTGGCATGATGCCTGCTACCATTGCACATCTGTGCTGCAGTTTCTGTGAACTGCTGCCCAGTGCAATCCCAAACAAAACCTCAGGTCAGCTTGAGAACAAAGCACATACCTTTGGCCCTCTCACACCTCCTAGGGTCTGGCTTGCCTGTCTCTGGATGCCTTGTGGGGAAGCGGAGAGAACATATAAAGCACTGTTTCATTTCCCCAGCACCTAAAGAGCCAACACACATGGAAGGAAGAAACATTCATCTGCCATCATGTTCAGCTATGGACGTCACTTAAAGTCAAATTGAGGCACCAGTACAGATGACATCTAAGTGTTAGAAAGGGCTGGGTCACTGCACAGTGCACTGCACAATGCATTTCTTCATGATAACAGCAGTCACTACCCTTAATACCTCAGAAGGTCTTATTCTGCCTGTTACTTGAAGTGCACACACTTCTTTAGTTAGTCTTTAGCTACACATATAGTGTTTATCAGAGCAAATGCCAGGACAAAATGACCTCAAAACAACATTTGAGGCTGACAGATCACGATGCAAATTTATTTCCAGGACTAGGAGTGTAGCTGTCAAGCACATAAGCATCAGAGCAGGGGGCCCAGACCTCAGTGTACGTGGGGGCATGAGAGAATCCATTGGCGCTAGTTCAAAGCACTGATGGCAAATGACCTGTGGTTGTCAGAGATACTCCACAGAAGCAGAGAGCAGGTGGGCATAGCTGGTACCTTGCTGTGTGCACTGCCCTGGGTGACATTTATACATCCAACTCTTTACTACCATCTCTCCAATTCTTTAACTTCTCTGGCTGAGCTATTGACTCTATTCTTCCATAAGGGTCTGCAGAGTGTGGGTGAGGAGCAGAAGGCAGCAACGTTGGGTAGTACAAAGAGTACTTGTGCATGTGTGCCCTGGGTTCAGCAGTAGCAGTCATTTTTTCTCCTTGGTAGCTGGTGCAGTGCTGTGTTTTTGACTTTCAGCCTGGGAACAGCGCTGATAACACCAGTGTTTTCAGTTACTGCTTGGTAATATTTTGGTCTGACCACGGACTTTCTGAGTCTCATGCTATGCCAGGGAGGAGGGGAAGCCAGGAGGAAGTAGAGACAGGACACCTGACCCAAACTCACCAAAGAGGTTATTCCATACCACAGCACATCATGCCCAGGATGTAAAAAACTGGGGGCATGAACCCGGAAGAGTTCAGTTCACGGCTTGGTGAGCAGTTGTATCCTCCTCCCTTGTATTTCCCTGGTCATTGTTACTACTGGTGGTAGCAGCAGTGGTTTGTGTTATACCTTAGTTACTGGACTGTTCTTATCTCAACCTGTGGGAGTTACATTCTTTCAATTCTTCTCCCCATTCCCCTCCCCCACTGGAGTGGGGGGGAAGAAAGAGGGGGGAGTGAGCGAGTGGGCTGTGTGATTTATGGCTTAAACCACGACAGTTCTTTTTGGTGCCCAACGTGGGGCACGAAGGGTTGAGATAAGGGCAGGATTAATAGCCACTCGTCACAATGCTGATTTATTGGCTCTCAGAGTTGTTGCTCTGGTTCTCACAGGTTCAGCATATGATACTTTACTTACAGCCGGTATTCCTTATCTTAACATTTTTCAGACATGGGTTTTGGGTTAAGTTTTTTGTTACATTGTACTTTATCGCACTGATTTTTAATACAATAGACTCAGCAATCATGAAACTGACCCAGCTTTTGTTCCCAGTGTGGTCACCAACTCTATACTTTGGGAGGTATATAATGGAAGTGTTTAGCAATTACACATTTCTTTTCACCTCCTCGAGTGGTCAACCTGTGAAGGAGACATTCTTTTATGCTCCCAGCCCCCCCAACAGACCATTTACAGCATCATTTGAGAATTTTGAAGGTTTTGAACGGCCTTTAGATATCCTTGAGACCTGCCTGCTGGTTGTGATGGGGATCGCCATGCTGGTGCGCATACTGAGTATGTTGTACTCACGACCATTTTGTCTGGTCCCGAGAGTTATGCAGAGTCGGGTTTGGGCCTTGTCCAGGGTTAAACGATGATATAGGAGGTCCAAGAGATTTTCCCAAGGCTGGATAGTCATGAGTGACAGGGTGTGTGGGATAGTATGGGCAAGTATCTAGGCCAGTGGGCCCCTCCAGTGCTTTGGAACTTCACCAATGATCAAGTGCAAAACCCAGAAAAATTAGTAAAACACTTAAAGGAGGTGTGCTGTCATTCTGGTGACACCAGAGACGGACAAATCATGGCAACGTGCTGGGGCTTGGCCTATGCTTACAGAGCCCTGTTCAACACTATCCAGCACCTTCAAAAGGAAAAAAACGTCCCTGGATCTGAGAGCGGAGTAATGGACAGTGCAGCTACTCCAGCTCCAAGCACAGCAGCTACACCACCCCCAGGGACAAGTACAGCCACTACTCAAACTTTGACAGTAATGGGCAGCGCAGCGACTCCAGCTCCAAGTACAGCCGCTACACCACCCGCAGGGACAAGTACAGCAGCTACTCAAACTTCAACTGTAATGGACAGCACAGCTACTCCAGCTACCAAGAAGGAGAAAAAATGACTGCTACTGCTGAACCCAAGACAGTATCGTAGGAAGGCGGGGGGTGTGTATCTGTGTGCAGAGCTTTGTGGTTCCTATCTACAACCCAACAAGCAACTGACCTGCCACTTCCCATCCAAAGGACAGACTCAGCTTAATCTGTTAGGAACAAAATTTCTGTTGTCATTTATTACCATCACCTTTGCCTTTCACGACACTGGCCTCGAGCAGGACCTTGCCTTCAGATAACCGCAGATGTTGCACTGCAATTTAACTGCAACAATATTTTAATTACAGCTGAAAGTATGGTGAAAATACACCTGATATTTAGAGGGGAACCTGTGTGAGCACTTCAAGTTTCCTTCCTTCTCTAAGGGACACATGTACATGTATTCAAGGTGTGACATCTTACTTTCCCAGCCTGAAGGGTGCTGTCCTCAGACTGTGGTGGTGGCAAGAGGTGACAGCTTGATCAGCTGCCTGGGCTGCAGTGAGGATGGGGTTTCCATGGGAGAGGTGATCAGGTATTTGGCTGTAAAAGGTAGCCCTTGTTCTGGTGTTAGCAGATGGGAGGGGTGCAGTGCTGGCAGCTGCTGCGCAGTTTCTCAGTAGTGCATGCAGACATCACCCCTGTTACCCATGCTGGGAATAGAGGTCACTCAGAAGCTCAAGTTCTCCAGGGCTGATGTGAGGATGCCCTTTACCTGCAGCACGTTGGACAATGCTTCCCTCAGAATTACCTGTCCCAAGCAAAAGCTGTCACTGTGGAAAAAAAGCCATAATTGTTTGGAAAGGTGTTTAATTTCCCTCTTACTTTAAGAAGGGTAATCTCAAACAGGTTGAGGAGACAATTTCCCTAAGTCACTATAAGCTAAGCATCAGACACGGCGAAAGACTAGCATTTCTTTTTTTCATTTAAATGCTATGTGCAGGCAACACCCTTATTTATCCTCTACAGTTTTTGCAACAGCAACACATAAAACCATAGCAACAAAGCTGAATGATTGCAGACTCCACCTGGCCATGATTTCTCCAACCCTGCAGCTTGGGCTGAGGGAAGCAGTGCATTTTTTGGGAGGGTGGCAGATACTGGTATCTCACTTGCAGTACAGACCTGGCACTAGAAGCAGACAAGAGTTTGGGACCCAACTTGTTCTGCTTTTTTCCAAGCATTCAGTGTTGGGAAACTGCTTAGGCTGCAGTCCCTCACTGTCGAATGCATCCTGATGAGATACACTCTTTTCTCATAGACACAAAGGGTTTTCCTTCACAATTTTGCTTACACTTGTGCTGCATAACAGAATATGGTTAAAATTCACTTTTCTTCTTAATGCTTTTCCTCTCACTTCTGTGGTGACTGGAAAATACTACTCTGTCAAACATGGTGAGACCCCACCTGCAGTACTGCATTCAGTTCTGGGCCCCCAAACACAAGGATGTGGACCTGTTGGAGTGAGTCTGGAGGAGGGCTATGAAGATGATCAGAGGGCTAGAGGACCTCTCCTATGGAGATAGGCTGAGAGAGTTGGGGTTGTTCAGCCTGGAGAAGAGAAGGCTCCAGGGAGACCTTATAGCAGCTTCCAGTACCTAAATAGGGCCTAGGAAATCTGGAGAGGGACTTTTTACCAGGGTATGTAGTGACAGGAAAAGGGAGAATGGCTTTAAGATGACAGAGGGGAGATTTAGATTAGATATAAGGAAAAAATTCTTCTCTGTGCGGGTGGTGAGGCACTGCCACACGTTGCCCAGAGAAACTGTGGCTGCCTCATCCCTGACAGTGTTCAAGACCAGTCTGGACAGGGCTTTGAGCAACCTGGTCTAGTGGAAGGTGTCTGTGCCCATGGCAGGGGAGTTGGAACCAGATGATCATTAAGGTCTCTTCCAACCCAAACCATTCTGTGATTCTATATTTTTATTTAGCCACAAAGGACTATTCCAGATGTCCCTCTCCACCATCTGCACTTTTCATTGTTTCTATATACAAGGTATTAAAGACAGTGCATCTTGTTGTGGGTCTCTGATGTAACAAAGGAGCAATCTTCAGACAAGAAGTTATTCTAATATTTAGAGATAGGTTTTACCAGCAATGAACATTTTGGGGACAGCCTGTCAAGATCTCTCTGAATAGCAGCCAACCTTCCAGCAGATCAGCTGTTCCTCGTGGCTGGCACCCATGTCAGTTGTTATGTGAAAGGCTGGGGGCTAATACCTTTGCAAACTTACCCAAAGTGTTACAATAGGTGTTTAAACTGCATAATACACAATTAAGTTTCAGGATCTCTCAGAAAAACAGAACACCCCAACTGCTGAACCAGCAAATGTATTTACCAGCCAACAAAGGCCCCAGAAAATAGGCTAAGGATGAAACCTCTAAACGCTGCTCCCTGAAAGACGGAAGAACAGTTATACACGAAATAAAAAATAGCAAAAGGATTTCCTAATTTAAAAAGAAAACCCAACCTCTACAGGGCAAGACATCAAAACTCCCAGCTGTGCTGAATCCCATGCCCTTGGGAAGAAACAGTGTACAAATCCTAACACCCTTACCCTGGGAAATAAAATAACATTCATCATGCATGGGGTGGATGCAGAAAGAAGATCAAATGAATAAGGATTTGATAAGAGGAATGACAAACAGAGGTAAAGTTAAATGTTCAAGATGTGGAAGTTAAAGCTTCTGGAGATGTGATAGCTTACACATCATGATCCATTGCATAGGCTCTGCCCAAGAATGTAAGAAACAGGTAAGAGACCTAGCTCTATAGCTGCAAAACTAAAAATTAAGAGGTGATATCTCCAATTACCAGCACTGTTATGAGAAACCAGAAGGAGCTGGAAAATGTATCAAGATGTAGTGAAAACTGGATTATAAAGAAAAAACAACATAAAGAAACAGTTCAGAGTTAATTAATGTTGAAATCTTGAGTAATCATAACACGAAACATTTCATCAGTAACAGTTAAAGTAAAACTATAAAACCTAGTGGTCTTGGTAGGTCTTTTTGTTTTACAGGGTGATTGCCTGACAGTCAACTTGAAAAGCAGCAGACAGACCCAGAGACAGAACTGTCGATTTCATTAATGTTCTTATAAGCAAATATGTAAATACCGGAAGGAATCTAGGAGAGCTATCAAGAAGTTAAAAACCTTAAAGCACTGGGGAAACTAATTAAATGCTATCAGCACTCTAGGTATCAGTAGTTAGCAGTACAACATATCAGCAGTTAAAGGCTGAGAAGATTGTCTGCTAAGTTTGTGTATACAAAGGCATGAGGTCTGAAAGGCACAGTGAATAGTACGTTATGATTTAACCAGAACAGAAGAAATATTGAAGGAAAATTACATAGGTAATATGCGAGGATACTCATACCTCTCCAATAATCGTACTTAACAGCTATATTCTTGTCTTTCTAAGAATTTACCCTATAACCAACACTTCTATAAAAAGAAGACGGGAAAGGCTGTGTAAAATACATCAGCTGATGACTTAAAATAAACTATAAGGTTTGTTTGTTTATTGTAGAGAATATGGGGAAACAACTAATGCAGGAAAAAAAGTGACCAAGTATATTTGTAAGAAGTCCTTCTCCAAATTTCTTGTAGGCCCCATTTAGGTATTGGAAGATGGCTGTACGGTCACCCCTGTGGCTTCTCTTCTCCGGGCTGAACAACCCCAACTCTCTCAGCCTGTCTCCATAGGGAAAGAGCTCCAGCCCACTGATCATCTTTGTGGCCCTCCTCTGTATAAAAGGTATGACTGTTAAAAATTCCCCTGCAGTCAGTGAAATAGTCACATCTAATGCCTCAGCATTTCTTAGCAGGTGAGGGTTGTGTCTTAGGAGTGGGGGACTTGAGCCCAGGTTTTCTCTCTTGGCAATGGTCCTCTGATTACTGCAGACTTGAGAGTCTGTAGACTCTGAGGGACATCCCACACAGAGGGAGATGCTGGTTGCCACCCACTGCAGCACAGGAGAGCTCAAAGGGCCACACTTTGAACCACTATTCATAGGGTTGCAAAATGATTGGCTTTAGTCATTAGTAAATTTCCATCCTGGGCACAATCCAAGTCAATAATTACTAGGAATTTTTCAAAACTCCAGTAACAATGGTACTGTTCCACTCAGGCTACGATAAAGGGAAGGAGTGTTCTAAGGCTGCCAGGGAATGACTGATTATCCCTCCTCTCACTTCCCACCTTAGCCAGGGAACAGAAGTCCCTAGTACACTCAGTGCCTTCCTCCTTAGCCATGCAAGAGTTCCTGGTATGGTCAAGGGACGCTTCATTGCTCAATTCATTACACAAAGTCTAAGGTCCGGCATGAATTCCTGAGATTGTGGAGCAGCCCAGAGGATGAGGTGGGGAAGTAAGATGCACCACCACCAAAATACAGAAAATTGAGCACCCCATTCCAATCCCATAGCTAATGATCTATGTACGCTATGTGTATGCATGCTTATTTATGAGTATCCCTTTATAAGTTTACAATAGGTATTGCAAAATCTTGGGAGAGATGAATCACTAATGAACTCAAACCCTCCTATGAGATCTGGGTCTAATCACAACATCTTCAGTATGTCTGCTACCTTCTTCACCATCTCACCAGTAAGACTGACAAAGGATTTCTAAAATAGTCAACAAATAAATACATTGCTGCACAGACACAGAAGGATTATCAACAATTAAAGTTATGAACAATTATCATTCAGTTCTGAGCCTACTGTACATTGAAAAAGGAAATGTTTTCCTTCAAAACCACAGGGCTGTTACATGTGAAAATAAATCCGATTATAATGTTGTTTATATTGATAAATACTGTGCATATTTACATGTGGTGTACCTCCTGCTGATGACAATACCCTGTCATGGGATGGACCCATCTGCTCCACAACACCTAGGAGGCAAAAGCAGATATTGCCACAGCACTGTCACATCAATGAATGGTCAATTGCTGCAATGGAGCTGGCAGATGGGTGTAAAAGCTCTAATCTCCTTGGTTCTCACATACAGCTCAGGATCCAGATCTGCTATGGGTTGTCACTTCCTCTATCTTGCCCATGACAGCAGTCCAGCTAGTTCTAGAATCCAGACATCTAGTCCATAGCTCTCTAATATGGCTACAAGGATATTATGAAAGACCATGCTGAAACCTTGCCAAAGCAAATATAAACCACCACTACCACCCTGCCTTCATCCACTGAAACAGTCCTCCCATTATCTCACAATAGAAAGCAATCAGCTTGATCAGGCACAATCTGCCCTTGGTAAATCTATGCTGCTGTTTCCAATCACCTTTTGTTCTTCACATGCCTGATAACAGCTTCCAGAAGGATTTGTCCCTAAAGTGTCACATGGTTTGGGGTGTGGCTGATCATCCTTCACCTCCCTGGACCTTCACTGCCCTTCTCAAGGATGAGTATGATATTTGCCTTTTTCCATACACCAGGGGCTCTTCCCCATTGCTATGACCCGGCCATTCTTGTGTACAGATAGGAGGCTCAACCAGGTTCCTACCTCTTTCCACTGAAAACAGAAACATTTTACTTAATGTTAGTCTCCATTTGGGAGACTAATATTAAGGCAGTCACCTTTCCTGCTCAAGATATTTGGCTGCCCCTCCTTCTTTTTAACCAGTTCCATGCTATCTGCCCTTGATCATCGCATTGCTATAAAGACTAAGCAAACCCCGAGCAAATGTGACCTTCCAGAGGACATGCAGCACAATGGGATTATTCAAGGACTCTTATAATTTCATTGAGAACAGAGTTGGCAGTTAAATTTCATGTCTGTTTGACAACCTATCCATCTCTTATATATGTAGGTATGACTGTGTGCATGCATGAGTGTATGCCTGCAAGTATTGGTTAAACAGGACTGGCCAGGAACAGATGGTAGAAGAGGTTGGTTGAAGGAAGGATAACTCCTTTCACTCAGTTATTGGCAGTCCATGGCAGCAGTTCCCAAGCTACTCTGCTTGGGAACCTCCAGTGCTATGGCTGCTCTCTTACTGCCATAGCAAGGCTCACATCCCTGCATCTGGGAGTTCCTCTAAGAGCATGCTGGTGGTTCTAGGTGGCTTTATCCAGCCAGGACCAACCAGGGCATGTATCTGGCTACATGATGCAGGAGGCTGGGCTTGCCGTGGTCTCTCTGACTTATGGATTTCATCAAAGCAAACAGAAGCAGCTTGCAAACTACTTTGACTTTGAGGGCCAAGCCAAGGGCACATGGGAAATTGCCAGAGAGAAGAAGGGGATCAGAGAAGAAATACTGCCAGCAGCTCACCCCCGTGCTGGGAGATGCTCATACACAGAAAATTATCCAGAAGCAATGATAGCAGTAACCATGACAATGTCAGAAGCACGGCACTAGCAAGGCTCCCTCAGGGATTTACACTTTTGCATACCATGAGCGTATCTGCCTTTTTCTGAGGTGTGCTGTTGTTCCAGTGATAGTCCATGTTTGCTTCATCTTCCTGAAAGCAGAGCTACCTGAGAAATTGCTTTCTCTGCAAATAGCTTAGGGAGGATTACCTGTAAAAAGAAAATATTTTTTACAAAAAGTCTGTCCCAGAGCATGTGCTTGTGGAGCACTTTGCACCACAATCCCGCCCTAATCCCCTTCTCACAGATGGTCCTCATCGTAGCCAGGAACCACTGCTGACTGAAACCAAAGTTGTTTCATTTCACTGAATGCACTGTCATTTTCTAAGATGTGACTGAGGGCCTTTCAGTTAGGTGTCAGCATGTGCTATTTGCTAGAAATGAAATCAACATTAATTCTACTTCGGTTTTTAGTAGTTTTTTTGTCTTTTCCTGTTCCAGATCATGCATGCGGTACACAGGGAGCAGAACTCGGAGAGATTGGGCCTGGCTGTGTACGAGGACCTGCTTCTCACAGCACAGGCTTCATGCAGGGGTTGGTCGCTAACAAGCACTATCTTGGTGGTGGAAGGGAAGAGAAGGCAAACTGTGGGCACTAAGTAGCCTGACAGCTTGGCAGACCTTTCTCATTGACTGCTCAGTTCTCAGCCTTTCATGCCCTCACTAGCCAAGGGAATTATTATTATTATCACCATCATCTTCTTCTTCACCATCATCATCATCATCATTATTCTGCATAGTTCATATTTACTCTTCTTCTGTATGGGTCAACAAAGATTGAGCTGCACCAGTGCTTACTCCTAGGAAAGCCCATCAGTGCTCTTTCACAGTACAAAAAAATTGCAGTAGTAAGCATAAAGAGTAATACTCAGCATCTGACAGGATGACTGATGTAAGTTGTCAGCCAATATTTGACTTTCCAGGTGAGATTAGATTTAGCCTTTAATTTAACACAAAGTGTGCAGTACAAGGCACTTATTTAACAGATGGTTGCTTACAGCCTTATGCAGGCTGGAGACTAAAACTTTAAGCTGTCTCTGCTCCTAACAAGAGTGTCATCATATTATCCAGTGGAGTTTTAAAATCCTGAGTGCTATCGTGAATCTCATTAGAGAAGGGACAGGAAAGGTAAGTTTCTGCTGGTAATTCTTTATTTCCTATTGAAAAAGCACAATAGTTTTTGTTTCGAACTCAAGGAAAAAGATTTTACAAAGTTTCAAGACAGTTTGTATTTGGTTTTGTTCATAGCTTGTTTACTTTAAATAGATTAGCTTTATCCCCTATGTTTGATTGTGAGTGTGTAACTGCAGAGATCTACATGCACATGTACCTGCGTCCTTCTGTGTGTGTGCACGCTGCTATTGCAAAGCTAGCTCTACAAGTAAGAGGTACGTAGACTGCTGAACTCCAGTTTGAAAGACACTGCAATTTCTTATTAGTGATGAAAATTTACTGTCTCTTACTAAGAGTTGCAGTAAGCTGCAGTAAGCTCATCACTGCTTGAAGACTGCACTGAGATCGAGTCACTTGTTTTGGAAGTTTTTGCCCTTTTTGTAGTGCTTGGTTGGCCTGAAACATTAAAGGACAGATATTATAGAGGAGCATCAGACTGAAATGCTGTAACACACCCTTCACTTTCTGCAGGCTAGGAAGCCGCAATCCAGTCAAACCCTCCTCTTTATGTAGGAGAGGCAGATGACAGTGGCTCTTCCCAGAGTTTCTTCAGAGCTCCTTCAATGGAGTCCATATGTGCAAGTTTCTGCCCCGGATCTAGCTCAGTTCAAGCAAGACCAGATGGATCAGGGAGAGTGACTGGATCAGGGGACAATTTAGACTAACAAGTAATCAGCTGCTGAGTAGGCATCTCTCCCTCATCTCTCCCCATTGCTCTGTTAAGGGTTAACAGCCTATAACCCTCAGTGGGATCCTTCTCCCACACTTTGCTCCTCTGCTAGCAACACTAGCAACACTGAAATCCAGCCTTTGAGAATGTCTCCTGTGGGATGGAGACCTGATTCATGCTTTTCTGAGCAGCAGCTGGGTCTGACTGTGGCAAGGTTTGGGATAGCTGGAAGAGGGGCAGGACAGATGCGGCTCTGCAGCACCACTTAGCATCCCTGCCCCTTTGGGATGGCTGACCCTAATGACCCATGAAGCTATTTCAGGTATGAGGGCTTCCTTGTCCCTTCTCTGTCTATCAGGCTACCATTTAGGAGTTAGCTGTCTGGTTATTATGCTCCCAAGGACTCATTTGACATTGTATGGGTACACCAGCCTTCACACCAGATGTAATGTCTGAGACCAAATAAGAAAGGGGGAGTCACATCCCTCCCTGAGAGATCCTAGGAAGCTGTGTGTAGTGGCAATGTGCCAGCCCTAACACAGGACCTGGTATGTACTTTTTCTTCTGGGCAAAATGCTTCTTCACTCAGTGTTTTGCCTTGCTAGGGAAGGCAGTGTACCTCAACCCCTATAATGGGGCTCATGGTCTTCATCAAGGTTTATCTGGCTTCCCACAGGCTAAAAGTGACCCAAGTGAGGGGAGGAATAAGACCTCCTTGGGTCTCTGAACATACTGAACCTCTCAGAGATGCATATTCTCAGCTAATCTAAAATTAGTAGTGCACTTTCAAGTGGCAGGTGGCAAGTGCTATTAGCTAATTGTCATAATGTAGACAAAAGAAAGCAATGTAACTGTTTCAGTATAGATATTTATTTAAAATAAATACCATGTTGTCTTTAGAGCCATAACTTGCAAGGATGAATGAGATACAAAACTTCACTTGGGCGGTAGAAGATATTTTCAAGGAAACTTTTCTCACATACATGAATGGCTGGAGGAGAAACATGACAGAAGCGGCAGATAAATTGCAAGCCAAGGTTGATGCTGAAAACTTTGACTATGTAATTCTTTATTTGATGGTGATGATTGGGATGTTCTCCTTCATTATTGTGGCAATCCTGGTGAGTACTGTGAAGTCAAAGAGGCGAGAGCACTCCAATGATCCCTATCATCAGTACATCGTTGAGGACTGGGGCGAGAAGTATAAAAGCCAGATTCTGAATCGAGAAGACCTCAAGTGTGTGATCCATGAAAACCCGGGTGCAAGGGACAAAACAAGCCCTGGATCACCTTGACTTTTTGAAAACATCTGCAATGAGGAAATCATAAAGCCACGTGCAGGGAACTCACTGGAATTACAAACAGACATGATTTGCTTTGATACTCTGTTCTTCAGGAAAATAAACCCAGGAGAATGAGTGAATGAATTACTTGATTTTTTTAAGCCTTTTTTAAATCCAGAAGCAGATCTGGATGTTCCCAGAACAGAATAACTATGAATTAGTGGCCTAAAGTGTTGATTCATATCCAAACTGCATGACTTAAGCTCATCTTAAAAATAACTTAAAAATGTACAGTGAAACCCCAAAATCTCCATTTATTGACTGAACAATGTGTTATGGTATGAATCATAGGAGGTAACCCACATTTGTTCCAAACTGTTTTCTTAATGATCTGTCTCCTTTTTTTATTATTCATTGGCAGCAAAGATTGAGTCATGATCTTCTGATAAGGCCTGGTTTATAGCAGAAGAGCTGCTAAACTCATGTCCTAGTTGTATAGGGCAGCTTCCAGAGGTTCATTATCTGTTCTCAAGTCCATAACTGGTCAACCTGTCTCTCCTGCTGCTCCTTGGTGCTCCAGAGTAATCTGTCTACCTGGGGTGCAAGTCGTGTGATGGAGGTGTTGGTTACATCACATCAGTCAGGGCTCAGTCTAAACCACTGAGATCCTGCCTTCTGGTTTTTGGAGGAGGAATTTCCAGATCCAGTTACCAAAGCTGTCCCATTGCCATGCTTCCTAAGGGATTCCCATGGTAGGTACTCATTTCCAGTAGCTAGGAAATAGGTTTTCAAGATGGTTTGTCTTCTCCTGTGCTACTGAAGTATCACAAAGCCTGCTCTTGGGAAATAATAAGAAGCAGAACTGGTGCCACTTCTGGTATTAAAACACGTTCATTCTGTAGGTTTAGCTCCTGTTCATGTTGCCAGACTTAGATTGCTTAAGCTAAAAGTTCCCATGTTGGCTGTCTATCGTGTGGGCTTGTTGTTTGTTTTTAGAAAGTTTTGGCTGAAACACTTCAGCCATGTCTGGCACTGCAATTCCGACAATTTTGTTTTGCTCATGTTAAAAAGAAATGAAAAGGGCTTCTTCTCTTGGGAAGCTTTGGCTTGTTTTGGAGACTGGTCTTGAGGCTGGGCACAGCAGCTGCTGTCATGCTCCCAGTGTGCCTTTTGCGGGCATGTTAAAAAGCCTTTGACACATCTCAGCCTGCAAGGGCTCGGGAAGACTTTGTCCCAGAGCACAGCCTTGTGGGGAGCTTCTCTTCCCTAGCGTGCCCCCTTTCCCCCACCTCCCCAGGTGGTCTGGAAGTGTCTGCCAGCAAACCTGCTCTTACCATGGGTGTGCTCCACAACCAGGCTGTGAGGCTTCCCTTCCTCTCGGTGCCCACAGGCTGCAAGATGCTGTGCTGCACTGATCGGCAGCGGGGCCACCAGCGCCTGATGCTATGGCCACGCTACACTCATGGAGCCCCTTTTGGCAAGGTACAGGCGGCACCAGCATCCCTAGCAGCGGCCAGACCCCCTCAGGCCCTGCCTGCTCTGGTAAAACCAGGCAGCAGCTCCCACCTCTGGCCCAGCCCCGGTGGCAGGCTGAGGTTGTGGCCAGGCTGGATGAGGCTTCGGGCAATCTGGTCTAGTGGAAAGTGTCCCTGCCCATGGAAGGGGGTTGGATCTGGACGATCTTTAAGCTCCCTTCCAACCCAAACCACTCTACGATTCTATGTGGACCTGGTCGGCTTTGCCCTTGCACCTACACCCCTCGGCCATGTAAGAACTGTTTTACCTCACAGTTATTATTTCCGGGGTAAAAACCATAGAGCTCTTTCTGCTCCGGCCTCAGCGCACTGGGGCTGGGGGACAGGCGCAAGGGCGCGGCAGGGGTACGCGGCCACTCTGCCGGTCCCGGCCCCGCTGGTCCCTCCCGCGGCCGCTCTGCCGGTCCCGGCCCCGCGGGTCCTCCCGCGGCCGCTCTGCCGGGGCCCGCTGGTCCCTCCCGCGGCCGCTCTTGGGAGATGTAGTTTGTTGCGCCCCGCCGCCCGGAGCCGTGGCCGCGCCGTGAGGTAGGAGACGCGTCTGCTGGGCCTCCACACGCACCTCTTCTCCGCGAGGCCGGCCGCGGCGCCCTGCGGGTTGAAACCGGGCTGCGGGGAGGCCGGGAGAGGTCGAGAGGAGCAGAGCGGCCCCGGTTTCCCCTCGACCCGGCCTGGGCTGCTGCCTCCGGCCTGCTCGCCTGCCTGCCTGCCTGCCAGCCCCAGAACCCTCACTCCCGTCGGCCTTCCCCTGCCTCCCGCCTGTTCTGCTGCCACCCGCCTGCTCGCTCCTGACCAGCGTACCTTCCTTTGCCCGGCCTCCTGCCCCCCTTTCTTGCCTACCTGGGGTCCTACCTCCCCCCCGCCTGCCCGCATGCCTGCCCGCGCTTTGTCTGTCCCGGGTCCTGCCCCGGCCCCTGAGGGTGTGCGAGGCGGCAACAGAAGCTCCCTCGTAATAACCTGTGGCCTCCCGGCTGCCTCTCAAACGAGGGACTGTGTGGTTTAAAAGCTGCTAGAGGCATGTTCGCTTGCCATAAACCAGGGGCAGGCCTGATACGGCAGTCTCACTGCAGGATACAGGGCAGGGCCACCTGGAATTGTGCTTTACTCTGTATGGATCTGCCGAGTTTTATCGTGCTCTAAAAAAAAATGAATAAGTAAGAAAGAGGGATCTAAAGATATCATTTGTTGATAAAGTTTGGTATGGGTTACTGGCTGTGCTGGGCACTGGTGCTGCAGGGACCAGCACACGCACCAGGGCAGAGGTGGGGAAGGAATGGAGGCAGGGAGAGCTGCCAGCCCAGCAATCCCTCCTAGAGGCAAGGTGGTAACAGCAAGCAAGGGCCTGCAGCTTGCAAGACCCCTGGTATGTGGCTGAAAGGATGCCCTAGGGAGCCGCGGGGGAACAGTCAGATGTGCCACTGACATTTTTGGGTTTGGTTTGATATGATTTTAATCCAGGTGCCATGATCAGTACATCCCATCTGCTCTGTTCTTATTTGCCAGCGTTTGGAGCATGTGAGGAGCTGCCAGAGGAAATCTCTAATTTTAATTTCTGCTTCTTCAGGTATGAATATCTTACATGGCTTTAGGTTTTTGGATGTTCCTTGAGTTGGTGTTAGTTTATGAACTTCTTTGTCACTGACACTACTGTAAACTGAATGATTACACAGGTCTTTTTATGGAGTGAGGTCTTTGCCCACCTACACATAGAGAGGCAGTAAATGTGTGCAGGTCTTAGTGCTTCTGACTTAGTATAAGGACTGCATCTTGTGGCAGTGATCTATGAAGGTTTCTTAGCACAGCAGCTCTGGCTCTCAGGTGTTTCCATTGTGTTTCTTTGCAGCCTGGGCTGCAGCAATTTTGCTTTTCCATATTGCTATGTTTTCCCATGATCCAGTAGTCTTTTTTTGTTTAAGGAAGCTTGATCTTGTCTTGCAGATGCTGAGCCTGAAGCGTGACACAGCATATCACATGTAGTGGTGGGTCCTCCAGTGACTGTCCATATGGGAAACACTGGCTTTGCTTTGTGAAATGCGTGCATTAAAGAAAGCAGTAATGAGACAGGTGGAGTGAAACCACTTTTCTAGCTCAGGACATACTCAGCCATTGCACCATTTTAAACGCAATCACATAGCCCTAGTAGCTTCCGGCTTTCCGAGGCCTTGGGGCTGGTGGCTTTTATAGCTTTTCACAAAGTGGATAAAATGGAGTTGCTCAGAAATCCCTAGTAGACAAAATAATATCTCAAGTCCCATTTTGTTGGGTAGATGGAGTTATTGGCAGGCTGAGTGAGACATTCAGCCAAGACAACTCAAGTGGGTTTGTGAGTACCCAGATGCCTGTGTAGATGTTTTCTGGTGCATTCAGGCCAGTTGATACTCTGCTGCTGCATAAGCAAACAATGGCATGAGTGGCTGGGCTGTGATGTGGTTGCTGTGGTGGACTGGAGCTGTAATTCAGTGGCTGAGAGACCTGGATTCAATTCTGTGCTCTACCACAGACTTCCCATCTGACTGGGACCCAGCTCCTTAGTCTGTCTGGGGTGGTCTGGCTTGCACAACAGCGTTGCGCAGAGATCCTGGGACTGGTATCAGCCAAAGTCTAGCTCTGGGACTTGGCGCAGCCCTCCCTGGGAGCTCTTTAACCCTGCTGAGGATACGAGCCTCTAGGGTCATGTTGGTGACCCTCTTTGCCTGCTCTGGACCAGGAAGACCTCACAGCATTTGGAGCTAATGGAGGATTGCTAGTATAGCACTGAGGTGTGTGATATAGGCAGACCTTCGTTTCCCATCTGCATTAGTTGCTTCTGCTTCACAAAGGAGGTAAATATGCTAGTGATTGTGAGGTGCAGTCATGGTGAAGAAGGTCATCAATACCTGTTAGAGTGATACTGTTTTATCCCTACCTTGCATAGGAGTCTCTAAGTACGTGATGGATAGCTTATGGAGTCTCAGGCAGGGCTTCAGGCAGAGCCTAGTGCTCCTGTTTCTTTCTCAC
Organism: Myiopsitta monachus; assembly: GCA_017639245.1. Taxonomy (NCBI): domain Eukaryota; kingdom Metazoa; phylum Chordata; class Aves; order Psittaciformes; family Psittacidae; genus Myiopsitta; species Myiopsitta monachus. Next base: position 11,066,754 of record CM029927.1, read on the forward strand.
GTGGCTCAACACGAGACCTCCTTGCTTGTGAGTGAAGGTAATAGTGACCTTCTGTGGGGCCCAGTCTCTGTTCCCAGTAGTGCTGTTTGTTAAGGGAGCTCACATTTTCCTGGAGAACAAACAATGCCTGACTGTAGATGTGTTCTGAACTCCTATCTGTGCCTTATCTGTCTCTGAAAAGGCAAACATGAAACTTCAGCTGTTTATTTGCCTGCGTGCTTTTAAGATATCACAACCTTGAAAGTACAGTGTCTGAGCTTTTGCTTTGGAATTGATGACCTCAGTGCTAACAAATGTTTCTCAAATGTGAAGCGAATCCTGCCTTTTTCTCTCCTCTTCCCACTTTCTTCTTCCTATCCCGTGCCCCAGCTCCATGCATTTTTTTCTGTCCTGGTGTTTCAGCTGTATTTAATAAGGTCTGGATCAAGATGGAGACCAGAAGAGTCAAGAGGCAAAATGGAAAGAAGTGCTTGACCACAGAAGGCTGGTGGCACAGGATGTGGGAATGCAGTGAGGAGAGAGTGGTAGCTTCCCTGCTCAGTTCCAACTGCAGAAGACACTGTGAAGACAAGCCATCAAAAGTGTCAGCTCTTACAGGAAACATTTTGGATCAAAACACCACTCTTCGGAATAAATGGAGAATTCCTTTCCTTCCCGTCCTTTGTGACTTCAGTGCAGCTACTCCTGGTGGATAGAGAATTCAGGCAGATTCAGGCTCATGTCTCAGCACAGCGGAAATATTACAAAAGTGTTGTGCTGAATGCTTAAATAATTGGCTCACAAGCAAGAGCATTCACAGGAGTGCACACTGTGATACACATTATACACTGCTTCTTGCTGGTGGGACAGTACCCTGCAATCAGACCCCACAGATGGGCTCACATAATGTTTGCTGAGTCAAAAACTTTTTCTGTACATAAAAAATCACTAAAACCCCATTTTCAGCATCGTGTGCCAGATGCTGGCATGTGTTTGAATGGCTGAATTCTTGCCTTTTTACAACATGTTGCAAAATTGATTCTGACTGAAGCACAGAATTTACAGCAATTTAGGAGAAGAGTGAAGGCTGTTGCTGGTGAGGCTCCCGTCCATGTCAGCATTTTGAGATGAGGACACCCTAGTTGGGCAGTATAGTCTCTTCAGATCAGGCCAGGCTTGTGTAACTTGAGTTTCATTGAGAAGCGTGTAGCCATCTGAGCCATGCACTGAGAATCTGATTCTGCTCTAATGTACGATTTTTGCTGTGCCCGTCTAGCAGGGGACTTTAGCTCTTACCAGTCACTGAAATTCTGAAGGAAAGATCGGAAGTTAAAATGCTTTATTTTTGGAGGTGTAACACTACTGACTCGTTAGTTCACAGTTGCCCTGACATTTTATCAACAGAAGGGAGCTGCGCAACTTGGGATCGACACAATAAAAACTGAATGACAAATGAGTTGGCCACACCACTGCTTTAGTTCGATCACAGTAACAGAGATCTCTGGTGGTGTCTCTCCGTGGGGATGTTTTCAGGGTGGTCTCTGCAGGATGAAGATTTTGCAGCTGAGGGAAGAGGAAAGAGGAGGACAGCCTGGCTGGAGAAATAAGGGCATCAATGAAGAAGCTGGCTGAGCATCGCAGGAGCTGCAGGAACATTTGCTTGACTCCTTGTTTCTGAAGAAAGGTCAGCAGCAGCTATTGTGGTGCGGTGGTGATTTATTCAGCCTAGCTGCTGTTGAAGGTCTGGACTGAGCTGGAAGGCTTCTTCCTGCTTTTTGACAGTGACTCTGTTGTTGCACATACAGGAAACACCTCAAGGGGGTCAGGCAGGGAAATATGCTTAATTTGAAATCCGGTAGCTGACATAGTGTCAGTGCTGGTGGAGCAGCAAGCAGAGACTGGAGGGCAGTGCTGTGGCTGCAGCCTTCAGCATCCCCTCTAGCATTTCTCACCTCCAAAGTTCAGCTCTGAAATACATGTTGACCACTCAAGGGATCCAGTGAGTGGTTGGTTTACCTCTATGTTATAGGCTGCATGGAAAATGCAATCTATTAGTAAATCAGAGAACTGGTAAACGATACTAGATACTAGGATTCATTAGGCATTCAGGCTCCAAACAGGGCAGGTGAGCTTAAAAACCACAAGACAGCTCTTCTGGCACTTCTCCCCACTAGATCTCAAATCTCAGTGAGGCGGTGTGATGTGCACACATGTCAAGCTGTTGAAAACAGCCAGTGCTATGTTTTCAGTTGGGCGGCTGCCGGAATGTGCTGTGCTCGGTGGAAGCCCAGCCTGCGCTGTGTGCAAGCGTGGCATCCTGCCCAGTTCCTGTCAGACCCCTGCCCTTCAGCAGCATGGACGTTGCTCCTGTCACTCAGCTCCAAAAAGGCCCATGTAGGTCATTTCTGGACTGCATGGCCCTGAGACGCTGCTAGGCTCTGCATGGCAGTGAGTTTGTCAGGTACAGGGTTGACATGCTGAGCAGAAACAGACTTGCTAATTCTCTTTCAATTTCCTTTTCTTGAAGATGCTCCTGCCCTGGTCTGTGCCTGTACAAGTGTGACACTCATCGGTGCCGGGCACAGCTTGCTGCGGACAGGCAATACCATCACGAAGCCAAGATGGTGGCATTTAACTGGAAGGTGAGGATGTTTAGCACTCATAAACGGAGACTCAGACGTGGCTGGATGCTTATGCATGTAAGATGTAGTTGAGTTGGTCCTATGTTTAAAGGTGATTTCCTTGCCTAGGTAAAGGTTGTTTAGCCACCACACTTTCTGAACCTCTGGGACAGAGGACTCCTTATTGCTGTCCTTTCCTTCCATACTGTGCTTGCACCTTGCAGGCTGGCCCCAGTACTTGCTGTTGGGGGCTCACACTTGCGCTTGATAGGCAACTTTCCCTTTCCGGGCATTTCTCTGGCTGTTCTTCCCTTAGCTCCTTTCGTTATTTGAGAGTGTTTTCTCTGCTGTGTCTTTTAGTGCACGGGGGACATAAGCACTCTGCAGGATATGTCGTAAGGCACAGAAATGTTTGAGGAAGTACATCAAGCATTAACAATTTAACATGTTAAACCAGTTTTTCAAGAAAGCTGAGCCTTGGCTTTATCTTTCTGGTGTTGCAGAACTGTGCTCTAGAGATTGGCACTTTTAGTATGTGGGGAAATTGACAGAGGATGATGGGTTTATGTAGGATTAGAGGGGAGTGTCCTGATATCAAAGGCAATGTGCAACTTGTAGAGACCATTGTTATGAAAGACACCACTTGAGTCTCTGTTTTGTGGCCTTTAAGGGAGCACACTAATGGTGTATGGATATAAGGCTTTTTATAAATTCAGTAGTTTGACAATGGCCAAACAGCTTTATGAGGTGCTGGGAAGCCTGCTAAGGGTACAGAGAGGTACTGGGAGGCTTGCTAAGGGGGAGCTGGCACTGTGAACCTGCTGTGCACCACTGAAAGGCACGACCGATCCTGCTGGTCAGGTGGCTGCTTGAAACAGTGGGATGGGAAGTTCATGTACTTTCAATATCCTACTGGAATTGACATCTTTCAGAGTGCCTGTGCCACTCACTGTATTTGTATTTTGAGTTCACAGTGTTATTCTGTTCCGTTGTTCCATTTGCATTTTACTTTCCACTCCATGTGCACTTCCAGTAGCATGCTTTTATAATGTTGAAATATGTTGTGCAATTTTGGTGATTCCAGGCATTAAAAACTGCTGAAACTGAATCATAGGAGGCTGTGGGTTTTTTACTTTTCTCCCAGCTTAACGGCATTTATCTATACGTTCCAGATCTGGTCAAGTTAACTGCAAAACTACTATGGATTAAAATTTCTAGGAGCACAGAAGTGTGTTTGGCAATCACATCTGATAGCTAATACGGATCTGTGCATATGTGCACTTACGTGAGAATTGTTCAGAAGTGTTTCCATTTCTACAATTATCCTAAGATACTCAATTATTCTCCCTTTTTAGCTCCAGATGGTGCCAGTATTCTGTTTGCTGTAAAGCAAGCAAAAGCAGCAAAGACCAGTTCAGAGGGGCTTTGTATATAAACTTGAGTGAATTTTGTCTTTTGCCCTAGACGTTGATCTGCCTGGTTTAAAAGTTTCCTGCAGGAAAAAAAAAACATGAACAGGGGAGCATTAACATTGCTTTGACAATGCTGTTCCTGTAGGAAGCTGTATAGCATCCCTGTAGATTCATTTTTAATTGTCCAAGTGTTCCAGTAACTGCCTTAAATACATTATTTTGCATTTCAGGCTTTGGAGAATTTCCCATTGCTGATGTACATTTTGGCAGCTAAAACATTGATTCTTTGCTTGGCATTTGCTGGAGTAAAAATGTACCAGAGCAAAAAACTTGAAGAAAAACTGAAGAGGCAAAATGAAGAGAAACTGAAAGCAGAAGCAGAGAAGAAGGATGACTGAAGAGTCTTTCAGGTATAGAATTTGTTTGATATCCTGGTGTTTGCTAACGGCATTGACACATTAATCCCATTATGTTTTGACTTGAATGCATTTGGATCGTGCGATTAGAACTATCATCATCATCTGAGTTCTTGTAAAGTTTGTCTCCTGTGATGTTTTGGTGTATTTGCGCACCCGTATCATGCCCATTCTTTGTAGGAACTGCAGTTCCCACCAGAAGACTTGGCAGTGATGGTCGTCATTTGAGAGATCTTAGCACAGTATTCCTTTTCTGCTCTTTATTTCCACCCAACCAATTGCACCGGAAGTCCTGATGTTTAGAGATGGTTAAATTGGTCAAAAAATGCATGAGAAGCACGCCAGATGGAATGATACAGTGAGACCTCTTGGCTTAAGACACATACTTCAGATAGAAAAGAATCTGCCACTCCATATTAAGTACATGACAGGTTATAGATAGTTCAGCTGAAAGGGCCAAGTCTCATGCCATGGAACTTCCCAAGGTAACAGAAATGCTGCAGAGTATGCTAAGTAACATCCACCATATATAATTCACTGAGAAAAGTGGACATCTTTCTGCATAAAAAAGCAAAATTATTATTATAAAATTTCCTAGTTTTGGGTTTTCATTCCACATGTGCTAAAGTCCTTCCTTCTGTTTTCAAAGTTTAAGCAATCACTGCCCTACTGCATCAAGTCCGTTAGCAAAATGAGTGCTGCCTAGTGCTAAGATGATATTCCCTGACTTGTTTGGTATGTGATTTTTTTGTATCGGTTTGTTTCACATCTCTCTGTTCTGCAGCAAAATGGGAATTCTATTCTTGCCTGCCCTTTGTAAGCTCAGTGGGAGTTTGATGTAGTGTTGCTCTTTATTAAAGTAAAAAATTTACTTTTCCCTGTTGAGGTCATCACCTCACATCTGAAGAGAATTTCAGTTTTAGAAATGTTTACTAATTTGTTTTGAAACCTCTCACTTTTATTTAGTACAACATTGGAAATTTTGACAAGAAATGGGGCCCTGGGAATAACAATAGGAACAAAGTGGTTCATACGTGTAGAAAAAAACAACAAAAGTAAAGGTGGTTTTCAATCTCCTGTTTACATCAGGTTGAGGACTTGTCTCTGGGCAGACTTCTGCCATTTTTAACTTTTGTATCAGTTTCACTAGCCACTGGAAAATGCTCTGAGAACACTGCTTTCTGGTTTTGCAGAGTCAGTTATATGGAGTTTTATTGCCAAACAAATGAGAGATGGGCTGCCCTGCAGGTGAGCAAGCCTGCCATCTGTAACAAGGGGACCATACCATGCTGTGCATGCAGCATTGGGTCCCAGGGAGTTCTCTTTGGCAGAGTCAATAGCCCAAGGGATTGCACCAGAGTAACGAGCTTATCCCACAAAACCTCTGTGTCCAGCATGTGACACTGGCCTTGAATGACTGGCTTTAAAGCACCCGATATTGCAGTAAATGCCCTACTTGCCTGGTCACCCTGTGTTGCCCAGCAATGGCCCAGTCTTTCCTAAATTCTGCCATCTCTTGGGCTGTCTGCCATGCCTTTCTATAATGGGCTTGCAAGAAGGGGTGAATTCTCCTACCCTAAAAATGCTCTCCAGTGTCAGCACCACAGGGCACCTCAGGGCTGTGATTAGCTCTGATTGCAGTGTGCCACATGGGCAAGCGGATTTAGCCCATGTGTTGCCAGTATATCATGCCTGTTCTCACTGCTGTTTCTCCACCCTGCAGATTTTCTGGCGCTTGGCAGCTTGCACTGGATTCCTTTCCTGGAAGAATGAAGCCTTCCTGTAGATGAAGGATGTGTCAAAGGAATAAAACCCTCAAGAGTAACATTTGCTTAAACTGTATCTCAAGTTTTTATATGTACAGCGAAATAGGCTCAGCCTCTATTTATGCAATAAAAAATCCTTTGTTAAAAAAAGCTATGGCTTGGTTGCTGCTTACTCAAATGATACAGTTGGAGAGCAGGGGAGGCAGTTTTTAAAGATTAGCTGCAAGCAGGTGGCTGGTTTTAAAGAGAAAACAGCTCTGAATTCATCATGGATGTGTACACGGTTCATGGGCAGACAGCAGGAAATGGGGAGGGCTCTGTGCAGCTTCTTTGGAGCAGCTGCTTTGGGCAAGGGTGTAAATCTGAGACTTGTGGACCCTTTGTTGAATCCAGATGAACAAACCCAGGAGAGCGGCTTTTCCAGGCAGGTCTTTCTCAAACTCCTTTCTGCACCTAGGACTTCCTCAGATTAACACACATCAGCGCCGCTTTTGGTGACATTTCATGCTAGGAGGTTTATTATACTGTTTTACTGTGCATAGTATCTGGAAGTGGCTCTCTACTACTTGGCCTGTAGAGCAGAAAGGATTTTCATTAATATTGCTAGCTATTCCTGTATGTCCTGTCCCATGTTAGCATGGAGGACAAACTGACTTAATCTTTGTAGGTTAATCAACGGAGCAGATTTTTTTCACAGAAGTAAAGGCTTAGGCATTTGTGTCAGTGCCAACAGGTATGTCTCCCTTTGTGCTCCCCTTCGTGTTTCCATTATAAAGCACTTAATAGATCCTTGTGTCTCCTGGAAGTTAAGGTGAAGCTGAAATCTGACAGTGCAGCAGGGAGAGGAGGGAAGAGGAGGAGTGGGGTGCCCTTGGAGAAGCCTTGGGGTCCACCAGGGTATGGTAAGCCTCTGGGATGGCTCGCTTCTGCCCAATCCCTGCGTCTGCAGGCTGAGGTGCCTGCTGTGGTCACAGTAGCGCAGGCTGCTGCAGTGTCCCTCTCTCAAGTACCACCTGACTAGGTTTGTGTGCAGCTGATAACGGCTGATGCTCAGAGAGCTCTTGCTGTGGTGGAGTTACTGGGAGCTGCGGTGATTTTTAAATCCTGCTGTTCATGCAGTCACCTTGGTGACTGGGGAGTAAGTATTGCAGAAACCCATTCCAGGGATACAGCAATATCCTTGCTGCAGAAGCCTCAGGACTGCCAGGGTAGGGAGTTCATAGTGCCTTTGTAAACCAGCAGTTCCCCTCTACCATCTCAGCAGTCATCTATCTATGCAAGGGTGGAATTGGATGGTAATTTGATTAAATGGCTCTTCTGTGTTCAGTGAGAACTGTCTCCTCTAACCACCTCCATTAAACACCTATTGAGGGAAACGCACCAAGGTACTTAGCTAAGCCTCTCGCCCAAACCAGAAATGGAAATTATCAGTCCTGTGTACTCTCCACCAGCTTCAAAAGTAAGCAGTGCCTTGGCTCCAGGCAGTGACTCATTGCCTTTGAATATTGGCTCCAGTCGACTTTTATAGTCCCTCAACCGAGAGCAGATTTTTCTAGACCAATAGTAATAATGAGCTTTTTTTTCTTTTTTTTGGCTTTTTAAACTGAAAGCAGGGGTATTCTCTACTTCAATACAGCTGCTCTTTAAGTAGTACCAGGGGTACACAAGCTCCAGTTAAAGCAAGTGATTTAGCATCAGAGCAATTGGGTACCAATTGGGCACCATTTAGCACCCAAAGCAATCAAGACTGGCACTAAAATGAGGGGGCCCTACCTTGCCTTGTGTGTATAAGGCTTTAAATCTGGTCCAGTCTGGCTGCTTTTTTCCTTAACTTTGGAGTAGAGCTATGGCAGATAACCCCCAGAGCAGGCTGATATCCTAGAGTTTCCCAGACCTTAACCAATATCTGTTTTCTGACATACCGGGGTACAGTTGTGATCTACGCTATCATTGTATAGGTTATAGCAGGGGCATCCTGTGTGCCACAGTTGCGGCTTTGAACAAGAAAATATGCTGACACTTGGGGGAGACAGCAGCTCAGATTTGTTTCAGTTTCTTGTTCAGAAACCAGCTGGGAACCTTGAAGTCTGGTTTCTTACTGGAAGCGGGGTTATGGGATTAGTCCTAGGAAGTTTAAAAGAGGAATAGAGAAATAGATTCCTTTTTTAAACTTCCAGAAACTTTCAGAGTGCTTCTGCAAGTTAAAGCAAGGCAGCAAAGATAAAGAACCTTCAAGTGCTCACTCTGAATGGGTGTGCAGCTTGTTAGATTGCAGGGGATATGCACAGGATTCTCGAGTAGATGTTCCCATCCCACAGGGCAAGCCAGACAACACTCTTCTGGTGCTTACAGAACTTCAGAGTCCTTCCTTCTCCCCTGTTGCATAAATATACTCTTTTCAAAAGGAGCATCCTTGTTGTGTAGATGAGCAGCTTAACCTCACACAGTGCCTCACTTTGCATAGGTCTTTTTGCTATCTGAAGCTGTCGTTGTCATCAGTGCCAACTGCTAAAGACAGAAAACAAAAGGATTACTGGCTTTTAAACTTCCGGTGTTTGCACTTTTAGGCTTTCTTTTGGTGAGATGAAGGCTGTGTGTTTTTAAACAAAGGCCAAAATCCTGGTTTAGTAATGAAGAAATAAGCTGTTGGGAGTTCAAAGGGGAAAAAAAAACTTCTCTCGGGTGCTGTGGTTACTTAAGTGGCTGCTGGAATAAGTCTTTTCCATCCTGAAGGAGCTCAGTGGCTGAGGGGTATCTGTGATTCTTAAAGTGAAAAACAAGTATAGAAGCATTCAACAGGAGTGTTTTCTCATTCTCCATTTTAGACATTGGCTGAAATGAACTCAGCTTGATTTACTACCACGGAACACTTTTAGTCTGAAGGCCATGAGACTTTTACCAGGAGCACAACAGCACTGGTGCTGGAGGAAAGCAGAGCTCTCTGAGCAGTGTCCCAGGGCAGGAGAGATTGTTCTCAAGCCAGTGTGCTGCAAGTAAGGGATCTAAATACTTTTCAGCTTTTCAGGGTAATAACATGCAAACAACTGTTTCCAACATTTCCTTCCTCACTTTTTCTCTTGGGGACAGCAATTCCAACTGTTTTTTTCGTACTCTTCTCAGTAAAGGCCCAGATGGCAAATGTTCCATCTGGGGTAGACTCCTTCAAAGTTCTCTTCAATCCCAGCTCTAACCTGTGACTCTCAGTCAGCATCTCTTTCTACCTGCTGGCTGCCAACCCCCCTTGGCCTCAATTCTGGCCAAACAGAAGCACTGCAGCACCCTTTCCAGCTATGTCAGGGGAGAAACCAGTAGACTAAGCTGAAAAAACCCGCGTTTGTTTCAGCCATCACCAGTTCTTCACAGTCTTTGCAAAATTGCTTTCAAAGACGCATCAACTTGTTGCAGCATCTCCCATTTATTAACTGTGTACTAACCTCAGCCTTCAAGTCAGATTTAGTGAGAAGATGATAGACCTCACAGGAAGGAGTTGACTACCCTGTGACAGTCTAGTGTCTGACACACTCCTGATAAAGTGGAAAGCAAAGAAATGCACAACCTACATGAGTGTGCAGAGACAGGTAGAATTTCTAAAACCTGAGTTTAAGTTTCCCTCCTCGGGCATGTGCCAAAAGCCATTTCGACTAGGCTGGCTGTACATGACTGTGAAGACTTGGAGGTAGCTGGATATTTATGCACCATGTCACTCCACAATTTGGCTTTGCCTTTTGAAGCTGGTTTGTCTTGGCTACTGGAGCAAGCCCATCATATAATCTAGACTCAGCTGGGCCTTGATTGGCATATGTGTGTACCAATCTTGGGAATAATCAGAGCACCACCTGGCCCTTCTCCAGCTGAACACAGAAATACCTGGTAGTTGCCAGAACAGTTACCCCATAGCAACAGGCTCCTCATATGTTCCTGTAGAGAAAAAGTTTGTTTGGGCAGAAATAAGTGATTAGGCACGTATTCATGTGTATCTCCATATGGCATCGATTTTTCCTTCTGTGAATCTGATAAGAGAGTTATTGAAAATGTCTGTGTGTACCAACATCAAAGGCTGCCTGACTGCGGGACTGTTTCCAGTCTATCCAAAGGCTCTTGAGATGGCTGTCACAGAGCAGAGAATGTAAATAGTTTCTTCCTATTTTCACTAGAAACACAGCACGAGTGACTATCCTTCTTTATTAGTCTCCTTTTTTCCTGGGCTTCATCATATTTTTTGGTCTTGCTCTCCAATGCCTCAGCTTCTAACAGTGGCACTTTTCCTAGTCCTATGGCTCTTTTGACTTACTGTGACTCATAGTCCTCTGGCCTAAACTCAGGCTAATTTCCTGGCTTAGTGTTTCTCATTGATTTGAGGAGGCTTAGAGCTAGCCAACAGGAAATGTCAGACACGGACACTTAAGTGCCTTTTAAGTCATATAAATGAATATAGCCCTAACATGTATTTGTTTTCAGAAACAGTTTTCTTAGTTTGCATCTCTTACATAGAACATCATTCCCTCATATCATAGAATCATAGAATCATAGAATAGTTAGGGTCGGAAAGAACGTTAAGATCATCTAGTTCCAACCCCCCTGCCATGCGCAGGGACACCTCACACTAAACCATGCCATCCAAGGCTATGTCCAACCCAGCCTTGAACGCTGCCAGCGATGGAGCATTCGCAACTTCCCTGGGCAACCCATTCAGTGCCTCACCACCCTTATAGTAAAGAATTTCTTCCTCATATCCAATCTAAACTTCCCCTGTTTAAGTTTGAACCCGTTACCCCTTGTCCTATCACCACAGTCCCTAATGAAGAGTCCCTCCCCAGCATCCCTATAGGCCCCCTTCAGATATTGGAAGGCTGCTCTGAGGTCTCCACGCAACCTTCTCTTCTCCAGGCTGAACAGCCCCAACTTACTCATCCTATCTTCATACAGGAGATGCTCCAGTCCCCTGATCATCCTCGTGGCCCTCCTTTGGACTTGTTCCGACAGTTCCATGTCCTTTTTATGTTGAGGACACCAGAACTGCACACAGTACTCCACGTGAGGTCTCAGGAGAGCAGAGTAGAGGGGCAGGATCACCTCCCTCAATCTGCTGGTCACACTCCTTTTGATGCAGCCCAGGATAAGGTTGGCTTTCTGGGCTGCGAGCACACACTGCCAGTTCATGTTAATTTTTTTTTTCTCCTTTCCTCTGTGCATTTCTCTCCATATCTCCTCTGCATGGTCACTGCAGAAGGAAACATCAAGGAACAAGTTCACAGAGATGGAGGCTAGGCTTTGAGCAATGTTGTTTTCCTTTCCACTACTTACCCAGTCTTCTACCAGGTCTCAGGCATGGCACAAAATGGGCCCCACTGTGCCTGCTCAGTTACAGGAGCTCACACCTTGTGTCCTATCATTGCATTCCTGGCTTAGGCCTCTGTGACCCAAGTGCATTTGTCCTGTCCACACCCTGGGCTGCAAGCATGCTATTAGGACAGAGGGCTTGAAAACAAGGAAAAAGAAGTGTTGAGCCAATCAGTGCAGGCTTGCTTCATGAGCTGGAGGAAAAGAAATGCTTTTTTCCATGAAGATGAGGCTTGGAAAAGCATTCAGAAGTAATTAGTCAATGAGACATCATGAAAATTCAGGTGATTTGCATTCCAGCTAGCTTGGAGCAGAGGGACATCTGTTATAGCTTCTTCATCAACATATGCATTTGCATCTTCTCCTCTTTATGCAAAAATACTTTAATCATTTTATTCTAGTGGTGCATTTCAGGCACACAGAGAGAGTTCTGGGTGGGAACAAAGAGATCTGCTTTGACATCCTGCAATGATCAAGTGTACAAGAGCAAACCTGATAAAATAATAGGTATTTAAAATCCTACCAAGAAGATACTAGACTCATGCATGTTATTTCAAGTGCTCTTGAACAAGGGGCATGCTATTTGGTAACATCCTCCTATTAGCTTGTTTAGTCATATGTTAAAGGAATTGCTTGTCATCCTAAATTACCAGTTGAGTCAGAACCGTATGAGCCACAATATTTTTCTTTGGTACAAAGGATTACAGCGTTTTATAGAAAACATGGGTTGTAATTATGCTTTGCAGCAGCAAAGGGGGAGGGAGGAAGAAAGAAGAGAACTCATCTCAGAGGATTTTATATAAAATACCAAAGTTCATTTGATTTCAGATAAACTTGGTTCCTTATTGTGCCTAGGGGTTTCCAAACACGTTAAGTAGAGCTGGGTGGAAAAGTTTCAGCAGCCCCTAACCTCCCACCTAGAGGCTGGTAAGAGTGAAGGTGTTTAGTGAGGCTTTCCCAGACCTTTGCAGGAAAAGGATGCTTTCCCCTTGCTCTCTAGGAGATGTGGCACCAAACACTTCCTCTTTCCTCATGCTTGTTTCCATGAAACCCTTCATGGAGGCTTCATCCTCGTTTTACCAAAGAATACAATCCAGAAAAGACTGATAAATCTCTGTGATACAAACAATTTCCTTTTGATACTTCCTTGTTGCTAAGATGGATAAAAAGCAGGTGATTCTGTACCTGGTTCCATGGACTCCACTGTGAATTAGGGTTGGCAGAAGACACCCTACCAATGAAGAAGTGTTGCAATGCAGCCCTAAATCTGCAGCTGTGAAAGCCATGACAGCAGAGGCTGGTAAGGCTGACTTGTAGAGAGGCCTTACTGGGACTGGGACTGTGCTCCATTGAGCTTTGGTCTAATTCTTCTTCATGTGAACCCAGAACACAGCAATGAAGTCATCAGGTTTGTGCTGATTTTGACTATAGTGCACTGTCACTTCTCCCCAATTAGTATATAGTGCAGTGTCACGGGGTGAAGGTAAACAGTCATTGGGAAAATGGGGTGTGCATCATTTATTTCTTAAGAAAACCAAGCTACAGTGCAATTATTGCCTACCTGGCGGTAAAGAGGCACTGGGCCTATTTCTTTCCTCATGCTGATTTCATAACACTTCATATTCATTGATATTTAGTCGACTGATTACTGCTTCAAGCCAATGTGAAATTCTCTTCAGGCTCATGGTGTCAGAACAATAAAAACAAAGTATCTTCCCTTTCCCCTTTCCTCTTTCCCCTGTGCATTTGAAGCAACTAATTTTCCGTTCTCTGATGCATCCAGAGTTGTGAAAAATGAGCAGATGCTTTGCTGATGAATATGAAGTGAATATGATTATTTTTCTCTGCATATTTATATCTCAGCTCTAGAAAGTTACACGTGTGGATTTTTGTGAAGGTAGACGAGACTCCCTGTTTTAGATAGCTCTCTGCCATGCTGCATCACAATGCTTGCTCTGTTGGCTTCCATACACAGGAATAAAACTGCACAGATTTGCCTGAGTGCATTGAAATGTTTTAGTGAAACTGTGAATCATCTCATATCTTTTTTGATCTTAGTTCTCTTAGAAGTACACAATAAACATGTACCCAGTAAGAGCAACACAGAAATTGCAAACTGGGATCCACTTTCGAAGCACTAAACTGTTCAATGAGCTTAAAAAACTGCTGTTAAGAAATACTGCTTTGCATCGCCCATAACTAATGCTTTGAACTCAGATCCATGAGAAATCATTACATCTCAGTAAACAATGTCATGGATAAAAATAATCTCCAATGATGAGTGCCATATTTTATCCTGAGAGACTGAGCTCTTCATGCTTTAAAGCCTGAACCAGCTACTACTTGTTAGGCTTCAAAAGGAACTCCCCTTTTAGAAGAATATATTTTACCTGTCACTGAAATATTTCTTGCAGGCCACTGTTGCAAGCAAGGTACTCAGTGTAATGAACTACTGAGCTGATATCAGATGTTAATGCATATGTGATGGGAAAGTCACATTAAATTCTTCAGGTTTCTTTAAGCTGTGAATTCTGGTGTCAGTCATGGTCCAGCATATTCCCTGCTCAGGAGTGGATCTCCCATTGAGTGCATCAAAGACAGGCTTGACCTACAGAATTGACTTTGCAGCCCAGGCTTTCCCAAAACTGAGGACATTTACATATGAGGTGTGGTCCTATGACTCCCATAAAAGAGGAATTTGTGCGGAAGGCTGGCTAAACTGGGACTGAGGCATGCTTTGGCCCATTTTTTTGATAAGGGAAATGAACTGTCCCTTCACAGCCCAAACATAGCACATATCAACCTAGTCATGGAATACTCCTAGAATGAAATATTTGCATTTAAATCTTTTATTAGTGCTATTGACATGTGATCTTTTAGGTTTATACTCTTTGAAGGAAAGAGGTTGGCAGGGCTGGAGCAGGATAACTCATTCAACACTAATCAAAACACATCTGAATCCTGACTGCAGGAAGAACCATTTAAGAAAGTGTACCAAGGTAGTAGTTCTCCCATCTCTTCACTCTGTTAAATGCTGACTTCCATTTGTTTGGGGTCATGTTCTCCAGTCCTTTAACAATCAAATCACTCAGGAGGATACACCTATAAGAGTGGGCCCTCTCAATAGACCTCAGAGAAAAGTTATTCCTGTTGTTTATAATAAACCATTTCAAAGAAGACCAGGCAACGTCCATCGGGTAGAGGTAGTTGTAAGATGAAGGCACAACAAGAAGCTCATGGCCATTGGCTCTAGCAACTTCAGGGCAACACTTAATGCTGGCTATGTAGATCGCTGGTAGGACTGGCAGCAGAGTTTCCGTCTCCGTCTCCTTGCCATCTTTTGCCCCCACATGCCTCAGCTGTGTTTTATCCCTCGTCACGATTACACACTTCCCGTGAGATGTACTCAGAGACTCACACAACTCCTGAAAGGCTCCGTTCTGCTGATGGGTGGGCAGATCACCTCTTAATAGCAGTTTGTACTGCCAGGGCACCCACCCTTGGCAGCTGCCAGCATGAACAAGTGTCCATGTTGGCCAACACAGGTCGGCTTCCTCAGCTGATTTTTCTCCTGTTATAAGACTCTCTGGAATATCTGTTTCCCCTAAAAAAACAGTGTTGAAGCCATTGAACTGCAGTGTCCTCAGAGACCTTAAATACTTCAGGCACTGCTGCTGTTGAGCAGCATCAGAACAGCCCCTGTGAAGTATTTGCCGGAGGAGCGGATTTGCGAAGCGCTGCATGACTGCATGGTGGTGTCTCAAGGCTCATGCGAGATGCTTGCAGAGGTCACAATGCACCCGTTGTCCCTGCGTTATTCTACAGTGTAACAGCTAACCTGCAGCAGCATCACAGGGGCTTTCAGGTGGCTGATTTAAAGGTATCCTGGAAAACAAAGCCTAAGCTTTGAGACCAGTGGTAGAAACCATTTGCTTGTCCCTGGCAAGCACATACCCTTGTGGAGGATGTGGCCTTGAAATCCCACAGGTGGAGGTGGGGGATGAATCCCGGGTGTCTTATTATTGGGGAAGGAGGACTTCTGGACCCCCATACACACCTCTCTGATGGGCAAGCCCAACCTCAGCAGCATTGTGAGGTGCTGCATAGTGCCTTGCACTCACCAGCATGGCAGCCCATGCGAGGTCCACCAAGCTCAGCCTACCCAGCTCCAGGTCTTGAAGACAGAAGAAAAAAGTGATACTTCAAACATTGCTTCAGGGTGCTTTAGGAGCAATTTGTTTTCTAGAGTCCTCTTAGGTTCCCACTTTGTGAACCCAATTCTCCATTTTGTGCTGGCCCTAGCTATGAGCCTCTGAAGGACCTGCATTGTGCCTGAGACCAACACCATCACCCTGTCCAAGGGTGAGTAATGCCTTCAGAGAAACAGAGGAGATTATGAGGGTAAAAGAGAATTGGTCATGTGGCATTATGTGAACACACAGGCTGAAATGGAGGTCAGAGCAGAGGGTGGACGGGTACCACCCTGCTGTCATGGCAAGTTGAACAGGGATACAGGAGCATGTGGCATGGTCAGGGCTGCAGCCAGCCTGTGGAGACGGAGCAGCCAGGGGAAGATGTGTACATGTGTGTGTGTGTTCCAATGTGTGCGCAGGCACACTGAGAGCAACAAGTGTTCATCTGGGAAAGGTTATGGAGCAGCAGAAAGTGAAGACTCTTTTGACCCATCTGGTTTCTTACCTGTTCCTCCTCCTCCTGCAGACGCATACGCAGGATTTTACTGCACGATCAAGCCTGTCAGTACAAGACTTGGATTGCTTACACTTAGCTGTACCTACAAGGCTGGGAGTGAAAGCTGGCAGCATTGTCAGCCTGCCAGATGGGGCTGAGCAGCACAAATGTGCCAGTCTCTGTTGATGGCATGCCTTTCCTTGCCCACCTCTAAAACTGAGATACCCAACAGTCCACATCATTGCCTCTGGAACAGGTTTCCTTCTTTCCAATGCAGTGTGAAACTGTGAATCAAAAAATGTCTGAAGATGGATATGGCCAGTGGGGTCTAACTCAGCTGTCTGGATGCTCTCTGTCCTTGCTGAGGCAGATGAATGATGGGGCACATTATGTTAGCAGCATCACATGGAGAACAGAAGTCTAAAACTTTAATAGAAGAAGAAAGGTATATCCCCAACAAAGAAGCCTATGAGGTTTGTTATCCAGATGTATAATGATGGCAGATTTGGACTGTACACATATGAAGAAAAATACATAGTACATATTCACATGAGAATACAACATAAAACAATATTGATTCATCTGTATTAGGTGATATCCTTTTCTCTTTTACTGCTATTTTTTGTCCCTAATAGATATATACCAGGAGGATAACCTGACATGAGTAGTCCTACTGGAGTTATTGGGTGCTTATTAGTTCGGAAAAGCACATGTTTAGAGGCCTGATTAGGGCCTGAGATCCCCCAGAATGCTGATTTAGGGACCTTACTGTTCAAGAACTAGATGAAAAGTGTCAAAAGAACTACCTGCAAAGAAATCTTATTCCCTAATTCTTCTTGGTGCCTGTGACAATCATTCCACCTGTGACACCCACTGAAATCATGAACCATATTCCCTGTTACCTAAATTGAAGGTGTTCATTTCCTTGTCTCCTCTCCAAAGAGGATTTACTTAATTATGCATCAGTTGGAACATGCCATCCTTGAGACAGACACAAAAAGGACATGTTGCTTTTGTTACTCTTGTTTTCTAGCTACCTTCTGAATGTGTATGGACACCAGTAGGAAGCCAGTCAGGGGAACAACTGTGGTAGCATCCTTCTGAATGTGAATAGACACCAATAGGAAGCAAGTCAGGGAACAACTCTGGTAGCATCCAAGCAGTGTCCCCAGATACAAAAGTGGAGTAGAGCTTCTCCATTCTCTCCTCCCTCTTGTCCCTGAGACTTCCTGGCCATGCCGGGCTAAGGAGAGCTCTAACACTGTCTGTCCTGTTCCTCTGAGACAAGACCTGACCCTGTCACAAGCAGCAGCTCTGTGCTACTGTCCCATGCAGGCCTTTCGCAGACTCCTAGTGCCCAGCTTATCTGTGTGCTCTGAGACTACTTCATGAGGCAACCCAAAGCACACCAGAAGTGGCCAAAAGTACAGTCCTCTTCTGAACTGGACCACACATACAGGTACCACTGGGGCTGCCCAGGAAAATTAGGCTTGATGTTCCTCAGTTTGGACTCCCTATAGCAAGCCATTGCTCTGTCACCCCAGGTTTTCATAGTTTTGCAGCATCAGGGCAAATGCTGAGTGACAAAACCTGCTGTGTTTGCTGAGTGCTTGTCTGTGATTTCATGTGCCAATGAAGGGACTTGGCAAGGGAGGTGCAAACCAGCTTTTCTACCGGTGAGGCCTTAGGCACGGGCAAGGTTTGCATCACTGTGTTGTGGTTCTATCCCTGCAGGACAAGTTGATGCTCTTTTGTCAGGTGGCATCGCTATGCCCATGTCTTTGGCTGGCCCTGGCTTCTTCAGGCCCCATGAACTGGTTTAAGCCTAACTGGTTATGGAAACACTAAAACAACAATGCAGCTGATGTTAGTGACATGGGAGGGATGGACTACTTTCATGTCTTTTTCAAAGTAACTGTTAAAGAAGTGGATTCTCATTTGTCCCATTCATATATATATATGTATGACATAAACCCACTTGTTAACCTGCTTTAAAAGCCATTATTCATGGTTCCAGCATCTCACCATCATTTAAAGAACTTGACAGCAGACATAAAGTGCCAGGCTGAGACCCAAAAATGCATATTTTATATCCTGTGCTACCTTTACTCTGCTGAGGTACTTTTTGCCTCTTTCCCTTCCACCCCATGTCTACATGTCTACCCAGTGAGCACTCTGGGTCAGGGGCCTTTGCTTCTTTTGCAGTTTTAAACTTCTGCCATTCCCTAGCAAGGCCACACAGTGCAAAATCACTGGCATAGCCAGAGTGTATTTGGGATTTGGGAAAGGGCACTTGTGATTGCTCTGTTATCCTTCAAACACTGCACTTGAGTCTCCTGTTCTCACCGTGCTGCCCTGCCATCAAGACCTGCCTCTGGCAGTAAGGCAGTGTCCTGAATGTTGGGGGTCTGGGCATCAGTGCTCAGCAGGGGCAGCAGCCTCCTGTTTCCCCTGGGAAGAAGGTAAGAGGCCTGGCCCTTGCCTTATGCCAGCTCCTCCGTCACTGCCTGGGTACAAAAGTTGGGGCTGAACAGTGACACACACCCCTCTCCTTCCAATGCACTTTTTTGATGCTTCACCAAATTCTATTGTGCCACTGAGCTAAATAACAAATTTACCAATTACCCATGAACAAAGTCCCCATTAATGCAGCAATTAGGCTACAAATTATCAGTTACATACCAATTACCCATTTCAGCAGTAATTATGTGATTAGGTCACGAGTCACCACATTCTATACACAAGCTAAAAATCATCACAAATCCTTTATTTTAAAGTGCCAAATAAAAAGATAATGAAATACAGAACACAATGAAATACACATAAACAGTAGGCATGATGCTAGGCAAACAGTGGATGATTTCACTGCTGTATTATATTGCATGCAGCAGCTAAAATGTAGTTGCTAACTTTAAAATTCAACAATTTATTTTCATCCAAATAAAATGTTTTGTAAGTTAGAATTTTTTTTTTCCAAAACCAAAACCTTATCCTATAGGGAATTTGGTTCTCTTCCAGTCTTACATGGAGTGAAAATAATTAGGATTCTTTTTCTAACAAATACCATATCCATTTTAAATAAACTCTTTTCCCTCCTATTTGTCTGATGAAGTCCTGAAGACTACCTAAAGTAAGTCCCAGGCCAGGATAGTATTAATGGTGTCAAATAATGAGATTTTCCAAAAGTATGTCATTTTAGCTCTTAATCCCTGATGGAACCAATAAGAGAAGCAGGTGCCAAAAATCAAAGGTGGCCTCAGGATGGAAACAGAAAAAAGGTGAAAACTTCAGAAAATAAATGGAGCCCACACCTGAAGTGAGAGCCTTAAACTCCTCAGAACAGAGCTAGAACAACTGCTGGTGGTTTCCCACAAGGACCGGCATCATACCTCGTGAGGAGTGGTGAAATTTGTATTCCAGCATTAGGGACTATGCCAAGGTTGACGTTATCAGCCTTCCCATTGGTGGCATCACAGCCACAGGTTTATTGACACTGTTGCATGATTGGAAAAGTTGATAAACTGGAGAATTGATAGACAGGAGAAACTGTCACTACTGCTAAGAGTCATGCTGAAGTCTCCTCTCAGTGCTGGCACTGGGCAGAAATAGATCCTTCTCCAAAATGGACAGGGATACTTGCTACCTTCTGGAATGCTTCCACATGGGTAGAAGGAACAAACCTGGAACTGCAAATGTGTTTTTTCTGCTTTCAAAGCACCTCTCATTTTTCAGGTCTGAATAGCTGAACTGCTGTAATTGGAGCATGGCTACTGAGTGCAGTCAAGAGCAGCAAGCATAAATAGCAGATCCTGGCTCAAACCAAGCAGTTATTAAACCAGACATGGTAATGAAGCCAAAGGCAATGGGCTCCAAAACTAACTCAACTGCTTAACTGGCCTCTGCTGGAGACAGTGTCTGGGGAATATGCACCTGTCCAAAAGAGGAGATGTCTGTGTCGGAAAGCCATATCTCTGGAATTCAAAGAAGTGTGGAAAGCCAAGAGAGTGGTGTGGATTTCATCTTGGCCATCAGCTGGAAGTATCAGCCTTGGAACATGTCTCACAAGATCAGGCTCTGGAAACTCCCTATAAGGAAACGGCCCACATGTAGTAAATCATTTCCAGGCAGTTTGCTTGGCCCAAACAGTGGCAAAATCCCATAATAATAACAACACTATATCAGGGAAGAAGAAGATAGATACATTAAAAAGAAAAAAAGAGATAGAAATTACAGTAGCAGAACATGAAGCTACAGATAGAATAAAAACCTGCTTAAGAAAAGTTAGGAAATAATGTTTCCTAGGGTACAAAATAGTTAAGATTTCTTTTCCTGTCAGCAGCAAAAAGCAAACACACAAAGCTTCATAAAGGAGGCTGAGTGGAGCCAGCAACACCCACCCCACGGGCATACAATTTTATGGGATCTTTGCTTCTATAACAAAATGCCTTAAGGATCTTGGAGTACCTGCACCACCAGTCTCCAGTCATTTTGATTTGCAGACTCCAGACCTTTTTCCAATGAATGTGTGGACCAAAAATCAGAAGCTGAAGGCTGCTGCCAACGTTTTCCTCTCCACAACTGCCTGCCCTGGACTCCTGTATGTCAGGGCTCTAAAGGACATGGACTGAACACCTCCAAGTGTGCGATGTGGCGGACAACTCCCCCCTTCTTATGTCTGCTGAGGCTTGCTGGCCTACAGTAGATACCCTAAAACCATCATGGCAATCCTCTGCTTACTGTCTACCCCCTGAGGATGAAGCAGGGGCTTCAGGCTTGGTAGAATCTCATGATGAGGGGTTAGCACTAAACACTGAAGGAATTTGTTGGGGCCTATTTGACACAATGGTGACACAACCCTGAGGGCTACAGCTGTGTTTTGTCAGCCCCAATGCTGTCCATGTGGGCCTGGGGAGGGACTCTGGAGAAACATCAGGATGTCTTGGTCCTCCTCAGTGTCTTAGGCTTTATTTAGTAAAGGGCTGGCATGCAGGAAGAGAGCTGCTGAGAAATGCATGACCACTGTCAAAAACCCTTTGCAGACCGAGCCTGCCAAGCAAGCAAACAAGTTCAAGTTTGACATGTGCCTCCAAACCCTTGGAACAACCTTCCTTCCATAAAGGTCAGACATGGGTCAGCTTGCCTCCACCTCCAGGTGTCTGGTGTGGTGGTGAGGGTGCACCCCATGGCCAAACTGGCTGCTCTGACCCCCCAGATAAATAAGGGAATAGATATTAACAGCAAACAGACATACCAACAGTGCCCCAGCTGGAAACGTACTGGCCCTGCTTGAAGCAACAGCATGCAAAGGAAGGCCTTCCATTGTCCTGAGATACAAGCCATAAAACAGACTATAGGAACAGCCATGAAAGAGCTGGGCCATCAAGGACTTGATTTCCAGCCTCTTCTCCAATAGCCTGGGGCTGAAATAACACAGGTTGTACTTGGGTACCTTCACAGCTGCACATGGGAAGCTTGCACAATACGGGTTGGTGTCTGTCCTGGCACAGCTCCTCATTTTCTTGCTTTCATGAACAAAAAATATCCCTGTTTAGGCTGTGTATGCACAACAGAAAGTTAACAAAAAGAAGACATTTTCATACATTATTCAGGGCTGCATCTGTGCTTGGAAGCTCAGACCCAGAGTTGTTCTTGCCATCCTGCCTTTGCAGATCCAGTAAGGCAGCACTGTTGGTAATAATGACAGTGTCTTTGCTGTCCTTTCCTGGAAGCTCCACCTGGCTTTTCTGAGGGTTAAACTTCCCAGAATAGAGATAGTCCATGTAGTTTTCAGGCTTGCTGGAAACAATATTGCTGAGCATCATGACAAAGAGAAGAAAGCCGAAAAACCCAATGATTATGAGTATATAGAATGAGGCCATTAACTCCTCTTGCATCTCCAAGGCTGGGTTGCTGTAATTATTGAGCCGAAGAGTCTTCTTTTGTTCCACAAACATGTGGAGTAAATTCGGCATGACCAAACTGCTGTTTGTGTGGTTGCGGAGAGCCATCTTAAGCTTCCACTCTGGCTGCAAGAGCTAAGCAAAACAAAAGAACCAACTTAGCTGGTTAATGCACACCTGTATCTTCTAGCTCAGGTCCCACACACCATTTCCTCTCCTCTGCTGTGTAGCCAACTGCACTTGGCTATATCCTTTAGCTGCTTGTCTTGCAAGCAGAAAGCCGTGGTGAAAGTCAGTGGCAAGTTAGCACAAGAATTTGAAGAAGAAACAGCTTTCTGCATGAAAGATGTGTGTACATGCGCAGGCACATACTGCTCCTTGAGACTGTTTTGCTGGTGATGTACCATCAAAATCAGGACATGGTAATAACACTACCAATTCCAATGACTATCTCAGTGGAAACAGGACGAGTCGTTCTAAGGTACCAGTATAATTCAAACAGTAACACCACAAAGGTGAGTACTGCTGTTATAGCTCTGGCTCCTGAGTGGAGCTTAATCACCCACAGTAAAACCTGCTGAATTGAAAAAGAGCTGTGGGAAGGAACTAAATGAAACCAAACTGATGTAAGCTTGTTATCTTGTTGAGAAGGAAACTTGAGAAATTATTTTCTGCCATATTACGTTTCTTGAGGTTGTTTTCTTGTTGGTTTTTTTTTTTTTTAATGAGCTCTTTTCAAAGTCATTTTTAGCACAAGAAGATCTTAAATCATTGCCTCTAAGTAAACCATGAAATCTTTCCATTCTGAAAAACCCCAAGATGAAAGTTTTTGGACTCCATCTCCCAATCCCACATCCAAAAAATAAGCTTTTTCTTTTGGCAACAGCAATTTTCCAGTTTTGATATAAATCTATGTATAACTTTTGGTTCTCTGAAACAGTTTTCTTTGGGAAGCATCTGATAATCTTAGAAAAGCTTTGTGTAAATCTGGTCCTGCCCAGTTGTAAAAAGCAGCCAAGAGTTTCATTCCAAAAGTGCAACTTCTGCTAATATAGTCTTTCACTTTTGTCGTTGCAGTCTTCCTTGCTTCTAAGCCAGCACCGAATAACGTGTGTAGCTCTGATGTTGCAGAGCCTGTACAAACTTAGTCTGCAACCCCATGTATTGCAATAGGAGCCCTGGTGGTTTACAGTACCTGCAGATTTGACCACTCCCATAAATCTCACAGAAGAAACCACTTAAAGAGCTAAATAACAGAATAAAAAGCTCTGAAAAATTTCTGATGAGGACTAGGGAAAGCTCCCTCAGGGCAGCTCTGCCTGACAGTCACTCCAAAGACGTTGTTTGGCAGTATTAAAATGAGGGCTACCCTTGAAAAAGATAGTGACCTGAGCCCCAGGTCTGGGCAGCTGGCATCCCTGGCAGGCAGCCTCCTTCCCTTTCTCAGCCTGCTTGCAGGCATTAGTGGCAAGAGATGTTATATCTTCCCCTCCTTGTGCCTCACACTGGGATGTTCACTACTCCTGACTCAGGGAAGTCAGGCATTTCCTCTCTGGTCCAGCTAGGATAAGCCCATCACCGGACCACTGAAGTGCTGATTGGGTGTCTGAAATTGCCTGAACATCCTGGATGATTAAGGTTGTCTATTCCTGGTTAGGTTTCCTCCTTCTTGCAACAATTACCTTTTAATGAATGTGTTTACGCTGCTGGCTGGGTTGTGACTGGTCTGCCTGGAATCTATTAATAGCCAAATAACCACGAAGAGTGGCTGTGTGATTTAAGTGCAGAGCTTACATGGGACCCATTCACAGAGGTATGTGGAGATTTACAACTGCAGCATGGGAGCTGGAGTTGTACCTGGGGGAGTATAATGAATTGCAGCAACAGTGGGTGTGCGGAACCACACGGTTCAGCCTTTAGCTAACCAGGATTTTTTTGTCTATACAGAAAAATAGAAAAGTAAGATTCCTTCCAGATCCTAAGCCAGATACATGTAAACTTGCCCATACACCTCTGCTCTGCCCAAGATCAATCTGACCACATCTACTTTGGTTGCAGCAGAAATCCATAGTCACAACACTCTGCAGAAGTGAAATTTGTCTTAGCGCTCCCATTTTCAGAGGGCACAATGTGAAAAAAGTGATTTATACCTTGGCTGAAGACTAGGTCATAGTTTTATTCTGAAAAAGATTAACTGAAAGTGAATTGACTTTCTGATAACAAGGTTTTCTCTGTTGCTTCCCAAACCCACATTTCCCTTCTCCTGCCTTCTCCAACCTGGTCTGCTGAAATGACTGCCCTGGGTTTTTTGGCTAATGCCATGATGAGCTACATTCATCGTAGAGGACCAAAGTTCAGAAATACACCAGAACTCTTCTTGATAGATAAATTTCCTAACTTTCTGCAATCCCACTGCAAAAAAACCCCAAACAACCCACCCTCTGTGCATCCCTAGACTACATTGTGCTCATTTGCCACGCTCATTTTCTATCCTATAAAAGTGAGACTAAGCTTCAGTTGCTCTTATCCAAGTATATTACTCCCAGTGCTTACCACTGCATGCATTTTGTTGAGGGACTTCTTCTACAGTCATTGTATTGCTCTATGGGTCACCTCAAGTTCTTCTGCAGAGCCCTGGAGACAGGACAGTGGCTAGATGGACTGTTCCTCAAATGTTCAGGAAGATGATACCCAGCAGGGAGCCGCAGCTCCACATTGCCATTTGGAGTCTCGTGACATGGGCTGCCTTACTCCTGCCACCACTGGAGCGGGACTGGTCCTCTAGCTACATGTACAAGTTGTTAAATCGAATACAAAAATACAGTGTCTTCACTTGCAGCTCCTCAGACACTGCTTTATAGGGAATACAGGGGTTTCTGCTCTAGAACAGTGAAACTGGTTAAATGTTGGGCTGGCTCTCAAAGTATCTGCCAGTGTGGGTATCACTGAGCCATGTGCCACTTCACTGCATGAACATCCTGTCCATACAGAAAACATTTTGGGGGAAGGGGAATATGCATTTATGCTTTTCTAACAGTTCTTCCCTCCCACATAAAATGCAGCAAACCAATGCAGCAGGGACCAGTCTCCAGAAAACAATAATGAGAGGCTTGAGGCAAATGACATAATGAGCGAAAGGCCAGGGTATTACCCGTTAACTTAAACAGATGTTAAATTCTTGTTAGGCCAAGTGCACAGCACATTGGGCATTTTTAACAGGCCAGGTTGTGTGACACTAAGGGAAGGCAGAACCTGAGTATTCACCTCAAAATGAGAAAGCAGAAGTCTAGAGTAGCATCTGCCTTTAGCAGCAACTAGGGGAAGGATTAGCGACTGCTGTTGTGCCACACCAGGCCCCTCTGAGGAAGAAAACAGGCTTCAGATGGTTTTGTACAAATAAATCTCTATGTCATCTGCCTGTGTGGACGTGCACACTCACACCCCGACTCTCACCCAGACACAGACAGTGCTGGAAAGGTACTGGGATGCCACATCAGTACTCCCTCAGGCTTCAGTACATCTGTATTGCTACTTTTTCACCATCATCATATTGGATATATGGCTTAGAAATCAGCCTTTTTTTCCATGATGGGATTCATCCCCTTTCTACCAGCTTTTCTTTCCAATGGTTTTTCACAACCTAAGGGCTGCTTTTCCATTTTGACCATTTTCTCTGTATGCGCAGGGGTGTCTCACATGCATCAATTAGAGATAGCATCACCACCATCTGTCTTGTAAGTAGTCATAAACCCATACACACAGATACGTGTGCGTAAACTTCTCCCCTCCCAACATACACAAATACATGCTAAACTAGAAAATCACCCACAGAGCAGCATGTATAATGCCATATCTAGCTTTTTTTTTTTTTTTTTTAAAAAAAAGGACTAATATCTTAAACTGAACTGATTTTCGGAGAACAACAATTCAGGGAAAAAAAATCCACTAAATGTATCCAAAATAGAGGAAAAATTGAATGAAAATTTAAACCAATGCCTACTTATTACTATGATCAAGAAGCTGCAGACCCCCCAGACACCATAACAACAGCTATGAAAGGTTGTACCTATCAAACACCTTACTTACATTCAGACCTGGCTCTGTCCTAGGAGCAGCACCTCTTTCAGCTGGCAGGCTTGCTCCCAGCTGACCAATGCATTTAACTATTTAAGGAGCACAGGAGAGGAGTGGCCTCTGCTTCTCGCCTCTAGCAAGTAATCACAGGCACATTATGCATGAGGGAGTGTCAGCAAAGCAGTGTGGTAACAGGATACTATGGGTCTGTGAGGGAGGCTCTGACTACATGGGGGATCCAGGCGAATGGCCATCTGTATTCCCTTGCTGTTCAGGGGATGAGAATAACATGGATGAGGACTCAGTTGCCTCAATATTGGGCAAAATAAACCATAAAGGCTGCCCTGCGAGTGTACTTGCTGCTGGACAGAGCCCACGTAAGAGCAGATTGTGGGCCTGGGATGATGTTTAGCTATTCTCCACAGATCTGACATTTTGAAGTCAGCGACTCTCAGAAGTGGGAAAGAAAATAGCTGCGTCCATAGTGTCCCCCAGATGTGTTTGGCTGATGCCACCTCGTCCCCCCAGAGGAAAGAAGCAGCGCAGTTGTGCTGCCTTGCTCAGTGCACACCTACATCCCTGCTTGTCCTGCTTTACCCTTCTGGTGAAAGGATGAGGAAAGAAAGTAGCCAGGAATAGGAAAGAGGATGCTGGATGAAGCAACCTTGCTATCTTTCATCTTGTATCTTCCTGCCCCAGCCTTATATCCTGTTCTGCCAGCTGGGCATGGGTGTTATACTCCATTAATACACCCTCTCCCTGGCAAAACAGCGTGAGCTACACCCCTTCACAGACAAGTTCCCTTTTAAGATCAACACATAACACCATCCATGGCTTGCAACATCTCTAATCTAACTCAGACTTTGCCACTGGAGCCAAAGACGACTGCTGGCATGGTGTTACTTTGTGTAACCAGAACAAGTGAACGCAGCTAAGTGATGAAGAGAGCTCAAGCTAAAGATAAACCAGCTGGTTTTTCCTTCTGTGGAAAGCAGGAGGGAGGAAGACTGCTAAAAGCGAGGGTAAGCAGGGCCCCACAACAGCAGGGTATGTCTGCAGCAGCTACTGCTATTAAACTGCAGTCAGACAGATTCATAAATCTTGCTGTGTCTCAGTTCAAACCACTCATTTTTTCACATCTAATCTTTGCTGGATAACACACTGTGCTTTGAAAGCATCAGCAGCTTGTTGGGTGAGCTCAATCTTTGGCTAACAAACACTGAAATAGGAAGAAAATCAGAAGCAGTGAGCTACTGTTTGGAAGAAAGGAGACCCAAAAGTTCCCAGGCAGCAAGGATAATAGGGAATAACCCCCAGTACGGTCACACTGCCAATCTGTTTTACAGCCAACCCCACCTCTTGGAGCAAAATGTGGTGTGAGCAGCATCAAAGCCACCATCCCCCTGAAAGCCAAAACCCATCAGAGAGCACAAAACACCAGCCGGCTGATCTGTCTGGTCTGGCACTGGGCAGAGCCAGAGACCAGAGCTGGCTGTGGATGGGCCCTCAGGACACAACAGGGTGCAGATGCTGGCTAGGGCCATTGAGTGGCATAGCTTGGTTAGTGTGGCCCTACAGCATGGCTCATTAGCAGGCTTCTCTGCAGGGCTCGTCAAATTAAACCCAGCTCTACAGTGAGGTTCTTGTCTTATTTTCAGTTTTGGAATAAGCATAGTCAGGGCTAGGGGAAGGTGAGAGGCACACCTTGTCTTCTTGCCCCATCAAGCATGGCTCCTTTGCAGCTTCTGTCCCATACCTCTACCTAACTGGAGCATGGAGATGGAAAACCCATCTGTTTTCATAGCTCTTCCATAGATTTGATGGTCTCTTTTCCTAAAAACAAAATCAAATGAGAATGTAAAACTACAAACACTGTTTACAAGCTCTGTGGTGAAGATGACTATCTGATCACCTGCACAACATGAGTATGAGTGACAAAGGCTCAAGCATACACAAAAGGTGGGATTTGTTTCACTGCCTGGGATTCTACTGGGAGCTTTCCTACTCTTTGGGGAGAGTCAGATATGCTGGAAGGGTGATGAGTCCATCTCTCGGCACAACGTGCCCTCAAGAGGAGCTTGCATTCTAATGACTGTGATTAGTGTCAGCCTCTAACCTGATGACAGTAAAAGTGCTGTGAGATAGACTCCCCTCTCCACCATACCAAGGCAAAGGATGCAGGATTCCTACTTGTCCTTCCTAAGGCAGGACAGCAAGAATCCCATATCACCCAGAGGAAGCATCCAGATTCCAGTTCCCAATAACGAGAACAAAGAAGGTGGGATAGTGTAAGATGTTCAGGTGAGGGGGAGGGTAGAAATTAGGAGAGTGTGTCACAAGGCTGGATCCCATCGCAGTGTGGATGGAGAAAGGCATGCAGCCACAACCATGTGTCTTGTCCAGGAACAAGCACTCAGCACCTGCCTGATGGTGACAGTCTCCTTCCTCCACCCACAGCCCTGGAAGTCTGTGCTGGTGCCAGGGGTCACCTTTCTTTAAAAAGGAAGGAAGGAAGAGGTTTGGAGCATGAATGTAACAGCTGGGCTGGAAGTAATTCTGACAATCTTTCAGTGAAGGCATATAGACCCCAGAATAAGCTGGGAATTTTCCATCAGCTTTACAGGAGGTGAGCCAGGGCACATCAGCTGCGGATCCGATTCTCTTGTGACTGAAGTTTCTTTGATGTAAAAGATAACATAAGGAAAAAATACATACCAGCAAGGCTATTTTGGTCATATTTTGTACAAACATTAGATGTTAGAGTATTGCCAACTGTATAGTGAGAATCAAAACCCCAACCTTCCCCCCCTCACCCCCAGGGAGTGGGTTTAGGAGCTGGTGGAAATTGAGCTAATCTCCATGCTTCCCCTCTTCCAGGACCAAGGACACCTGGAAGCACATGCAGAACATGACCAAGATGGGCAGCTATGTCTTTAAAATCCAGTGG
This sequence comes from Myiopsitta monachus, assembly GCA_017639245.1. NCBI lineage: Eukaryota > Metazoa > Chordata > Aves > Psittaciformes > Psittacidae > Myiopsitta > Myiopsitta monachus. The sequence goes on from CM029927.1 coordinate 11,095,898, forward strand.
GTTGGAATGGGCCAGGATCAGAATATTCATCATGCTATTGAAGCACCTGGACAAGCCCAGATGAGCTTCAGACTAGAAGCATTTCCCATGCACACTTTCCTCTGTAGTGTGCTATCTTGTCTTCCATGCTCTCACCCCCATGGGATACAAGGTGGATCATGTCTTCAAGTGATATTTCCTGTTGAGTCAGGATGACCTGCCTGCCTCAGAGGAAGTGGGATGAAGGAATGTCTGGATCTAAAATGAGTGATGGAGTATTCCTCACGTGGCCAAGTTCTTCAACCAGACCACGCTGGTCACTGGGGACAGTGGGGTACTCAGGACCTCAGCCCCATGTGGCTGTGACTTCCTCAAAAACAATCTAGGTCATGCCCTGACAATCATTAACTCCAGGAATAAACCAAGGCAGGAATGCTGAGGGGTGCCCCTTCCCCAGCACTTCTCCTGGGGTTGCTGGTGGCTGGAGGGACCCCCAGGTGTCCTGGAGGCAAGCCTAGCTTGCCACGAGACAGGGGCACAGTGCCCATGGCATGCTGCTGCAGTGCTGACAGGAGACCTGTTCCATGGGGAGCTGGAGGAGCCAGCACTGGAGGAGAAATATGTTGAGTTTGCAGAGAGCTGGGAAGAGCTAAGGAGCATTTGTCAGAGTACTGAGGTACTGTATGCAGAAAAGCCCCTCCTAGGACCCTGGTTGGGCAGGGTGATGATCTGCCGCGTCCTTCTCCCAGCTTCCTCTCATTGATGGCTGAGTCATCCTGGCTTTCTAGAAGAGGCTGGGAAGGGGCATTCACTCGTGGTGGCTGTGGGTGAGAGCTGCAGGTGATGGCTGCAGTGCAAGGCAGTGCATATTGCCTCTCTCGCAGCTCAGACTGTGTGCGTCATGAGTCTCATTACCCAAGTTTCTGTGTCTGAGAATGAGCCAGAGCTTTCATTTTGCTGTTGCAATAACAGGCCTTGGGCTAGTCCTGGTTGTCTGGTGACCTCTTCCTCTCGCTCCATGCTTAAGTGTAGGTGTGAGAAAAAGCTCATCTGAATCCTTGAGTATTGATGCAAAACGTCATTGCAGCCCTGATTTTACACTGGGGATAAGTGGAAGCAGCATGGTCCTGGCATATCAGCACATCTGTTCAGGAGTCTTTGCTATGTGCCCATGCAGTGCACCTCAGTCATGTGGCTCACTTCTTAACTTTTTTTGCTATAGGACCTTTAGGTATTCCCAATAATCCTCCTCAGCAATAGGGGCAAGCCCTGAGTAACTACTTGGACACTGAATACATCAGATGAAAGAAGACAGCTTCTGCCTTCTGTGAGATATGCGGTGTGAGTGAATGAATCAGCAAAAATGATGTTGTTAGGTATTTTGTTATGAGGGATTCTGATGATAAAAGCCTCAGGCAGTTAAGTTTAGGCTCTTTGTTTCTTTCTTCCTTTTTTCTAGCTTTCCCAGCATTTATTGGCTGATCCTTACAGATGCATTTAGCTTTCTCAATATTCCAATGTGTCAGACCTCTACAGCTTTTGCTGCTTTCCCACCATTCTCAGACTCTCCCTCTGTATGAGTGCTGCTGCGACCCACATCACCGGGAGGCAGCTGTGGCAGCCAGCACTGCCAGGATCTGTACTCTTGCAACACAATGCACTTCAAAGGCATTGCCAAGCACTGCGGGCTCCTCCATGCTTCATCACTCGATTCATTTCACGTGCGGGCTCTACGTGTATGTAATTGCTTCAGGAGTTGATTGTCTCAGAGCCGCATCCACGTTTTGCTGCTTGTGACTCACCTACTGACAGTGAAACTCTGCATATTGCCCTTAAATTGTACCTGTGAAGTAAAAAAGACCCACATTTTCTGTGGTCCAGTGTTCACATTTTTGGCTCCTATCCAAACACATGGTAATGCAATTTGAGTAGTATCACCTTCAGGACAGCAATAAAAGCAATTGCCACTCCCATCCTGTGCTTCATATCCTGTTTCCACCACAGGCTACACATTAAGGAGCTGTTACAGAGGACAACATCATGCTGGGACAGCCTGAGCCATCCTGCGACTGTGGCTTCTGGCTGCTGGTGACACCAGCGGACAAGCTGTGCCTTCCCTGCAGGAGGAGAGGAGCTGAAGCAGGAAAACCAAGTGCAGCAGAACACTGAAGGGTGGCATAATCTGTGATGAACGCTGAAAATATCCACGGAACTTCACAAAGGCCTTTTTTCCTCCCGTGTTTCACTCCTGATTGAGGTCAGCCATCAGAGTAGGAGGAAGAGGGTACAGAGAGGGCTAACAGTATTGCAAGAGAAGTCGTGTTTGCTACCCTCTGGTTTAGCCACTGGCAGAGATGCAGCTGTGGCAGGGTGGTTATCCCTCAGGGCATTATTTCTGAGCAATCACTGTGATGAGCTTCTCAGAGATCCACCTTCAGCTGCACATTCCTAAAGCCATAAGCCAGGCAGCTGGGAACAGCTGTCTGGGATCTGCCCATAAGGTCCCCAGAATGGAAGAAGGAGGTGTCACAGGGGAGGAGTATTTGTGTAGGGCCATGATCTAGGGAGCCACCCAGGTACGACCACACATGACGGCAGGGAGGCAGCAGTTTGACTGGTTGCCCCATGCTGTCCACTGTAATTGCCTGTTTCCTCTCCCCCCTCCCCTGAAGCTTTCCAAATAAAATGTGTCAGCCTGAACCACCGCAATGGGGTTTAACCTGGTAGGTGCGGGCTTGCCCCCCTCCTCCAATGGAAACTAATGTGGAATAAAGCCACAAGCACATCTGATAAAATCAGGATGCAACATCCCTTTTCGGCTTTTCTAAAACTTCACAGTACTGATTAATCCTCTTTGAATACCCAAAAGGGCCAATGGCTCCTGTGGATAAATAAAGAGGAGAACCTGGATGCAGGGTAATGCACCGCCTGTGTTGCTTCCCACTGAAGGAAGCTTGGGAGGGAAAAGGAAAGTTTCCTGGAGCTGGAGGAAGGAAGAAGCAGCTGGTGCTACTAGTGCAGCTGTCCTGGGTGTCTTAGTGGGAGAGCTGGGAAGCAGGTCTGGAGTTTTGGCATGGCTGCTGGCCCCTGGGAGCAGCTTCTGGATGGATTTGTTGCCATTTATCTTGCCCAACAGTTACCTCTGTTGTTATTGCGGTTATGCCTGGGCCTCCACGTGCTGTTGTCACAGAATACCAAACACACACCATGGCAATGCGGTTTTGTTTGGCTCAGGATTTTGGGGGGGTTTTTTGGTTTTTTGTTGTTTGTTTTTTACAGTGCCATAGAATCACAGAATGGTTTGGGTTGGGTTGGGAGGGACCTTAAAGCTCATCCAGTTCCAACCCCTCTGCCATGGGCATGGACACCTTTCACTTAGACCAGGCTGCTCCAAGCCCTAACCAACCTGGCCTTGAACACTGCCAGGGATGGGGCAGCCACAGCTTCTCTGGGCAACGTGTGGCAGCGTTTCACCACCCTCACAAAGAAGAATTTTTTCCTTATATCTAATCTAAATCTCCCCTCTGTCAGCTTAAAGCCATTCTCCCTTGTCCTATCACTACATGCCCTTGTAAAAAGTCCCTCTCCAGATTTCTTGTAAGCCCCCTTTAGGTACTGGAAGGCTGCTATGAGGTTTCCCCAGAGTCTTCTCTTCTCCAAGCTGAACTAAGCCCAACTCCCTCAGCCTGTCTTCATAGGAGAGATCCTCCAGCCCTCTGATCCTCTTCTTGGCCTCCTCTGGACTTCCTTGATCGTAGGATATTAGTTTGCATCATATAACACTGCTCTTCATACCAGGCCAAATAATTTCCTTTGCAGGGCACATGCTGAGATGTGGTGATACCCTATGCGGTAAGGTAACGCCATTTTCTTTGATGCTGGTGAGTCCAAATCAGGGTGAGATCCTTCTTGTGCTGCCTGTCAATGACAGTACTGTCGTCAGCAGAGACATTACCATTACCTGTACTCCTGCCCAAGCCTAGCCAGGGTGGTCTCCAGGGAGAAGAGCTGCCCCACATAGTCAGGGTGGACACAGAAATGTTCCCCTGGAGGGACATGGGAAATGAGAGAAAACCAGGCCAGAAATCTGAGCCAGGGCAGCGTGCCCTTGAGATACCTTGCGATAGCTTCAAAGGATCTGTCAATTTCTGTATTTCAGTGACTTGTGTGGGCAGGAATAAGGAGCAACATGCACCTAAAGAAATCCAGCAGTGACTGTTTAATACAAACATGTCGGATTAAATAATTTGCTGAGCAAAGAAGACCATGTTTCTATAGCCTGTGTTCCACAGTTAGCTAGCCAGCGCCACTGGGAATTTGGATTTGCGTGAACCAGTATGTTTTTCTTCTGCTTACTTTTATTCAAAATGCATTTTATACTGCTACAATCCCTCTCTCAAGGTCGGGCTTTGGAGGAAAAGACTATTGGGCTATTGCTGTTAAAGGTCTCCCTCTTTTTTTGAGGGAAAGCCCAGCAGAGGGTTAATTTTAGGTATCAGTCCTGTCACAGGCTTCCTGAGAGTAAACCTCTGTGGCTTCTTTGTTGGCAGAGGGTGCCTGACTGATGAGTGTTCTGGTTTGTCTATTCCTGCATTGTAACTCTTGCATATTCAGATGAAAACTAAACAAAAGTATGCAGAGGATTCGATGGTTTATTCCATGCTCTCTGCATGCAGCTATGGTTCAGAGCCACCCCTGAGTCCCTGGGAACTGGGCTGCTGGAGGTGAAGCTGCTGAGGCACCTGCGGGGTGAGCTCAGCTCAATCAGCCTGGAGAAGGGATCTTGCCTGCAGGTGCAGAGGTGGTATGAGATTATTGTTTACGCTCCTTTCCCAGATTTGTTTTGCGTTGTTAGGGGGAAAGCTGATAATAAAGGCTTGAGAAAATATTGCCAAGGCAAAAAGTCCCATCAGGTTGGATATCCCTAAGCCTGCTGTTGCCATGGATCTGAGTAAAGACCATAGGCTTGAGTCATGTGCATGACAGTGAACCAGAACAGCTGCTGAATCAACTGTTCCCCTGACAAATTACCCTGCCACTTGAAGATGGAGGTCACAAGGAAAAAGGAAATTGGAGCTCAGACTTTGGGAACAATGGGTTAGATCCTCCACTGATATGGCCCCTTCAGCTGAGGCCCGAGGGGTTATGCTCCTTTCTGTCAAGCAAGGACCTGTGGACTGCTGGGGAGGCTGGAGAGGGAGGTCTGAAGGCCAGAGGTTGTGGTTTGAAGGGAAACCTGGAGAAGGGGAGTATTGTATACTGCTGATGGAGCTGTATCAGGTAAGCATTACCTCCCCAGCAGGTAAGTATGTTGTGCTGAACAGAGCTGCCAGTCAATTCGTGATCCTCGGGGTTAAATCAGAATGAATGCTCATATCTGGGCTAGCAAGCTGTGCTTGTATAAGCGTATGGAAGCTCCCACACCTAGAAACAAAATCAGAACTCTTATATGCTAAGAATCCATTTACCAGACATCAGTCAAAACCACAGTGTATTTCTGTGAAGGTAGGCTGTGGTCATGTGGCATACCTATTGCAAAACTGCTATCACGCTCAGTCGAACCAATACTGAACTAAGCATTTTTTAGAGCAAGTGCTCTCACATGAAAGTGTCCAATGTTATTTTGCTTGGCTCTTGTTCTTGGAAGGTTGGTGGCCCCTGATCCAGTGTGTGAATTTTGTGGGCTAAGCAGAGGAATTATTTTGGCAAGCTTGCATGCCCTTTGAAAATAATGTGCTGTAGCCCAACCAGAAGCTCTGGGCCTGCCTGAAGAAAGTGTTTCATTGGGATCTTTGGCCTTTCTTCTGCTGGATGAAAGATGATCATAGTGTTTACTTCTGGATTTAGTCTCCATGCATTTTCCATCAATACTTACGTGCATCTTCCCTTTTCTTTGATCTGAAGGACACTTGCGGGTGCAGTAGAAAGCTGGCTTTAGAAACAACCGTCCTTGCAAGCCCTGCCCTAGAAGTACCAAGAATTTGATAGTTTTCTTGCCTATTTTGGCATGGTATGGGCCTTTGCTTCTTGTCATTTGAAGGTGATTGACTGGGACAATTACTCTGCTTGAACGTGCCCACAAAGCCAGCTGTGAGCGGACAGCTCTGATCTTTGGGAGCAGCCTCCTGCCCACCGCATCAGTGGAATGCAGGGTGACCTTTCACAGCCTCCTCTGCCCAGCAATCACATTTGTGCTGGTCCCTTGAGCAATGTGTTGAGAAAGGCTTTGTGGAGGTTGCACATGCATAGCTGGTGGCTGCAGCTGGATGAGGAGATTCGGGAGAGAATTTGGCGTAACTGATAACAACGTGAAAAAATGAAACCAGATGCCATAGAAATATTGTTCAATTCCAGTTCTTGGCTGTAAAGAATGTTCTGCTGGATTCTGATTGCTCATATCTTCTATTTTTATCCGTTTCCTTCTGCTTGTCTTTGTGTACATTTCCCAGTGTGGCAGGTCTGACCCAGCCAACTGCAAATAAAGATAACACTGATAACTACAAAGTGACGGGGGGAACTCACTTCACACTCATTGCGCACTCGGGCTGCTTTTCCCTAAAGTATTTTCCAGATGGACTACTTAATTCTAGAGGTTTCATAGAATCATAGAATCAACTAGTTTGGAAAAGACTCATCAAGTCCAACCATTAGCCCAGGACTCCTGAGACAACCACTACAGCATATCACTGACGGCCTTATCTATGCAGTTTTTGAACACATGTATCTGCACCTATAAGGATTTTTACTGGGCATGATGAAAAGCCAGGTGCTGCAGATGCAAGTCTTCCAAGAGATAGGAAATAAGAACCAGGGTCTGAAGATCCCCAGGTTGGCGAGAGGGGAGGAAAGGTTTTGCAGTGAAGGCAAAGTATAAACTCTCAGTTTGGTCCTCCTATGAGAAGGTTGTGTGCATCAGGCTACAGAGCTGCTACTGATCAGCACAGACTTGTTTTCCTGAGCTCTGTGCTGCCTGGATGTAAACCACTTCTAATCATTGCCTAGGGCATATTTAGGGCATATTGGCCTCCATCTCAGCACTGCACCCATGCTTTCTTACAGCTGGAGCTGGCATCTGGCCATCTTAATGCTGAGCTTAGGCCACCCATACACTCTCCATGTGAGCCCATGCAGATGTATCCTCTGGTAAACATACTCGCACTTTGGCAAATGCCTGCGTGCTGTCAGAGGAGGGTAGCTGTGCCCTGCTGCATACACCAGCTTTGCGGGCATGGCCAGAGGACATACGCTTTAACTTTTCGGGGGGATGCAACAGTCACAGCGTTGCCAGAGTCTGGGCAACCCAGACAGGTTTCCAGGGCAGGCAGGAAAGGGGAGAAGAGGGACAGCTCACTCTCCTGAGAGCCAGTAGCTACATCACCTAGTGAAAAACTGCCCTGGAGCTTCTTCCACAAAGGCATGGGGACTGACTTTCCCCTCCAAGAGGCACAATACAGCATCTTGCCCACATTTGTGCTGTACAACATACATTTATCAATATTTTATTTGTGTGGCTTTGTACCACACAACTTCCATGATAGTCTGCAACTGCTCAAAGTGGAACTTCTCAAAATATATACAGGAGAGAACCTGATATATTGGGCTTTGATTTTACTTGATACCATTTTGCTTTACCATCACAGTGCTGTTAACAACGTAGGGCTGAAATTCAAAATGCCATTTCTGTATAATGCTGGCATTTCTATGTAATGCAATTTCTATTATAAAAAACATAGGTAGCCAGAGAGCAATACCTGGAGGTATGCTCATTAGGCCAACAGGCAGCAAGGCTATTGACTAGAATAAGCCATAGCTGATGAAGCCAGGGACTTTATTTATTGGGGCCTGGAGGCTCTGACAGCCTCCCTGGCTATTTTATGTCTCCTGAGCACAAGCTTTTAAAGTTTGGGCAAAGAAAGTGCAACACTTGCCTAATGAGTTTAAGATTCTTCTGTCTCCCCAACAAGCAGGAAATGTGAGCTCTGTGTGACAGTAATTATATGAGAGGCTTGTTGCTGGCCTTTGGTCTATGGCAAAGATGATGAGCAAATCACACATTTCTAGGCACTCTTTGGTCTGTGAATGCTTTTTCTCCTACTACATGAAGTCAGAGATGGGTCCCATGTCAGCTGTCCTGCCTGAGTCAGTGGTAATGAGGGAGGAAGTGGGAGCTGGGTTACAAGCCCCATAGGATGCTTGGCAATGCAGGCTGTAACTTGGCTCGCACTTTACATCTCCAAAACTGCTTTTATATAATACAGAGCTATATAGAAAGGGACTTCGGAGCCTTTTTCTGGGAGTAAATGCAGAAAGGCCTGTCTGACCCAAACCACTAAGATCTCTTGGTATATATTCCTGCCTCTCCTGCGATCAGAGTGATTCTCTCTAGCCTTAAAAACAATGTGCATCAACAAACCATCCCATGAGGGCTAGTTGCCCAACTGATGCCTTGTGTAGAGCTCCTGGGAATAAGGTAGGCAGAAGACCTTCCTCCCCTGCTGGGGGGAATACTACCCTACAACTATTTCTCCCCTTTGCCATGCTCATTTCTGGCAGGGGATGCAACAAATCCCAGGCTTGCCTGGTGGTGCAGGGGCTGCAGTGGAAAACTGTGCCCAAAGGCTGCAGCTAGGATCACTGCACCGAACGCCAGAGACAAGCTTGCCCAGGGTATTGCAAACCCTCGAGGTGAGGAATCTGTTGTTGACATTTTGATGTTCCTCCATGTCTAGGCGTAGCAAGAAATATCCCAGCACACAGGTCCGGCTCTGGTTAATAGGGTGTAGAAAGGAGATAGATGGGTGGGTGCCCATCAGGTGGTGCCAGCACTCTTTCTGCGAGCTTGTGAAACAGGTTAGGAGAAAAGTAAATCTGAGGCCACAAGCTTAGTTTGCAGTTCACATTTTATTGCTTTGTACAAGTGAAGGAAATAGGGAAAAAAGAGAACTACAGGGTAATGTGAAAGCCCATGGTGGGAGTTCACAACTGCCACTGAAGAGTGGTTTGTAGCCCAGTGGCACAAGAAAGTATTGTGAGAAAGGCATGATGGTTCCCTTCTTTTTTAAAACACATAACATTGCAGAGCTGAAAAAAAAAGTATTGAAACCAGCTAACACTGCCAACCACCCTTGTCACAAATAACTACACTGGAGCTAATAGGGTAAAGTGACCAGCAAGTGCCCAAACCCAAAATAGCTGAAAACACCTGGGATGGAGGGGGAGCTGCAGGAGGGAGACCTTTTGACAAGCTTAATGTTCAAAGTTTTTAATGTATTTAAAGGCCATTGTTGATGCAAGTTTAAGCACTGCCAGCAATGCTGCATGGGCCTGCCTATGGAGAACCATGAAGCAAGAGCATTTGAACTCTCACAAGCGAAGGGAAATTAAGTAATAAACAGACTGCATGGTGAGATCCCAAAAGAGCAGTTGCCCAAGCTGAGAAGGCAACATTTTTCCAAAGCTTGGCTTTGGTTTATATTCCCTTAGAGGAAAAACTGACTCTGATAATTAAGCTGGTGGGGATTTTCCAAGCTGTTCAAGATACTGAAAACATGTATCTTGTCCTCAGCTTAATGGTAGGCACCATCTAAATACCTTTCTTAAAAAATACCCTGCAGTTTTAATTATCCTAAGTATTTTAGGAACACAATTATGGCTGGGATATTACTTTAGTGAAAGTGCAGTGCTAAAGAAGTACCTATGCATGGAAAAGGGATATGCTGTGACTTGTATCACTTGCCCATCCAAATACTTGTACAGCTATCTGCCCTTGCCTTGCCTTTGAAGTGGCTGCTCTGCACAACTTTCTTTCAAGCCTTTCCCACTTCTCTTTCCTCTCCAGTAGCTAAAAATGGGATGTGTATCTGCAAAGCAGAAATAAAAACCCCCTTCTGCACAGGCCATTGCTTTGATCCCAAATGCGAAAACAGGCATGAAGTTGGCAGGGTTGTTATTTTGAGTAACACGATGTCCAGGGGAGCCACATTTCTCCCTTTTAACAGAGACAGATGAGAGCTGCTGCTGCAGAAACTGAGTTCAGCTGCCACCATGCCCCTGTGGCTCAGCAGACACGGCCTGCCAAAGGAGGGAGTAAGGAGGCCAAGGGCAAGAAAATCTTGCTGGCACTATCTCCAGTTGGATACTGCAATAGATAAAGAGCTATAACGAGGGAGGCTGCTCCTGGGAGCTGGAAGAGCTGCTCACAGGCTTTAAGATAAGCACAGACATAGGCTGTGTCAGTGATTAAATATCAAACACTTTGTGGGGCTGCTTTTCACAGAGTAGAAATTCACTTTCCAACTCAGGGCTAGGCACTTGGGTCTTCTGCCATAGTTACAAGTGATTGAAACTCTCTGAACGTTACACACTTGCATGGCATAGACCCTGTGGATTGCTGAATCTTCGTGCAAGGGTGGATATTGCTGCCAGGATCAACCCCCATCCATGAGGAAGAAAACCAAAAGTAGCTGGGAAGACCAATCTAGGGTACCTGTTGGGAATTAGGGGCAGGCACTAAAAAGTTTCCCTCCAAAGCCAGCATTTTCCACAGAAACGGTTTTCAGAAAGAAATGGGATTTTTTTCCTAAACTTTTATCTCAAAGAGGTGCACAATTCCCAAAGGAACAGGTAATCCACAGCACTGTACGATTTACAGAGTCATCATTCTATGCTGGTCAAAAATGCAAATTGAATATTTCAGCTACTACAGGTCTTACTTGAAAAGTATTGCCTAAACCAAACTTGGTAGTTAAGGCCTCTAGCTTGCATTTGATCCAGTTTGGTTTTAATTATGTGGGCTACTGCAAGCGCTCACACTGGCAACCCCAGCATTTGCTTTTCTCATTAGGTGAAGCTGATGAGTCCATGATACTCCCTATGTGTGTGTCCTCTCCTCGACTTTGCATTGTGTCAATAAGGTTCGGGTGGCTGGGCACTTCTGCAGCACCAGGGTCATCACAAATCCACCATCTTCGCTGTCAGTCCATGTTTATTCAACCTGACTGAGGCCAGTGCCTGTGGCTCTGCAGATGGGCAAGCAGCGAGCCTGGTTTGTAGCAGGTATCGGTCGGGATGTCCCTGTGCAGAGTACAGTCCTTTCTCCCATTTTCCTAGGAAGACTTAGCCTCAGGAATCTGCATGCTTGGCTGCTCCACAGCCAGCTGGTTTTCAAAGACACAGCACAGCTTGTAATTTTCTATGAGCTTGGCTTGAAAATACTCCCTGTCCTTCTTGTGCCAAATGTCTGTGGCAATGTAGGTGTTGTAGGGGTCGCAGGAGTTCTCCAGCCTCCTGGCACGGATGTTGGTCAGCATGACTCCCACTGTGAAGAAGCCAAAGAGGCCAATTATCAGCAGCACGTAGATGATTTCCAGGCTGCTGCTGGCACTTACGGCCGGGGAAGGTGCAGAGCTATTTGTTTGCTCCAGGTAGTCTTGAAGCAGCTTGGAGAGAAGTGAATTCAGGACTGTGTCATTAGACAGCACCAACATCTTGTTTTATTGTCCTTCACACTTCTTTCTTCTTTAATTGTTAGTTTAACTAGAAAAGAATAACATTAAGGGACATGCCATCAGATGAAGATATAATTCCGTCTCTCTCCCTTTACTGGCTCTCCTCCTCAGCAAGAAAGCTACCTCTGGGCCTGTGCAGGGACAGGGTGGCTGGATGGAACTGGAGGAACCCCTTCACCTCCTTTTCCCAAGCCAGGCTAGCTATGCTGAGTCCATTCCCTATGAACTTGCCTCACAAGCTCCTTGGTCCTCATAGTTGGTCTGTGGTGGTGCACAGATGCTCTGGCTGTCAGCCACTCACACAGATACCTCCCATGCTGCTATTTGAAGTCTGTGACTTTCACCCTGAGCCCCCACAGGCATGAGGAGTGTCTCATTCCCACTCTACAGCAACTGCTCTAGCTTTGAAGATTGTGATTATGGCTTCCTTCAGTCCTCTCTCCTCTGCTTTCAGCTTAAGGATTGAATTTGAAAACAAAACTTTTGTACCTCGCCTTCAGTGAGTGAAAATCACTCAGTACCTGCAGCAAGCTCCTGTCCACCCCTGTTGAGGAGTCCTGCTTTTCTTCTACAGCTGTCATAATGATCTATACCATGCAAAACTGAGCAATCAAACCTTTGACAGAAATGTATCCCACAGTGATTTAATGCAAACTCCCAGTGGGCATTTGCCAAGGTTGTGCATTTGCCAGAGGGAGTCCATAGTAATTGCATACCCAGGAGTGGAAAGGAAAAGCAAATCCCTTCATCCTCTCTGTAAGGCTAGCAGCTCTTCCCCAGGGACTTCATTGTTTTCCGCCTCCAAACTAAACTGCTATGCAACCAGTGTCTCATTGTCTGGTTAGGAGGACTCCCACTAGCATCACTGCAGGTCCAGAGCAGGGCAGAAGATGGTAACACCAAGAAGCACCTGGACATCTGAAGCCGCCTAACCACTGCACTCCGCATTGACAGTCTTATGCAACAAGCTGAAGAGTTCTTTTCCCCTTTCCAATGTCATCTGTAAACCAGTTAAGAGTGATCCTATCAGCACTGCAGTCCCAAAGCCTCAGCAGCAAGGCAACATGACTGACAATCTCACTACAATGCCTAATTTAAATGTCCCTATGAAACTAAGACAACAGTATCCCTCTGGTTTTGCCCCTAGCATAGCTGAATGAGGTACTGTTATTCAAGGTGACTTCCGTGACAGCAATCTTGTAGTCACATAAGATGGCTGTCAGTGCTTTCTACAGTTTTAAATCCGTGAGAGCAGGCCAACTTATTAACAAAAGCTTCTCCAGCATACTTACCTTTTGTTGTTCTGGGTTTTTTTAAGAGGTACTGTATTACAGTTGTTTATAATACATCAAGAGTGAAATGAACTTAGGGCAGAAAGCCACCAAAAGGCCTAGGCAGCAATTACATCCAGCTGTGACAGTGACATTAATGACGCACAGATGTTGTGCGGGACCTCTGCATGGGAGAGAGTTTAGCTGCGCTCACAGCCTCCAGCTGCCGGTAATGACACTGCAGTAGATGAGATGTATCTGGAGGCTTCTTCAAGTTGTCTGTGCCTCACTAGGGTACAAATGCTGTAAAAGCAGATGCTGAGACAGAGAGCAATAAGAGGACACTGATCTTATGACCTGCCACCCCTCATAGGAAGAACAGTTATTTACCCAGCGTGTTCTGGGCTAGCAGGCGCTGTTGGCAGCCAAGTGAAATACACAATGAATGCAGACACGAATATGATCAAATGTACTCACAGAAATTAATTGCTAATGGAACTGTATGTGCTGATTTTAGTGTGAACCCTTTGCTAGACTTCTCTGCTGCGCAGTCACGGATCTGGGGACAGGTCTCACTGACAGCCAAATGCTCAGCCCAGGATGATAAATTCTGTGGACAAAGCCCTGTGCTCCTCATCATACAACTCCGGGGCACATGAGTGGCACCAGACTACCCCAGATGACAACAGGCTGCTTCCCCTGGCGAGTGGGTGACCACTGGGAGCCCAGGCCAGGCTTCTGGGGGTGCAGACTCACCCTACTCCAAGCAAGCAGTTCCTGCGATGCAGCGCCTTGCCAGCAGGAAAAATGAGCACAAGGGAGAGTATGCCTTGGTATTTTGGCTTTAAATAGAGCTGAGCCTGGGGGTGGCAGAGGGAGACAAAAATCAACTTTAGAAAACAATATTCTAGTCCAATTTATTTCTTCAGTTGCATGAGTCAAAGCTACAGGAAATAACATCTTGGCAGCCTGGGCTTAATAGTTAAAATCTATTCACATTTCACAGCTGTTTTCAGATCCTTTAGAAAGGAAAGAAAGAGAAAAAGAAGTTTAAAACTTTATCTGAAATCACTCCCCCAAAGCATGTAGAGCGTGTCAACACCATAAAATGTTAAAACTGCTAACAACTCATGGCAATAATAACTTTAAGGTAAAACAAAGAGGAATTTCACTGGATCTCTCAACTTCTTCTGGAGAGACAGGGAATCATTTCTCATAATAATTTTCAGTAGCACTGAAGACACTTCAGATGCTGATGAAATGACATTTTGAGGCTGGATATCCTCAGCTTCCTCTCTATATTCTTCTGGGAGGTTTCTGAGGGTTGCAAGGTATTACCTACTTATGGGTTGCTGAGCTAGAAGCCAGCAGGGAGCTGAATGGCCCCTGTCTCCATAGCCACATCAGTTGGCAATAACGTGAGAGGTTAGGAGAGGGAAGGGGCATGCGCTCCTATACCCCAGGAAACCTCCCCTGAAACCTCAACAGCCTTACTGCCTCAGCCACCATTGCACAAGCCCTGTGCAACTCTACTGAAATCCATACTGGGACCAGTTTAGAGCCACCTGTGTCATTGGTTTGCTCCATGGCAGATGGTCACATCTCACTGTCCCCAAAGCTCTCTGTTTTGACGATAACCAGAGTGGCTTTCTGCTCCCCACTATTCCCCACAGATGACTGCTTTTGGGCTGCAAATCACGGCCGATCTCCTTGTGGGACTCCCCTGAGGAGCTCTGAGTAACATTGTGCTTAGTCGAAAACTAGCATCCTGGTTTACCCAGACTTCATCCTGGTAAGCCAGGACCTCACCTGGGGTGCTGGCTCCCATCCCACAGCAGGCTTCAGTGCATGCCTAGGGGCGTCACTTGGGAGGAGCGAGCACTGAGCAGTGAATTGCCTGTTAGAAATTACCTGGAGCAAAACTGAACAGTTCAGCAACTTTTTCACTGGCCAGTGAGTCAGAGGGAATTCCCTAAGGTTGGCAGCAACGTGGGACACATCCTGCTCTCACATGCACTGCTGCTTCTCCATCCGTTACAGCAAATACAGGTGACAGATCTCCAAAGCTAAAGTAACTTGCTCAGTGCAGGCTGCGTTCCAACACACAGGTTTCCCAGTAGTGCAGGTGTACTGATGGCACTGCCCAAACTCATCTTCCAGCAAGCGTCAACAATGACCTGAATAACTGCCCATGGTCCATGGCACCAAGCACCACCACTGGAGCTGGCCCTTGCTCACTGAGCCTTGTCCCTTTCCTCACACGTCATCTGCTGCTTGCCCTTTCATTCTCATGCCATGGATTTCCTGTTGGAGGTGGAGAGGGACCTCCTCTGAGTGATATCTTCATGGAGAGCATGTATTTAGGATGGCAGGTAAGATGTCACAGGCAGGTTTCTGGAGCTGGGAATGGAGTCTTGGTCTGTCTTTAGGAAATAGGTCTACACCATAAATGACTGTGTGGTCAGATGGGTATGGCCTAAAAGCCCTTGAGCAGATGAAAATGAGTCCCGTTCTGCTTATTTCCAAGCACACCAGAGTCTGTTCACACTGCTCAGCTGGCCCAGCACCAACTCCGAGAGCTGCCTCCAGAAGGAAAATATTGAGGCATCCCTGGCAAAGGGCATCTGTCAAGACTGAATTTAACAGGTAACAAGGGGAATTAGGAGAGAAATCTTTAAGCCACTATGGCCCCTTGGTTTAAAAAGGGTGCATGTAATGAAGAGCTGTGACAGACAAGCCCAAGAAAAACCCAGTTACTCCTAGAGCTATGAAGCAGGACACACTGGGACTGGAGAACAGAGATGTGTGGGCAAGTATGGGTAGGCTTCATGCACATGATGTCCACCTGCAATCTCAGAAACCATCACTGAGGCTATGTCTCTCCAGTATGACCATGCTATGAGAGATCTACTCCTAATACTAATCTCTTGAACACCCAGAATGTTCACAGCTACGGAGTGCTAGAGCTCCCAAATGCAAGTCCATGAGACTGCCTGCATGACGCAGAGTCTGACTCCAGCTGGGTCTGAAAGGAGGTGAAGCTAAGGTCCTGGAGAGCATGCTGTGCCTGTCTGGGTGCCGAGGCAGTCAGTCGTGCCCACTGCTGCTGGGGAGGTAGGACTGTGACAGAGATACCACTACAGAGCTGTAAATTGACATTTGAGTTCAAATAGAGCAATTTGCAGCTGCAGAGCATCTGGCATTTGATATAATTTCTGTCTATATTATAAATGTCAGAACTGACTTAGACCTGGCTGGCTCCCAACAAAGGCAAAGCAGAATAGGCATCTCTGATAAAAAGCAGGCTGAAGGCATCTCCATGAGCTTGGGTGCTGCTGCCAGTGGAGTGCCCCCAACCCAGCTGGAGCTGCCGGCGCCATCACGGTCTTTACTGCCCCTGTCTGAATTTAGCTTCTTCCCACCAAATGAGCTTCAGTGAAGCACATGCTGTGAGACACTGCTGGGTCCTGGTCGACCACTGGGGCAGGCAATTTAAAAGGAAAAGAAACAATTTTCTGTCGTGTAATGTACCTGGATGATGTGATATTTGGCTTTGGAGCTCAATGGGAATTTTGTCCTCAAGCATTAGGTGGGCAAAACTATTTGCTTTGGCTGGATGTACTTTTCTTCCCTACTGAGGTTAAAATGTGGTATTTATTATGTAAACAGAGGTGGATGTTAAATGACAGATGCTTGTCTCCTACACAATTTTCTCAGCTCTCACAAATCAAAGGACCTACATTCTAATTTATACTGAGCAAACACCTCCAGCAATCTCTCCCTCATATTACTGCCAAAAGCATCAGTAACCAAGCACCAGAAACCAAGGGAGTCTAGAGGAATACGTACATACCTTCAGAAAATACAGTACTCCAGCAACTTCTCACGAACAGTTGACACACAAAACCCCCCTGCACTACACCAGTAGCCAAAGTTAGCATAGCACATCTCCCATCTCCCTGCATTTTCTGCCAACACCACGCTTCACCACCATAAAGCAGTGGATCTACTGACCTCTGGCTCATTTCCCTGCCTGTTCATTACAGAGATGAGTAGGATCAGACAACTTTCTGGAGGCCAGAGCATTGCCCAAGACAGACCCATTTCCCCTTCCAGCTCCTGGAAATTTTGCACCAGTTCATCATCCAGGATGCTGTGATCCTACTACAGATGGGCCAACAGTGCAGCTCAGAAGTGAGCAGGGCTGTATGTATAGATCTGCAGTTATACACAAGACATACACAGCTTCTGCAGTCCCCACCTTTCTCTAGCAGATCTGTATCCTCTTCCAACCAGCCCTAGGGCCGCCCATCCCTACCCACCCGAGCGATGCTTCAGGTCCTTGTGCCACTTTAAAAAGCAGCACTCATGCAGCGGGGTACACTCGTTTCTCCCCAAAAGCACCCGTTTTATCTGATCACAAGACAGAAACCTAGTCCTCTTACACACGCTGTATATGCATTATTCTGAAGCAGAAACACCAGCAACCTCCCTCAAAAAATATGCAACCGAGTTTATCCTCCCAGATAGACACAGCTGCCTTGAGCTCACTCCCAGCCCAAAAGAGCAGGCAAACGCTGGCACAGCTGTACCAGCAAAGAAAACCTGTCAAGCGGAGCTCTGGCTCCCTCTTCTCCACCAGTTCAGCTCTGCTGCTCCGCAGCTCCAGTGGCTCTTGCAGCCTCCCAGTTCTTCACCACCACCCGCTCTCACTGCCAGCCCCACTCCTGAGTGTCAGTACAGACCTGGCAGCAAAGCACAGCCGGGTGCAGGGCTCCAGCCCCTCCAAGGGATGAGAATAAGGAAGACGTGAGCCCTGGAAAGCCCCCGGGTGTGACACCCTGGGTGCGAGCGGGCTCCTGCAGGGACAGCAGCCTGGGTGCCACGGTCCCCTGTCCCAGGATCGGTGCAGAAGGTGAGAGGCAAACAGGGAAACAAGCGGGCTCACCAGGCTGGGGGAGGGCAGGAGCCCGTGGCGTGGGTGCTGTCAGCCAGCCTCCCACTGCAGGTGCCAGCTCCGCATGGGAGGGGCTGGGGGGGTACCAGGGCAACTCCCATGCTGCAGCCCATGGGTGCAGGCAGGGCAGTGCAACGAGAGCAGAAAGAGGATGCCGGGGTGTTGGGACATCCCACAGTCTTGCTGCCTTTGGCACCACACAAGCTGCTCATGCACGCTGACACTCACCTCCTCGCTCCCCTGTACAGGACCCAGACACACCATGCCTCAGGTCTAGACATGGGACTAAATCTGTGCGGATAGGAACACAGGGAGGCTGTTCTTAGAAACAGCAAAATCCCCTGGGATTAGGAGCTATGGCAATGTAAGGTGAGGTCCATCTTCCAGTGATATCACAGCCTTTGGGGTGTGAGAAGGAAGGGGGGAACCATTTCCAGGGCTGCCCCTTGAAACCAACACAAACAGCTCACTGCATGGGGGACTGGCTATCTGCTATCCATCACCTAAAAAGAACAGCAACCAAACAAACCTATTTTCCATTTGAGAAGGAAGGGTCTGATAGGCAAAGGGAGTGCTCATTGCTGCCCACCAGGAACCTGCAATAAATTTATTATCTTTGCAAGGCAACAGCATTTAAGCTCATTCAGACGACGCTGGTGATGCAGGATAACATGCTCTCAGCATCCCTGGGGTTCTGGAAGATCCATATTGGTGTGTCTTGTGGTCCCTGGAAGTTCCCTGCCCTGGGACTCCCAACAGCCTACAGCAAGTGAGGACCAAGATGACCCCTCCTTGATTGATGCTCCTCAGCTTTACCATGTGCTGCTGCTGGGGTGGATGCTAGAGACGAGAATTTAGATAGTGATTGAGGTATTGAAATGAATGGATGGAAACAATATCTTCATATTTTCTTGCAGCATCACCCAGCTCATGCTGAAACAAGCAAAACAAGCTTTCCCTGGGGAAGGTGGGAGCATGTGATGGGGAGGAGCAGCTGGGAGGTGACAAGTCCCTTGCCACTTCCCGGGCAGGTGAAGGGTGGATGTCATCCCACCATCCCAAATGCAGCAGAGAGGTAACCAACACAATAAGAAGTGAGATGGGTGCCTGGAACAGAGTGAACCCCTTCTTCAGGGGGACAATGCATCAACCGCACAGCACCACCACTGTGCCTCTGGGGTTTGCTTTATTCTTGTTATATCACAAGAAGTTGATATTCACTGTCACATTGCTAAAACCAGGAAGAGATCTGTGAACAGGATCCCACTAGCTAACATCCTGTGATGGGGAAAGAAATGTGAATACAGGGACTAACCCCTGCTTTCCTCACCCCACAGACACTGAGCACCATTGAGCTGGTGGGTACCCACCAGCAAAACTCCTCCATTTGATGCAGCTGCTCCTTAGGGCTGGGCAAACCAAAGCAAGGATTATTTTGGGGAGCTCTCAGGGCCTGTGTGGGATCTCACCTTCACCACCATCACACCAGCACAGCTCCGTTGCAGCTCAGAGGAGGATTATGTCTTCATTAAGCAAGAGCAGACTCATTTTTTTTTAGAAGCACCCACATAACTTGTATTTGGCTTTGGTGGGACCCAAGAGAGCGTCTAACAGGGAGATGATTGTTCTCCTATAGCAATGGCAGCATACAAAGGCTAGGTTCAGTGGTACAAACCCAAGAAGTTTCTTTGCCCTCCCAGATCTGTCAGTAGCCAAAGGTTTTTTCTTCAGTACAATGACGACATGTAGAGTGATGGGATCCCTCAGAAAGCAGATACAGGTTTTCTCTGGAAGGTGATAAGGGACAATTTGCAAGCACAGGGGTTTGCAGATCTCTTGGTACTATATTCCTGATGGAGGTCTGCTGTTTTTAAATTGGTTTTACTGTTGTTTTGTGGAACGAACTACTTTGTGGAAGTAGGTATGGGGAGTAAGGAATACAGTTTCAATGAGTCGTGCTCTTTCTTAGACAGGTTACTGCTGTGGCTCTTGCACATAAATAGATGAAGTCTAACATGTTTCTGTCCAGATCCCTATCGCTGCCACTTTCCCATACATATCATGTTAGCCTCTCAGACTGAGGGGAAACCACATGAAAGATATGCCAGCCTTTATACGCAGAGTTTTGCTGGGCTCCCATGCAAGAAATGAAAGGCTGCTCAGGGCAGCCCCGGGGAGGGAGAAAATCTCACAAGGTGCCCTTGGTCTCCTCTGTTCCCTCAGTGACCTGAGCTCAGCTCAGCTCATGGCTGCAGCTGCCTGCTCGCCTCTGTTTCCTTATGGAGGAGCAGAGGGGACAGGGGAATGACCAGGGCTTCAAACATCTCCAGTGCTGGCAAACAGTGCTGTTTCCCATCCTGAGAACATCTCCCCACCAAACAGCTCTATTGCAAAAAGTCTCGGCTGGTCCCTTTGGGATGTGACTTCCAATTCAGCCCAAATGCTGCAGAAGTGACTTTGGATTGAGGGTTATCCAAGTCATCTTACAAAGGGCTTTCAGGAAAACCACAGCACTGGCTTTCAGCAAATGAGGTTTGAGTTGCATAGCCAAAAATGAAAGCGCTCCGAATTGCACATCACGTTTAGCAAGCCCAGACAGGAGGGTGACAGTAATTCACTTGCTGATATCCCAGCACTAATTGTAAGCACATCCGGTTCCTAAAAGTTGGGGCACGGACCACCTGCTCCCCTGTGTTTGCACAACCTCTGCTATTACACTACCACAAAATAAAGGTTCACTTGGCTGCAGCAGCAGGAGCGATGCCACAGGTCAGAGATGGAGCTGGCACAGGTCTGCGGGGCTGCAGCAGAGTCAACAGAGCTGTGTGGGATTTACACCAGCTGGGGAAACTGGCCTGCAATTTGCAGCCCATCTTCAAAATACAATTTAGAGTGAAAAACCTCCACAATGTTAGATTATAACTGCATTGACACCTGCAGCATTTGGAAGAAACACTGCATAGAGATGCTTCCGACCCCCATAACAAGGTTAAATGCAATTCTGTCACTGAAGAGTAATTCATAGATGCCAGCAGAGGCACAAAAGGCTGGAGTGTTACATTTTTATAATGGTGATGATTCAGATGAGTCATTCCCAATCAGCAAGCACTCACTGCGCTAATGACCAGACTGGGGAAATTTGGTTTAGTGGTGACTGATGCTGCAGTTTACTCTTCTGACTGTTCACCAGGTGTTGTGGGAAGGCAACAACACTAGCTACACATTCACATCCACTCCGGACTACATCTCCTGAGAGCAAGCCGTGATTGTCTGTTCCCACAGTGCCATTGGCCTGGACACAAACCTCCAGGATTTAGGCAGAGGCAGGAAGGTGAGACTCTGAGTCCCGAGTTCAGACATATTCCCCCAGGAGTGCATCTCCTGGCCCACTCCAGTGTTCTGTGCAGCAGAACTCCTTGGGAAGCCACTGAGCAAGGTGGAGCAGCCCCAGGGCTCCATAGGAGCCAGGCAGCACTCACTTGGATCACCATTTTGGCTGAATGCACTAGAAGGCCTCATTCTCCTCCACTGCTACAGAGGATGAGTACTGTGGAGGTCTTCACCACTTGTGCACAGCCAGAAGAAGCCATCAGCTCATAAGCCTCTGCACGCTTTTTCCCCAGGTTGTCTACGGAGGATTATGTACTTGTCTGTTATCAAGGTTTACCCAAAGGTGGGGTTAAATGCATCTTTTAAAAGAAAGGATTATCTTGAGCCAAGTACAGCTAAAATAGCACACTTCAGACACATTTTGAAGTATGCTGTCTGAACGTCTCACTTGAGTAAAGTGGAATTACAAAAGCTATACGTTCATAAAAATAAAACGATGAGAAAAGAACCTGCAAGAACAGTGCAGTGGAAAAGAACCGCAGAGCCCTCCGTACTTTGATGCTGGGGTCATGATAACACTTATGGGTGAACGGAAAATACTGGAAACTTTCTCCTCCTTTGCAGTACACTAGAAGTTGAAATTTGTGTCAGATTCCATTAAGAAATCCAGATGGCATTTTTCCAGAGAGAGCACACACAGGGGTGCAGGTTTCAGGATATACCAAATACAGAATGAGAGCATATGACTGAGCAGGATTTGTCAGTTTTTCCACCCAGCCACATAAGGACAAGATAGCAAAAGAAAACCTCCAAAACCCAAACCTAACCCCCCAAAACCCACTCCCTGCTTAGATACAAGGCTTTATCTGCAATTCATTGCGCAGAATCTGCTGCTGCTGCTGCAGCAGTAAGCCGAGAGTGGTCAGATATCAAGCAAGTGCCCATCACATCTGAAGCTCAGCACCCAAAAGGATGCAGCACATCTGTGCTGCAGGAGAGTGGTCAGTGGTTTGTGCCCCCTTTCTCTACAGCATGGCAGCACCCCTGGTTGAGCAAAGGGTCCCAGACAATGCACGCCTTCACTACTCCATCCCTATCCAGTACCCAGCTCCCCTTACCTCACCTTGAAGGAGAGAAGAGAAATGTGTGTCTGACAAACCACAATCCAGACTCAATCAAACTCAAAGGTTATACTCACAAAGCACACCTAATCAAACAAGAGCCCCAGTCTTGTGAAGAGCCCACAGACCTTAAATGATAGCCTTCCCCAAAAAAATCCCAACACCTCAAAACCTTCATGGGCAGCAGAGGCTTTGTACTGACAGTGACCCATGAAGAGCTGTGGATTCAGGCAGGAAGGGCTTTTGGAAGCCCCCATATCATCACCACGTTGTTGGAGATCTATTCATCCTCCCAATATCTACAGTATTGAAAAACAACAAGTTTGTGTTCTCCTTTGGCACTATGTTGATTAAGCAAAAATAATACTGAACCTCTGGCTTTTCCTCCACCAAATCGAACAATCTCAGAGAGCATTTTATGCCCACATTTTTACCAGCAGATCTCCCAGTACACCAAGAAGTAGCAATGTTTTATGCTCAGATACTTATTTTGCTGGCAGCATTGCCAGAAGAAAGATAGCTCAAAGATCCCCTAATGGTGCAGAAAGAGAGAGCTGTCCAAACATCCTCTCTACTCTTCCAGGCATTCGCACTAAATTGCTAGGTAAGGTTGGAAGAGAAGGGTCCTCCATGCACTAGGAAGGACATTCTCAAAAACGCACCCGTTCAGGAGGAGACACAGCTCATGGGGGAAGGGAAGCCTTGCATCCTGAAAAGCAAAAGAGGAAAATACATTTCCATAAATTTAGCTAAAATAATGAAACCCATGTGCTCCCGCTCTCACCCATGCAACCCACAGCTTGCTATGCTTGCACATCACATACGGTCCAACCTCGCCTGTGTTATCAAGGAAGTTTTTCAGAGGCAGCACCAGCCCTGGTATTTTTTCTCTTTTCTTAAGGAGCTGTGTGTTTTACAGTGCAAGGCACAGATAAGCTTCTCCCTAGCAGCAGCCACGTGCATTTTCCTGCTGTGCTGTTTTTCCCCTTGAGCAAACACCAGATATGAGCAGAATGAGCAAATTACCACCCTTCAGAAACCTCTGAGATCCTTTGACCCACAGCACCGCAAGAAGGCCAGGACTGCCCCCGGGATACACTTTCTTTGGACATGCAGCCTTCACTGGCGCACTGGCATGGACCTGCACTGTCCTTGCCCCAGTTTTGCATGGATTTAGTCATGTTAAGCATGAGTAAATTTTCTCCCAGTTCAATGTAAGGGAAGTCAGAATTAACGTATCACCTTGAGGGCACAAGTCAGAGCTTTTGCAGATGGTCCCAAAATACCTTCTCCTGCCATAGCAGAGGAGGCAGATCAGTCCAATAAGGACAAGGCACTGAAGCAGGTCTCTTCGTTACCCAACCACAGCATCAAAAGCTGGCTGCTGTCATCCCAGCAAGGGTCTACAGAGCAGAAATGCACAGCCCCTGCTCTTCAGCATGTGTCCTGCTCTCCTCTGTCTTGGGTGAGTACTGGGCACAGCCTAACCCTGTGGCCATCTTTTCACCCCATGGCCCATCAGTACCTCTCACACTGGGTTCCTTGTCCCTGCAATTTGAAGTGGTGAGCAAACAAACTTCCTGCTGCTCAATCCTTCTGTGGGTCAAGGAGGAAAGGCTTTCTGCATTTGTAAACTAAACCAGACATGAAAAGCAAGCGTGAGCCACATCACTTCAACAGAAGTGATCCCACAGGGCCCTGAATATTAGATAGCTGCTCAGGCTCTGTAACAACTTCTTTGTAGCCTTATAGGCTGAAGGGCAAGAACATCCCTTGGTTAGTGCATGAGGTTAGTACACATAGGTTATCTTCTCTGATCACAACCAAGCAGAAGGAAATTGAATCCTGCAGTTTAGGAACAGAAGGTACAGAAAAGCCAGCCTAAGAGTGGTTTTACTACACCTGGAGCCAGGGTTTTCTGTGAGGTTCCTCTTTGCTTTAACACACACATTTCACAGGAGAAAAAAGCAAAAGGGCTGACTCAGAGGATGTGAATATCACATAAGGCACTCAGCATCTGAAACACCTTGAAGCAAAGGTAGAAGCTGTGTTGCATTTATTCCAGGAAACATTGACAAGCTTCTATATGCAAACAGCCATAGCTGCTTGATTCCATTTAACCCAATAACTTAAGTGGCCAGAGCATCTGTTTAGGGCGAACTGGTATGAAACCAGTGCCAAGGTAGGCAGCCTTTGGCACAGCCTCTCCATACCAGCAGCTGCGGCCACAGGCACCCCTTGCACAGCACCAGTTGTTAGACAATTCCCTATGTCTTCCTGAAATTACAGACAATAGTGACTTACATGAACTAAGAACATTAAAACAGTTGAGCCATTTTCCTAATCAAAAATACGCACAGACAAAACCAGAGGTAACACTGAATAAGCATAACCCCATGTGGAAATTTCTGCTTTGCTGTGGCACTGAGCCCACTCATTCAGAACCACACACTGTACCTCCGGACTCCACACGGACTGAAAATGAGAAGACCACTGACCACAGATTTTTCTACTACTATTGCAGCTGGTGCTGAGTTCAGATCCATCCCACAGAGCATCTCACACAGTGTCTATCCCTGCTGCACCTGAGGACCATCTGCTGCAGTGATAACATGGCATGCTGCCCAGTTCTCCGGTCTGGAGGAGAAACACAAGCTGCAGAGGCTTGAGCAGCAGGTGTCTTCTCAACTGGTGGACAAGAAACCCCACTTTTACCAAACATCACTAATTCTCCTCCCTTTCAAATAAAATCAGCTCTTGTTTAATACCTACCCGGAGTTAGTGCCCCAAGTCCCCTGCAGACTGTGATACATGGGGTTTAGGAGCTCACTGTGCTGGCCTGGGGAAAACAGCCTGCCTGCATTACATGGGGCTTAACCAGACTTGCCGCGGGCTGAGGTTATGCAAATTCAGTTCATCAACATTTAAATCCTTACCTCAGAGCAAGGCCTGCACCATGGAGGAGAGCCCAGAAACAAAGTTTAGCACACAGGGTCTACTGCTGGGCTGCTCCATTATTCCAGGTGGGTCCTCCCCTTCTTTACCTGTATCAGCATCATGTGCTAATTGTAACTTTCTCTCAGCAGAGCCCTTGTGTCTCACTTACCTAGAAAACCTCTCACAGAGCTTAGGTGTGATGCGTTTAGAGGCAATGATGGTGATAATTGCTTGATTTTGAAGTTACCATCTGCCTTCAGTGGGTTTAATGAACGACAGAGACAGAGCCTCCCAGAAGTGCCAGAGGTTGTAGCTCCACCTAATGACATTGCTAAAAGCAAACCTCAAACACTTGCTGGACGT
Organism: Myiopsitta monachus; assembly: GCA_017639245.1. Lineage (NCBI taxonomy): Eukaryota > Metazoa > Chordata > Aves > Psittaciformes > Psittacidae > Myiopsitta > Myiopsitta monachus. The sequence goes on from CM029927.1 coordinate 11,121,363, forward strand.
TAATTGTGGTAGATGGGTTGTCACCACTCTAGTCAAACTTTATTGTCAGTCACCTGGAGACATGAGCCCAAGGCTACTGAAAAAGGCAGAGCTGCAGAATTTACCAGCTAATGGCTCAAGTGCTTAGTAGTCAAAGGCAACAATACCATGGTGCAGCTGAAGAGTTTCAGACCAGTCTGCTGAGATAAATGCCTGTACGCTTGACAATACCTTTACTGACAGCCTTAAAATGCAGCCCCTCAGCATATTGTCCTCTTTCTTTTGTGCAGACATAAAAGAAAGAAAGGGAGACAGGTTTATCAGTCACGCGAGACCAGCAGAGCTTGGGAGAAGGTACCAGCACTCTGAAGTTCCCGAGACAGGCTGACACTTGTGGCTGTGAAAGGCACAACTAGACAACCCACGAAACCTTTGTATTTTATTCCATCAGCTCGCAAGAATCCCAGACTGTTCTTGTGCCGCCGCCTCTGAAGAGGGGAACTGCTGGACAACAAAAACTGTTCTGCTGTCACCATCTACACGACTTCCACCTGTAAGAAATTCTGGGAAACCCAAGCCAAACACGTGTGTGCAGGAAGAGACCTTGCACCTCCTCAGTGCCTGCTGGCCATGCATGGATGCCATGGGTCAGTGGGTAAGAAGTGCTTCCCACTGCACTTGCCCACCAGGGCTGCTGCTCAGTCAGGTTCTTTGCTCTACACTCCATCTCTTCACCTGGGTTTTTATACGCATATTTATGCACACAGGCTTTAAATACGCACACGTGGACATTTTCTCCACACACCACATAGTTCCATTACTTTAGGCATTTCTTTTCCTCCTAGGCAAACAAGTCTTCCAGTTTTTTGAATTCCCTCTCACTCAAAACAATAGGCTAGACATAGAGTGAAACTGTCTCTCCTTAAACCAGGCTGCCATGCATTCCTCTTGCTTTAAATAAGGTGCTACTGCTAAACTCATAGTTTCCATTCTTGCTTGGTCAACAAGCAAGGCTGAAGCCCACACTGGTTCCGAGTCAGAGCTGAAAAGCAACCTCTGTTGCTCCTACTTTGCTTGTTGCTTGTAATAAGCCATGCTCTATTACAGTCCAGGGATAGCACCACCACAAGCAAATGGTGAAGTGACCTTAATCACAATGTTTGTAGGAGGTTTTGACTTCACTAGTGACATGTTTTATCAAACTACTCTATTCTCCTTGCTTTTAAAAATTCCTGGCTGAACCTATGCCTTCTCATTATTGAAAAGCAGATGTCCTCAGAAAACAGGTTGCCAATAAGTGAAAAGCTGATAGCTAAAAGTAAAGTTCCATATCGAGACAAAAGCACTTTGGAAGACCCAGACTTACTATGGGAGAGCAGTTCTTCCATTGAAACCCCAAACCGCTGCAAAATTCATGGGTTTTGAAAGAGTTGTCATGGGGTCCTGGTGGACAGCAAGCTCCATAAGAGTGAACAGTGTGGAGCTGCGGCAAAGAAGGCCAACAGGCTGCTGAGTTCCATGGAAAAGATAAGGAGTAATGGGCGCAAGTTACTCCTGGGGAGATTCTGACTGGACACAACAGGAGAAATTTTCACAGTCAGAACAATCACACATGAGAATAATCTCCCCAGGGAAGTGGTGGATGCCCCAACGTTGGACACCTCTAAGATTCAGCTGGTCAGGTTACTGGGACGTCTAGTCTAGGTCATGCTTGCCTAGAAAGGTTGGATCAGATAATACTTGAGGTCTCTTCCAAGCTGTTATTCTATGATTCTGTTTCTCTATGGTTCAGAATCACCAGCACTGTCAATACGTCTGAACTCTTCTAGCTTCCTGACAAGCCAATCCCAGGCAGCAGCGTGCTGCCCGGGCTCAGCTCTCAATGCCTTTTGCAGATACATCCCAACAACAGCAAAGTCCAGGGACTCATTGCTGACTCCTGGTGATCATCCGAGCCTGAATTCTCTGTCACACGCAAATGAAGATGCTTGAATGTGAGATACCAAATGCTCCATCTTGCTAAGTTGAGATCCATGTGCCAGGCAACAGGTCCATTTTATTTAGGAAACTGTATATAGTTACAACAAACATTTCCCTGAGCTATGGCATTACTCGACCATGCCATTCATAATGTAATGACTAATAGATTTACTAATTTTAAGCCTACTTTGTTTGTTCCACACTAGGAAATGGAAAATGTGAATTCCTGTTGTTCAACTCTCTTGCCAGATATAATATATTATTCCTTTTGTTTGGAAAGTTTCATTTCCAAACACTATCCATTACTCAAATGGTATTAATGCAACAAATTTACTATCCAAATACTTTCCAGTAGATCTCACCGAGAGGATATTTTTTCTGATGTTATGACCAGCTACACTCATGCCAAAAAGCTCCACATGGTGTCACATTTTAACCCAACTGATTTAAAATATATAAGTAGGATTCTTGCCTGTTCAGGAGTTTTCGCCTCCAGCAATACCTGCAAGCATCACAGGAATGCTCTAAGACAGTGAGGATCACTGGAAAGTACTCAAATGTTTTAGTGCCTTAGTCTAGGGTATTTCATGTGAACCAAAAGCATTTGGTTTGAGCATTACGGAGCATCAGGCTGAGTCCCCAGCTGCCTGTCCCTGTTCTACAACACCCCAAGAGCAGCTCAACTTCTCTGTGAGGTTTTCCTCTATGATGGGAAAATAATAAGTGACTCGAGGTTCCTTCTCCCCATGAGCATTTGGGAAGCGCCATGCACACCCTGATGAACAGAGCAGAGCAGGCTTCCTTCAAGTCATGGGCTGCCTGTGGCCACCCTGCTTCTAGTTCTGGATGCAGGTGGCTTTCACCAGCTCAGCCACCATGGTTCCTCTCAAAAAGCTTAGTACCATCCTCACTGCGTCACCTGTGATTGCCCTTTCCCCTCCCAGACCAGTAGCAGGTCTCACCCAGCAATGCTGAGAAGGAGAAATCAGGTGTTTGCTGTGCCTTGCCCCTCGCCTTTCTGTCCTTAACCATGCCCCCACGCTGCAGCATCAGGAACAATGAGGGGCTTGCTATGACAGTGGCTGGGAGTGGAGGAATACTTGAGTCCTTCACATAGGTGCTGCTTTTTGCAAGTCTCCTTCCCTCATGTCTGTGCTAGCAAAGGTAATCTTTAACATCTTTAGCATTTCTTATCCTTCACATAATGTAATAAGGCTTCTGATAGCAAATTCATTAAACACGTTGACAGCTATGATATAATTGCTGGAGATGAGATGACCTCTTGAAAAAGTCAAGAGAAAAGAGTACCTTAAAGTAAAGCTTTCCAGGACAAAGCAGTAGCATGAAAACATGATTTTTGCTTACTCTATCACACTTGATTTCATCTAGTCACTACATCTCAAGTTCAAAATCAACCACTTGTGTTTCCACATAAGACAAAAATGTTCCCATTGTTTGTTTTCCTTTGAATCTCATCCAGAAAGTCACGCACACAATTACATCAATAGGTGCTCATGATCTGAATGCTGCTGCACCACACCAATGAACAAACCTGGACACCAAAATTGCTTAAAAAGAAACCAGAAAAACCAAACCAAAACCCCAAACCTCAAACTCCAGGTGTCCCAGTTCCTCCAATAAAAATAACAGAAAGTATATAGAAAAATATTAACCAGGATATTAACCCCTTCCTTTATAACTAAGGCTGCAACATGCAGACCCCAAGTGGGATCTGGGTCCCCTTTGGCTGGGCCAACACTCAGCCAACAAAATCAGTGATGCTCCCCAGTCACCAGATGCCCCACGAGATGGTCTGCTCCAGCACATGACACCCATCGAAATAAAGGTCACAGCAAGGTAAAAGCACCTGTCAAGCAAGGAGACACAGCATGACTGAGCTTTCTGGACAGAGACAATCCCTTTGCTCTCTCTGTACAAGAGGAACCCCAGACACAACAGTAGGCACTGAAGTACCTCCAAAATGACAAGGGCTGTTTGCACCATAGTGACACAAACAGATCCAGCAGTCTGCAAAATATAAAATATTGATATCCCGCCCCCAAAACCAACCTGAGCTGGGCACTTGTGCCACCTGCTCCAAGTTACACCTCCATCAGCAAGCACCCTGCACCAACCCATCAGCCTGTGTATCAGGGCATGAGGCAGCTCACGGGCTGACACCCCGACACTGTTCTTTGTAGAGCACATGAGGTCCTGTGCTTGTCAGGCCAACCCTCCAGTGCCACTCAGATGTGTCAAACTGAAGCTATTCTTTCTGTCAAGGTGGGTCAGAATTTATGTACCTGCCCAAGCAGCAATCAGCTAACAAAGCGAGCTGCATTCAGAGCAAGGTCAGTGCAAATAATTGGGGTATTTTTCAGCTATAAAGGGGAAAGAATGTTTCCCTTCCCTCCCCCTACCAATTCCACCCACAGCAAACCAAACACAAAAGCTTTCTGTTCTGTCTTCGAAGTAAAAATCCCCTGGCATTTCAGTTTGACTGATAATGTGCAGTTAACTTGAGGTCAAAACCATAGAAATATGTTGATTTGAAACACAAGGACTCCAAGCATGCGCCTATCACCATTTCTGTGATTGCACATGCACAGGGACATCTCTTCTGCTCCATTTTCTGTAACAACTAATCATAAAGAGAAGAAAAAAAGAAACAAAGATAAGGGGTAATTCCCAATCAGATGCTCTCAGGACACTCCTTCACCTGCAGTCAGGTCATCACAGCTAAAGGTAAGAAGGAGGAGCTAAGTCCTGACCATTTGAAGTGCTAAGAAACAAAGGAAATGGATTTTCCCTGGCTGGAAAAGGTCTTTGGATGAAATTAGCCAAATATCTTTTTAATTCAACCTTTAATAGTCACAGAATTGGATTTCACCGGTGGGAAGGACAGGGAGTAGCACTTTGCAGCTCCAAATCCGCAAGTTACAATTAAAAGGCTTTCAAGCAGTTAAGTTCAGCTTCCACTATCAGAAAAACTTTAGTCAGCAGCTGTGAGTGCGGCTTCTAGTTGTAAGAGCTTAATGCCTGCTGGGTGAAAAGTGCTGGCTGGGGACCCTGAACATGCCAGGGGCCTGACAAAGTGCGCGGACTCTGCCCCCATCTCCCCAAGAGGAAAGTCATGTGCTTTCTCAGGAGCTAATGGAAAAAGGAAATCTGACAGCAGCTGCTTGTGTTGAGGATCCATCTGCTGCACCACATAGAGCTCTGACACCCATTTTTAAGATGCACGACACGGGCGTGTGATTTGTTGGTAAAGGAAACGATCACAAGAGGCTGAATGCTCACACACTTGCAGGTTTGGACTTCACCCAAACAAAAAAGGTTGGCCTAAGCTGGATCCAGCTCATTGTGTCACCAAGAGAGCTCGTGCAGACATGATGCAACAGCAGATGAGCTCAGGTGTTTATTGCATTTGGTTTTCTGATGTTTTTACAGACCTTTGGTAATACGCTGGGGATGACACTGCCATGCTGGACAGATTGGGACACAGAGCTTGAGAAGAATTCGGATCTCTGTGAACAGACCTTGTGCATGCACCAGAAAGTCATCCTACATTTTCTGCCAAGTGCTTTAAAAGCACTTTAAAAGCTTCATCAGTGCAAAATGCCGTTTGTACCTCTAATAGATATTTTTAAACCAATAATTCCACAAGCAGCAGGGTGAAGGGAATTTGCTTTCATATACGTTACCTGCTCTGCAGTGGATTTTTTTGGTACCAGAAAATGGTACAAGTGTCCCATGAAGGCAAGACACTTATTGTGTGCGTTTCCCTCCCTCATTTTGCTTCCCAGCTCCATGTCAGGTTTCTGGTCTCATTATTCCTGTGCCCTCATCAGAGGCATTAGCAGCTGCCTCTCCTGCATCTGACTATATCATCTTCTTATGGAAGCCTCATGTACCTGTTCTGATAGCAAGATTACCTGCAGTATAAGCTCTACACTTGGTTTCTGTCTGAAGGTCTCTTTGTGGGGTTTGCTTGTGGAATTGGTGCAGTATTTGCTGTGCCATCTGGCAGTGTGTAATCAAGTGGAGCACAGGGAAATTGAGACGTTTGGAAGCAAAATAGCGAGCATCTGCAGATAGCAAGCAGTCTTATAGCCAGCCAAGCTGTGGTGTCATCGGCAGAAATCTGCCATTTACAAGACCAGGCTCAGTGATTTTGCAGTGTCAGCTGAGGAAGCACTTGTTGTTTGTATGACAACTGGGGATGTGCTGCTGTTCGGATTGACTAACAGTAGCAAAATGGCAGCTTTCTCACTTCCCACTCATCCTAGGAAAGAGGCAACAGCTCTGCTAGCGTGTCCTTGGGCTATAACAAGTTACCCAGTAGGTAACAGAACAAATGCATCTCTTCAGTGTGTTTCCTCTTCTGCCAGCAGACAGTATCTCTTCAGATGCACAAGCAATTCTGTGTGACTCAGCTGGCCAAATGAAGGTGCCTATTGCTGCAGAGAAGCACAGCACTGGCACCGGCTGCCAGCACTGTCCCTCTTACCGCTCACCACTGCCTCGCACAGCACAGCCTGCAGAAGTGACAGCTTCTCAGTAGTTAGGTCCATTTGCACCTACCCTGGAGTATAGGAATTGATTTCCAGTAGGACTTCATTTTTAAAGTGTCCTCTTAAATAGCTCTGAGAACTTCCTCCACACCAAGGAGCCCTGAGCCAAGCCATAGACTGGGGCTGTTTACATTGATACCTCACTTGTGCTCAGGAACTTACTCTTTATGGCCTCCTCAGTGTCCTCTCTCACATGACTGTCCCATCTTCTCCTCAAGCTGTCGTTCAAAGTTGCTTGACACAGAGACCTTCTGAAGCCTGGTATCTGCAAAGCACACACGTCACGGTGAACTTTGGCAGACAGCAATGAATCATAGTTTTTAACCTGAGCAGTTGTTCCCTCCTCCTCAGCCACACATCTGCCACAGCCTTCAGCAACCCTGATACCTGATGAGCAACAGACCACCAAACCAGCACAGCAACACCTTGCCTCTGTATTGATGTTCCCTGACATGGAAGCTGGGTTATGCATAAAGTGAGCTCAAAAACACATCTGACAATGCATCTGATGTATAAGGGAGGCAAGGGCTGAGAGATCAAGTTCTGAGCATATTACCCAGATGCATTTTGGATACCTATGGTAATGGAAGGGAGTTACAGGACACATGGATGAGTTAATTCATTGCCATGCTCTGTGGAAGGGAAGATTGGGTATTTACTACAACTGAGCACCGACCTTCCCCAGAATGGTGCTATTTCCTTCCCCGGATGGTTCCACATGCTGACAAAGCATGGAAAGTTCTTGCTAAATATCTCTCCCACACAACACAATTTGGCAGAGAGATTAACGGCATGCTACTGCACCTTCTTATCATGTACTGCACCTTCTTTATAATCTCATATCAAGATTTTGACTGCTAAACCACTCTCCTTAATCAGCAGTGACCCATTAGAACTGCTACTCAGTGAGTACGTGCTACAACAGCATACCTTGCTCAGCAAGCTTTTTGATCTACCTACAGCAGCTATATTATAGCAGCACTAGCCTATAATTAAGATTGTGTCAAAGTTTCCATTCTATAATGCTGCCCTGAAAGGAGAGAGGATCCAGAGCTAAGGGTATCTGGAAAACTCATGATTACTCATCAAATTGCTTGGGGGGGCTTTTGTTTAGTTTTTATTTGCTTGTTTTTCTTTAAAAAGATATTTTTAAATCATATGAATTGTTTTGTATATCTGAGAGTTCAACCTCTACACCCAGCCATGACTCACCCAAGTGAATTCACGACCTTACTGATAGGTACAACTGTCACTTCTTGAAGATATTGCACTGTATAAACTACATTCTTTTAATGAGCCTGAAGCTTCTCATCCTGCCTTTTGTGAAGAGATCTAAGGCAGCAGAACTCTTCACTCACACTACTAAGTCTTCCAGCATAATTAGGTTATCTTTCCCCTGCTTACTGCAAGCACACTGCATCTAAGTGGACTTCCTCATGGTGCAGCAACACTGGTCCTTCAGAAGATGAGCTCAGCTATATAGCACAGAACATGCATGTATAGGTACCTGCTATCAGATCAAATTGTTTATTCTCTATTAAGCCTAGAAAAAAAACAAAACCCTCTCAGGAAATGCCTACGTAAATCCTTAGCTTTAAAATGAAGGAATTCTATTCACTCCTAATTTTAAAAATAATACCATAGTTGTTCTTGGCTGAACTGCGAAGCTGAGATTCTGATCAGCAACACCATGACCTGTAAGACCATCAGACCTGTCCACTTGGTTCAAGAGGCAAAGGAAGGTCAATGAAATACAGATGAGAAACTGGAGCATAAGGAACTAGAGGCTTACTCTCTGTGAACCTCAAAAATTAGGAGAAGGTTAGGGAGTTGAGAGGTACCTGGTGTTGCGTGAGCAACCTCGTGACACAGAGCATGTGTCTTGGGAAAGGAAGGTGAAGTGCCAGGGGCACAGGTCCAGCTGCTGGATCAGAGCTACTACTACAAAGAGGATCAGTGTGATGGTCCCTACAGCAGTGGTATTGTCAGTGAGTATGCAGAACATGGAGGACTGCTGCATCCACCATAAGGAGGCATACGTGAGGGCATTGAGGAGTGGTGGGAGAGGAAATCTGAGCAGAGCTTGCTCTGATGCCCATGTCAAACTCTCCCTGTTCTGGTTCTTCCCTACACGCATACTCCTCATCTCCACCTCAGAAATCTCTTTTGCCTCTCCTTTTTCTAAGGAACGCATGCAGACCTGGAATAAGCCAAGGAGCCAGGGCTAACATCCAGCTGCCTCACACTCCAAGCTGCCAGGTAACCCTTTCATGACCAAGAACAATTGCAGATGCTGCTGACCATCCCCGTTAGGACACAGGCAGAAGTAAGAGTGTGACAGATACCAGTGCATGATGTGAGATGCTTGACACTCACTCAACTGCTGAGTAGCCCAGAGAGGGGAAATGGTGGCATGTGTGGTTTGGCAAGGCATCTTCTCAACCAGGGAGCACAGACTAGCGAAAAGGACAGGGGCTGTGCTCATCCCTTTCCCCACACATCTGCCTTGCAGTCCTTGAAGACACTTGGATCTAGTCATGGATGAGATCACAGATCATACAACCACCTTAAATGCCACAGCAAACCAGCAAGACACTAGCGACAACTGCTGTGTGTTCATGTTTACTCCTAGTCTCCTAAGTTCAAATTCACTCACCTCCTCCTAGGATTTCTTTCTGTCCTCCCTCTGCCTCTTACCACCTTCTCCATCACAGAATGTTCCCTCTCTTTCCTGAGTCTGACTGCCACTTCCTTTTCCTTAAGATCTCACCGTATTAAATTTCATGAAAAAACCCATATCCGGAGCAATGGTCTTCAGCATACAAAAACTCTTCTTGAAAGCCTTTCCCATCTCTTTGGATGAAATCCTGTGCATGGCTGAGGAAATACAAACCTAACCTTTTCAGTCTTTAGAATAACTCCAGTATATCTAAGGAGTGTATGTTAAGATAGCTTAGGCAGCTACCTTGGTTCAGACAGAGACATCTTACACAGACTGGAAAAGCAATTACAGGCAAGACTTTTTTCTGCTGAAGCTTCCCCCCATCCTTACAAGAAGTAAAAGTCTTGCAGGCACCCTTCATACAAACTTGCCCATTTGCCTTCGGACAGAATACTGCATGCTATGACACGCAATACTTTTGACCTTGGGAACTGGAACAAGGAAGATAACTGCAACTCTCTCTCACAAGAGCTGTATTAGCATGTGTATTCTCTTTGCATACTCTCCCTCCTTTGAATGAGTTACAACATATACAAAAAGCATCTAAAATACACACTGCGAAATAATTACGTGGCTGAACAGAAATTTCCTTGCAGCCTTTAGAGTTCACCAGCTGTCTGTTGCTGCAGTTCTCAAGAGATCAGAAACAGCATTTTCAAAATCATTAGAGCAGCACATAAGAGGGACATGAGAAGATACTAACACTGAAAGTTCTGCTGTTTCCTAGGGAAATTAATGCACACAAAATCTCCACACGTTTGCTCTGGTAAAGTGCCAGCTGACTGCTAGTTTGTTTGTCCTTACAGATCAGGGTATCAACCAAGGCAGGGGTGAATCCCCCTGCCCTACCACACAGAAGCACTTTGGCACCTGAACCATTTCAGTCACTGCCAAGTACAAGTGCCTCAGCACCTTACTGCTTCAAGCCATGCCATGACAGGTCAGCACAATTAAACTTCATTTCACAGAAGGGGCAAAATCTTAAGAGTGGAAAACAAGAGGCATAAAAAGCTGTGCAACTGCTTTTTGTGTCAGGCCATATATTTCCCCAACTCAAGTAACACCAGGAAATTGATCATTACTTTACTTACCATAACAAAGGCTCAAACCAACACAGTTCAGCTCCAATCCTGGAAAAGGCCCAGCAAGGTACTTTAGAAGCTCATCCTGTTTGTATTAGCCTGACAGTAACTCTCACTAAGAAATGCTTTTGGGTGAACTGGTCCAAGTCAAATACACCTTGTGAATTAGCATCACTTTATATAGTGGGTCACAAAGAGCAGGGCATCTGAACTTCCCCTTTTATGTTTGCAACCAGACAGTTTTCACTGCATGTGTCCAACGTGCCCCTTTAAAGCAAAAGGTTTTAACAAGAGAAGTTGAGAAAAACATTTTGAAGTTTTTCTCATAATACTTTAAATGTGTCTAATGGCTACGTAATGGAAGTAATTTTTAATCTCATTTATGTAGCACAAAGGTAGGACAAGGCAGCCAGTAGAGCAAGTGATAATGTGAAACAAATATACTACATCCCTGACAGCTTCTAACTTCTGGCATAAAATCATACCCCACTTTTAACAGGTAGCTTCATTGCTGGTTATGCTTCCTTTGAGCTGGTGCACTTAATTATAAGTTGAATTAACACTAGTTTGAAAAGATATGACATAAAGACATCTGCAAAATTACAAGCATTAGCCATCACTGCAAGCCTGCAATGAATGCCAGCCTTTCGTAACTTGCTCTTCCTGTTATGTGAGCATCGCAGTGACGACTTTTCAGTGATGGAAAACTGATCTCCATTGAACTGCTATGCCCCAGCATAAGCAGGCCATACACAAAATGCTTTATCACTTGGATTAGCCCCATGTTACAAGTATGCATGCTTACTTGCATACAGAGATACTCACAGTGTTACTTATGTATTGGAAGCAACCTGACCATGAAATATTGCATACATGTTCGCTCCATGTACTTATTAGAGGTTATGAAGTACCAAATGTACTAACATAAACAAAAGTCTTCAAAACCTGTACTGTGTCCTTGTGGCCTTCTAACAGGTTGAGATGTGAAACTAGCTGCTAGCTGTCTTCCAGTAGTTAACCTGCCCTGAAAAGTAAGATTTCTTAGTGGGCTGATTCAAACACTTTCCATATGTGAACTTTTCCTCATGAGTAATACCAATGAAACTAAGCAAAGCAGTGTGTCACACTGCAACATACTGCTAAAATAGCTCATGATTACCTTTAAGAAGTATTTTGCTACAAGATTTCCTGTACACCACAGATATGTCTCAAATCACCTATATTCAAATGGATTAAGGAATACCATACTTTCATAATCTAATAGTGAAATTATTTCTTTTCCCCATCTGCTATTGTGATGAGACCCTTAGCTGCAGGTTGAGATTGAGTGTTCAGGTTTGTTCAGTAGTATGCAATGACATTGCTTGATATTTAGCTCCACCTATGGGCACCTCTATGCACCTCTTTCAATTAATTTAAATTAAACCATTTACTTAATGCTTTAAGGCTCTCATCATGCAAGTCTCCCCTACTTGCCCACAAAGAAACAATGATTCACATTTCTGTTGAGAACTGCATTCAAGTTAGGATGTAAGTTGCTGCTCAAATCATACAGCACACAAACTGGTTAATGGAAAGGACAGGAATGAGAGAAAAAGGAGGAAAAAAAAAACCCAGAAAACGGCATCTTGAAATGAAACAAACAAACAGATTTAGGATCTCTTTTTAGAGATCAATACAAAATCAATTCCTTATTTTCCAAAGCATCCCTATTGATTGGCTCTTTTAAACCAAGTTCTTGTATACTAAGCAGTAAGCTTTGATTTTTTATTTTTTTATCCTTTTTGAAGTCAGAATTCTAATAGCTTTCTCAAGCAAAAGCTGACTTACAAGCTACAATTCAGCTCAAGACCTCTAGTCTTCAGAACTTCTTTGGACCTCCTAGAACGCCCTGGCAGGAACTATCAGCTCACTGAGAAGCACACGTAATTTCATTTGTACACTGAATCACAAAACAAAAGCATAGAAGTCTGCAAACCTTAAAAGCTAAGTTCCTCTAAAAGTTACCCAAAGACTTGTAATGCTGTAACAAGAAATGGCCACTTGCTATGAGCTTCTATTGAGTTCTTGAATACTACAGATACACATCATTAGAAAGACAGACAATTTTATTTAACTTCCTGGACAGAGATAGACTGTTAGGAAACAACATCAAGATGACTTGACCAAAACCTATTTGAAAGCCTGGCAGGTTTTGAAAGATGCATTTTAAAGCTTTAGAAGAACTATTACAGTGTATGACATAAGGGAGAGGAGGAAGTAATCACTGGATTTTGGCAGACTACCACAGTATAAACTTTTAACCACTGAAATACATAGTGGCAGAGAACTCAAAGAGTTCCAGAACGTGTCTAGATCTCAGTGTCCCTAGGCACCCCCAAAAGTACAACATATTCTCACAAAAGTAATTTGAGTCAAATAATGGTAATGTCTACCTGAATGACATGTAAAAGACTTCTTTAGCTTTTTCTCTTTAGCACTTTCATAGGCTTGGTATCAGAGTAACTCCAAATATTAAGACACAATGCTCAGTGGTACAAAGACTCATATTTTCTACCTCTTACTCCAGATTTCCAAGGGCAGCAAGTCCTTTTTGGAAAACCTTTAACGAGGCTCCAGGTATGAAACTGAATAAAATAGATTTGGAAACAGAAGTGTTGTTAACAAAACACTGGCTACCCCTGAAATCCTGTGTATCAAATACAAGTACTCTGCGATGCAAGGAGTCTATTCTAGATAGCAAGCATAGCAAGTTGAAAAGTAACTAATAGGTGATAAATGCTAAAAAAATAGATACAAGTCGAACTCCTGCTAATACTCTTGCGCTCTTCGCACATATATCCTTGGAGAAGCTTATCCTCACAGGACTTAACAAATCGTAGACAGGCAGGACAGACACCATCAAAATTTCCAGAGATTTGGACAATGATAGCAGCCAGCATCACATTCACAAATCTACTTGTTCCCAGGCCTACAAAAGTGTTGAAGGTATCACCACACACACCTGAAAATCAGATATAATTTCATTAGGATCAATAAAGGACACGACACCTTGAAGACTAGGTGAATGTAGGAAAAGTTCTTAGTTAACACTTAGAGGTTCCATTCAAGTGGAATGTGGTAGTAATGAAACTGCCAACAACAAGAATTCCTGGCACAACTTCAGTGGCAAGAAAACATGCACACACTCAAGGTGTAGGCAGGTCCACACAAAGTTAAAAGTAAAATTTAGGGAGATAAAGACCTGCTTGATAGATGGCACATGACGAACTCCAATGTGTAGGAAGGACAAAAAAAAAGATTTCAAGACAGGACAAAGATACAGACCTCCAAAACCCCACCCCAACAAATTCACACTCTACGAAAAGTATCGAGACTACACAGTGGAAGCTATAAACACATAACCACTCTAAATATGAAAGTCATTACTGACAGACTCCAAATCAAGCAGCAAGAGCAGCACCAGACTTAAGACTACTAAAAGAGTTCCTGTCAGTACCCTCCACGTGCTGTGCTGCCAGCATACAAGACCTTTGTAAAGCCTGTACCAAAATTCTGGAGCCATAGACATTGATATGTGCCTACCTTGGATAAGAGAAAAAAGTAATTTCAGAAAGGATATTTCTGTAAACCTTAGAGGCTCTGAGTCTCTTGGAAATATGGAAAAACATCTTGTGGAAGAAGGGCAGGAGTAAGAGCAGGAAGGAATGTTAGGAAAAACTGGAGCTTCCTGAGCTGGTCTTTGAGAGGCAGAATGTCCAAAACAGAACAAGTGACACGACTGACAGAAGTGACAAAGCGCCGCCTTCCTCCCTGTTCAACCTTTCATACTTAAACTCCCATAATTTTATTCTTTTCATACCTCAGATGGAGTGTACCGCAGTAAAAGCCTACTGCCAGTTACTAAAAAAAAAAACCCCAACCCCCCCGAAACAGGAAGGTAAGTGATACGAAGTTCAAGCGTGATAGTCACTACTTTATCAATGGAAATTTTGTCATTGAAGATAAATCCAGTCCTGTCAGACCCATTCTGTCATCTACTAATCAACTGAGTCACCTTTGTGGTCTTGCTTTATTCACTGTAACGTACAGTATCTTGGTGGATCTTTGTTATTACTGGTTGTTTTGTTTTCTTCTTTTTAGACATGCAAGTATGGATAATTAGAAGTATTAAGCAGGTATAATTTTCTGAGAAATGTTTCTAAAGTGTGTTGGTTAAGCCAGGATAAAAACAAAGATGATTCAAGCAATGTGACAACTGAACTTCAGACCTAGTAAGGGAATTTCTGAACTTAAGTCTATGCCTATGCCTAATGGTTGTCATTTTGTATGCTTGGAACTGGGAGACGATTCAAGACATACCAGAACAAGCAAGTGAGCTTTATAGAAACAAATCACAATTTCAAGTTAAAGAACTTGTCTTCCCCAAGACGTTTTCTCTAGTGCGACAAAGCAAAACTTGACTAGGCAGGTGATTATGCCTAAGGCAAAATCCATGCTGTAACTGTTAAAATGGTATGAGAGAGAGAGTTGCTGGAATTCATTCCTTCCCCACCCTTGACAAGTCTGGACTACACAAGAAGATCAACTAATACACTTGTCTGGTATTTCAAATATCAAAGTTACAACACTCGTTGCTGCTCTGAAAAACAAAATCCTCATCTTTAAAGAAACAAGCTTCAGTCTTACATGTTGTTGAATTCAAGGTCCTTAATGTAGCAATGCATGCTCAAATGCATAATCCAACACCAGGAATATACGTCACCAAGCTGTCAGCAGGTCTTGCAAAACAACCAACACTAGTGATCCCTTACTAGATTTATGGAGATTGTGCATGCTATCCTTATGCAGAGGGCAAATGACAAAACATGGACAATACTTCCAAAAAATGAAATAAATGAGGCTATCTATGTGAAGCAGGATGGCTCAACTGGAATTGCTATTCCACATTCTATCCTTCATTAGATCACTTAAGGACCAAGTTATTTCTGTTACTCTACATAAGAAATCCCCTGGATAGCCTGCTATTGATGAGCAGCAGCAGTTTGCAGTTTCAAATCACTTCTGTGTGCACAGAATGACTTCTTACAAACATCAATACTTCCCAGTTGTAAGTAAAGAAGAATGATTTCTACCTGTATCCGGAGTGAAACCTTCAATGTATTTTTGCATGACACATTTTGTAACACAAAGACAGTAACTAGATAAAGCCATTTAAATGCTGATATATCTTCATATTTCTAGAACTTGAAAAATAGAATTACTTATGTTGTAGAAGAAAACTGGCAAGGATATTATGAATGCACAGGGATTATTATAGAATAGTGAGATGTTGATACCTTTATTAGGAAGCATGTCAACTTCAGGCACAGAAGAATCGGTTGGGAATATTCTGGACTGCATTTTATCCATTAGTAGACTCTTAAACTTTTCTTGAGATCATGCAAGACACTTAAGCAGAGGGCTGGCAAGCTTTTCGCTAAATAAACTCATTTGGTTGATAAGGATGTGACTTGGGACAATATTCTCACCTTTTTTTTAAGTGAGAAGTGTTTGGAAGTTTAAAGTCCAGATTCTGGTGCAAAATCTTCAGCTAGTTTCATGCATAAATACCACAACATTTACAAGAAGACAACAAAATATTTTAATTTAAATATGCCCTATACTATAGAACTGTATAAAATACCAACTAAGCATCCATTTGAACATTAGAAAAAAACCCAAGAAACAACAGGAAAAGCAAGCAGCACGCTGTAGTAATGATAACAGAAGGTGGCACAATCCGGGATATACAACCAGAAATGCAGGCAAGTTACTATTCACAACTGTTGTTTACAACTGCCATCAGAATGGGAAACACACTGTAACCATCCCAAGACTTCTATGGTTTCTAGTGTCCACCTTGTTATGCAGATGCCAGTGTATTAAAAATAACAAAAACCATATTAGTATTTAATATTATGCTCTTTTTAATTGGAAGGTAGCACTGATATCTTCAGATTGCTAGGAAACAACAGTAACTACTTTTTGGATTTCTAATGCAAAACGAATGCTTTAATTGGTAATCATGGAAAGATGGAAAAATGACAGAATAGGAGTTATTCCAATGATTTTAAATTAAATGAGGTGAAACACTAAGTCCAGCAGTAATTTGGGAAACATGGAAGAAATCTTGGAAAGGTTTAAAGGCAGTTGTAGCAAACCTGCAAAGTTTCTCTCTGTTTCATTTATTTTGCATGTTAACAAGCAGTACATGTATCAAGCTGATTGTTACACCTTAGTAATACAAAGTAACTTTATGCACCCCCATGTCCATAAAACTGGCTCCAGCACTACAGGGCATTAGCTCTTCCTAACACTGTTAACATGAAGAGAGTGCTACTTGAGTTAGGTCCAAGTACCAGCGTTTGTTTCAGTTTACAGGGCAGACCGATCAAACCAAGATCATACTGCAGGTATTACTGAAGTTCAATATATTCCTGCTCTTTGTAGCTGCAGGGTATCAATCTCTGTTTTGCTTAGTATTATAACAGGCCTTCAATAACACTGCACCACCGCTTGGAATGGTTTCATTACATACTTTTTAAAAAATATATATTATCTATTTAAAAACCAAGGTATGAACCTGGGCATTTCAGTCAATGTTTGTTTCAAATGGCACAGAACGGATTTCCCAGCTACAAAACTCTTTCTCAGACCAACTCTGGCAAAAGCAGACAGAGAATCATTCTTTGACTTCTAAAAACATGTTGAGAAGCTTCAAACACCTCCTTTCTAAAACTGTAAGTTACATTTTCCCACAGATTTCAGTTACTATCCCTTAAAAAAAAAAAAAGAAAAATAATCCTGAAATCTATTTCAAAGTGAGGATCTCCATTTAAAAAACCAAGTAGTAAAATACAATTTTGTCTTCTTTCTTCCTCTGAACTTGTATTCCATGGGCTTCTGTCTTTTAACACTAACATATAAAAAGCCCTAAAGCTTCTCCCACAGATACCCATTACTTAAGTATGCATCATTACTTGGCATTAAGCATTTCTAAATACCAGCTTATTTTGGAAGCAAAGCTAAGAAAGACTGTATTTATGGACACAGAAAGCCAGTAGAAAATGGTACAAGTGTGCAGCTTGTAGAACAGTTCACATCGGGAATGAACAAGGAAAAGGCACTCCATTTCTCTTTGCTGGTCTACACACTGTGTGCGATTTTTCAATCACTGTTAAACCTTTGCTCACAAGAATGCAGATTCACATACTGAGCAGAGTTCACATCTCTCCAATATCATGGTTTTCACTGAAAAATTACATGGCTGTGAATATGCAACATTAGCTTTATTTATACATTTAAAAGTACTTTTTTTTTTCCAAATGAGAAAGTCAAAGCTACCAAACAGACATTATTGAAGATATAAATTAATTGAACTTAAATAATTTAAAATTAACTTGTTTAAACAACTTTCCTATTGCACTTTTTCCATTACTTTGCCAGATAAAACCCTACATAGGCATTTAAAAGGTTAAAATTTTAAAAGCACAAGTTACATAGCACCAAAATAAGGTGCTGAAGAAATCTTATGCCTGCTGGAAAATGAGTGCCAATAAAAACAAATATAAATATATATGTATATACACATCTAGTAGTAAATCCAGGATGCCGAGATAATAAATACTTTAAACAGTTCCCCAGATTTCCAGAAACATGTGAGAAACTATAGAAAATAATGCAAAGTTACTTTAGAAGACCAAGAATACACATGCACAAAATCTATTTTAAGAAAAAGGTTTAGAGTTCCCATACTTTAATCTTTAAAACCAGCTCTGTTATCGCTATGTACTCCACACAATGACTAACCTATTAGTTTGAGGATTTTTGTGAGTCAGGACAAAGAAAGCTTCCCCCAGCTGCTTTATAATGGAACAGTTTATAGCACACACCCACCCCCCCACCAAAAAATAAACCTAGTTTGTCCTGTTATGTCTCAAAATGTCATCTTCTGCCTATCTTTTGCTCCCAGCAATCTGGGAATACCCTCACGGCATCCATCAACTCGCAGCATCAAGAGTAAGGATGAAACTTCCTATATTTTTTCTGAGCAAACTTATATTGGAATTTCTCCTGTTATAACTGCTGCTGTTGCCACCAAACCTGTGACCTGCTGTTTCCACAGTAAATTTTCCCCTTGCATATGTCTACTTGCAACCTTGGAAAAACAACAGCAGTTCAACTGAAATGGGTAGGAGTATAATCTGGCCTTCTTGTCTGAATAATTTTTGGTTTGGGTTTCTTTGTTTCCTCTTCCACATCGTTTTCCTGGTCACTCTCACATACGTGGACGACAACACTAGGGGTAGTGTCAGTTGCAGCATGTAGCTCATACTTTTCTCCTGAAAATTAAAATATTAGCAAAAGCTTGTTAAAAAGCATCTGTTCTGTAGAAAAGTATGAAAGAAATTATGAAGAGAAAAGGAATACATAAAAATGCATAAGTAATATAATGACAACTGTCTGATGCCACAAGGCATCAGATGGTGCAGGCAAGTGCATTGCCAATAGTCAAACTTACCACCCCAAAGTATTTTGGTTCTGTTTTCAAAGCAACATAGCTCAGACGCTTGCTTAAAAGCAAGTTTATGTATATACCCTAAGTGTTCAAGAAAGCATTCTACATGAGCAGTTGTAGTCTTCTTGGTGGGTCTTTGTAATTTTAAAGCATGCAAGATAATCTATCTACTGCACCACATTCAGGAAGACTTTCTTTTCCTGAATGACAGCAAAACCACAGGATCTTCCTTCCCCAAAAAGCTTTCAGTTTAAGAAAGCTGGATACAGCTCTTCCCACTTCACACAGAGGTGCTCTAACACTGCTCTGGCATTCTGTGGAGGAGCAGAGCTAGTTAGCAGGCTTCATGCACATATAATGTCAAGTACTCATATAATACAGCCAGTGTGTAGAAGTCCTATGATACAAATTTTACTGACCACTGATCTGCAATCTAGTTTTGCTGTAATAAAAAGAATTGCTTTTAAGTCTAATCTTACATTATGTCAGGGAAAGAGCAAACTATTTCCTTTCACCACTTTCCTGATCAGCTCCCCCGATTTTTTTTTCCTTGTTACTTTATACTTACAACCCCTCAGTGAAAAGAACAGCCTCCATTAAGACCACTACAGTGATACGCACATCAGCTGTTCAGAAGAGCTATCACCTATGGCAAGCAGCACACTCTAATGTGTCAAGGCTCTGAAGCGGTCTCTGCTGTTTCCTTCAGAACTTTATGAAGAGGAACTGGTGCAACAAGCAGCTCCATGGAGGAAAAGGCTCTTGCCTCCAGTTCTTTAGAAACACAAAAGCCATTGTGCTAGAGGTTACCCGCTTGTTCCTTGGTACCAAGTCATTAACTCCATGTTCCAACAAACATCACAGTCAAGAGACAGAGCTTTATAGAGCTCAACATTCACAATATATACGAAAAATCTCATAGGAAAAGGGATCACAGATCTGTCAATGAGCTTACTGCAGGGCATGTCAATAACAGAGCTTTCAGGGGGAAAAGGACCAACTTTTACTGCTTAATAAGCCCTTAAGTATTTAAGATCTACTGGCATCTTTTTGGTCTTCCTAAAACTTAAAAGGAAACTTTTAATTACTATGTGTGTATGAAACTACCACTTACTAATACTTTTTTCCTGACATCTCAAGTTTACCTAGTTGATAGTAATTAACTCGAAAAGTTCTAGAAATTCAGACAGTTTAAAAGGTGTTTTACTCAAAAAAAATTCTAGTGTTTCTACTCCTCCTTACCTGGTCCTAACTTTGAGATAGCATATAAAAGGTCATAGTTAATGACTGGAGTAGCATCTTCCACTTGCTTCCAGCCAACAGGTGGAGAGGCAGGAGGTGAAATCAAAAACTGTTTGTCAGGATTCGGTGGTGCCAAATGAGAGCTTCCAATGTGCAAAGTCTGGAAAAAGCATAAAAAGCATTTCACTATTATCAATGAATCTATCATTCATGAGCAGTTTTAAAGTTTGGATAGATGTTATGCTGTAACAAGCACTCAAGGTGGCAGCATGTAACTATATTATTGAAGAGAGCTATATGAAAGACTCAGTATACAAAATACAGACAAGCCACCACATTCATTAACTCTGATGAAACATGCGATGAATTATGCACATCCACATCTTCTCATCATGGATTTTTACGAGAATTTCACCAGAAATTATCTGCCCTTAAAATACTGAAGTAGGAGGAAGCTGGATATGGGCTTTAAGGCCTAATGACAAATGGTTGAAACTCATTACCACAAGTGAGAGTGGTGAGAATTCTAGAAGGTATATAAATAAACTGGCTCCTTCAGGACTGTCCCTAGGGACATCTGAAACAGACACACATAGATTAATTTTCCCATTTAATTTGTGGAGGAAAATACACAGCAGCTACCAAAAAACCCCCAGATTACCAGAACCTGAGTTTCACCTCTTCAGCAGCAGAGCTAGCCAGCTATACAGCTGCATTGATAGTGAACTCCAAGTGCACACATGCGCTAAACAAACGATCTGCAGCAGTAAGAGCAGGATCACCAGGTAGTCCTGAACCTGCAGCTCTTTGGATTCCCTCAGATACTACTTGAGCAAGCATGTAAGCGTGTACTGCTGGCAGAGCTACTTAGCTTTCCCCACCCCATTAACTCCTTTGATTGTGCTGATTACTGTCATCTACTCCCTTTCCCCAAGGTTATCAAAACAATACAGAAGGAGACATAAATGCGAAGTATGCAACACCTCCAAACACTTGTAGCTTTGGAATAACCTGTGATTCTTTAATTAAACTGAAAAAACGTAAGCGTTCATTAGTATGACTGAAGACCTGTGGAAACTTATGCTTAAGTTATGCTTTAGTACCTTGTAAGGTTAATCACAACAAGACTTACCTGAGCAAAATACAGTTTTATTTCCTTTCCAAGGAACTCTGTCTTGTGCAACTGGATTCTAGCATCTGCTGCAGATAAAGGGTTACTGAAATTTATTCGTACTCTTTTGAAGCTCTTAAAATACTGAAAGGTGGCATCTCTGTCGAATGTTCTAAACAGTGATTCAAATTTGGCCTGAAAAGAAAGGACCAGAGAAGAAAGTTAATAGGCAAAACACTACACTTTCTTTAAAGAAATACAGAAATAAATTGCAGTTACTAGTAGCGGCATACTACCACTCTTGAATATTGATCTACTTATAACAGCTTAGATTTAGTTTTCTTCTTTTTATAACAAATTTGTCTAACCTGGCACTTGTTGGCTATATAGCAGCCTTTTTCTTCTTTACAGAAAATGGATTATTATTAGTGTTGGACATGATACTCTGATTTAGTGACACAAAGAAATAACAGTATTGGTAACATATTGAAAAGAAATGCTTGCCTTATAAAACTAATATCCAAAAAAAAGTTTGCCAAGCACACCTTTGTCTAAGAATGCAATTTTCAAGGAAACCAACACAACACTTTAAATAGAAGAAAATGTAAAAACAAAAAAAACCCCAACAAAACAAATTTGCAAGGTAAATGTTAGTTTTCTTCAGTGTCTCAGCATGCATAATAAAGTTACATCTCCTGTTTCAATAGCTGCTACTTTAAGAAAATTAACATACTATTACTGAACTCTGGTTTAACAGCCTCTTCTATTTTTGGAACTGAATTTCAAAAAAAGCTCTCATTATCTTTCCTAAAAAATCTTCAGGACGAACCATACAGCTCCTGAACGACCTTTGGCACATTCCTTGTTTTGACTGTATGGAAAGAGTAGGAACTGGACCAAAACCTTACACCTTCATAGATCTGCAGCTGTCACTTTGCTGTCCTATCTGTGTGAAAGACTGAAACACCTTTACCAACAGCTGGCTATTTTCATTTTAAACTTCGGGTCTGTGCTCCTAGGGCATCTATGCAAACCTGACTTGGCTGTTTTTCATATCATTTACATGAAGAGCGCTTCCAGTCTTACTTTATGATGCCAGACAAAAAGACAAAGAGAGAAGCAGGAGGTTTTGAAGCTGCCATGCTTTTGCAAAGTGTTTCAGGCTCACATTGAGAACACAATAACCAGTCATAAGCCTTTTTTCAGTAATGGCAGTAGATCAAGCATTCAGATTTCAGGTATTTTTTTCTCTTCATGAAAGCTTATTAGAAGATCAATATGAAGCCAAAATAAACAAGTAAGTAAAATCACACTGCCTCAT
This sequence comes from Myiopsitta monachus, assembly GCA_017639245.1. Lineage (NCBI taxonomy): Eukaryota > Metazoa > Chordata > Aves > Psittaciformes > Psittacidae > Myiopsitta > Myiopsitta monachus. Next base: position 11,143,934 of record CM029927.1, read on the forward strand.
TTTTTTTTTACTGTTACACTTTGAATTAGTAGGGAAAAGCAACAAACATTACATAAGAAGGCAGCGATTACTTCAAAATTTGATTTTCCTCCCTGAAAAGTTCTGCTTCACAGACTCTTCACAGCCGTGTACAGAACCACTACGTTTCAAAGATAAAGTATCAGAACTATCCTGCTTCTTGCTGAGCCACACTGAAGTTTCTTCAAAATGAGCTCTGAAACAAGGCGAGGACCCTCCACACAAAGCCTGTATCTGTTAGCCTCCTGAATTCTGAGAGCGCTGGACGCAACCATGAAAAGTAAGTAAAACCCACGCTAAGTTGCATTTTAAAGTTCCCATTCAACACAAATTCAGAGAGCACCTGCAAGATTTGTGCAATATATATATATGTATTTTTTTTTAAACGTGTGATTTTAGAGGTCATGTTGTGCTAGCAATACAACAGTAAACAAAATGTTATTTTTGTCCTTAAGGTATCCTAGCAGTCAAAATTTCACTGTATCAGGACTGGATTACTTACATTATATTAATTCTAATCAGTTAAACATAAACCTGAGAGGACTTCTTATAGTTTTAACATTATGCTCTTAACTACAGTGCCAGCCAAAAAAACACCCATGGAAAGTATAAAGTGTGCTATAAATTATGTGAATCTTACCACCAAAATTGTAATTTAAACATTTGCTGAAAGCACACATGCAAGCGAAGAGTACTCTATACAGGCAGTCGAAGTTTGGAGATAAACTTCTGATCATTTTCAGACCCACACAGTTTAAGATACAGTAGTTTCCAGAGTTTGTAATTCACGTCAGGGCATATTGTTGCAGACTTCTAAGACCCAAGACCCTTACATCAAACTGAAATTTTCTCACAAGTCACAAAGGTATCAAGGTATTTTAGACAATTTGAAACAGCAGCTACATACTTCAGTATTCCAGTAGTTCACAGGAATAAACCACAAAAGATAGAACATACCCTTGTTTCTGCTTGATTGAAGACATCGCTATCTGCCACGCAGGCAATGAGAGAACTAAAACTGTAGTTAAAATTTCTGAAATGCATTTTGTGCTTCACTAAAGCAATACTTGCTGCTCCGCAAGAAGCTAAGGACTTAAGGAAGCTGCTGGTCCTGCAGGCAGCATTTATAAGGGAAACAGGCCCGGCCCCTCAACAAAAAAAAAAAAGGAAAAGAAAAAGAAAGGTTTCAGAGCATCCTGTATGTGACAGCGAATTCCTGAACAAAGTCCTGCATGCTTTGAGGCAGTCAGGAACAAAATGTAAGCTGCGACTGGAAAGAGGTGACGTCAGCACATTAGTCAGCTTCCCTATGCTAATTACCAGTGCTCGGGAGGATGGAAAAAACAGCTGAGGTTTGCACAGCAGCTGCTTTCTCCAGCCTCTTGCAGCATAGTTTCCACTGGTAGTAATTCCATTCAGCACTCAGACAACATGCTCTTCACTGGAATGGGACAGCCCATCTTAAGATGGAAAATGTTACTGCTAAAGGACCAAAGTCTAGAGTAATAGGCTGTAATTAGCCAGGAGGAAAATTGCAAGACTTCGGAATGGAAAACAAATCCCTCAGGTCAATAGCTTTTGGTAATCTTGTGGAAAAACACACAGAGTGATATTTACAGATTAGGAGGAATTGATCTGGGAAAATACTTTTTCCCCCATTACAGTGAGAAGTCCTTTTGAAACTTTCTTCAAAGCAACTATATTGACTAATTACCATTCTCACTTTATTAAAAACCTCATTCTGAGCTTCATATACTGGTGAGACTTTTTGTTTAGGGATTTTTTTACTTTTCTTTAACCAGGACCACCATCAGAAATCTGTCAGCGTTTTAAGAGACAACCTGAACTAGTGACAGAAGTGACGAGGTATGAAACCTACATTCCTGGCATTTTGTGGTTTATCTGTATCCTGACTTCAGAACATTTCCCACCAAAGTAGCACAGAACAAGTTTTTGTGGGGGAAGTTTTGGGGATTTGTGGGGTGGTTTTGCCATAAAAAGAAAACAGAAAAAAAAAATCAAGAACCATTTAAAAACTCAGTGACCTTTGAAGTAATTCACTAAGTTTAAACTGAAGCTCTTACAAGCTATTTGGAACTATTCTTTGCAGCTTCAAATCGAAGTTTATTATAAAGTCAAAAATCCTAAGTGCAATTTAGTTCATGTTACAGTATGGGGCTCTGACAGAAGCATAGTTTTATGAAACACTTGCAGACAGTTGTAATTTTAAAACCTTATTTCATAAATATTTAATCATGTGTAACTAGTCACATGAATAGCCTCCTTTATTTTCAGTGGCCTTATTTACTTGCTCGAAGTTAAGGATGCTTATTGTGCCACAGTCTAAAATTCCCCATTTAGCAGTCAAACTCTTTGCTATTGTAAAGTTACCTTAGTGTGAAAGACTACTCAGACCAACTTCCTAGCACCTTTTCTTAGAAGCCCTTAAAAATAAGCTGAGCACAGGAAAAGAGAAGATGCTTGGAAGAACAACTCAACTTGCAGATGATTTTAATCTTCGTGACAGCAACTCTGAAAGACAGTAACAGGTAACAAGCCTCCAGTGCTCCAGGAACACCTAACATACTAGGTGCCTGAGAGACAGAAAAGATAGGGAGAAAGAGCAGCTCCCTTCCTCCCCCGATCTCCCAGGACGATGGGATGCAGTGGCTGTCCAGCCCCTCAGCAGTACCGGGATCTGGACTGGGCACGCATACAGTGAGAACAGTTCCTAAGCCCATGACCTGTACCCAGAAACACAGATACCTGAGGATTCAAAAACAGCTATCATGCCAAGCAGTGAACCTGAACTCACACAGAAAATCATGCCAAGTATGTCTTGAATCCCTTGCCCTGGAATTATGTTGTCAAGTGTCTTAAAGACTTCGGAAGTGTAAGCACCAAGTATGACTCTGTAGACCAGTGGTCAGGATGCTCATCTGGAAAATATGGCCATGAATCACCTGAGCACAAAAACAGGCTTTCCACATCCTAGGTGAATGCTATAGTTACCGATAAGAAAGCAAAGAAGGTCTCCCCCTTTAACCTGCTACTGAGTCAGTCATTCGGCATACTCTGAGGCTACCAAGCTGCCTGCATCACCTCTGTGTGTGACAGGTGGAAAGATTTCTTTTGTAGAGCCTCACAAGGCCTACACAGGAGGCAGTTTCAAGCTGCTGAAGCCTTTGGCAACCTAGCTGCAGACCTTTATACAGCTAAGTGGGTCAAAGCTTCCTAGGAGTGCAGTGATTGTAAGTCTTCAAAAGCCCCATTTTGGACTTCACAGCTTAAAGTAGGATAGGTAGATCTCATGTACTTGCATTCCTTTGTAACTATAGACTTAGATTTTTATGCCCAGATCCCATGAAGAGTAAGGACATTAAAAATACCTCTGACTGCTATCCTCAAGGCCGCCTACACGTTACTGGGACCTAAAGAAAATTAGTTTACAAGTGTTTCAGATATAACTGTCATCTAAACCAGGACTGTAGCCTACTGTACTGCTGTAAACAAACCATCTATTTTTGAGAACATTTAACATGTCACAAAATGGTTTTTCACAGTGTTCTCTGGACGTGAAATAAACACTGAGTCTTCTATTGATACATACTAGGTCTTCACTTTGCCCAGTTAAAAGGACAAAGAAAAGAAACCAGTCCTAATCTGTTCTATTTTACCCTTAATATTTTTGGTAAGATTGCATTATCAGCCACTCTTAAGAAACAATTCAAGAGGAAAAAGGAAAAGAAAAAAAATGATTGCACGCTACTCCATTCATAACTCTGGGGGAGGAGAAACCCCTTTGAACTGGTATAATATCCTTAGTGCTATTCTTGATTACAACAAATATGCAGTCTATGATGTCTCAATTACTGGATTTAAGGCAGTAGCACTGTGCTGACAGCCCCAAGATCTACTGTAGAAACAAAGAGTTGAAGTTACAAAACCACCGTTACAAAATCCTGTCAGTGTTGTAATGTTTCTCCTGAGGTGTTCAGGTCCTGTAACATTTGCTAACCACATGCTAACAAACTGTCTGGAACAAGAACATGACAAGACTATCAGAACTCCTGGATTTGACGTTCTGATATAAAATCAGAGTACAGTTTTTTCCTCCCTTGTCTTCAAAGTGTTTGCTGCTTTCTGTCTTCTCTTTGAGAGTCCCTAGTGACCTACAGAAAGAGAGCGAGGGCAAGATTACCTGCTTCAAGATATATGCTATCATCTAGATAACAGATAACTTCTGATACCAAAGAACACAAAGTTCATCAGTGCAATGGGATGCTGGTGTACTTTGGGCAACAAGACTCAGGGAAACCAACCTGGGCAAGAACAGTGCGACGTGACAGCACAGTCAGCCCTGCTTTCTCAGGTTTCACCTTTCCCTTGAAAGGTACACAGATTCCAGGGCTTAAGTTTAAGAAGTTGAGTACTAAAAACTGCAGACAAGTTACGCAATGCAGACCTAAAGTACTCCTAACATCATTAGCACCTGACAGATCCTTCAGTAGTAGCACTTCCCAGGCAGAGAAATTCAACAGTGACCATTTTTTGATTACTTCTGGAGATGAAAAGAGAAATAAGGATTCAAATGAGCATACGGAAGAGTGGGAACACAAGATGATTGAATGCCGTAAATAGTTCTATAATTTAATCTCCACATGCAGTAAAATAGGTAAGGCACAGCAGAGAAGGAAATGAGACCACAGAAGTAGGAAAAAAGGCAAGTCACAAAAATGACTGTTCATTGCCAATAACTACATTAGCAAACCCAATAATCTGAGGAACAAAATTAACATGAAAATAAATGTGTTGGTAATTCTGTAAGCTAATAAAATGATCACCTATGAGCTATAAATCAGAACAATGCAGCCCATTCTCTTCTCTCATCCCTGGCAGACTTTTACAATTGCCCTTGGAGGGTGCTCTTTACGTAATCCCTGTACTCCCTCTATATATACTTGCTGATCTTTCGCTATCAACATATAGCTTCTATTCCTGTCTTCATGTTAATTATCTTGCCTGAGTCCTTACTTATGAAAGGGATAAACATCTTGAAGATCTTGAAGTTACCCAGAATAAATCATCATACTGGTTTCATTTTCCTAGTGGTTGTGAGAGGGAAGGGCAGACAGTAAAGCATAAACAGCTTTCAGAACTATCCATGCATGTCTAGGGTCAGTAAGTTCTGCTCTGTGGCAGCACGCACTTGAGTTCAGACAACCTTCCAACCTGCGCTGCTCTGTCAGCACATACTATATGTCTGCATGGGACAGACACGCTGAAAGACAACAGGAAAAGTAATAAATATTCCTTTATAGAAAACAATACAAAAATAATAAATAATAATACAAAAATACAAAACACTCATCTAGAGCATGGCTTCAGCATGCTTTTGGGTAAAAACAAAAAATCCCCAGAACTCAGGCCCACTGAAAAGGCAAGGGCTAATGAGCACGTCCTCGACTACATATTATTCTTTACTGCCTTTTAAGCGTGCTTTGCAAACACTGCCATCAAGGAACAGTAACCTCCATTTTGAAAAAAATCTTTTCCCTGCCCTTGCGATTCAAGAGGTGGGTTGTTATTATGTGGATGTTTGTGTTGTGGGGTTTGGTTTGTTTTGAAACTTACTGGGTGAGCAAGAGGAGTCACATCAGTGCTGGCTGGCTCAACCAAAGAGCTAGGAGTGAGAGCAGTGAGTTAAGATACTTGCTTTACAACATCTGTACATTTCTTAGGCTCAGTTTACTAGCAAAAAATGAATTAACTTCCTGGGACATGACTTCTTTTTGTAGGTCTGACAGGATTTGTTATGAAGCAAAATTAACTGGCTGACTAATCATACTTGAGTATACTTTTCTCCAAAAAATCCTTCCACTAGCCTGAGCACTGGGAGACTGGCAACCTTGAGATCTAATTCAGAACACTGGAATAGTAATATACCTACTCATGCAGTAACATAGCCCCTAACTGAGCCATACTAATCTCTCCCATGCCAGGCAAACCCAGATCGGAAACACTGGGAGAAGAAGGGAGTCAGAATCAACGCACAACTGAAAACATTAATGAACAGTTTCTTCTCTAAGTTTTCCTAAGGTTGCATACTAGTTGATTTTATATTCTATGCATTGATCAGATCATCAGAAAGATATTACAAGCAACATGAGTATACACACCAAGTTTGTACATCACCAGAGACATAATCTGCAATAAACCACCTTTTTAACAAGCAAAAAAAGAATCTTTAATGTTATGAAATAACTGCATGGATAGTATCTGCAAATTTATTTACAATAAAGAAATCATACAGAGCACAGCGATATAAGCACACAAACTGGTTTTCCAAATAACACAGCTACGTGCAGTGTATTAAATCAAGGTAACACCCACACAATGACAAAATGGAAAAAATGGGCATGAAGCATGGAGTTAAGACTGTCATCATCAGCTCCTCTCATTAACTTTGTTTATAATAGGGAAGAGCAAACACATGACCACTTATGCTTACAAGTATTTTAGTCACTGAATTTCCAGTCATAAAAATAGAGACAAAAATTTGTGCAGTTTTAACAAAATTCGAGCACCTGATTCCACATAATAGCATACACAGAAGAAAAGCCTATCTGTCTGTACTACATCAAGCTAGATCAAGCACTTGTATATAGGAACCATTTGAAAAAGTTATCCAGTGGCTATAAAACTCTGAACTTCTGGACAGCACTTTTGTCTCTAAAAAGCAACTTCTCAAAACATGTAAAAGCAAGCAGAAAAGCTATGAAGATTCTGAACCTTTACTAGGATGGTACACATGCTTAAGACGCAAGACCCAAATACCTTTATATACATAAAATTATAGAAGGACAAATGCCAATCAAACAAGTTTTTTCAAAAAGCTACCTATTTCTCCTGTATTTGTTTCTGTTTAAATTTATTAACTCATTTAATTACAAAATTATCTACAGCTAATATATTTACAGTAGAAAGAACGTATCATGAAACACCAGGTCTTTCTGCAGTGACTGGGTAGGGGGACTGAAAAAGGGAAGGAGGAAGTTCTTGCATGGTCAGACAAAAACATTTCTCCCACCCCCACCATAGAGAGACAATTTGGTTTCAAATAATCAAAACAACCTTCAAGAAGATGCTTCTTAAAAGTGTACAGAAAAAATTGAAAAAGACTGTCCAGCAATATTACAGTTCAATCCATTACACGTTGGGGGCGGAGGGGGCTGCAAGACAAAAAAGTAAACCTACAGAATAAAAAGCCAAAGCCAAAGACCAAGATGATAATCTTTAACGGAGACAAATGTAACCAGATCGTTTCCATGGCCGGACATAGCTGCAGTGTCGATTATTTATTTCTACTTAAGGCGGAAAAGGGAAAGAAAAGGCGATGAGGACAATAGTACAGTCTATAACCCGTAGCGGAAGCAGTGCACATGCCACATTAGAAAAGGCTAACTAAGGAAAGGGAAGGGCAGGAAATCCTTAAACAACTCTTCTAACTTAAACTTGTTGAAGGCTTCTATAAATATAGATATCTATATAAATCCTTCCCTCAGAGTGGAGATTAAAAAAGGGGAAAGAGGAAAATTCTCCAAAGATCATCTATATTTATTATGAGCTAAAAAAGAACAAGGGCTTTTAAACCTAAATGTGTTAATAGGCCATTTTTGCATACTTTAAAATAAAGCATCTGTAAACTATTTACAGCAAAATTGAAAGAAGTTATTTGTTAAAAAAATGTTCCCACACTCCAAGATACAGAGTAGTATCTCATAAGCACTGTGTAACTAAGGAAACATATACATTCTTCCTATAACTAGGAAAAATTATCAGCAGTCTGACCTTTTCAAGGTTATTTGAATACCAGTGTGGGAAAAAAAAATCCAGACAGTAATTAATAGATAGGTAGATTTGCAAGATGAAGCCATTTAAGAAAGAAAGAAGGAACATGCTACACTCATCAGCTATTAAAAGAAAAACAGCCCTTGAGATTATTTCTTGAGTGAGGGGGCACCTTCTGAAGATGAAGAACACTTTTGTTTTGTAAAGAGAAGCAGCTGTAAAGTTATTTATAAGTTGGATTCAGTGGAGGGAAAGGTCCAGGGGATAGGGCACATGCTGACAGTGAGATCCATGCATTCCTTAAGCACATCACACATTTCTGACACACAGCTGGAGTGCTGCACTCCAATGCTGCCTCTGCACATCACCCATGCATTAGGGTGAGCTAAATCACATTGAGGAATGTTGGTGCTGGACTTGTACACTGATATCCAAAATATGCCATGTTTGAAGGCTGAACAGAAACGGGCCTTTAATGTTAACCTAGATATATTTAAATGTTGACAGTGATGTAAATAGAACTATCTTCAGCAGCTGAAACAAGCAGCGATGAGGAATAAAAGTTTTTGGAAGACTATCACCTTGTGACAACTTACAAGAAAGATGCAGCAAAAGACACAGAAATTAAAGTTCCCCAAACCTTTCTGATGCTAAGAGGGAAAGAGACCCCAGGAAGTGATCCAGGAGTGTGTCACAATCCAGTCCCACAACTGAGAGCATTTTATTCAAGCCCTATCAAACTGAAGCCAGTGTGGTCAAAGCTCCCCAGTACCAGATGTTTCAGCATCAAGCACACACTTCCAAAACTCCTTTTTTCCACCCTGGAAGACAGAAGCAGCACCCACAACATAAATGAAAAATGCTAACAGAACACTGAACCTAAACTTGGTTTATGCTTTAAAAAACCCAGGCCAGTAAGTTATGATCTGTTTTGATATATACACATATAAGTACAGTGATGAAGACACAGTATATTTTACAAAAGAGGAGATTTTAAAAACCAAATTTTGAGATGATTGGGCGTGGTTATGATCCAGATTCATGTACTGAAAACTACATCTTCTAAAATTTTATATATTTATAATATGTTATAGTAAAACCTTGATGTCAGCATCCTAGTCTTAAATATTGCCCGGGGGGGAAAAATATTTGTTTGGCTTTCTGGCTTATGACACACACACTACAGCAGGATTAAAAGGCAGGTGACATTTTTGGTTCAATATACTTCCAGATCCATTGAAACTATTCTAACAAAACCCAAAAAAGTCAAGTTATTTTTATCTCACTTTGTACATTCTAGATAATGAGGGATATCATGATAAAAGGTCAGTACAGAGGAGAAACAGTAGAAGGAACAAATCTGTGTCAGCTTATCTTAATTCCCTACTCAACATCTAATCAAGAGTTACCATTATAAAACATGAATCATTGCATAGTAAAGCCTCAGATAAATGAATTTAAGAAACCTAATGACTTTTTCTTTAAGCAACCAAGGGTTTGCTATCAAATTTGTTCTGACATAGTGAGATACTGTTTTAGTGGCTTCCAGATCCATGACCAAGGATCTCTGACAGGCATTTCAGATCAACTGGTCAGACAAAGAGTTCCAAAGTCCTCTAGTACAAAAATAAATAAAATAAAACAAAATCTGAAGCCAGCTGTCACTTCTCCTGATGATTCTGGAGGCTCCTAGGAGCATGCCACCAACCTATGTTTTGGTGGAATGCTGCTGCTAGCAGCAACCTGTGAGGCACCATTAACTCTACTCCTCCATTCCACAGACCGCACAGCAATATGACATGTCCTGGGTTGGACAGAGCCTTGGGTGGCATGGTTTAGTGGGAGGTGTCCCTGCCCATGGCAGGGGGGTTGGAACTAGGCGATCTTAAGGTCCTTTCCAACCCTAACTATTCTATGATTCTATGTCTGTAACATTAAGCGAAAATTTCAAAACAAGTAAGAGACATCTGATGGTGAAAACCAAAACCCAGTCATTCTTATCTAACTGTACTCAAACAGAACCAGAGCTTCTGAGCTGCAATTAATCTTCCACAATCACATTTGGGTAACCAGATCAGATCCCTATGACAAGTTAAAACAGCTGTAAGGAGGGAAGAATACAACAGTATTTACTCCTCAGCTCCACCAGTATTTTCCTATTGGAAGGTCTTGAAATTCTGCCATTTGGAGTTTCTCCAGAACAGATGCGCACTCCTCAAGGCTCAAGACAGTAAAAAAAAGGCAATTTGGGCCATCACTGCAATAAACACTTTATTTACACCCCCAACATAACAGCAACATACCTTTATTCAAACCAGTAGTCTTGGTGGTCCCTTCTCCCAGAGGCAGTTTCTCAACTTTGCTCTGGTAGAATTCTGGGAATCTCAGTATATTCTTACACCCAAAGTCATGGCACACAGGTGTCATTCTGTGGACTACTCCCCCTCACAGAGGGAGTACAGCTGATCCAAAATCTTCAAGAGCTATTATTATTATGATGACATTTGCTGAAGTAGCATACTGACTTGCCTACAGTTTAATTACTTTACAACAACTTTGGAACATTCTTCCACTGAATAAAAGAAATCGTGGAGAATGGCTTGGAACAGTCAATCAGTCTTTCCTCATGGGATCTCCAAAACCCATGAGACAATTTTGTTCACCATTTAATCAATAATTCTTGGAAGTTCCAACCTTATTTCTTCTCCTGTCAATTAAAAATTTTACCTATAAAAGACATGGGAATAGCAAACCATGCTTGCTCCAATGAATGCCAGTTAACTCACTAGTTTTCTTGATCTTAATTCAACAGCTTTTCACATGACAAAAGAAACAAACTAAAACTTTCAGAAGGTTACCTGCACCTACTGCTGCTATTTCAAAAGGAGAACAAAGAAGAAATCCTACTCAAATTAGTTCTTAATGCAACTTAAAACATTTATTTGAAGTCTTAAGCTATGGCCTACACCCTGAAGCTGCATGTCCTTTCAGCAGAAAGCCACAATACTAAGGGATCCAGAGTTTTGACCACAGAAGTGTGCATTACCTGTGGACGTCAGTGAGGCCTCTATGAAGACAAGTCTGACTTCAGTGATTTCTCTGCATACAGAAACTAGCCACTCCACAATTACTCCACTGAGGGAATAAAAAAAGATTCAAGTAACCCACTGATGATTTTTTTTTTTAAGCACAGATTCCAAAAGCACTGCCAAGAAGGAAAGTAGCTGTTTCGCTGAATAGACTCTTACAAGATTCATTTTTTAAACAGGACCTTAAAATATAGGAACTGCAGTCATGCTTGCATTATGTTCAGACAGCATATAAAGAGCTGTGCTCTATCATAGAAAAGCTATTTACAGATTCAATGCGTGACAGTTTTCCAGCCAGCCATCTGAAAAATAAATACCTACAGTGTGCTTATTCCTTCCTTGGAAAAATCCATGACTTACACTTCCATTTCCAAGCATTAAACACAAAATTCCTGTTCACTGACTGGTAACATAAAAGTGGTAATTTGGAAATTCCACTACAGAATATTTGAGTAAACAACTAGACTCATCTAGAAAATTTTCATATGGCAAGTATATTCCAAAATTTAAAGTCTTTTTTCAACATGTTTCCACTCCTGCAAGGAATCTACTCAAGTGATCCACAGTAAATGGATTATAATTTTGCCCTCATTAGAATATTCTGGAAGGAAATAAATGTTTTCATACCATGTATTTATTGTAACTATTTTTCTACTCATATCAAAAACACAATTCCACTTGGAAAAATTAATAAAGTGCTTTCGCATATAAAAGTTTGCAAAATTGCAGTGACTAAATAGAAGAGTGGACTCATGGGGGGGGATGACAAAGTGTCTTAAGATTTTATATGCTGAGAGCATTTTAGGAGAGAGAAACAATTTCTGTGTAGTTAGAGATAATCAACTTCTGTTTAATGAAGTTGGTTTCATTATGAAAAAATATTTCACTAACTGGCAAAACCAGAACAAGTAAATAAGAATCGCATAGCATCTGGTCAGTTGTATGGACTGATTATACAAACAGGCTAATCAAAGATGCTAATGCATGGGCAAACTAGCATCTTAAACAGATCATGAATAGACCTGCTGAAAGAACGGAGCCCTCTACAGAAAAATCTCCGAGAAACCTCACTACTTTGTTCAAGAAGTGACATTTTGGAACAAAGGTGTTCACCTAAACTGAACAACCATGACGCTTAGTTATCACCAATTCATGTAATGCCACCCAGAAGTCAGTTCAGTGCTGGAATTCCTTCCTGCTCATTTATACCTCAAAGCTTTCCTACACTTGGGGCTACAAAACATTCTGCCCAGAATAACTGGTGTCTCTCTGGAAAATACAAGAACAGAGCAAACAATGTTTATGACTGTTGTATACCTAGGAAGTACCTTAGAAAGCTCATAAAGTTTGTTCTCACCTGGAAAGCAGGAAACAGTCATTAGCTAACAGCATCTTAAAAGGTTAGGAATTTCTGAGGAGCACTCCATGTTCACTCAGAGGATTACTGAGATCCTATAACCCTATATTCAGACATCATTCAGGGATAATCTCCTCAGGACATTACTTAATCCTTTAAAGAAGGATCTGGAAAAAAAGGCACTGTGTTTTACTTTGAAAGAGCTCCTTCATGCAAGCATAAATCCACAGAAGAAAAATGTCCCTTAAAGTGATACAGGGAGTTTTCTGTCACCAGACAGCAGGCAAGAAACGGACTGTATTGAGCCTCTTAAGTTTCAATAAAGTATGATACCAGGATAAAGGGTTAAGGGACAGAATCTGTGATAGTGCTGCATGAAAATATCAGGGACTGGGCAGAGCAGGAAGACCAAGGAGGAAGCATGCAGAACTCTGCTGTCAGCTATTTTCCTTGGCAGAAGCCAGCGGGGCAACTTATGTGGGCCTCCAGACGAGCTAGAACAAGTATCAGCAAAAATCACAAGATGTAAGGAAGAGCAAATTCAAAACTTTGTAGAAGGTGACAGCCAAGGGCAAGAATGCAAAGTAAGACAGACATTAGTTCCATCATCTGTGAAATATACTTAGTCTACAAAGGAATTTCCAAGCTTTAGGGGCTTGCTTATGCTGCAATAAAATTTTTAAAATTAAAATCACTGAAGTTACCTTAAGGAAAAAGGTAATTTTAGTTTTCCATGTTAAGCTCAATGGTATCTGGTATGGCTAAGAATTAATATTTTTTAAGCTCTTTCTTGTAATTCAATTTCTTCGGTTGTGTTTAACTGGAAATGAGGCACCCATCCACTTTCCAAAGAAATTCAAAGTTAAAGTTGCCTAAGTGCCATTCCTTTACATTACCCTCTTTCAAAAATAACCCAGTAAATTATCAAGACACAGTTCAGTATGGCTGAACACAAAGTGAATGCAGCAGCTTTCACTTACTAAAGAACAAAATATTTCACGTATCCCATCAGACATAACTGGTCTAATCAAGAATATATCCATGCACAAGCCATTGTCTACACAGAACACTACCCCTACCCCCCAAAAGAACCCCCCACAACCAATTCCCCTCTCCCCTTCCTCCTCCCCACAAATCCCCCCACAAAAAAAAAAAAAAAAACAAAAAAAAAAACCAAACCCAAAGAAAAAAATAAAATCATCAAACAAAAACACAAAACACAAAACAATCTCCTAAGCAGCCCCCAAAGAACTTGAATGCAACCATCTTTGGAGGAACCAGCTCTTGTCAAGGAAGAGGAAGCAGCAAAAAGCGAGATTTTTCAGTCATTCAATACTCACAGCTTCTTACCTATGAAAGGATGTCAGTAAGTCCAAGCAACTCCCTTCCAAACACCAAGAGCTCCCTTAAGCTTTTGGATCAACAGCCCATGTTACAAAAAGCAAGTGCAGGATTCACTTCAAAGATGACTGAAAACTCTAATCCCTCACCCCATGCACTTTTTTTCTGGCATTTCTAATATTCCTTTTTAATCTTGTAACACTGTAATTGTATCACAGAATCATAGAATAGTTAGGGTTGGAAAGGACCTTAAGATCATGCAGTTCTGAACCCCCGGCCATGGGCAGAGGCACCTTCTACTAGGTCAGGTTGCTCAAAGCCCCGTCCAACCTGGCCTTGAACATTACCAGGGACGGGACAGTCACAGCTCTCTGGGCAGCCTGTGCCAGTGCCTCACCACCCTCACAGTGAAGAATTTCTTCCCAATATCTAATCTTGCTCTACCCTTTTTCAGCTAAAGCCATTCCCCTTGCCCTGTCACTACATGCCCCTGTAACAAGTCCTTCTCCAGCTTTCTTGTAGGCCCCGTTTAGATATTGGAAGAGTGTTATAAGGTCTCTCTGGAGCCTCCTCTTCTCATTAACACTGTTCAGATCACATCTGCCAGTGCAAAAACCATGGAAGTTCACACACGTAAATGAGTTTGCATGGGTGAAACACACAAGACTGTAGACTTGGCTGATAAGTATGCTGATAACCTGAAAAAAATATATTCATTATAACCCAATAAAGAAATATTTGGTCAATTTACAGTACATGAGGATACCATTTTCCATCAGTTCTCTGAACAACAGTAATCAGTATTGCAGTGTATGTACATTACCAAGTCCGTAACTTCTGAAGTATCAATGCAGAAGCCTTCATTTCTATAGTGAAGTAAGTTTAATTGTGCAGTTTTTGACTTTGTTTAGTTGCTACCCTGAAAGTAAAAGCCTGGCAGTCAAAGGAGAGAAGACAAGTAATAGTTTCAGAAGACAGAGTGAAAACGGTCCCGCCTTTTTAAACGACGACAGCAGGAAAACACAGGTAGGAGAGGCAAGCTCAGGGAAGAAATTCCCCAAGCATCTTAAGGACATGATTTCCCCCCAAATACTCACAACTTCTGTCTCATAATAAATTTCATATTTATTTCAAAATAAGCATTTTTTGAAAGCTATGAGTAAGTCAAAGAGCAGCAACTGCAATTGCTTGCTTTTCTAACTACACCTTTTCTATTTATGCCACATGATTTGTATAAAATTGTGGAAAGCTGCACTATTTCCTGATAGCAGAAGGCAAAGGGTGGTCACTCAAATATTTGACTAATTCATTCCACTGGGTTTTCCATAAGTGATTCATGGCTGTTCTCAACTTTCCTGGAAAACATTTCACGAAGTCTGCACAGTATGTAAAGCAGTATATTCTCGCTGTCCAGTTTCTAATTGTGAATCTTTTGAGACTCTCTAAAAGCAAATAGCAGCTTTTAGTGACTTCATTCTATCAATTATGACTTTCTTAAATCAAGAACTCCTACACCCTGAATAACTGCCATCATGGCAAACATGCAATTGCTTGTTTTCCTAAACAAATTACTCAAGACTTACACACAGTTCTACTTTGACATGTAACTAGACTTAGTACATCCTTTAATAGCCACTTTTATCCTCTCTTGCCTGTCCTGATCCTGACATCTCTATCTCTTGATTCTGTTCCCAGTTAAAGTTAATACCATAACATTGCCACTTTCCTAAATGAAAGGAGGATCAAATCCTTATCTGTAAGCTCCTCTTAGAAGGGATTTGTTACTGTTCAGATGTTGCTGCCAAAATAATATGACAAAACCCCCCAAACTATCAATAAACACAAAGTTACCTGTTTTATACAACTTAAGGTAAGACTGTGAGGACAGCAGCATATAACAATTTAACTTTATGGCAACCTCAAAAGCCACAGGCTGTCAAGACCTCAGTGAAAATACAGTTTCTCCTCAAAGAGCACAGATGCCAGCAGATCTGATACCCTTTTCAATAACCCATGAAGGACTACTCTGCTTAAACTTATCCTCTACCAGTGTGTATGTGGGAAAACAACCAGTTAAATATATACATTTGAATGCCAAATCTACAGACACTCAAACAGAACTGGGGTTTGCCAATCAATTCTTCTTAGTTCTTTATAGAAAGGTGGTAATTATAAACACTGGCCTGATTCAAAATTTAGGTGGAAATGACGTTCCACAGTGAGAAACTTACTTGGCCTCTTAAGAGGAGCATTGCTGAGGAAACCTTATTTCTTGGAGGATTTAGCAGAGAAGTCTTGACAAACTGGTATGAGGGTAGGTTGAGGGTGGAGAGTGGGGAGGGTGTTGGGGGTTGTAATTTGATTTTGTTAAAAAAAATTATAAAAGAAATCTAAATGCTTATTTTCAATGCTTATTAAAAAAATATGAAAAAAAAAACTAAACATGAGTACTGTTCACTCTATTTTCTATGTATCCATAGGACACATAGGATCTCCAGCATTAGATGCCCTAGGAAACGGGCTTTGGGAAGCAGGGGGAGACTAAGCAAATTTAGTAAGAGCCTCTCTGAATACCTGCATCCTCTATTAAAAGTTTATTCATTTCTTGGAAGTCTCAACACTACTAACAGCTTGTTTACATAGAGGACTGAACTAATTACAAGTTCCCTGAACCTACTTGCCTGACTGGTTTCTAAAAATCCCTTGTGGTGTCAGTTCAACATAGCACACACCAGTGAGGCTGACTTCAGTACTTGATCAAAGTTCTGGTTACCCTCTGTCTGATCAAGCCCAAGTCAAGAGGGTACTACTTAAACAAATGAGTCTTCAAAGTAGTTCCCAGGACCCCCATCTCCTCCCATTTTCATTAAGAAATTTCAGGGAACTTAATTTTGTTTAATCTGTATGCAGATAAGCTCTGGGTATAGCAAAACTACTCGTAACATCACGTTATTTGTATCTGGGTCGCTGCCTCCATGTAACTTGAAGGGTAACAGGTTGATTTTTCTCACTAGTCTTCTCTGCCTAAAAGGGCAATTGATTACACAATTTCTCCCTTCCCAGACAGCCTGACAAAGAACTGTTCACATTTCTCATGCCTTGAATATGACTTACAAATCTCACTTTGATGAGAGCTTTGAAATCCTTACTTCAGGCAAGTTCTGCTGGACTTCCATTAAGTCCCCATTTGAAATGACTTGAAAGGGTTTACACTCTATACTCTATTTATTTTTATAAATTTTATAAACATAAGTTACCACATCTGTAAGTAGAACAGTGCTTTCAAAATAGCTTTTCAGTGTTATAAAATTCTTACTATTTCCCAGTGAAGGTTAAAGAACAAAGAAATTCAGTGTGATATGAAACATGAATGCAATTCCTCAGGTTTCCCCAGTGCTTTCAAATCTCTTGTTTACTTGGTCTTGTAGTCCCCCAAACCCTGTTTTGGAAAATACAGCCATGAAGTCTCTTCTCCAGCTAAGGAAGAAAGGCAGACAGCTCCCCTCAGGGCGCTCCCCTAAGCTATTCTTAGTCTGTTTGCTATTAATGCCACCCTCCAAGGTATTTCTAAGGAACCTCATTAAGTTACTACAACAATAACATCCTAGTCAAAGGAAAGTTTACTATTGTATACTTAGCCTTTAAGTAAATACAGGAACAAAGACATCTTTCCCATGTGAACAGTTAAGGCTTATCATTTTTTCCAGATGAATCGGGTTTTGATTAAACTACTTTTGTAAAAAGCTCAGAGATAAAGTGTTTCATTTTACAAGACTGAGAAAAACACACTAAGGGCTCAGGTGCTCTTCATAAAAAGAGGTTTTGCACAATTAACAGATACACTTTCAGGAATCAGTTTCATACACATTGTATTTTTAACCACCACAGACTAGTCACTTCTTCTCAAAGTCACGTGATTCTGACAGCCTCTAAGGAAAGCACTACCTTGGTTGTTTCTAAAGCCAACTCAGGAAACTTTAGCTGACATTTCAAACCTGCCAAGCAGAGCAAAAAGAGCTTACAACAAGCATTTCCAGTCCTACATTATGCAAGCTAAATGTTATAACAAGCTTTTTTTCAGATTTGAATGCAAAAGAATTACACAGTCTTCAAATAAGATAATATACAATGCAAAGTACCAATCAGAACAGTCAGCAAAAAAAAGGTGATATTTAAAGCAAGATGGGGGAGGGAGGTGGTAAAGGAGGGGAAAAGAGATTAAACAGTAATGTGCAAATACATGAACAGATTAAGTGTGTCAGAAAAAAGAAGGGGTGGGGAGAAGGAAGGAAGGAAGGAATATTTTACGAGCAGTTCCCTTAGGAAACCATCATCTTGCACATTTACAAGAGAAGCTACATTGTCACCTATGAGAAAGCTGCCTGTTTTGAGGCTCAGAAACTACCAGTTACATTAAAGATAAATCAGCTTTCAAAAACAAAACTTTCCAAGGTATGTTCTTCCTTATAGGGGACAGGGGAAAAAAAAAAAACAAACCCAAATAAAACAAACAAACCACCTGACACTGCTAAACCAGGCACAATTCTCTTTTAAATTGCTCTACTGCAGAGTTTGGTCTGTAATTAAACACAACTGCAGGATGCAGCAATTACAGTAATTTCTCCTCAGATATGGATGATGCTCCAATATCCTATAAAATAAATACGATTAGATCTGTCTGTTCAGTAGTAAACTTTGGTGTCCCACATCCAGTCTAATAAAAAAAGACTGTTCACTTCAAGATTTAAGGTGAACTTGTCAGATTGACACATGAAGGCTTTTCATTCAGTCAGTCCTAGGTTTTAGATTTACAGATCCAAGCACTATTCCCCCAAACCCTCATGTTCTGTCACACAGCTAACTTCTTGGTCTTCCTACCCTTTATTCCTATTGGATATGTCCAACTGTTCAGAAAGAATGTGGCTGACCTTCCAAATCCACGCCACCACTCAGCATAACTGCTCCCAGCACTGTGCCAGCTCCTCAGTGTCACAGGCAGCACCTTCTCCTGGAAGAGAGCTGCCTTGGTGTGCAGGGGCCTGAAAGGGACCTTGGCTCCTCTGCTGTCACTGCTTCAGCTTTTGGCTTCCAGTACTGCAAACTGCTGGTAGCTTATATGTAAGTGGCTGTATTGCGCTGTTGTTCTGAAGCACTGAAGTGTTGCAGCTGGGTTTTGTTCTTCAGTTATTTGGCATTCACAGGATCCTTTAACTCATACTTCTTTTTCAAGGATAAGAAGATGAGGCAACTGCCCTCCTAGTATTATGGTTAAACTATAGGTCCCTTATAGTCTAGGGAAGGGAGACACAGAAGCAAAGAAGAACAGATGCACAGATTTAACTTCACAGAATTAACTTCTACTTTCAACACTAAAAATTTTGAGATCGGAAATTAATTCTTATCATTCCACCCAGTTCTCCTGTCATCTATGATTGCTTAAATTTATCTCTATATTGGACTTTACTTTTTAAAGCATCACATGCCTTATGTTTCATTACAATGTCATTCAGAATAATGGATCTACTATAAATAACTTTCATAGCCTATTAACTGTAGGAAACAGTCCTCAAAAAACAGACACCAGTGTCATCACCCATTTCCCAGACCAAAGCACTCTCTAAATGGCAACAGTTCAAGTCCCAGATATGTCATACACAACTCTTCTTCATCACTCCTGTATTGCAAATTACAATGGGACTTGACTGTTCAGTTTTTCTATTTACTTCCTGCACTGACTTCTACAGGAATCTACCATGAGACAGTCACTAAAACATTCTTAATTTAACAGAAGTCTGCTATTAAATAAAAAGCTAGTTCAGACCATTTTCAAAGATGAAAGTCAAGATCAGTGTAGTGTTCTGTAACACCCAGACATGTGTGCATTATGGAGGGGAAAAATGGACTCACAGCAGCATGTAAGAATTAATCAGCTGCACATAATTTTATGCTGGTTAACTCACTTTGACTAGCAAGTATTTTGTATGTCTTCTAGGTTTCAAACACACCTACAGGACTACATCACCTGTGGGGTCAGAGGTTTATTATAGTAGGCAATATAGGAGGGTATTAATATTTTCAGCTAGGAAATTAAGAGCTGCTGTCATGTGCATTATCTGGAAGGCAGCTCTTCACAGGTTCCCAAGAAAGCAGCTGGCAATTTCTATTTTGTTTCCAGGTCTCAGAACTGTTATCAGCTTTAAGAGTATGCTTGACATTTTCAGAAGAGAAGGAATAAACTGTAAGAGACAAAGAGGCAACACTCTCACACAAATCCACTTCATTCACACCAGGATGTGCTGATAGTTTGTCAACACTGGACAAGCTCGTGCATACATACAACCTAATGCCAGGAATGCTGCAAAATCCGATGGCAATTCTGGGGTGCGTTTCTTAGATAATGTGCTATTAGAAGCAACTTTCAGCCCACAGCAGTTACCCAGCTGCAGCCTTATCACCTACTTGGCCCACTTTAGAGCCTTCAAAGGTCCTGGAGTCCTTGCCTTAGTGATAAGGGCACTAGAGTGCAGGGCAGCTGCTCGGAAAGAATGGCCTCTTCCAAGACAGCAATGTCAGTGTTGCCAGGTTGCTTTCACAGTAGACTAGCTCATCACTTCCATCATCACACAACAGGAGTAGCCACCTCCCTTCACTTTCAGTTTTGCTGCTCGTTTTCTAAAAGGAAAGTGGGAGCTTGGGGCATTACATGCGCCAAATTTAACCCAAGATACCCAGTTTATGCTTTAAATGGCAAAGATGATTTAACAGGTAAAACTAAATCTAGATTTACATTGGCTTTTACCCTCCTCAAAAAAAAAAAAAAATCAACAGACCACAAATAAAACCCAACCAACCAAGCCCCCCCCAAACATCACCAAGCAAAACCCCAACCCTCACAACATGAACGGGTAATTTTTTTTTCTTTTAATGTTTAGCCATGATTTCCAAAAAGTAAAGTAGGACTTGTCCCCAGATCATTTTCTTAAATTGTTATGGTGCTTTTTTCAGCTGACAGGTACAAGAACTGTCATACTGAGTGACAACGAGTGCCAATATAGCCATAATCCTGATGAAATTTAATGAAAAATACTTCTGCAATTAACTATTTACTACCATTTAAAAAATAAAATTGTATCACGCAAAACTGCTACTTGAGGGAGTGCAAAATTAGAAGAAAGATCAGGACTAAACAGCAGGAAAACAGCATGCATTTGGGGGCTTTTTAAACTGACTATTTCTTTATAGCATGGCAACACTATTTAACTTCAGCATAAAAGATATTATCATAGAATCATAGAATAGTTAGGGTTGGAAAGGACCTTAAGATCATCTAGTTCCAACCCCCCTGCCATGGGCTGCAACACCTCACACTAAACCATGGCTCTGTCCAACCCAGCCCTGAACACCGCCTAGCGATGGAGCATTCACAACTTCCCTGGGCAACCCATTCCAGTGCCTCACTACCCTTACAGTAAAGAATTTCTTCCTCATATCCAATCTAAACTTTCTCTGTTTAAGTCTGAACCCATTATCCCTTGTCCTCTCACGACAGTCCCTCATGAAGAGTCCCTCCACAGCATCCCTGTAGGCCCCCTTCAGATACTGGAAAGTTGCTATGAGGTCTCCACGCAGCCTTCTCTTCTCCAGGCCTGAACAGCCCTAACTTTCTCAGCCTATCTTCATATGGGAGGTGCTCCAGTCCCCTGATCATCCTCGTGGCCCTCCTCTGCACTTGTTCCAGCAGTTACAGGTCCTTTTGATGTTGAGGACACCAGAACTGCACACAACACTCCAAGTGAGGTCTCACAAGAGCAGAGGGGCAGGATCACCTCCCTCGACCTGCTGGTCACCCTCCTTTTGATGCAGCCCAGGATAGGGTTGGCTTTCTGGGCTGCCAAGCAGCACATTGCCAGCACATGTTCATTTTCCCATTGACCAACACCCCCAAGTCCTTCTCTGCTGGGCTGCTCAGAATCTCTTCCCTGCCCAACCTGTAGCTGTGCCTGGGATTGCTCCGACCCAGCTGTAGGACCTTGCACTTGGCATGGTTAAACTTCATCATGTTGGCATCAGCCCACATCACAAGCGTGTCAAGGTCCCTCTGGACGGCACTCCTTATCCTCCAGCACATCGACCGAACCACACAGCTTGGTGTCATCGGCATACTTGCTGAGGGTGCACTCAATCCCACTGTCCATGTCACCGACAAAGATGTTGAACAAGACCGGTCCCAACACTGATCCCTGAGGGACATCACTCACTACTTGTCTCCAGCTGGACATTGAGCCATTGAGCACTACTCTTTGCGTGCGGCCAACCAGCCAGTTCTTTATCCACCGACTGGTCCACCTATCAAATTGATGTCTCTCCAACTTAGAGACAAGGATGTCATGTGGGACAGTGTCGAATGCTTAGCACCAGTCCAGGTAGATGACATCAACTGCTCGACACCTGTCCATCAGTTCCGTAGCCCCATCATAGAAGGCCACCAGATTAGTCAGGCAGGACTTCCCCTTAGTGAAGCCATGCTGGCTGTCACCAAGCACCTTGATGTTTTTCATGTGCCTCAGCATGCCTTCCAGGAGAATCCGCTCCAAGATTTTGCCAGGCACAGAGGTGAGACTGGTCTGTAGTTTCCCCACTCATCCATTTTCCCCTTCTTGAAAATGGGGGTTACATTTCCCTTTTTCCAGTCATCGGGAACTTCACCTGACTGCCATGATTTTTCAAATATGATGGACAGTGGCTTAGCAACTTCATTTGCCAGCTCCTTCAGGACCCACAGATAGATTTCATCAGGTCCCATGGACTTGTGTACGTTCAGGTTCCTAAGATGGTCTCGAACCAGATCCTCTCCTACAGTGGGCTCAGGGTCTTCATTCTTACTGTCCCTGTATCTGCCTTCCAAGACTTGGGTGGTGTGGTCAGAGCATTTGCCAGTGAAGATTGAGGCAAAGAAGTCATTAAGAACCTCAGCCTTCTCCAAATCCAGGCTAGCCAGTTCTCCTGATAGCTTCTGGAGAGGGCTCACAATGTCCCTAGCCTGTCTTTTATTTGCAATGTACCTATAGAATCCCTTCCTCTTATCCTTAACATCCCTAGCCAAGTTTAATTCTAAGTGGGCCTTAGCTTTCCTAATCTGGTCCCTAGCTTCCCAGTCAACATCCCTGTATTCTTCCCAGGCCGCCTGTCCTTGACTCCACCTTTTAGAAGCCTCTTTTTTCCTTCGAATTTTCCTCAGCCGCTCCTTATCCATCCCAGGAGGTCTCCTGGCCCTCCTGCAGCACTTCCTTCTAGTAGGGATGTATCGCTCCTGAGCTTGCAGCAGGTGATCCTTGAATATCAACCAACAGCCTTGGGCCCCCCTGCCCTCTAGGGCTATATCCCATGGAATCTTACTGAGCAGGTTCCTGAAGAGGCCAAAGTCTGCTCTCTTGAAGTCCAGGGCAGTGAGCTCGCTGCACACTCTTCTCACTGTCCTGAGGATCTCGAATTCGACCATCTCAGGATCGCTGCAATCAAGGCTACCCTGGAGCGTCACATTTCCAACCAGCCCTTCCCTGTTGGTGAGGACGAAGTCAAGCATAGCACCTCTCCTTGTTGGCTCCTCTGTTACTTGCAGAAGGAAGTTGTCTTCCACACAATCGAGGAACTTCCTGGATTGCTTGTGCCAGGCTGTACCATCCCTCCAACAGGATATCAGGGTGGTTGAAGTCCCCCATGAGAACAAGGGCCTGCGAGCATGAGACTGTTCATTAGTGTTACTCTTCTGATCATTCTTCAGATATGTTCTCTGTGACTAAGGGAAAAGTCAAGGAAAAAAAGTTACACTCCAACACCCGAATCTTTAGAAAACCACAGTACTTGTTCAGAAGCAGGCTGGTATTTTTGTGAACTTTCAAGAATGAAATTTTCCACTGGAGTCAGAGGAGGAAGAATGGAAGACAGCTTGAAAATATTTTCAAAGAATGTTCTGTGTGGGTAGCAGAAGAACAACATAATTGCAATTAGATATTGTACTTCTAAGAACGTACCAAGCACACCTAAATTTCACACAGAGAAATTTCAAAAGCATTTAAAAATATATACTAATAGGGATCATAACAGGAGCCGCAGAGAAGACAGGATTTCACCCTACGTCACTGCAATTTTGAGAAGTTTGATGTCTAATATACCGTAATTTTATCAGGCATGTTAAGTTAGTAATGTACTGGATACTGTGATAAATTATATAACCTGTATTGGCAAGCATATTACAATATAAACAAATACAGCTTTTCTAACAAACACCCTGTCTGCAAAGTTCGTGAAGCTTCCTACGTAACTAACCCTTTCATTGCAGCAACCACAGAATAGCAACACAAGGGCTGAATGACTTCAACTGCCAGTGGCAGCATCTTGGCATTAAAAAAAACCCTGCAAAATAGACATATGACCATCTGACCTAATCAGAGATGCCTCAAGGCAATTTTGCTGTTGAAACACTACTGGTAACAAAAACCACTGGCATTTAAAGCTTTTGAGGTACTTAACAGCAAAGCTTTCAGGATGCATTTAATTTCTTTGTTTATATGCCAAGAACACATCTGTTCTGACTGAAGGCGAAAAAGGATAAGTATTAGAAAAAAACTCCTGAAACCATTATAACTTCCTGAATATCAAAAGCAAGTTTTTGTTTATGAACTTACACTTCAATTAAAATTGCTGAAAACCAATGTGGTTCTGCATTTCCTTCTATCTCCTGCTTCCCCCCTCCCTCCCTCCATGGAAATTGTTGGGTTTCACTTTTTTCATTAGGGAAGATGAAAACTTCATCCTTGCCGCCTAACATTGATAAGAACAGAATTTTATTTTGGCAACTTACTAAAGAAGAAACGAGACATAACGGCATCTCAAGTAGTTAATTAAGAACAATCTCTCTTGGAATTGTCTCCTGTGAGGAATTACTGCGTTTAATCTGCTATGGACAAGGTTACTAGAATTGCATTTAAAGTTTGTTTGTCATATACTGAAGGAAACAAACAGAAAAACCCCAAACACTTTTAAAAGTGTGTTCAGAGTTATTATACACTTCTCAGGCAAATCACCTTCTCCCTCCACTCCTTTCTCAAGAGAAAAATACCTGACTCCTGATGTGAAGGCTTTATCTATTCATGCCTAATAGGTGGGCTCTTTTCAGTGTCCTTAAATTATATGCTGTAATGAGGCATGAACACAGGCCAGCAGCGTTTTTAATAGAAGTCACAATGATTTAACCTAGTCTCTGATCCAATTATTCTTTTTGTTATACAACCCCAGGCAAGAGTTATTCATACTTTCCATTGCCTGCAACAGCAGCTGTTTCACTACCACCCTGGAGCCTCAGGAAAATTCAAGCCCTTAATCACTGTTTCCATTAGCCAACCAATCTTTGCTATCAGCTTGATAGGGTATGGCCAAACTGCCAAGTAGCCTAACTACCGAAAATTGACTAAAAATATCCATCCTGGAAGCTCGACAAATACCACTCATGAGTTCCCACTGATTCCCTCTCACTTAACACAAGGCATGCAGGAGCTTTTGCCACAATGTTTCACAAATATATGTGTTCTGCTTGACACAAAAAATCTCATTATTTAATATCACAACCTGCAAGAAATACACATTTTAGTTCTTATCTTTGCTTTTGCCATATTTAATTTCAATCTCCTCCCTGACCTGGGCAAGCCAGGCTGCAACATACATACAATTTCTAGACAAAAATCAGGATTAGAAGTAGCTTCAGCTTTCTACAGTAACAGATGTATTAGTACTGCAGCTTACTTGCAAAGCCACCAGCTCTGAATAATTATCAAAATTCTACAAAGAAATAACAGAGCTGGGAGTTATTCTTAACACATTTTATAACATATATTATCTACAGGTTTTGTGTTACACCCTCCCTTTCTTATATTTTCACTAGAAGCCCACAGATGTGTTTTATTTATTTACATTATGAATGGCTTCTTCACTTACAAAAACTAGAGGAGAAAAAAAAAAAACCAACAACTAAGCCAAACCCAATTTGTTATTAAAATACAGCTTGGGTCTTCTGGCAATTCACCAGCTCTGTTACCCTGTCTCCCTGTTTCTACAGAGAGGAAACAGTACATCTAGGAAAAAGAGAAACAATTATCCATGCCCTTCAGCCAATTTTTATTTGAAAAGCATCCTGAATTTTAAGAGGTCTTCTCATCCAGACAGTCTTTCATTTTTAAAATAGGCCTAAAACTTCATGGAAGTTTCCAGAATGGTATTCCGTCAATGAAAGAAAATGAAGTGATTTTGTTTTACTCACCTATACAGCATCTAAAAGTCAGTCTGACTTTTTTTGTTTTAAAGATACCAAGATTTTTATCGGTTTGTTTTTTTTTTTTAAAGTGTGATACAGACACACGTGTATATATCAATTCATTTATCAAACAATCCTCATCTCTCTATGATTTCCACTAAAAGCCATCACGTATTTCAGCAAACTTAGAGGTAAAAGATATGACAAACACTTATTACAGCATTAAGCTTTTATAGCAGTTTCTATGCATGCCTCAAGAAAGCAGCTTCTTAATAGGGGAACTACAACTTAGCTTCCAGGAGAGAAGCGCCAAAAGCAGCTTGTCCTTCTCCATGCTAGCTGTCTGCTAAATGACTCAAGTTTATCCCATCAGAAACACTCTTCATCCAGGCTGAATAAAGATAGGAAAAGCTAATCACAATACTTTCATCTCCTACTTGACTGTCATAATCAGGCAGTTTGGTCACACCTCTCCCAAGACCACTGTTGCACCAAAGAGATAAACTGTCTCATAGTTTACAGTGTTTGCAGTGCATATGTTACATTTTCATTATACTTTTTGTACTTCAGGAACAAGTAACTAAAATTCAACTCATTAGGTTTGCCATGGATTCTCAGCTCAATAGCTAAGAGCGCATCTTCCTTCCAGGAAATCAGTCAGCATCAAAATAACTCCAAAAAAAGAAAACCGCAAAAAGGAAAAGCAATCAAAATCCAACTGTTAACTTCTGAACTGTCTGAAAAATCTTCGAAGAGGGAAGTTTATCTTGGACAATGAGGCTACATTTCTGTAAATGAAATACACTGCATACACTATAAGAATTGACAGATCTGCTTTTATGAGTGGGACCAGTAATAAATAATGACTCACACACTTAACAAAAACAAGAAAGCCATTCTAGTCTCCCCTGGATGCTTGGAGGAAGAAGCAAATGGTATAAAGCCAGGTAACTACAGACTATGTAGGCTACTCTTCTCCCATGTAAACCTGGCAACACCACTTCACAAACTGAGGACTGTGCTTCACCGATACTACTCATGAATCAGTCCCACTCCTTTTTTTAATATAAGGCTCATGGAACTCCCAAGCGTTCTAGGACAATGACTTCCACAGTTTAATTATGCATTAAATGCACAAAAAAAAATTTTTAAAAATCTATTTTAGACCTCAGTCCCAACTTCAGATTCACTGATGACAGAGGATATTTCAGCTTCACTAATGCATTTCCAGCACATTCTATGAGCCAAATAAGAACACAAACATTCTGCACAATGGCTCACTCCCACAACTCCCCTCACTAATGGAAATGACAATCCTGTAGACTACAAATCTTGGTAGAATTTGATGGAGCCCAGGTTTCACTGGCCACTGGGTTTTGTTGGCTTTTTTTGGTTGGGGGGTGTGTGTGTTTTATTTTCTCTTTTTCTTTTTTTCTTTTGGGAAGGAGAGATTTTTCCTTTTTTCTTTTTTTAAGGGAAAAAACCAACAATGAAACGAAAAGAACCCTGAAAATCCTTCATAAATACCAGAGAGTATTCATGCAGTAACTCATGCAGGAACTCATACTGCATGAATGATCTCTTCAGTCTTAAAAATACGGTTTCCCTTGAGGGTAGGCGCAGGTTCTGGCTATCTGAACGGAAAAAACTGTAATTATAAAGTCATTCCTAGTTGGGTTTTAGGTCAGAGGTGTCCAGAAACCTCCCCTCACAAAGTTAAGTCCTTATATCACTGACAAGAGTCTCAGTTGGGTCCATCCCTCAAATACTTCTACGACCAGCTGCATCAAGTTGTGAGGGAAAAAAAAAAAACAAACAAACCAAAAAAGCCAAACAACAGAAAACCCCAATATTCCCCCCCAAAAAGAAAAAAAAATTAAACATACAACAACAAAAAAAATGCCCGCTGTTTGTCTGTTCCGCTGAGCTGAAGCCCAGTGACAACTGGGGCTTCTGAATTATTTCACATTTTTTTATAAATTAGTACACAGAAAATACTAACTATTATCACCCACTGTTCCTTCACATTGTTTTACCTGCCACACTGCTGCCAAGACAGCATTTAGATCATTTATCAGAAGATACAGCAACAGTAGCAACAAAAGCTTAATTTCCCTCACTAACTTGAGGGACATCTCCCTGAAGTCTTAAGTGCAGAACCATGCTTTGGATCTGGTCACACTTTGGAGCAAGAGTTAAAAATCCAAACCAATCCCAGTTAAGAGTACCCAGCGTACCAGCTGTGGAAGGTGGAGCACCTTTGTTACAATACTATTAAAAAAAAAAACCCAAAACCAAATTGGGTACTTGATACCCAAACCAAAACCACACAACAAAAAGAAAACTACACATCCAGATCTCCAGTATATTTTCATACATATAGGCACAAAACCCAAACTACAATACCATTTCTATTTACCACTTTTAAATTACTTTCTTCATTCTACATTTTCAATTCTTTTGACATTGTTATGACACTGAAAAGCATACTGCTTATTAATAACCAATGACTGCTGCTGAACCCATAACATACTTATAAATACAAGTTTACAAACATGGCTTACCAAAATTACTTACTCCACTGGACAAGTTTTAATAATAAACTGCTGCAGAATTAAGCTCTCTGGATGACTGCTGCTGAAAAGACTCTGTTAATCATTTTGTTACTGCTTATGTTACCAATAGGTGTTTGGAATAA
Organism: Myiopsitta monachus; assembly: GCA_017639245.1. Taxonomy (NCBI): domain Eukaryota; kingdom Metazoa; phylum Chordata; class Aves; order Psittaciformes; family Psittacidae; genus Myiopsitta; species Myiopsitta monachus. The sequence goes on from CM029927.1 coordinate 11,172,595, forward strand.
GTTCAAAGGTAGTATCACATCTAACAATCTGTAGTTATTTTCATGTATTTCTCTTTACACAAGCACGCATATGCCAGTATTCCTAGAGAACAAAGCTAAATTTGTTCCTAAAAACAAAAATTAAAAATAACCCCAAACATTTAGATAGCAAAGACCATAAGGAAATGTACTCCACAGCATTCTAATGTACGCCATACTTGTTAGTGTGACCAGAGCACAGTGATTTAAACTAGACAAAGTTCTTCCAAGTTTCCATTTGATTCTCCAGGAAGATTAAAGCTCTTAATCTTGTTGCAGCACATATCTTGCCTATGATCTTTTTTCATTACTTTGAGCTAATGATTTGAGCATTGGATCATATGGAAATTTTTTTTTATTAATATCTCAAACATCTATGCTATGACAATTTTACAGTATGTTTTTTATCTGTAGGTTTTTTTAAGTCACCCAGCAACCCCATCTTGCTGCAGCATTATAGAAATTGTTTCTAAATAATGATAAACTCAACTTCACTCTTACTTTCATACCATTTGTATGACTTAGCATATTACATAACTATTCTCTATTTCCATTTTATTTCTACTAATAAAGGTATTTGCAATGTTTGTTCATAGAATAGAACGATCAGCACACTGTAAGGACTGAGGCAGTAGCTGATTTTTGACATAGAAATAAATATATTATTATTTTTACCTGACCTAGGAGACCTAACAGAGAGTCAAACTGTGATATAATATACTCAAAGCTGCAGCATGAGGATTTTCTGTTAGCACCTTATATATTCTGTTAGCACCTTTCTGTTAGCACCAAGGCCTCAGTTGGTTATGATGCACTCTGAAATGCATTGAGCGCAACAAAGAGCTACAGAAATTAAAATAATTCTCTCCCCCCTTGTGAAATCAGCCTTTCTACTACAGCTTAATGGTATTACCCATACTTCCACAAGAAGAAGAATTAAGATGTGGACAATAGTTTAAGGAAGCCATCTAAATCACTATTCAATGCCTCAAAGTCCAAGTATAGGAAAAGAAGCAGTCAAGCGCTGCTTGATCAAAAAATTTTATATTATACAGTCTCTTCAGATCCTTCTCTAGCTTAAAACAGAGTATTCAGCTCAAAACTTATTCAAATCACCTCTCAGCATCCCACACAAGACCTGCAAAGGAGCAATCAGAAAACCTACTCTGGGTTCACAGGCCAAAAGCAGCTACTCAAGCAAGAAGACCGAAGACACCATCCTTAAACTAAACAGACACACCAAAATTGAATAGAACTTTAATATGTGATAATATGTAGAATAGTATTCACATTTATTTCCATTTTCATATTAAGGCATAGGATAGAAAGAATGGACAAAAAAGCCCAGAGGACAACATAGTCACTAAGCAACCTACAAGCATCTATTCACTTTGAGTGTATAATGTGTGTAGCTTCTGTCTTCAAAGTGAGGAACTCTCTAACCTCACTCTCTAAGTATTTCACCTCTTCATGACTACTGCTACGGTTTCCATATAGAATGTAGATACAGTATAAAGTGCTAGAACTCCTCATATTAGTCATAACATATCTTTTTCTGTCTAAAAAGATGGCATATTTTTTTTAACCTAAAAAAAAGGCAGGTGAAGCATCCCAGTGACTCTCAGGAGTTATGTTTGTCCTCAGATGCAGAGATATGAACATGCTCTACTTGTGCACTTGGCAGACTGGATGCATCCCAGGAGCCATAAAACTGTATTAGCGTGGTATTATGCTCTACTGTAACGTCAAAGATTATTATGCCAGCTATAGCATTATATTTATATGGCTTCCAGACTTGAAATCACCCAGAAATCTGCCTTAACCTGTTAATATCTGCAGAATAAATCTGCATCATCTGAAAGTATAGGAGCTAAATAATTCCAGAACTTTTATTAATAAAATTTTCATAATACAAAATTTCTCCATTTTTTTTTTAATGATCCTTAATCCTTTTACTGTTCAGTGTAAAAACAGGTTATTGGGATATGATTTTGAACAACAATTTTAACCCTGGGCTTTTCTGGAAAGCAACAGAAAGAACTACAAACATTGTGACAAAAAAAAATTGAGATAAACACTGGCAGGGAAATCATGAAAACCTTCAAAATCTAAGCAAAAAAGTATAGATGCTACTAAGTCATTTTTACATTCCCCATTAGGAACTTTTTGACAGAAACAGAGCTGTGGTCACAAAAATACAAACACATAAAAATACTTTTTTGAAATTTACTTGTAATTTTTTTTTTAATGTGATCTAAGAGGATTAACAAACTTTAAGTAAAAGGATTAACAAGGCATGGGACTGAGACAGGAAGAGATTACCAGAAAGCCCATGTATTGCTTTGTAAAGAAAGTTTTGTAAATATTCCTGAGAAATTTGACAAGCTTCCTGTTAAGTAGAAGTAATTCCGTAAGGATTTGAAAAACCCGAAATACATTCAGCATCTCATTACTATTCCAGTAAGCTCTAAGTGAATTAAAAAATTGCTAAAAGCATGGGTCATTTAACAACAGCTTCATTTTCAGATCAGTTCACAAACAAGTTTTTCCGTACTAAAACTATGTAAAATTCTACTCTTCCTTTACCTTTAAAGCTATGATAATCATTAACAAGATTCAATACACCTGCCATTACAGCTTTTTTCTTGGTTATACTACTGTAGAGATTTCTGACCTTATTTAGACCTATCTTCACACACAATTACAATCTTTCTTTTTTTTGTTAATAAATAATCACATTCTGTTTCAGAGCCAGTTCTACTTTTGCTTGCCATTGAAGGTTACATCAGGACACAGACTACTATAGGAGACTGCCTCACTCCTACTTCTGCTGCACTTAAAAGCAGTCAAGCTAAGTATCTTTAAAAATCCATCTTTCAGCGAAGTTTTCCCTAGCAAACTCCAGAAAAAAACTATTACTGTGATATAACAGCCTGTTTTCAGGAGTTATCTATGAATGTAAGCTTTTGTTAATTATGGGAAAACTCTGCCACATTCATTAGTTTGCAGTAACTTGAAAGATTTAAAATATCTGTAATTGCCTTAATCTGATAAAGTAATTTAAGAAACTCAACCCATTCTAAGGAAAATTACTGCAACAAAAATCCTTCAGCTCATTCTTTTCTCAGCAGCCCAAAGTTGAATTCTTTCTAGATACTCTTCATGTTCCTCTTTTTACTCTACACAAATTACAGGAGTGATACTTGTCTATAATTAAGCTGAAATGGAACCTGAGAGCCAGAACAGACCTAGGTAACCTACTTAGCAAGAGGCTACCAGGGCGTAAATGAAGTTATTTAGCCCCCCTGTGGCTGTACTCAGAACTTTAAAGTCATCAGTGAAGTATGCCACATCCCTTCAGGATTACAAAACAAAAGCAAGTGTATTACCTACTGGACTTGCCACTTGACAGTACATGGTCTATAAAAAAACCCGAGTGTCCTCTAATGACATAAAAAGGCTCTTAAAAATGAATACCAGTTGAGGAGGTTTGAAATATGCAACAGCATAATTACTGGCTCTGATAAATAGCTACTGATACATTTTTCTTTTTTTTTTTTTTTAAATGAGTTCACAGGCATTTAGTTACAATAGATCAAACTCATCTGCATGAAGAAACACTGCTTTTCTGCAAGAATTAAAAATCTCTTAAGCACAGCATTAACATTAAAACCATGAAAAAGCTGGGGGTTAGAGGCAGAGGACATTTCAGGAAATCAGAACAGTATTTTTCCAATGTAATTAGCCAACCTAGAATCAGATAAAGGGTTTTCATTTAAGATAACTTCTTTTATATCAGTGAAAACAAAAGGGGATGCGGAATCTACCTGTATTCTTCCAACTGCATTTCAGAAAAACTTGTGCAAATCACTGAAATCACTGTTCGGGAAGGAGGAGGGCAAATGAGAAATTGCTGTTGTCAGCCATAATCTAGCTGTCCTACCTCACCTTTGATTGGATCAACCATCCTCAAATAGGGCAATCCAGGATTACTAAAGGGCTTACTGAAGAAAAAACCCAACCAACAAACACTAACTATATAGACAAGGTATTTTAAGAGTGTTACATACACTGGAAAAAGTAAGTTCACAAAACAGAAGAAAACACACTGCACATACCAGCATTCACAGAGTATTTATAAAACACTATATCTGGTTATATTTTACAATACCTTTACTAGTTCCTTTATTATCACAAAGTTCCACACAATCATTTGTTTACACTGATAAGGGCAAGTTTGATTTTTCTGTATACACTCCAGCCTTAGTGCCTCATACTACTTTTTCTCTCTTTGCAACTGCCTGATATTTTGCCAACAGAACAAATTAAAAACGTATCCATCCATGAATTTGCTGTTTCCTTATACAGTAGCCATACATTTCCAAAGAGTTAGCTCTTGCCATCTCCATAACCATATTAACTGAAGCTAAATTACATTTTTCAGTGGTTGAGATTCAGTTAGCAAAAACTTGGGCTATATTTTCAATGTACTGAAAGTCTATGTACACCTACCAGCATCTATAAAACACCAATTCCCAAGCACCTCAACATTCCTGGGTATTTTTTTCTATAAAACTTAAGAAATACTTTTCTTCCCTCTTGGATACACATATTTATTCAATTTCAAGATAATTCTTCCATTCTTTGCCTTAGGAATTTAAATTTTAAAAGCCCCAGCTATGCTGCAGTAACAGTGCATGCTTTCATCCATGGTTAAGATAACACAGTTTATGCCAAGATGATTAACCTCAAATTAATTTGTTACTTTTTTAAGTAATTGCATTTTTCCCTGCGGCAGCTCCTGGCAAGGAAAATAAAGAATTAGTTAAACCAATTTTTTATTCTGGTGTTCAGGATACGTAAGACTTTGAACAAAATAAAATGTCTGGAGAGATTCTTTGGGATCGAAACAGAAAGACAAAAATGGTTCAGCCACCTCCTGGTCTTGCATGGGGTTATGCGTCTACCTTTGCCATCCACCTAACTGCTGTTTCAAAACATGTACTTCATGGTCACAAAAACTCATTTGAGAAAATATTAGTACACGCAACTGATGACACCACATAGAAGTGATTATACGCGCTTTCCTAAGCATACCTGGAGAGAACATGGATGAAAGTATTTAGGGTAAATCCCAGTAAAGGTGTCGTTCCCATCACATCTCCAGGTGCTTGAAGCAATATGAAGTGTACTGCCACTGAAAGTTACATAACCTTAGAAAGTAACTGGAATACAACATAGCTGCATCTCGTATTTCCAGCTCATTTTTAATGCATTACAACTGTTAGCAGACTTGAGCTGCTGGACTACTACAACTCAAGTTGTTTCTCACAAAGAGACAGCTTACTTCTTCAATAGGATTTTAACCCAGTACAATTACTGACTAATTTTTCGAGCCCTTTCCATTTAATTTCAATCTCTTTAAAAACTAAGTATCTTCATCAGTACCCAAGTCAATAGAAAATGAGAGCTTGATAGCAAAGCCAACTGTACAAAAAAAGGGGGGTGGGGGGGGAGAGAAAAATTAGCTTCATTCATTCTTTAATTCTTGCCAGGGGCTTGAACAAATAAAAGAAGGATGAAAATAGAAAAGTGATTCGATGATTTTTCATCAAGATCTTGATGACTCTTCATCAAGACGGCCACAGACAACATGAGAAGCAACTCTGAAATATTTGTATCTACTTATAAAACCTAGAGCTGTGGCTTACTTCAGGCAGTTTATAGTATTCCTATGACAGCTGCTGTTATCATTCTCTGCTCTGGAACGACGGTTCTTAATTTTGCTTGGTTTTTAAACATAGTGGTCCTCAATTCAGACAAACGCTAGAGAACTGTGTGTGCTACCCAACAACTCCCTTTGCCTGTAGGCCGGCGACTTCTGCGTCCACTTAGACCCCAGCGACTAATACCTGCCCGCCAATCTCCCATGTCTCCAAACGCTGCCTTACGCCTCATAGCTCAAACGCCTTAGGGTGCATCAACAAACCACACGTCCTCGCTAAACCATAAACGCAACGCTCTCAACTGTGGTCGAGGGCAGGGGTTATTTCCCTCCTCGTCTATGCCCCTCTTCGCCCTGACCTAGGGGTTCAGGGCAGTGGATCCGCAGGACTAAGCCTCTGGATAAGACCCGAGGACAGAGACCTGGGAGAAGACCTCACACGCGGCGCCGGCGGAGGGCCGGCCGGCCGGGGTAGAACCGCCGCGCCTTCGCACCGTGTCCAGAGTGCTGGCGGGGACGCAGAGACACAGCCTCGCTCCCCACACACACCTTCTGACAGAACGTGATGCCACGGCGACAAAAGCGCCCGCCGAGACCGGGCGGAGGCGGGCCTCCCTCTGCCTCTCACCCTCCCTCCCGCCGCCGGTCCACAGCGCCCGCCACAGGCCGCCGCAGCCGGCACAAGCAGCGGCCCCAGTGAACAGGAGCCGGCCGAGCCGAGCCGAGCCGAACCGAGCGGCGGCTGATGGTAGCCAGCAGAGGGAGCCGGCCCGCAGCTCTGCCCGCTGTCCCCGGCGTAGGGCGGGCCTGCCCGCCGCGCTCACCCGGCATGGGCCATCCTGGAAGACGCGCGGGTCCAGGTTGCAGGCGATGGTGGCGGTGGGCAGGTCCTGCAGCGCCACCTCCTCCATCTCGCCGTCAATGAAGCTCCAGTCCGCCTGGGCCTCGGGGGGGAGCCGCCGCTGCAGCAGCAGCGCCGCCGCCTCTTCCTCGTCCTCCTCCTCTTCCTCCCCGGCTCCCCCGGCCGGCGGCGGAGGCGGCGGCTCCTCCTGCCCCGCCGGGCCCCTCCCGCCGCCGCCACCGCCGCTCTCCATGGCCGGGGGCGAGCGGAGCCCCCGCGGGGCGGAGCCTGGCTGCCGCTAGCAACACCAGCGCCGCGCAGCGACCGCTCGTGCCCCGCTCCCGCGCCGCGCCTCGGAGCGCGCACGGAACTTACAGCCGCCCCCCGACCCGCGCCCCTTTCCTTTCACTTAACCCCAGCGCCCGTTCAACCGGCGCCTCCCTGCCCCCCTGCGCGCGGGGCTCACGGCGGTGTGAGCCAATAGGAGGCTGCCGCCGCCGCCGCAGCAACAGGTGGCCTGTCCCAGCTAGACGCTGCTTCCGCCATCTTGAGTGAGGGCAGCGGTCGACTTGCCCGTCTCTGAGGGAGCTGAGGCTGGGCTCCGCCTGTGGGCGCGGCCGCACGGCCTGGGTCAGTGGCAGGCCCCCCAGGGCCGCGGTGGCTGTCCAGGGCGTGCTGCAGTCACATAGCTGTGTTTTGCATCACGGCTGGAGAGCAGAACAACACGTCTTGATAAGGAATATTTTGCAATAAGCAGATGGATAAAAAAGCCACTTACTCAAACACTCGTAAATCCGCCAAATGTCACCATTATGTACACCTTGTTTCTCTTACCGACCTTAAGGGCAGGCCAACAACCCTTGCAAGCAGTTCGCTGAACAGACAACAACGGGAAGCTTAGAAGAAACAAATAGCTGTAAGGTTGGACAGCTGCATCTCCTTTTGCTAGCGACTGATGAAGCTGATCTTCACCTTTCTTTGGACTTTTTCTGAAGTATCCTATTGCTGGACCTGACCAAAACTGTTGTGACTTAAGATTTGTAAAAGATGCCACATAATGCCATGTCTATGTCCGTTCCTCCTTACTTTGGGCATGAAGGTGACATTTTCTGGCAAGCTTTCTTTTTCTGTAACCTTTCAGTAAGGCCATGAAGGACAAATGCACTTTTTCTGGCTACACTCAAGGAGCTGCTTGTGTCAGATATTCCTACACATAAGAATAGTTTACCTAATGAGCTTAGCTGGTTAGTCTGACCTAACTAACCTAGACACTTTCCTTGCATACTAATACGTAGCATCACTTTCCATGGGAAGGCCCAAAAGTGAGCTTGAGAGGTCACAGGTTTTTGTGACATCCACCCATCTACCTCAAACATCCTCTACTAGTACAAGGATAACACAGAGTAGTACAAGAAAGTAAGGAGTGAGAGGATGCTGGCCAGTAGTTGGTAAAGTACTAACCATTCTTTCTTATGTACCCCTGCGGGGCTACCTAAGGATCAGTGAGGTCTGAAAAGTGGAAAGAACCATCAGTTTGATACCAGAAACATGGGTACTAGCAAAATGTGCTTGAGTTGCTGTAGGAACTGGTGGCAAAATACAGGAATTCCTTCTTATCATGAGAAAGCCTCTGAGGTGCTAATCCTATTCTCATTTCCAGTTAGGAGAAACTTCCCAGAGACATGAATGAGGGGACAGCTGGCATTTATATTATAGCTGAGAGTCCCGGGGCTTACTTAGAAAGCAACATTTCATCAGAGTGATCTTGTCATCAGGTGCCATCTATCCAGAGACTGCAAAAAATTCCTCCATTTCATAATGTCTGGTATTCTAGATGTCTATTTTTTAACTGTCATGTTTGTAGATAACACATGTTAGTGTGTACTTGGAAAACATTACTGTATCAAATACAAGGTTGGATTTTGTAAGCAGTCTATAAAAATACTGATGCAGGCTATGGCAGGTCATTTATTCTGGTACAGCAAATATTTTCACTAGTGTTTGAAGTAAAATACTCTTACAGATATTTTCTTCCAAAATGCAGCAACATGAAAAACTGAGCCAGGTGAAAACCTAATTTTATCACTTTTTAATGCTGTAACACCTACTGGTTTTTGCACTGTGCAAAGTTTACAGCAGAGGCAACAGCCTCACTCCTTGACATACAACTGTTACCCTATCTTCACTTAAGCACTGCTGACCTTTTTTTTCCAACAGATCAAAGACTTTGAACTGATGGATTACTGGTCTTAGTCAATTTTAATGAGATCTTGCAGGGTACAACAAGAAGAAAAATACCATGTGAACAGATAATAGTTTGCTTTCTCCCTCCTGTTAGAAGTTTCTTCAGCCTCTCTAATAATTTAAGCCTTTTTCAGAGAGATAAGCTCTCATAGATATCTCATAGATACAGGATATTTTCATGATCAGTTGTGTGAAGTAACATTAGGTCTATGTTTTCACACCAGTTTTCACAAAAAATCAGATAAATGCTACCTTCAAAGAAAAGTCACATATATAAGCAAGCTGCAACTTGTTACAGCTAAATTCAATCCTAGACTTCAGAAGAAAAAGTTAACCTGAATCTCCTTCATCTTAGGTTTTAATGACTGATTCAGCCTTTCTTTTTGTTACATATGAAGGCAATGTAAGCTAAACTTTTGACTGGAGAAGTTGGTAAACCAAGAAAAAAATAGATCTTCACCCCAGTGTTCAACTCTGTAGACAGAGTATATATTTCAGTGTAAGTGACAGTAATTAACGATAATGATTTCTGTACATGCAGGGGAAAAGATTCCTCGAGTAAATCGCTTCAGGCACACCAGACAGAGCCACTTGAATGTTTTAAACACACACTACCATCTAGTGGTAGAAAGAAAAGGGGGGATCTCAAGAGGGCTACTTTTATCCCATTTGCAACAAAAATCCTCACTTCTCACGTGAAAAGTAGCTAACTAGAATGGGGAACAAACAAAAAAATAAACAAAAATCCAACCACCACAAACCAACCCTATACAGAGCTTGATTATAACTAAATGGAAAACGTTTGGACAATGACTGAACATGTGGCCCTATGGGCAACTTTACTTCCTAAATGCTCAATTAAACCACTGGCTTATTTAATACTCCTCAGAATACATTTTCATTGTACATAAGCAGATATAATTAGCAGTTTAAACACATGGCATCGGCATCAGTGACAGTACTTCAGAAGACCTGGAGGGTATTTTCCTGTATAGAAGCCTATTTACAAAACAGTACTGCAATCATTCCTTGGCTGTAAGACTCAACAAAGGATATGTATATCTAAAATATGCATATATTAACACTGAAGATTAATTCTGGATATCAGTAACATAGTTTTCTTTTCATTAAATTTTCTTTAATTACTCCCATATCCTGCATGTACAAAAGCATGTGTGCTCCGTTGCTTCCTTACATTGACATTGAAATACTTGTACCATCAGTTATTTGAATATATATATCACAGAAAATCTTGATGTCTTAAACTTCTAGCAAATAACCACCTAAATTTACAGTAGAAAATGCCCAATGTCCAACACATTCACAGACATCCAAACTCAAAGCAACCGAACCATCCTGTTGAATCTGAAAGATGGTCAAAGAAATAACTTGATCTAAACTCATGCTTTTCCCATGGTCGAGGAGTGTATGATATGGTATTTTAGATAGTTATCTGTCTTGGTAGATCATACAAACTTCAAAAAAGCCTAACTGGTTCAACAGCACTGACTTGCGGGGATCTTCTTCATTAACGAGGTTTGAGGCTAGAGTTCTCAAACTCCCATGCAGAAGTGCATACCCGAAGTGCAGCAGTAACTTTTTAATCTAGTTCATTTGTTGGAGAGGAAATGCCCATCCCTGATGCCTTCCCAGAGCCAGAAGGGCCTTTCCACACAGCAGTGGCTCCTTCACAGGCTACCCAAAGAGTTTTGCCTCCAACATTTCCTGCAGCCACCCTGAGCGCCTTGTTTTCTAGGAAGTTCCGCTGAAAATCCTACTCAGTAAAGACATCAATTTACCTCTTTCAAGTGCATATTACCTGCCAAGGAGCCCCTCTGGGTTAATTTCTCACAGACTAGACTTGTTCTCCTTAAAGCATCCTCACATAGACAGAGTTCTGATCCTCTTTAAAGCAAGCTAGTAATCTTAAAGTGAATATAAAAAGTTTACAAAATCTCACCACATTTACTTTAAACTCAGTTTGAGCAAAGCACATGCCCCAAAATATAATAAACATAAAGAAAAAACCCAGCCTTATTTAATTGCTTGTTCTGATGTTAAATGTTTTCTTTATGTTGTCTTTCTAGCTATTAAAGTTGTGTTTTATTTCTAGCTTAAATTCGTCTGGTTCTCATTGATAGCCATTTGTTCTTGTTATGTTTTTTTCCACTGTAATAAAAAGTCTCTTGGTGCTTGATTCTTTACAGTGGAGTCCCTCCTCACTATTCTTTTTGTTCAGCTAAGCAGATCCAGTCCTGCAAGTAATTTTCCATTTAGAGCTGCTGAAAGTGGTTTCACGCCTGGTCCATACTTCTCCCCATCATGTTTCGTTTCCTTCCCTTGACTTAATCCAGACATCCCAAGGAATTCTCTTTTCAGAGTATCATTATCTTTGCCCTCAGAGGGTCTGGATGCCATCCATTGTTATTTGCTAAGCTCCTGCAGTACCTCTGCAGCACCATGGTTCTTCGCTGCCTTTCCTCCTGCTTGCTTACCTCAGCTTCTGTCCATCCCAGCAACCAGAGTAACCAGGTGTCCTGAGTGCACTTACTCCAGCTTGATAGCCTTCCCCAAGCTTTACCAATGCAAACATACATCTTAAAACACACTTACCACAGGTTTAATTTTTGTGTTTGCTTACAAATATGTATATAGATCACTTTTATATGCATTTTTTGGTCTTTGTAGACAACAACATTCAAGGAATTGCTACAGCCTATATCATATCAAGTATCTGCATTAGCTATTTCCAGCTGTATTGACTGAAAATATCCCATGGCTGGCTCTCATAGCAAAATGTCTTCAACAGCACAACCTCAAGGGTTATTTCAGATAGCAGTT